>CM026324.1:10648928-11261785 GCA_014843725.1 Amphicarpaea edgeworthii
AAACTTTTACCAAGGTTTCAGAGCTCGTTTAAAATAGTTTGAAATCTAGACATCATAACAAAAATAAATTCATTTTCTTCCATGGTAAAAAGTTCATATTGTCTTGTCAAGACACTTACTTTGTTTCTCTTTACCTAAGTGGAACCTTCATAAGTCATTATGAAAATGTCCCACATTTCTTTTACTGACTTGAACTAGCTGACTTTCTTGTGCTCCGTTTCAAAGATGTAGACGCAAATAGCATTCCTTGCTCTCGAGTTTAGAAGGAATCTTTGTCTTTGTTCGCTAGTCCATAAATTTCTTGGAAGCTCATTCAGCTCATCATCAAGTGGAATATAGTTTCCATTTTCAACCACATCAAGCATATATATGTGGCATGACTCAAAGAATGCTTCCATTCTTTGTTTCCAATAGCTGAAGTTTTCACCCTTGAATACTGGTGGCTTATGGATAGATTGGTTTCCCTTCTCCATATCTTTGTGTAGGATCTAGCTCTGTATCTATGGGGATATTTATAAGAGACTAATCTTTGATACCAACTGAAATACACAAGAACAAATGTTAAAATGTTGGGGGGAGGGGGGAGGGGGGGTTGAATAGTGGGTTAGATAAACTAGAAGTATTTTCGCAATAGATATTAGTTAAAATGTTGTCTGTAGAGATATATGAGGATTTAGAAACAGGCTAATATATCTCTTCGAGAAACCTTTCCAAAGTGCACATAGTGCAAAGATGAATAGTTATAAGTAAAAGACATCAAGAGTAAAACACTTGTTTTTATACTGGTTCACTCAACCTTGAATTACGTTCAGTTCTTTTTTAACAATTGTTAAAGGGTTCCACTATAATCAACCTGATTACAAAATAAGTATTCTAAATTGTCACTTCTAGCTACACATATTCTCTATGCCACTACTAACTACAAGTATTTTAAAACCACTTCTGGTTACAAGTATAAATCTCCCCTTAAGATTATACTACTCAAGTATTATTTGATCACTAAGCCACTCCTGGCTTTCTATTGAAATGATTGAATAAGATTCAAGTAACTTTCAACAAGAGGATATACAAATGAGTTGAATCTCTATGAGCTTTGGAAGATGGTCTCACTAGGATTTTTCAAGCTTTCTTGATGTTTGCTTTCCTATTTTTGACAACTTGGTTTTTCTAATATTCGTTCATTAGTTTTCTTCTTGCATGGAAGCATCTATTTATAGACAGGCTTCATGGATTTGAACGTTAAAGTAGATTTGATTTGTTGTCTCACAGTTAAGTGTTGAAGTTGTTTTAGCTGAGTAGATCAAAGAGGAGCAGGCTCCTGTCTTGTCAAAACTTCTGCTTTATCTTTCGTAGGTGGGCTTCTTGAAGAGGAATAACCTTTTTAGATGGACCTACTTAACTTCATCATTCATGAGACAAACAAATAAATATACAAGGTATATTTGTAAAGTAGTTTTAGTAAGATCTACCTCTTTTTCTAGTTTAGACATAACGTTCATAAAAATAGTCTGGTTCAAGATTATTGCATAGTTTGATCCAAGATTATTGCATAGTCTAGTCCTTCAAGAAAGTCTTCTTACACATGGAATATAGTCTATCGTCTGATAGAGCCTTTCTATCTGGTCATAAAGACCACATTGTTTGTTTAAAAGCACTTTGAATGCTTAATTTATTATGAAGTAGTGTTTAGACATTCAATAATATTAAGTGCGATAGTAGAGATTTTATCATTCATCTATGATGATTTTGGTTCCCTAAAATATCTCAATTTCATATCATTAGTTGAATCAAATATTATCACATTTTTTATCATAAAAATCAATCAAAAGATTAGGGGCTAGACATCATTCTTGAAATTTTTTTGTGTTGTTATGGGTGCCTAAAAGTTTTTTAATTTTTCTTTAAGTTCCTATCGATGACGTGACATCATTTCAAACTAAAAAAAAAAAAAACTAAATAAAGGATATTGTTTTGGGATCCAAAACTTATGTAAGCCTTAATTCATATATTATTTATAATTAACTTATAGATAAGTACTTTCAAAATAATAATATATATGCTGATAAATAATCTCGAAACTTATGTAAGCCTTAATTCATATATTATTTATAATTAACTTATAGATAAGTAATTACGTTAGTAGATATAGATAAATATTAGTTTGAATAGTCAAATTGTTTTAAATATTTAACATATTGATTTGTTAAATTATTTTATTATTTAACATAATTAATGTTGAATTAATTTCGATGGTCAACCTGGGTCGGTCCACTCAACGATCGATCATGCGGCTAACCCGCTTCAACTTAGTGTGACCTGATTGGGTTTGAGGTTAAACCACTTACTCGGTTTGAGTTATTTTAATTACAAAAATACTTAAATAAGTTTTGGGTCCATAAAAAATACAAACTTTTTAGTGAGTTCCTAAAATGTTTTTACGTTCTTCTAGTCCCTCAAAGTTTTTATTTTTTCTTTGAATCGGATGACGTAATATCATCTTAAAATAAATCTGGTTGAGATTATGTTACGTCATCAATAAAGACTTAAAGCATAAATAATTTTGTTTTTTACTCAAAATAAAAAATAATTATTTTTTAGGGAGAGCCTTAAAAAAAAAAAAAAAAAAAAAAAGCCAACACTTGAAAACTACATCGCTTATTAAAAAACCTAAAATATATTCTAACATAGACCAGAGAGGTCGTGCTGCTGTTGCTGTGCTCTTCCGTGCTGCGCCTGGGTGCTCCTCCGTGCTCGCGTGCTGCTGCGACCGCCACGCCGCCGTTCCCTCCGCCGTCGGCCGCCCCCTCCGACGTCGACCGCGGCCTCTGCTCGCCTGCTGCTCGTGCCCTCCGACGTCGACTGCGCCCTCCGCTCTCTGCTCGCGTGCTCGACCGCGCCCTCCGACCCAACCACCAAGTAAGTTGCTTCATTTTGTTTCAGCCTTTCAATTTTGTTCAATAATAGTAAGTTGCTTCGTTTTGTTTCAGCCTTTCATTTTGTATCGGCCTTTCAATTTATGTTCAATTGCACATTTCACTTTTAAATTTTAATGTAAGTTGCTTGTTCAATATCAGTAGTCAGTAGATGTTTCTGTGTTATTTTGTTTGATTCTGCTTGAGTAGCTGTTGTTATTTTGTTTCTGTTTTTGTATTAGAGATGGCATCCAATGAAACACCAACATCCCAAGAAGCCTCCACTCAAAATTCAAGGCCTAACATTAGAGTGAAAACTAATATAGCTTTGGGACATTGTAAGTTGATTGAAGAGGGTAAGAGGAGTGTTAAGATGTGTGTACTGTGATAATTGTTAGGGGAGGTGGAATTAATGGGTTCAAGAGGGTAATATGAATTTAAATGGAAGCAATGTTGAGGAAGCTACAATGGAAGATTCTGAGTTCTTAAATGAAGAAGGAGTTCATGAAATAGTTTATGCTCCTTAGCCATAGAAAAGTCTTGGACTTGTTAGGAATTTATATTTGGAACTTATTTATTTATGTTTGTTAAAATCTTATGTTTGGAACTAGTTTATTTATGCTTTGTAAGCTTTATTATGTGACTTTGATGTTTGAGTTTGAACTCATGGAGGTCGTCATTTGGAAGTTTGAAGTTTATGTTATGAGATTGTGGAATTATATAAATTTTCAATGAGGTATTTTGTTAGGACTTTTTAAAATCTTGAGACAAGTATAAAAATTATATTTTTCTGATGGGTAGGTTTTTGTGCAGAGACAGTTTTGGTATACTTGCTATTTATGTTTAACTCTGGGTTGTCAGGTTAGAGTCATTGATTGGAATTGTATTCCATGTTTCCATAGACCATAGAGGAGCCCAATTCCAACTCTTCCAAGTATGTCCAACCTACAGGAAACTAGAGGACTTAGAAACATGACAAGGGAGTATGCTAAAAGTTAGCAATGATTCTACCTTGCCTTCTATTATTTTGTGAGAATAGACCATATTGAACCAAACCTTGCCCTCCTACAATATTCTGGTTTTAGACTTCCTTTTTCCTTCACAACTGATCTCATGAATTTTAGAACCACCTAAAATATTTGATGAATTTTCATGTAAAACATGTTTAAGTTAGTTTTGTGTACAACTGTGTATGAGAAACTTGGGTCTTATAAATCTGAGATTTATATAACCATGGAAACATCACCTATACTTGTTCCCCTTTATTAGTAAGACCTTAAAGTGTCTACATCCGTCCCATCACAAAGTCCTGTGCCATAGGCATAATTGTGTTGAATGAAATGATTGAAATGGAACTACTATTTTTGGCTGAATTCATGGACAGATTATGTCCTTGGTTTGAAGTTCTTGTGTGGTCTACCCTGCTCAAGATGTGTTAAACCCTTTGGTGTTCCTCTTGACTTATGTCTTAGCCTTCAAATTCAAAGTGGTCTCATCCATTTTGGAGCCTCTTACAATTTCTAGTGATGTTTACACTAAAACAGGTTCAGTGAGGCAAAACTTGAGATAGTCTTGGGTGTATGGGGTTGTGTGAGTAGTGAATGACTTGTAAGGCACATGTGGCATACTAAGTGTTTATTCCACCTCAACCTACCTTAGAGTTCCTTACCTTATCATGCAGCATACCCTGAATCATGAATGAGTGCATGGAAAGTGTGGTGCCTGATGTAATATATTTAAGTGATGTTGAGATAGGTGTGATATAAGTATTCTGTTCTGCTTGAGTTGGATGTGATGTCTTTATTTGGAATTAGTTTATTTTCCTTGAGAGCCATGAAGTTTTGTATGTAGCCTTCATTATGCAACAGAGTAAATTCCATTGGAAATTGTATGTGAATTGTGAGAAGAAGATATACTAACTATTCATGATGAAATTGGCCTTATAATAACTCTATAAAAAATTGCTATCTAACCAACCTATAAGGAATTTGTTTAAATCCTTTTAATACAGTACAGAGTTAAAGTCTTAGCTTTAAAACTGTTTTGGAATCATTCCATTGATGACTGTATGATTTTATAGGAATTTTTCTGATGCAATGAGTTTAAACTGGCTTTTGTTGGAGTTTGGTGCGCATAGTTTGTAAACTATGAATTTTTAGAGCATGTAACTCATGTGTACTGATCCAGTAACATGTGTCCTGTTTTGTGCTATATCTAAAGGTTCTTAACCTAACTTAAAATAAGTTACAATCTTAGTCTTATATTTGTGCCTTAGCAATTTACATGGGAATTTAAACAGACTGCTGAAGCTATATTATTGTAACTGCCCTGTTTTTCCTGTGCTATACTGATTGCCTTACTCTGAGTGGCTTGCTGAGATATATTACCATATTATAGTCCTATATGTATAGTTTATGATGCAATTGACGGCATATCATTTCGAGTTCTGTGTGATTTATAATGAGTTTTCTTATGGAAGTTGTTCTGTTAGCACTTTCCTCTGGTCAGTGGCTGCAATTCGTGAACTCTATGTTTCTGTGGTGGCGATTGTGATTGATTTGTGTTTTTACTTTAAACTAGGCATGTTTATTGAACTCTGGATATTGGAATCACTCCATTTGCATTTTTAGAGAATTCCCCATAAATTATATAAGATGAGATTGGATACTGATTGCCTTACTCTGAGTGGCTTGCTAAGATATATTACCATATTAGTCCTATATGTATAGCTAATGATGCAATTGACGGCATATCATTTTGAGTTCTGTGTGATTTATAATGAATTTTTTTATGGAAGTTGTTCTGTTTGCACTTTCCTCTGGTAAGTGGCTGCAATTCGTGAACTCTGTTTCTGTGGTGGCGATTGTGATTGATTTGTATTTTTACTTTAAACTAGACATGTTTATTGAACTCTGGAAATTGGAATCACTCCATTTGCATTTTTAGGTATTGTCATCTCAGTTTCACTTCATTGTTTTCATTTGGGCTTTGGTTTCCTTTGTCGTTTTCGTTCAAGAGGGTATTTGTTTACTGTTTTGGGATTTTCGATCTGTAAAAGAAAAGCTTTTGTGAGTTTCCAAACTATAGAAAATGCATTAGGGTGTTAGCCTTTGGTTTAATTTACCCTTCTAGTTTAATGACTGAAAATGATTGTTAGTTGTTAGATATCACAATTAGTTTCAATGACTGCACTCTATTCTAATTACTATTAGTTCTGAATTTGTAGGTGAAAGATTCTAAAACTTTTTCCCTGAATTATTTCCAAAAGTTGTTGGAAGTACACTTGCCACTACCTAATTGCAGTTAGAGGTTAGTTTTTTTATTCCTTATATTTACAGTAGACTAATTTTGGTGATTTAGTAGAAATTAAAGCTACTGTTCTTGCTGTCAATGTTGAGTCATAAAATGGTATCCTTCTTGCTGTTGATGTCAAATTTAGTGATTTATTGCTCTTGTAGAAGTGGGTGTGGTGTTAGATTTTGTGTTGGTGTCATTTCTTTGCAAAAATAGGCATGCATTATCAGTATAATTTTTTTAAACTATCAACCAATTAAACATAATCTCTTATAAGACTTTTAAGATAATTGAGAATCAGCAATAAGTTCCATTCGTTGGCAAGTTTAAGCACTCGCCACATTGAGTCTATGAATTTTATATGTGAATGATGTTGGTTGAGTTCTAAAATGTAGGAAGAGGCACATAGGATTGAATACTAAAATAAAACTTCTCTTGTAATACAAAAGGATGGACTTCTAGTTCCTAGTACATAAGATTTTCTTATTGCAACAAAGAAATACTACTGCTGATGAACTTGTAAGTAGTCCACTGGAGTGGACTTGCAAGAGAGTGTTTACAAGATCTGTTTGAATATTTGGCAAAAACTTTTAGCTATGTTGGAGTCAGATTCTGTGTGCACAGAAATTCAAAGTAATCCTGTGGCTCAATGTCATAGACCAAACCAGGTCAAGAGCTCTAATAGGGTCAATGTGTCCAGCACCATGATCATAAGGACTTGCTGGTTTAGCAGTTGTGTACTGATTCTTTTGCCCTGTTCAGGTGCCTGTTTATATAGCAGAGATTGCACCTCAGAACATGAGAGGTTTCCTAGGATCTGATTCGACTGCTTTTATCTGCAATACACTATTTTGTTTTTTTTTGTAATAGTTGTGATTAAAAAAAAGAGGAAATGCTTCCCCCTGCATCTTATTTATTGGTCATATAATTTTTTTTCATAAGAGTACACAATTCCAAAGCCACTGCATGCTGATTTGTAAAATTACCGCATAGACAAATGGCATATCTAATCTAAGGTGTGGTTCAAAGGGACACCAAGGTAAACTGAACTATGGATTTGGTATCAGAGTTATGAACTTATGAATAAAATAGAATGGTGCAAATAGTCAGCTAGGGAATGGATATTATGCAGAGAACATTAGAACTATAATAGGCTAAAACTATATTTGAATACTTTCATGCTGCCCTTTTCATTCAATACTGAGGTATTTATACAATGCTCATGATTGGCTGATCGCACAATCATGCTAACAGAAAAGGGAATCTAGGCAAAAAGCATAAAAGGACAGTCCCACTATAGGCAGTTATAACAGAAAATAGAGGGGCACGTTTTGTAAGAAACTACACATGGTCCTATAGTTTGATGGGCCTCTTGGTATCTCTCTTAGGACGTGATATGTGCGCAGAATTGCTATCATAGTCTCACATCAATCTTGGGCAAGATTGAAGAAAAAACTAGGTAAAAATTGGAACTTGTTCAACAGTATACCTAACATTAAACAGATTGTGACTTGAGTGTTGAGAATATGTTTTCTAGCATCTTGTCCGGTATACTGCAACTTTACTTTCAATGAAAGCCAATTATGTTTATAATATTTTATCAAATGCATATTTGAAATAAAAGAATTACTTGTTGCTGTCATAAAGTCTTGTACAATATAATTCACAATTTTGGTAATGACTGCAATGCAATTGATTAAGTAGTACTAATATACATGATTTCCCCATTTCTCTATATTAAAGCTTATGTCACCCATAAACAAGCATACGTATGATGAGCTTTGTTAGTATTGAGGGGCAGTTCGAAAATATGTGCCGGTTTAAAAAAAAAACAGTTCGAAACCGGTTCATAGCCGAACTGGTTTTAAAAACCAAATTCAGTTCAGAACCGGTTTTCCATACCAGTTGTCGAATGTAGTTAAAAAATCGAACCAGTTAAACGAGTTGTTCGGTTCGGTTTTTGCCCCAAACCGGTTTTTGCACCGAACCAGTTTTTGCACACCCCTAGTAAGTAGTAACTTCACTGTTCTGTAAACTGTAATGTTTGGAAATTAGCATGGTTTGGTTATGAACTGGAGTTGAATTATATGAAAAAAAAATGCTTACATCATATTGTACCCTCAGCAAGTATCCTGCAAAAAAATATAACTTATATTGTAATTGTTACTTATTACAATATAATATAGTAAGTACCTTGCTTATTACGATTACATACCTAATATAATATATTCAATTTGTTCTAATGTTGCAGCTGAAGACAATATTTAGAAATGCTTGTAGCTCGAAGCCTCTCCCCTTCAAAGCTTAAATCGCTCTTTTATCTAACTCTCCTTTGTGAATGCAAATGTCATTCCCACTCAAATATCTTTTCAACCTTAATACCATACTCAAAACCCCATCTCCAAAATTTCCCAAAATTTTCACCTCAACCATCAATTAATTTTTTTAGATTATTCTCTTCACAGCCTGCAAATTCAACTACGGAAGAGAATTTGCCCTTCACTCGTGAAGGTAACTATGATGAAGTCACTTCTGAATCTCTTCATGTTTGCCCTGGCTGTGGGGTTTACATGCAAGATTCCAACCCTAAGCAACCTGGTTATTTTATCAAACCCTCTGAGAAGGACTTGAATTATAGATTGTATAACAATCTTGAACCCGTTGCACAAGAGCCTGAGTTCTCTAACACTGTCAAAAGGGGAATTGTTATTGAACCAGAAAAACTTGATGATGATGCAAACTTGATTAGGAAACCAGAGAAGCCAGTGGTGTGTGCACGCTGTCATTCGTTGAGGCACTATGGGAAGGTGAAGGATCCAACTGTGGAAAACTTGCTGCCTGATTTTGACTTTGATCACACGGTAGGTAGGAAGTTAGCATCAACCAGTGGGACCCGGTCCGTGGTGCTTATGGTTGTGGATGTAGTGGATTTTGATGGATCTTTTCCAAGGAAGGTTGCAAAGTTGGTTTCTAAGACAATTGAGGATCATTCTGCTGCATGGAAGCAGGGTAGGTCAGGGAATGTGCCTAGAGTGGTGCTCGTGGTGACAAAGATTGACTTGTTGCCTAGCTCAGTGTCACCAACAAGGTTGGAGCATTGGATTAGGCAGAGAGCAAGAGAGGGTGGAATAAATAAGGTTACTAGTTTGCACATGGTGAGTGCAATGAGGGACTGGGGCCTGAAGAATCTTGTGGATAATATAGTTAATTTGGCTGGACCTAGAGGGAATGTGTGGGCTGTTGGAGCACAGAATGCAGGAAAGAGTACTTTGATAAACTCTATGGGGAAATATGCTGAAGGGAAGATTACACATCTGACTGAAGCACCTGTACCAGGGACGACACTAGGCATTGTTAGAGTGGAGGGTGTTCTTCCAAGTCAGTCGAAACTGTTTGATACACCTGGCCTTCTTCATCCTTACCAGATTACAACGAGGTTGATGAGGGAAGAGCAAAAGCTTGTTCATATGGGCAAGGAATTGAAACCTAGGACATACAGAATTAAGGTTAGTACACTGAAATTAATTTGTGGTACTGGATTTATGCTTTGTTTGGTAGAGTAGAATTTGAGAAGAGGGGGAGAGATGGAAATTATTTGCTTTGTTTGGTATAAAAGATTAGAGTGGAAATGATGTTGAGACATGTGGGATCCACTTGTATTATTTTTCATCTATTTCCACTCATCTCTTTTCTATTTCTCTTCAACTAAACTCTCACCTATTTCTACTCATCCATTTTATTTTCACCCACCCCATTTCTCTCCTCTCTACTAAATAGGGCATTCAGATTTTTGTTAGTTAGTATATGTATGCTAATTTACAGTGCAGTTTAATTGTTCATTTTCATCTTTTTGTCTATTGTTAAAACCTTATTTACTTCATTCTTTTGCCAATTAAATGTGGTAGGCTGGTCAATCGATTCACATAGCTGGTCTAATGAGATTAGATATAGAAGAAACATCCTTGGATTCTATTTATGTCACAGTGTGGGCATCTCCTTATCTTCCACTACATATGGGTAAAATAGAAAATGCATGTAAAATGTTCCAAGATCATTTTGGCTGCCAGTTACAGGTATTCTCTTTACTCATTTTGATTAACTACTTATTCTGCAACTGCTAGTCCATAAAGCTTATAGCTGATTATGAAGTGTCTTCCGAAAGTATTATTTGGGTTAGTGACCTACAATTCTACAAATATGTTAATCATGTTTAATTAATCCGGTCAAAGGATTTAGTAACATGCCTTTCTCTTTAGTTTTTCACCCTTTGCATGGTTGGGCAGTGCTCTTCAAACATTTAGTGTAATTATTTTCAGAGAATTACTTATAAACTTATGTAAGATTTAGGTATGGAGTTGCTGTAACATGCTTAAGGTGAAGTTTTTATACCCATGCAAAATGTATCTAGAGCTCTATGTTATAGGGAAAAGACACAAGTTGCTCTTTTGATTCATAAGCATTATTAATTGTGCATTACTCAAGTTTCTTCGTGTATAACACCAGTCTGAATTGTTCTCTGTGTAGCCACCAATCGGAGAAAAACGAGTACAAGAACTGGGGAATTGGGTGAGAAGGGAATTCCATGTTAGTGGGAACAGTTGGGAGTCAAGTTCAGTAGACATTGCTGCTGCTGGCCTCGGTTGGTTTGCCATTGGACTTAAAGGAGATGCAGTGTTAGGAGTTTGGACTTATGAAGGAGTTGATGTTGTTCTTCGTAATGTTTTAATACCCTATAGATCACATACATTTGAAGTTGCAGGGTTTACTGTGTCCAAGATTGTCTCCCAGTCTGACCAAGCTTTAAATAAGTCAATGCAACGAAATGACAAAAAGGCAAAGGGAGTTGACTCAAAAGCGCCAACCAGTTTTGTTGAATCACCACTTTTGACTTCTGATGGAGGCATCCAATAATGGTGTCAATTTTTTGAGAAAGAAACCATTTAGTTTTCTATGTAATATAAGAGATGAATCAAGAATCTAAACATATTATAATGAGAAGTTTATTCTTATCTAAAGTTCAAGCGGCAGAGGCTAGGAGGTGGATACACAATGATGAAGGAGGATCAAATCTGGCATAAGATTTTTGTATTTTTTTTATCATTAAATGTGGCATAAGATAGGTTGTTATGAATTGTATTCTGTTTTTTTTTTTTTTTCATTTGAATAATTTTATGTTACGTTTTCTGCTGTGTATTATTCTAGATTAGAATTGTCTTGGTCCCTCTGGGTTACTTAAATTGGCTCAACAGCTAAGGAGCAAAAACTGTTTGTTATTCAAATTGGTCTTGTCTTGAGAATTCCAGTTTTAATTTTAATTTTTGAAATTTCTTTGAATCGTAGATGTATGTATATTCTTTCTTTTCTTGGTACATAGTCATATGTGTACATTCATTCATATAATACAATTGTCCTCAAATAATAAACACAAACTAATTATTGAACATTGAAATATTTGGTTGGTGTGTAATTGGGTTGATGAGGGGCCTAATTCGACTTCTCAATTCGATTACCTTGATATCATCTTAAATTTGAAGTTATTATATTTTTCTTGAAATAATGGTTGCAATGAGTTGTAAGAATAAAATTGATATCATCTTAAATTTGAAGTTATTATATTTTTCTTGAAATAATGGTTGCAATGAGTTGTAAGAATAAAATTGATATCATCTTAAATTTGAAGTTATTATATTTTTCTTGAAATAATGGTTGCAATGAGTTGTAAGAATAAAAGTGAAATATTTTTCTTGAAGTTATTATATGTATTAAAAAATGGACAAAATATGATTTTATTCCTTAAAATATTGAGTATTTTCGTTTATAATTCTTAATGTTTCATTGATCTTGAAGTTATTATAGTATTAAAAAGATGGGTAAAATGTTTTAGCGTTTAATTTTTGATTCTTCTGTCATTAAACACTTTTAGTGATGTAGTAGATTTTAAAACTCGTGATTAAATTATATATTTTTTATATTTATATAAAAAGTTCAAAAAAATAGTCTTAAAATATTTAATAAGTTATCAATGATAATTATATTAAAATTAGAATATATAATTAACTAAATATTTAGTTTAGAAGATATTGTCTTATACAATATTAAGTCTATTGAAAAATATTTTGATTGTTTTTTCTCTAAATAATAATAGTGATGTAATACTCTTTGAAAAAATAGTGATTTAATACCAACATGAAATGTATAAATAAAAAATATAATAAATATATATTTACAATTATTTAAATTTAAGTATTCATTTTTGTTATGGTGAATGTTATGGTTACAACATTTCGAAGACAAACAAAAAGAAACAAAAGTAGGTTGTTGCTGATAGGAAAAAGTACAACACCTGTGGTTTCAAAACTTCCAGTTTGCAATGTCTGCCTTATTCTGGAATATAAGAGGATTGGGTAACTCTACTGTTAGATTGTTGTCTTAGTTCCAAAGTCCCACATCGCTTGGTTTGTAAAACTTATGTCTCATTAGTGTTATATATAGAGACACCTTGTAAGCTTTAAGATAT
This sequence comes from Amphicarpaea edgeworthii, assembly GCA_014843725.1. Classification (NCBI taxonomy): domain Eukaryota; kingdom Viridiplantae; phylum Streptophyta; class Magnoliopsida; order Fabales; family Fabaceae; genus Amphicarpaea; species Amphicarpaea edgeworthii. Next base: position 10,661,652 of record CM026324.1, read on the forward strand.
ACAAAATAAAAAGTCTTTCTTAGTGTAGCCGTGGACGTAGGTACATATATTGTGTGCCGAACCACGTAAATACTTTGTGTCTTCTCTCCCTCTCCTTATTCCTTTTTTCTTGTTATTGCTCTATACTAACAACTGGTATCAGAGCTTTTGGTTACTCCACGGGATTTCCTTAGTTTAGAGGAATTAGTGGGAGTCTTCTCAGCTTAGAGGAGGCGGTGGGAGCAATGGCATTGGAAGAGGGGAAGGTGAAGATCGAGAAGTTCGATGGCGAGAGATTTCAGCTTTTGGAAGATGCAGATAGAGGATTATCTATATCGAAGAAGTTGTATCAACCCTTATCGGGGATAAGCCGAGACGACATGAAGCAAGAAGAATGGAACTTGCTAGGACCGGCGAGGCTCTTGGCGTGATCAGATTGACATTAGCCAAGAACGTCGCGTTCAACATCGTAAACGAGAAGACTACCGCAGCCCGATGAAGGCGTTATCGGATATGTACGAGAAGCCGTCTGCAGCCAACAAAGTATACTTGATGCGTCGCTTGTTCAACCTCAAAATGGGAGAAGGTATCTCTCAGAATCGATCATATTAATGAATTTAATACTATTCTTGCCCGGTTGGAGTCGGTGCAGATTAAATTTGAGGATGAGGTGAAGGCATTGATTCTATTGTCATCACTCTAGGATAGCTGGGCTGCAATCATATCTGCAGTTAGTAGTTCCGCAAGGGAGAACACATTAAAGCTTAGTGACATCCGTGACTTGATCTTAAGCGAAAATGTTCGCAAGAGAGATTCAGGAGAACTTTCTAGCCATGTTTCCAATTCAGCATTGAATATCGAAGGCGAGAGGGAAGGACTACCCAGAAGGGTCAGAATGGTCAAGGCAGATCAAAGTCAAGAGGAAGAGGTCAGACAAAATTTCAAAGTGATATTATCTGTTGGAATTGTGACAAGAGAGGTCACTTTACCAATCAGTGCAAGGCACCAAAGAAGAACAAGACTCACAAAAATAAGAAACACGATGATGATGAATCCGCAAATGCAAAGAATCGATGAACTTGATGATGCATTAATTTGTAGCTTGGACAAGTCTGTTGATTCATGGGTTATGGACTCAGGTGCGCTCGTTCCACACTACTCCCTTTAAAGATTTATTGTCTAACTATATTTCCAGAAGGTTTGGGAAAGTTTACCTTGCAGATGGAAAATCTCTTGACATTGTCGGAAGAGGTAATATTGACATCAAAACCTCCAGTGGAACCCTATGGACATTGCACAATGTCAGACATATTCCTGCCTTAAAGAAAAATTTAATATCTATAGGGCAGTTGGATGATGAAGGGCATTACACCACTTTTGGAGATGGAGCTTGGAAGGTAACAAAAGGCAATCTCGTTGTGGCTCGTGGAAAGAAGCGAGGATCTCTTTACATGATTGCAGATGAGGATATGGTAGCAGTTACTGAGGTTGTCAATAATTCAACCCTATGGCATCAAAGACTTGGACACATGAGTGGAAAAGGAATGAAGCTTATGGCGGCAAAGGGTAAGCTATCAAGCCTGAAGCATGTTGATGTTGGTGTTTGTGAACACTGTATCTTTGGAAAGCAGAAAAAGGTTAGCTTCTCAAGGGTAGGGAAGACTCCTAAAGTTGAAAAGCTAGAATTGGTGCATACAAATGTTTGGGGGCCAGCCCCAGTGAAATCTATTGGAAACTCACGCTATTATGTCACCTTTATCGACGACTCCACCAGAAAGGTATGGGTTTATTTTCTTAAAAATAAATCTGATGTGTTTTCTGTGTTTAAAAGGTGGAAAACAGAAGTTGAAAATCAGACAAGTCTAAAGGTTAAAAGTCTGAAATCTGACAATGGCGGGGAGTATGATAGTCAGGAGTTTAAGGACTTCTGTTCAGAACATGGGATCAGAATGATTAAGACAATACCAGGAACACCTGAGCAAAACGGTGTTGCAGAAAGGATGAATAGAACCTTGAACTAGAGAGCGAGGTGTATGCGGATCCAATCTGGCTTGCCTAAAGCATTCTGGGCAGAAGCAATAAGCACAGCAGCATATCTCATCAATAGAGGACCATCAGTTCCTTTGAATTATCAGCTGCCCGAAGAAGTATGGTCTAGAAAGGAGGTAAAACTCTCACATTTGAGAATTTTTGGTTGTGTTTCATATATATTGATAGACTCTAATAGTAGAGATAAATTGGATCCGAAGGTGAGGAAGTGTTATTTTATTGGTTATGGATCTGACATGTATGGCTACAGGTTTTGGGATGACCAAAACAAGAAAGTTATCAGAAGCAGGAACGTCACTTTTAATGAGAATTTGTTTTATAAGGACAAATTTTCTGCAGAATCTATATGTGTAGGTAAACTCTCAGAAATTCCTGAGAAAGCAACACTTGAAGAAATTTCAGAAAGTGATGTAGCCAATAGAAACCAGAGTACAGGCGTAGAGGTTGAGTCAGCACCCAGAACCATCAACTCCTCCAAGAAGATCTAACAGAATTTCAGTACCACCAGATAGGTATTCCCCTTCATTGCATTATTTATTGTTAACTGATGCGGGTGAGCCAGAATGTTTCAGTGAGGCTACGCAGGGGAATGACTCTATTGAGTGGGAGCTAGCAATGAAAGATGAGATGGCATCCCTTCAGAAGAATAAGACGTGGTCATTAATTAAATTGCCAGAAGGAAAGAAAGCTCTATAGAATAAGTGGGTCTATAGGCTAAAGGAAGAATCTGACGGTAGAAGAAGATACAAGGCGAGACTTGTGGTGAAAGGGTTTCAGCAAAAACAAGGAATTGATTTCACAGAGATTTTCTCTCCAGTTGTAAAGATGACTACCATCAGAGTTATTCTGAGTATTGTAGCTACAGAGAATCTTCACTTGGAGCAGTTAGATGTTAAAACTGCATTCTTGCATGAGGATCTAGAGGAAGACATTTATATGACCCAACCGGGAAGGTTTTGAAGTGCCGGGCAAGGAGAATCTTGTGTGCAAACTTCATAAAAGTTTATATGGTTTGAAACAAGCACCGAGGCAGTGGTACAAGAAGTTTAATGAGTTTATGAGCAACTCGAGATTCAAGCAGATGTAACATGGACCATTGTTGCTATGTTAAGAAATATACTAACAGCTATATTATCCTTGCTTTGTGTATGTTGATGACATGTTGATTGCAGGGTCTAGTATGGCAGAAATTAACAAAGTTGAAGCAAAGAATTGCGTAAAGCTTTGAAATGAAGGATCTTGGTCCAGCTAAACAAATCCTTGGTATGAGAATTCTTAGAAATAGATCAGAAAGAATTTTGAAGTTGTCTTAGGAGAAATACATACACAAGTTGCTTGAAAGGTTTTACCTTGAAGATGCTAAGACCAGGAATACCCCTCTAGGATCTCATTTGAAGTTTTCAAAGGAGCAATCTTTGCAGACAGATGAAGAAAAATGTTACATGTCAAGAGTACCATATGCATCAGCAGTCGGGAGTTTGATGTATGCTATGGTGTGTACCAGACCTGACATAGCACATGCAGTGGGAGTTGTCGGTAGGTTCCTATCAAATCCAAAGCAAAGGAGCATTGGGAAGGCGTAAAGTGGATACTCGGATATCCGAAGGGTACTTGAGGATGTGTTTGTGCTTTAGAAAAAGCGATCTCACTTTACTGGGGATTCTCGGATGCAGACTTGGGAGGAGATTTTGATACCAAGAAAAGCACCACAAGGCTACATTTTTTCTTTGGGAGGTACTCTTTGTGAGTTGGAAGTCCAAACTTCAACATAGAGTTGCTCTCTCAACCACCGAAGCCGAGTACATAGCTATCTCAGAAGCAGCTAAGGAGATGATTTGGCTAAAGAATTTTCTCAATGAATTAGGGAAAGAACAAGATAATGCTTCAATGTTCAGTGACAGTCAAAGTGCTATAAGTCTTGCTAAGAATCCAGTCTTCCATTCTAGATGCAAGCATATTCAATTAAGATACCATTTTATCAGGGAGTTGATAAATGATGGAGACTTATCTTTGCTGAAGATCTTAGGATCAGAGAATCCAGCAGATATGTTGACTAAAGCTGTTACAACTGATAAGCTGAGGCTTTGCATTGCCTCAGTTGGCCTTCGAGGATAGTTGAAGATGAAGGCGCTATACTAGGTAAAGAGTTGATGAACTCATTGCTTACAAGGAGCTGCTACAGTTTGGAACTTAGACCCCAAGTGGGAGAATTGTTAGATTGTTGTCTTAGTTCCAAAGTCCCACATCGCTTGGTTTGTAAAACTTATGTCTCATTAGTGTTATATATAGAGACACCTTGTAAGCTTTAAGATATACAAAATAAAAAGTCTTTCTTAGTGTAGCCGTGGACGTAGGTACATATATTGTGTGTCGAACCACGTAAATACTTTGTGTCTTCTCTCCCTCTCCTTATTCCTTTTTTCTTGTTATTGCTCTATACTAACATCTACCTCTAAACTTATTCTCAAAAAATTGTCTTTTACATAAACCTTTATTGGTATTTTTGGTTGAACCAATGATTTCTTACTCATCTCTACCCTTAAATTTTTTGTCTTCTATTAACCTTGAGTTCTCTGCAGTTAATACTAGATTTCTCCCCTCCCTTTGGTGCTTATGCCAACTTGATCTTAAGCTTGTTATTATATCTTGTTCTGAACAGTTTATTGTAATTAGGCTGATACTAAATAGTTTAACTCTGTACATTGCTGGAGTATATGGTGCTACTAACTATATTTCCAGGAGATCTCTCTGGGATGGTTTGTCTGTTTTATAGGCTGCTCACTCTGATCACTGGCTCTACATTGGTGACTTTAATGCCATACTTGGTGCCCATGAAAAAAGTGGAGGACTTGTACCTTCAAGACTCTCATGTCAAGACTTCATCAATTGGACCAACACCAACCTTCTGTTGCATCTTCCCACTAAAGGTAGAAGATTAACTTGGCATAATAGTAGATTGGGACAACATCATATTGGTATGAGGCTGGATAGAGCTGTTTGTAACACCTCTCTCCTCAATTCCTGACAATCCATCACTTGCAGTACCCTCCCTAGAGTTAAATCTGATCACCACCCTTTGCTGTTGACTATGAGCAATAATCATCACAAGCCTGTTGGGAACTTTCAATTTCACTCTATGTGGACTCATCATCCAGATTGTCTTCGAATAGTCACACAAGCATGGTCCATTGCTATGAGTGGCTGCCCCATGCTTATTTTGAAGTTGAAGCTCCAAGCTGTGAAGTTTGCCTCAAAAACTTGGAATAAGGAGGTTTTTGGTCTGATTCATCAACAAATTCAGGTTGCAGCTTCTAAACTTGATTCTATTCGGCAGCAGTTAGAATCTTCTAATTCATCTGAAGAATTACTTCAACAAGAAATTTCTACTCAGATGGTTCTGCAGAAAGCCCTTTTCTTTAAGGAGGCTTATTGGCTTGAAAAGTCTAGAATAAAATGGGCCACCCTTGGGGATAGAAACATTGCATACTTTCACAAGTATGTATCTGTTAAGAAGGCCTCAAAACAGATTTCTACACTCATGAAGGATGGAGTTTTGTTGCAATCGGATTAGGATGTTAATGAACATATCATCAGATTCTTTTCCAATTTATATGCTTCTCCTAATTCATGTATTAGTAACCCTTTAATCTCTTATGTTATCCCCAATTTGGTAACAGAGAAGGACAATTTGTTTCTCATTAAGCTGCCTAATTTTGATGAGGTTAAAAAGGTTGTCTTTGCCATGGGTGCTTCTAGTGCACTTGGCCCAGATGGATTTGGAGGCTGTTTTTATCATATTTTCTGGGACCTCATTGGTAAGGAGGTTCTTGAATCTACATTGTAGTTTTTAAAACAACACTAGATACTTCCTGGGCTGAACTCTAACAATGTTGCTCTCATCCCAAAATCCCCCAATGCTAGTAGACTAGAAGAGTATAGATCAATTGCAATGGGAAACTTCCAATTTAAGATAATTATCGAAATTATTGCAGACAGATTGGAACTGATTGCTTAGAAAATTATCTCTCCTCAACAAAAAGGGTTCATTCTAGACAGACAGATCTCAGATTGTATTACCATCACTTCTAAAGCTGTAAACATGCTGCATCGAGGCCATGATTACCTGGTCATCAAACTAGATGTTTTGAAAGCTTTTGATACACTTGACTGGTCCTTCCTATTACAAGTTTTGCATTGCTTTGGCTTTAATAATAAATTTTGTAAATGGATTTTAAAATTTTAAAATCTGCTCGGCTATCCTTCCTTGCAAAGGGTTCTACAGTTGGTTACTTTGTGTGCACTAGAGGGGTGAGGTAGGGTGATCCTCTCTCCCCACTATTATTTTGCATTGCTGAGGAAGCACTCAGTAGGGGTTTGTCCCTCCTTGTGGATAAGCAATTCTTGATTCCAATGGCAGCTTCCAGGTTACACTCTTTCCCAACTCATGTCTTTTATGCTGATGATTTAATTATTTTCTGTAAAAGGTCAATAGATAATAATAGCAAACATCAATGTACTACTGCAATTATATGGCCAAGCCTCGGGTCAATGGATTAGCCATAAGAAATTTCATTTATATGTTTGGCAGAATTTCAAATTCCCACCTGTCAGCTGTAGCAGAGCCTCGGTTTTGGTCCTGGTTGTCTACCTTTTACCTACCTTAGAGTCCCTATTTTCATAGGCAGGCCTAAGAGCTTATATTTCAGACCAATTGTAGATAAAATTAAAGCAAAACTGACCTCCTCAACTGGGAAGTTACTTTCTTTTATGGGTAGAGTTCAACTTATCAAATCAGTTATCACTAGTATGCTCTTCTTCAGCTTCCAAATTTATGCTTGGCTTGTGGATTTGCTAAAGTCTGTGGAAAAATGGATCAAAGTTTTTTTGTGGACTGGTAACATTGATAAGAGGAATATCTCCACTGTAGCTTGGCATATAGTTTGTTCCTCTCTTCACGAAGGTGGTCTTGGCATTAAATCTTTATCCACACTTAACCAAGCTGCCATGCTTAAACTACTTTGGCATATGCTATATTTTGAATCTGATTGAGCTGCACTTATGTGAGCTAGGTTTCTGAATAATGGACAGCAGGTAACCACATACAAGATTTCCTCTGTTTGGGGTTCTATCAGGAGGAATTGGTCACTTGTTCATCTTCACACCAGTTGGATAATTAATAATGGTAACACAGTCAACTTTTGGCTGGACAAATGGCTCTTGGATTATTCAATTGTAGATATTCTCAACCTTCCTATGTCTTGTAGAAAAAAGGCTTAAGTCTATGTCTCTCAAATGACTCAGAATAAAAAATGGTCAATTCCATTGGAACTTAAGTAGCATATTCCCACACTTAGGGATGCATTGTCTAACTTCCCATTACCTAGCAGCTTAGAGGATGATGTCCTTGTTTGGGGTCCTTCTCAGCATGGTACTCTTACACTTAAAGAAGCTTTTCTAACTTTTTCTCCTCAGGGTCAGCAACTGCCATGGGCCAAGGCAATTTGGAGCAGCTCTACACCTATATCTAGATGCTTTGTCCTTTGGAGACGCATCCATAAAAAATTTCCTACTGATGACATACTCAAGAAAAAGGGTAAAATTATTGTTTCTATTTGTAGCCTCTGTTATAGCACAGCTGAGTTTATTGATCACCTATTTTTGCATTGCATTTTTGCAATGGGGGTTTGCAACTGGCTGTAGAGTATTTCTCTTGTTCCTCTAGATTTATCTTCTCTGTCTAGTATTATTCTTTCTACTAATAAGCCTCTTAGTAAGCAGTCTAAGGAAGTTCTACATGCTGCCATCACCAACTCTGTCGGGTTAATTTGGAGATGCAGAAATGATCTCAAATTTCGCAATCAGACATTGTCATAACATAATGCAATATCACATATCAAATACAACACATCTATCCTAGGTTTGATCTCAAAAAGCCTTGGTTCCTACAGTCCACTTGAGGCTACCTTCCTTTAATCCTTTCAAATCAATGTCCGGCCTTCTCTTGCACCACAAATTCAGCCTGTTATTTGGCTGCCTCCCTCTGCTAGATGCTTGAAATGCAACTCTAATGGTGCTGCTTTCGGCCAACTTTGTTTTGCAGCTGTTGGTGAAATTTTCCGAGACAGTTTTGGTTGTTTTATTGGTGTTTGCACCATGTTTCTTGGTATACAAAATTTGACTTTTGCTGAATTAATGACTATTATTTTAGCACTTGAATCAGCCCATAGTTGCGGTTGGCATAATCTATGGCTTGAGTGTGATTCACAGCTGGCCATTGATGCCCTTAAGAATCCAAATATGGTCCCTTGGAAACATAGAAGAAGATGACTACAAGCAACTACTCCAAATCCATAATTGAGGTTGAGAGCTTCACATATCTTTCGAGAAGACAATAGTTGTGCTGATCTTTTTGCAAAACATGATGCACATACCAAAAAAGAGTTCACTTGGTTTAATAATAATAATAATAATAAGAAGAAGAAGAAGAAGAAGAAGTTCCACCACCACCCACCTAAACCTATCCTAATTTTACACCTCACTCCTAATCTACCCACCAATCACAACACATGCACCAACTCTATATTCTCTCACTCAACACCTCATGGATCCTCCCTCTCTTCTCTCACTTCTCACTTCATTCAACACTTTTACCCCTCCCTTTCCCCAATCTTTCACGGGCCTCTCTCCCCAATCCCTCACAATCTTCATTTTCCCTTCTTTCTCAAGCACAATGCAGCCACCATTTCTCCTCCTTTGCTCAACCAACAACCTTCTTCCCCCATTGTTAGTGAAGGCCAATGAAGGAATTAATTGGAGTTGCATGTGACCAAGAAGGCCATCCTTCATCATCAAACACTATACCTTGCATTTTCCTTTGTGCAGCATTTTCGGTAAGGGATACTCTTCTTTGTGAACTCAAATCATGGTTGAGTTGAGGGAAACTCAACCATGAGCATGCATGATTGTCCCTTGTGTGCCGAAAATCACACATGTAAATGTGGGGTTGGATTATAATTGTTAATTGTGTTTGAATTGATGGAAACTGTTTTATGGCTAAAATTGTGTTGCATGTTGATTTTGAATTGATTTCTAAAATGGGAAGTTCTCTAAATATAAATGATACTCTTCCCAATTTTTCCTAAATTTGTTTGATGAAAATTAGTTGTGAAAACCGAGCCCAAACCTTAAGAGGGCTTGTTGACATATTCGACCTCCTGAAATTTGTCAGTGTAATAAGTTTTTCAAAAGATCTAATTGTTGGTTTTTTATGAAATTGGTCTTGAATTAAAGTATTTTTCAAGTGTAACATTTTCTATGTTGGGAAATTTGTTAGATAAATTCATTTTGAAATTCATCCATGAACTACATTGTAACTGCCCTAATTTTTAGAATTAGGACTGGCAGAGTTGGGTTTTGCCTAATTGTGTACTGGTGTGTTAATTATTTTAAAAGTGTGATTGTAATTCCTCAAACTAGAGAAAACAAGCTTTCTAACCATGTATCACAATAAATTTTCAGAGTTTAATTGATAATTTTAAAATGCAACTTTTTATGAAACAGAGAAATAGAGCTATGCTTTTAGAGAGCTAAAATAAGGCAGTGTTTAAGAAATTTATAGGAGATGATACAAAAGTTTTTTTGAACTAATTATACCTTGTTTTAAAGATAATTATGTTAGCTTTAATTGGTAAAAAATTCCATGTAATTTGGATTTTTTAAGGCTTATAAAATTGTAAATCATTGGACCAAGGTTCAATGACAATTAAATCTGTCTTGACCCACCACCATAGGTATTCATGTGTAAATTGATTTCAATTTGTAATTTTACTAAGCTAAAGTGTTTATATGTGTGAATTGTGCATGATATCAATTGTTTGTAAATCTTTGAAATGTTGAACCCTAGGCCAATGATTGAATATGATAGGCATGTCACATATTGTGTGAGCGAATCCGATGGGTTAGACTCACAGGCTCAGAAATTATGTGTTAGGCTTGTCGGTGTGAAATTGTCAGTGTGATGATTGATGTGTAGTAGTCATAGGGACTTGAATACGAATTCTTGTGATGTATGAATGTATATAAATATATAAATATGTATTTGTGTAAGTGTTAATATGATGCATTGATATGTGTGTGAAAACGCGAGTACGTAATGATAATGACTGTGTGACACGAGACACGAGCATGTGGATGTGAGTACATGGTGGAACACTGGAAAGGTGAGATGCAAAGCATCTTGTAGGGTTATAGTTAGGTTTTTTGTTAAAATTGAGGGACGTGGGTGATTGGCGGTATCTACACCGAGGGTGTGGGAGGACAAGGTCCACAAATTATTATGTTTTGAGTTGAGAGTGGATCTTAGGCTCGTTTGCCAAGTCGTCGCCGTTTATATGAATATTTTTTTTTATAGTATATAGGTATAGATAGCTATAGATAGAAGATAGAAGAAGATAGATAGATCATTTACAATCAAATTACTTAGTCTTTTATTTATATTGATTTGAATATTAAAAATTGTTTATTAACTCTTGACAAGCTTACATATAAAATATTGACAACTTGAGTTTCAAAACATGTAAATTAATATTTTATTTTCCTATCATAATTTTTTTATATGTTTTTTTTTAATTTGTTTTTCTGCTATTTTTTTTTATTGTATATTGTTTGTGAGATGCTAATATATTTCTTAACTTATCACTATAATCTAAACACATTGATTATAAATTTTGAAAAACAAAATATAATTTAGTTAAAATAGTTTATATTTTCATTTTAAGTTAAAATCATTTCTAATATTTTGTATAAAAATTTATACATATATATTTATTGGAATATTCATATAAAATAAAAATATTTATTAATTAAATTAATTTTGAACTTGGTCCCCCCTCCTAGATGACTTTAGCTCCGTCCATGGTTATATTAGGTTTTTTTTTTATAAATATTTTCTTATTCAATAAGGAAAATGTTATTTTTTTTCTTACAATAAACAAATTCTCACAACAACCAAAAAAAAATAGTTATAAATATTTATTTGATATTGAAAATCACACATTATCGTTATAAATTATCTTCATTCATCTTCAAACTTTTAAAAAAACTCATTTTGCTCCTTATCATGTGACTCCTTTTCCTGATTGCTCCTTATTATCTGATTTTTCTTCCTCTGATTGTAGCTTAAGGAAATGAAATAACAAAATAAAGATTACATCCCGCAATGATGTTTTTAAGGTGCAATAACATTAGGTATATGCACTATACCTTAATTTTTTTTTTTTATTTTGGTAAATTTGATTTTTCATTAGTTGGAGACCTACTCATAGATGAAGGACCTAAATTCCCTAAGCTTTCTTCCTTTTCAATCTGGAATTTATCAAAATATAAAGAGAAGTATATACTAAAAACTTTATCAATCTTTAGCAATATCAAATTACTACCTTAACCATAGGCTTTGAAATTTTATTAGCGGTGAAACTTTATCTTCCACGACTTTCAAAGTAAGTTTTCATTTTAACTTGAAACATATGTGTAAAGCCAATCATTTTAGAAGTTGAGGAGGTAGATTAGAATCATCTTCATTATTCTAAACGAAATAATAATAAAATTATTAGTAATAACATTATAAGAATATATGTACCAACATTATACAAATAAATTAAACATTGTTCTTACATTTTCAAAAAATGGGGTAAGCTTACTTAGTTTTATTTGTGCTAATTATTCAACAATCTCATCAAACAAAACAAATATGGTTGAATCCGTAGAATCTTTTACATCAAGTTCCAAATGGAACCTACAATTGATAAATATAACGAAATCATATTAATAATTTAAAAGTTAATTTGAAGTTAAATGATAAATAAAAAAGATAACAAATTATTGAATTTGAAATTATCTTGTCATTGAATAGTCTGCATTCTTCGAACAAATTTCAAACTTGAATTTTGTAGTAGTAGGAGATACTTTCTTTTCACAATGGGAGAAAGAAATATAATACCAACTATTTTTAAGCAAAATGTCATTTACTGTTGTGATACAATAATAGATAGCATCCTACATTTTTTTTTTACAATAAAAAGTAGTGTTTTCATTCGATAGTAAAAGAAAGAAAGAAAAAAATAATTTATGTACCGAGTTTTTATTTGATGGTGCCATAGCCAAAATTCCAGACAAAGTCTTTATTTTATCCATAGGATAAGATGGAGACTTTGTGATGTTAATATTATAAGTAATACGTGCACATTATCTAAGTCCTTGGTTAACATGATAAAATGCAATTAAAATTTGCATTGTAAGTATAAGACATAAATAAGATAATGATATATAATATTTTAAAATTTCTTGAATGCTTCAATGAAATCATTAACATCAGGTGTGTCTAGGTTGATATATATATCTGTGTTGCTCTTGATGTTGAAATATACGAATTACCTATAAACACAATTATAAATAATTACAGAAGAAAATAAAAAGTATATATTTTTTCACCTTGATAAAAATAATAATTAAAATATGATGAAATTTTATCTTACCTTGATATTTTATGAACATGGCTGATGTGAAAATTGCAACATTTGGTTTAGGAGTACCAAACAGATTATCTTTTAATTTTTGCTAAATTTTTTAAACATAATCATCCCATATTGTGGCTTTGAATGTGTTTCCCTTGAAAATATTATTATTTATACAAATATGTTAGTATCAATAAATTGAAATATATATATGATTCAAATGAAAATTTATACCTTATATCTTTAAGACATAGTGTTAGCATGTCAACTTTGCCACTATAAGTGGTCTTCTCTTCAATTGGATTCACCTCAGTAATAACTCCAATTACATCTTAAGAAATGTTACATAATTATATATAAAAGAATAAAATTAACTAATAATAATTTTAATAATATTAAATTAGATACTAACTTGTTAAGACATCTCTGCCAAAACTATCTTTTAAATCTTCAAAATTGACAAATTCAAAGATATGATGAGGGATTTTGTTATCTTCACTGATTTCCTTGACAATGGTTGTAGCATTGAATTCTAACATTGAAGAATTCTTTTCAACAATAGCATATTTTTCTTTATTCTTTAACACCACAAAATTTTGAAGCATCTGGAAGGTTTCATAATCTTGGATAAGAGAATTCTTTCTTGATTGCCTTACTTACGATATGCCTTCATGGGTTACTTCATCATATCCCAAATTTCCTTTGTTGTGGCACAAGCTGAGATCCTAAAGAATTCATCAAAATTTAAAGTAGAATGTAAAATATTCATAGCACAAGGATCATAGTTAGCACGCTTAGTTTCTAACTAAGTCCATTCATCAATGGGTTTCAGTACTGTTTTTCCATCAACAATAATGGTTGGAAGTGTTGGTCCGTTTTAAACTACTTGCCAAACGCCTCAATCAATTGACTCCATTGTTAGAACCAAGACAATGGATGATGTCTAGCCCCTAATCTTTTGATTAGTTTTGATGATAACATATGTGATAATATTTGATCAACTAATAATTTGAAATTGAGTAATTTCAGGGAATCAAAATGATCACAGACAGTGGTATAATCTCTCCATCTCACTATATTACTTTAATTGTCTGACAACACTTTAATAATAAATCTAGCATCCAAAGTGCTTCTAATTAGACTAAGTTAAGAATCAGAACAGACCATGTAAAGGTCCTTAGAACAGACGATATATGTCTTGGAACAGACCATGCAGTAGTCTTGGAACAGACTATGCAAAGTCTTAGATCAGATCATGCAATAGTCTTGGAACAGACTATGTGAAGTCTTGGACCAGACGATACATGTCTCAGACCAGACCATGCAGGAATCTAGGACTAGACTATGTGATTGTTGGACCAGACCATGCACAGTCAGACCAAATCATGTCTGTGTTGGACTAGACCATGCACTGTTTAACGTGCTAAGGATTATGCATTTAATTATTATCTATTGACTTTAAGAATGCACTTTCTAATACAGAAAGAAAGGAAGATACTCTCTGAATAACTTTCTTCTATTCCTTGTATGACTTCTTGCATGTCTCGAAAAGTGTGAAGTCTTGTAGGTACAAAAAAAAGGCTAACTAGCTTGGAGAAGCACACCTACATTTAAAGCAAGATGTGACAAGACAGGAACCTGCTCCTATCAAATCAAGCTCAAGCTAAAGCAACTTTAGCACTCAACTATGAGACAATGGAACCTTTCTTCTTCAACGTTCAAATCCATAAAGCTCTACTATAAATAGATGCCTCCATGCAACGAGAAGACTAACGAATCCAAGAAAAACTAATCTGAATGAGCAAGCACAAGTAAATAGCAAGAAAAGCAAATACACAATGAGAAAAGAGAGCTTAGAGAAAAGAACACCACATCTTCTATGAAGCTTATAAAGATTCAAAATATATTCATATCCTCTCTTTGAGAGTTACTTGAATCTTATTCATATTTGAATAGAAAGCCAGGAGTGGCTTAGTGATTAAAGAATACTTGAGAAGTATAATCTTAGTGGGAGACTTATACTTATAACCAGTAGTGGTTTAGAATACTAGTTGCCAGTAGTGGCATAGAGAATACTTGTAGCCAGAAGTGGCAGTGAAGAATACTTGTTTTGTAATCAGTTGATTATAGTGGAACCCTTTAACAGTTGTTAAAGGAGAACTAGACGTAACTCAGGTTGAGTGAACAAGTATAAAACAAGCATTCTACTTTTGCTATCTTGTGTTTACAACTATTCATCTTGCACACTATGCACTTTTGAAAAGGTTTCTAAAGCTTTGTCTTGAAAGGATATATTTGCTTGTTTAAACCTACATATATCTATAAAGACATCTTGTGAACTCATATTCATTGCAAAAAATTTTATAACTCACTATTCAACCCCCCCCCCCCCCCCCCCTTCTAATGTGTTCTTGTGTATTTTAGTTGGTATCAGGGCTCAGTCTCTTGATAGCTATCTTCACAGATACAGAGCTAAAGATCCTACACAAGAATGAAGAAGGGAAGTCAATCCATTCACAAGCCTCCAGTTTTCAAAGGAGAAAACTTCACATACTAGAAACAAAGAATGGAAACGTTCTTTGAGTCATGCCATATAGACATGCTGGATGTTGTAGAAAATGGAAACTATATCCTAGTTGATGATGGCAAAAATGAGATTGCAAGGAACTCTGGACTGAGGAACAAAAGCAAAGATTCGTTCTCAACTCCAGAGCAAGGAATGTTATTCATGCCTGCATCTTATAAACTGAACACAGGAAGATCAGTGAGTTCAAATCTGTTAAAGGCATATGGGATGCATTCATAATGACTTATGAAGGGTCCACTCAGGTAAAAAGAAATAAAGTAAGTGTTCTGTTAGAATAGTTGTTTGTTTGTCTTTCTAGTATACTCTAGATATGTCTCTAGTAGTATATTCTAGAAGTTACCTTATACTTCTTTTTTTTTGTACTTTGTTTCACATATATATAAATATAAGTGTTGTTGGTGCTGAGTGAAACTTTACACTCTAGCACTATTATCCAAAACCTAATTCTTAACTTGGTATTAGAGCAGGAAAGGTCCCGTTCTGTAGTCCTGCTGTCATTCGCTGTCGTTTGTCGTTGTTCGCCGCTGTCCATTGTCATTGGACAAAGAATCCCAGCATAACCTCAAGTAAGGGGGGGTTGGCTCGTAATATGATAAAATTGGGATTTCCTATTATACTTGTATTTGTGTGTTTCTACAAGGGGGGGTTGACTCGCAATATCATAAAATTGGGATTTCCTATTATACTTGTATTTGTGTGATTCTACAATGTGATGTTTAAATTGGTACGATTGAGAGATTCTAAATATTCTCTCTATTGGTGAACCCCAATTTCATGAGCCATTAGTGTAATTGCCCAAATAGTGCATTTTTGGCGGTGGACAACAACAGTGGAAAAGAGTATGTAGTCACACCAAACTACAACTACTAGATATTGTTTTTAGACTAGACATACAAATCTTCCAGTGCACTAACGATTACTCTTCCATAATGTCCTTAGGTTCCCGTAAAAAAATAAATTTATTTAAACATCAGTTTACACTAATAGTTACTCTTCTCCACTTCTACCTAAAAAAAAAGGTTTTCTTTTAATATAAAAGAACTCAAATCCTTACTTTGATAATTATTTTCATACATACGAAATAAAAATTATAACATTACATGAGTTTGTCATCAAATAATATACCAATGCTTGGTCCTACCACTTCTTAGCTGAGCCCTACTTCTCCTTTCTTCTTTTCCAAATCAAATCCTCTTCGCAGCAGCACTACTACAAAAAAAAATTCTTCACTTTTTGGCCATGGAAGGTTGGCCCAAAGGTTGTGGTGCCATCAATAGCGAATAGTGAACACACGCATAGGTTGGCTCACACCTTGTGGCACCACCAGTAATAGGTGTTGATGCGCATGGGGAAGATAAGCTAGGTTGACTCACATCTTGTGGTGCCACCTGCTTTGTAAGTCAAATAGTGGGGTCACCTGATGGTGAGTCCATGTGTGGCACCACCTATTGGTTGGTCCAATCGTGGCGTCACCACTTGGATTGGCCTATGGTCTGAGGCGTCATACTAAAGTTTGTAGTATTTGTGGTGTTACCCATTCTCGTAAATATTTTTAATACTCACCTATTTACATAAATTTTTTACATTTTCCCCTCTTCTCGTAAAAGAGCCCTATAATTATGGTAAACTTGGCCATTTGGCTAGGAATCATCATTTTAAAGATCAAACCATAGGAGCTAATATGTATATGCTCACAAAGAATAATATTTTTGTAGGAAGGGTTATGCTAGTGATGGAATGTTTAAGTTGAATGTTTTAATTGAATGTTGTGTGGATAAAATTTTCTTCTTATTTTTATTTTGTGTACTTATAATCTTAATTAATGTTGAGTAATATTACTAAGTTATTGAAATTATTTTATAAACTAAATACTATTCTTACTTTCGGATGGTTCATGAAATTCTATAATTTTATTTTTGTTATTATTTTGGAAAAATAAATTATTTGATATATGCTGGATTGGAAATAGATTGACTAGTGTCTTTGGTGTTATTTACATGGTTAGCATTTATGTATTTATGGTTGTCCAATCAATTAGAGAGAGATTTGCTTACTGTATTTATGGTTGTCCAAGCATTTGTGTACTATTTGTATTTGTTTATTACTTTTGTGACTCTTGTTCTCTATGTTGTCTCTTTCTCTCTCCCTACTTCTTTCATATTATATTAGAAACCCTTGTGGAGAACTTCGTCGTTAGACAAAGTTATTGTTTTTGTTTTTTTTTACTCTTCTTGTGAATCAATTCGGGTAAGGTTTTTTTTTTCCTACCTAAAACATATTATTTACATATACATGATGAGTATAGTTCACTAAGCATGATTTATTTATTTATATGTAATGTATCGTGAAGACACTATCAAATAAATAAACTTTTACGGAAGGTCTTGTAGACTTGTCTAAAAAAAAAAAAAGTTAACCTTTTGTTTTCTCTTTTTCTCATTTGAAGTGGAAAAACAATACAAAAGTAGAAAAAATATAACTTTTTTTTTTCTCTTTTTTTCTCACCAAAAGTTAGAAAAATGATTAACTAAGTGAGAAAAAAATATTAGTTATTTTTCACTAGAAGTGAGAAAATAATACAAAAGAAAGATAATTTTCTTTACCTAAAGTGAGAAAAATGATTAGTCATTTTTCACCAGAAGTGAGAAAATAATACAAAAGAAAGATAATTTTCTTGACCAGAAGGAAAAAAAAAATCCAATCTTAGTATTTTAACATTGCATATATTTATTTTTATTTTTCTTCTAGTGATGAATAGTAATTATTGATATGCTTTTTCAAAGATACATTTCTTTGTTTAGAAAAAATAAACTTATTGAATTTCATTCATAATAAGATCAAAGATACAATTGGGAATACGCTAAAAAACATGGATGCTAGCATAAAACCTAGATGCTCTCGCTAGTGTTTGAGCAACTTGATTGGCTTGCCTCTAACTAAATTCACCCTTGAGTTTTGAAAATTAAGTAAAAGAGAGCTACATTTATCAATTAAATATTGGAATTCATTTTGTCCTCTGAGTGTAGCTTTTAAACCATCCACAACTTGTTTGCAATCTACCTCCAATATCAAATTATGTGTCTCCAAACCCTCAACCCATTGCAGTGCTTTCATTAAACCCTATGCTTTAGCTTCCTTGGGTTCAGGACTTCCCTCTATGGTGCAAGTTTTTGCCTTCATGAAATTGCCTTGGTCATCACGCATTATTATTCCTACACCATATAAGCCTTGGTTTTGGAATATTGTTGCATCAATGTTTGTTTTAATGGCTCCAGCTTGTGGTTTTCCCCATCTTAGTTATTGCCACCCGTCGTGTAATATCATGTGCTGTTGTGAGGCTTCATGTGCATGACCATTCATGAAGGAATTGCATGGCTTGTTCCACTGATTTTTTAATTAGGATTGTGTGGTTGTCCCAAATAAGATCATTGCGCCTCTTCCATATGCACCAAAAAGGTTAAGGAGAATTTGCATTGCACTTAAGTTGCCATGTAGTCAAGCATCTCGAAAATGAGTTGTGTTGCGGATTGTGCATGTTGAATTCTGATTTTCATCGTGCTCCATAAATCTACAACTTCCCAAATTTGTTTTACTTGATCACATCCAAAGAAAAGGTGCCATTCATTTTCTATATTGGTGCAACAATGGGCACATAAGTAGGTGCATGAAATGCCTTTACCTTGTAGGTGATCTTGCGTGGGTAGACAACCTCTCAAGAGCCTCCATATGAAGTGCTTAACTTTTGGTGGTACATTCAGCTTCCAAAGGTGCATCTAGCTTCCTAGGACTTTGAGCGGTTTTATTGTAGATCATTTTCTCCATTAAGTGGTGGTACGTGGAGGCCATAGTGTAGTTTTTGATTGAGTTGAGCTTCCAAATGATTTTGTCCATGTCGAGAGTATGTGACAATGAGATCTTCCTTAGTTCCTGAACATCCTCACGGTTTAGAATTGAAATGGCGATGTTCATTTTCTAACAGTGCTGCTTGTGGTCAACGAGTTAGGCCATGGTTAGATGTTCATGCAGTTGTGGTGGTGTTGTTAAGACCATTGGGTTGTCTTGGTGGCACAGCCATGGTTGATTCCAAATTCTAACAAACTGAACATTTCCAATCGTACATCTAATTCCTTCCTTAACTAGTATTTGTGAAGCATGGATGCTACACCATATATAGCTTGGATTGTGGCCAAGTTTGACCTTCAAGAATCCACCATTGGGGAAGTATTTAGCTTTGAATACCTTTGTAACTATAGCATCTTGGTTGGTTGTAAACTTCCACCCTCGCTTCCCTAGCATGGCCAAGTTGAATTCGTGGAGGTGTCTGAATCCCATCCCTCTAAATTCCTTCCTCATCGTCAACTTTTCCCAGTTCAACCAATTTATACCTTTAGTAAAGCCACTTCGCGATCCCCACCAGAAAGAGTTCATCATCCTTTGTATCTTGTCCTGCAAAGTAGATGGTAACAGATAAACACTCATACAATAGGATGGGATAGTTTGTGCACATGATTTGAGGAGCACTTCTTTCCATGCTTTTGACAATTGCTTATTGAACTAATGATTAATATGCTTCCAAAGGTGGTCCATTACAAAAAGTGAAGATAGATTTCTTCTTTCTTCCAATAATGGATGGTAGGCCTAGGTACTTGCTCGAACCAATTAGAGTGGAGACACCAAGAGAAGTCATGATACGTTGCCTTATATCTTGAGAAGTATTTGTGCTGAAAAAAACCTCAGACTTCTACAGGTTTATCACTTTGCCCGATGCTTTACCATAAATGTTAAGGATATTAGCTATGGTGTTGGTTTTATCTTTAGTTACTCTGCAAAATAAAAATAGTCATAACAAATGATAGGTGTGAGAGGACCGGAGCCCTTCTACACACCTTAATACCATGGATGCTCCCTTTACTCTCAAAGTGTTTAAGTAATGATGATAAACCCTTAGTACAAATAATAAAAAGGTAGAGTGATAGTGGGTCACCTATCTGAGACCTCTCCCAAGAGAAATTGGCCCTTTAAGGTCCCCATTGATTCTAACAGAGTATTGAACTGCTTCTAGACAGAGTTTCATCCAACTAATCCATTTTTCCGAAAAATCCATTTTGTGCATAATTCCCGAAAGGTAACCCTAGTAGATCTATCAAAAGCCTTGTTGATATCAATTTTAAGAGCCACTTCCCCAATGTTATCTCTATGCTTGCATTTCATATGGTGTATGGTTTTAGAGGCAATAAGAACATTATCAAGGATTGATCTTCTTTCAACGAAAGCGGATTATTCCAATGATATGTATTTTGGAAGTAAAGGTTTCAATCTGTTCGCTAAGGTTTTGGATGAAATGTTGTAGAGGATGTTGGTCTTTCATGGTTTGGGGGTTGGGAACTTTGGGAATAAGGACAATGGCGGTTTGGTTAATTTGTGGGGGAAAAGTGCCATTCTCAAGCCATGACATAGTTGCAATAAAGACATCCGAGCCACACATATTCCATTTTTTTTATAGAAGGCCGGGTTTAATCCATCAGAACCAGGTGATTTATTGGAGTCCATTTGGAAAAGAGCAACTTTGAAATCATCAATAGTAAAAGGATCAAGTAAGGAATTGCTATCATCAAACGAAAGGTAGCAAGGAACATTATTTATTACTTGGATTGTGTCCACCTTTAAACTTCAATACAAGTTATTAAAATAAGATTTAGCAACATTACATATTTCTGCATGGTCCACAACAATTGTACCATCATCACGCGTGAGAGAAGTGATGTTATTCATCTTATTCCTTGCAGTAGCATAGGAGTGAAAGAAATGGGAGTTGATGTCGTCATCTCTCAACCAATAAACTTTCGCCCTTTGCCTCCAATAAATTTCCTCTTGTGCAATAAGATTGTTTAGTTGGTCCTATGCTGCAGTAAAAAGTTTGAAGGAAGTTTCATCAGCAACTTCATGTAGTGCTTCCATCTTCATGAGAGTTCACTAGCGTTTCACATAAAAATATCATGTCTAAACGGTGAGTCTGGATTAGGTCCTTGAGGATGGGAATGGCACTCAGGTGGCCCAGGCCCCAAAAATTCCAACTAAGGAAACTCATTGTCTTGGCGGGTGTCCTTGTCAAGGCCTACCGTTAAAAAAAAAAGATCAATTGAAGTATTGTTTGTGACTGTAGGGTGTTCTGCATGTGCACTAGTACTTGTGCCCTTAATTGCATTGCTTTAGATGGAGTGTTATTGAGTCTACATTTTTTCTCACTAGCTAGTGGGTCTTGATTGTCAGCATCCTCAATATTCATTGCGTTAATCCCCCCTTGATTTGGATCAACCGCAATAACGGTCTTTGGTTCACCTAATTTGTATGCTATTAATTTTGGATTTTTAAAAACTTCCACAATAAATTGTGTACGTTTAGAAACCTCCAAATCATTAGCATTAAATGTCTTGTCTGCCCTATGATGTATTTACTGAATGTGTGTGGGAGAAAGCCACACCTCATCTCTATTTATATTGAGGAAATCCTTAGTAATTGATTACATCATATAAAGATAAAGAGAAATAATAATTAACAAGATAATATAAAGATAATATATATTCTAACACCCCCCCTCAAGTTGGAGCATATATGTCATATGAGCCAAACTTGTTACAAATGTAGTTAACCCTGGGACCTGTGAGAGACTTAGTGAACATGTTTGCAAGTTGATCTTTAGAATTGACAAAATTAGTGGTAATTGCTCCTGAAAGTATCTTCTCTTGCACAAAGTGACAGTCTATCTCTATGTGTTTGGTTCGTTCATGGAACACCGGGTTCAATGCTATGTGAATGGCAGCTTCATTATCACAAATTAGTTTAGTGGCTATAGTGTCTCCAAATTTTAACTGCTAGAGAAGTTCCCTAAGCCATGTCATCTCGTAAGCGGCTACTGCCATCGCACGATATTCAGCTTCGGCACTTGATCTAGCAACTATCTTTTGCTTCTTGCTTTTCCATGAAATCATATTCCCTCCAATAAGAACACAATATCCAGAGGTGGATTTCCTATCTGATGGTGATCTTGCCCAATCAATATTAGAGTAAGAAATGATGTTGGTATTGCCTTTGTCTTCATACAATAGTCCACGACCTGGTGCATTCTTGATATATTGAAGGACACGGGTGACGGTATCCCAATGACCTTCACAAGGTTCTTTCAAGAATTGACTCAACACACTAACAACAAACGTAATGTCTGGTCTAGTGACAGTGAGGTAATTAAGCCTACCTACAAGTCGTCGATACCTTCTCGGGTCTTTCAAAGGCGCCCCCTGACTCGGAATAAGCTTAACATTAGGATTCATAGGAGTGTCACTTGGACAACAATCAAGAATTCTAGTTTTCGTCAGAATGTCTAAGGCATATTTTCGCTGGAAAAAGGTAATACTAGATGAGGATTGGGCAACTTCAATGCCTAAGAAGTACTTGAGTGGACCCAAATCTTTAGTCTGAAACTGAGTGTAAAGGTGAGACTTAAGACGAGTAATTCCAGCTGAGTCATTGTCAGTGATGACGATGTCATCAACATATACAACGAGATAGATACACAAGCCAAACGGAGAACGGAGGGAAAATACCGAGTGGTCAGCTTCATAACGAATCATATCAAACTTAAGCAGAGCTGAGCAGAAATGACCAAACCAAGCTCGGGGGGATTGCTTCAAACCATAAAGGGAGCGACGAAGCTCACAGACAAGGTGTGAGCCACCAGAAATAGTAAAATCGGGTGGTTGATCCATGTACACCTCTTCTTGCAACTCACCATGCAGGAAGGCATTTTTGATATCTAGTTGGTGAAGAGGCTAGTGTCAGATGGCAGCCATAGCAAGAAAAAGATGAACAAAGGTGATTTTGGCCACAGGAGAAAAAGTGTTGCTATAATCCAAACCAAAAATTGAAGTATAGTCCTTAGCCACCAAACGAGCTTTGTAGCGATCAATGGTGTCATTTGGTGCGATCTTCACCGTATAAACCCAACGACACCCAATAATGGATTTGTTGGGAGGCAAGGGAACAAGCTCCCATGTGTTGCTAGCATCCAATGCAGCCATTTCTTCTAGCATCGCTTGTTGCCAATTGTGGTTAGCCATGGCTTCACTTGTAGACTTAGGAATAGACACAGAATCTAAAGAAGAGATAAAAGAGTAATAGAAGGGAGATAAACAGTCATAGTGTAGAGTAAAGGCATATAAAGGATTATCATTACGAGTGGATTGAATACCTTTGCAAAGCGCAATGGGAAGTTCAAGTGCAGGAGACGATGGTGGAGGGATGTTTGGAGCAGGAGATGATGCTGGAGGATCCGGTGGCACTGCCAATGGTGCCTGTGTCCATTGGTGGTAGTTGAGTAATGGAGGTGGAGTGGGAGTAACAAGTGGTGTTGGAACAATAAGTGGGACCTCCAGAGAGACATTTTCAATTGTGGAGGAAAAGAAAGGAGTAGTCTCAAAGAATGTAAGATCAACAGAGACAAGATATCGTTGAAGTTGAGGAGAGAAACATTTATAACCCTTTTGAAGGCGGGAGTATCCTAGAAAAATACATTTTAAGGACTTGACAGAGAGTTTATTTTTACCTAGAGTGAGATCATGGACAAAACATGTACTCCCAAAGACACGAAGAGGAACATGGTGAAGAGTCTGTTTAGGATATAAGTTGGAGTAAGGAATCTGATTGTTAAGAATCGATGAAGGCATGCGGTTAATCAAATGACATGCAGTAAGGAGAGTATCTCCCCAAAAACGAAGTGGAACATTATAGTGAAGAAGAAGTGTGCAAGTGGTTTCCACCAAGTGGTAGTTTTTGCATTCAGCAACACCATTTTGTTGTGGTGTGTGGGCACAAGATGTTTGATGAAGAATCCCTTGGGAGTTTAAAAAGGACTGAAACTAAGATGACATATGTTCTTTTGCATTATCAGTTCGTAAAATTTTAATTGAGGAGCCAAATTGATTTTGAATCTCAGCAGAAAAAAATTGAAAAAATAGAAAAAACATCCGAACGATTCTTCATTAGGAACACCCAAGTACAATGAGAAAAATCATCAATAAATGTGACAAAATAAAAATATCCTAATGTGGAACAGACTCAACTAGGACCCCAAATATCAAGAGTGCGGGTAAGTTTGCTAATATAAATTAAATTAAAAGGACAACTGGGAACAAATAAGACAGAGTGTAAAGAAAGTTGAGGAAGGGGATGGGTTTGTTCGATGCCTCAGACTTTAATTTGAGAGCCATCTGCGAGAGTAACAGAGGGCAAGGAGTTTGAAAAGGTTAAGGAAGAGAAAAGGGATTGGTTACCAGTCATGTGATTAGAGGCACCGGAATCAAGTATCCAAGGTCTAACAGAGGAGGACTGAGAAATAAAAGCCATAGGATTACCAGACTGAACCACAATGGTAACAGGTGATGCAGGTTTGTTGGCTGCTCGAAGCTGAAGAAGCTCATTATATTCCTTAGTAGAGATAGTAATATCAGAAGCAGAAGGGGTGACTGTGGCCACATTAACTAACTGAGGTTACACTCGAGCTTTTAACTTACATTTGGCTTCAATATGACCAAAGATTCCGCAATAGGTGCAACGAATACTACGTCCAGAACCATTACCACGTCTTCCACCATGACCCCCACGATGAGAGGAGTGAGAGACGAGGGTAGAGGAATCCCCGATAGACGTTGATGGGTGTCCAAAAGTATGTGGAGTGGAGATACACAACAGTTGTTCATGTACCATGTCATAGGTAGGAACTGTAGGTTCGTTGGAACAAGGCGTACCCTGAGGAGCAATCAACGGCGGATGGGAACGCCGAAAAAAGTGGCACGCGGTAATTTAGTGACAACGCGTGGAGTGTACGTGTCGGGAAAAAGATTGGTCGGCGATGGTGAACAGCAGCTTCACATAGGTGCGATACTGTTCATGCACTATTCACGACGCTTTAAAGGAAAAAAAAAAAAAGGAAAAAAAATTGAACCTAGCTTTGATACCATATTAGAACGATGTATTTACTAAATGTGTGTGGGAGAAAGCCATACCTCATCTCTATTTATATTGAGGAAATCCTCAGTAATTGATTACATCATATAAAGATAAAGAGAAATAATAACTAACAAGATAATATAAAGATAATATCTAACAAGATAATTTAAGGATAATAACTACCAAGACAATATAAAGATAATATATATTCTAACATGCCCCATCATTAATGTGTCATCCTTGCATGGTGCTGCTTCTCGCCATGGTCGTGTCGGGGGAGCTTGTACCTTCCTTAGTTTCGTCACATAACCATTTTGAGTCCCCCTGATAGTTGTTGCCTCTAGCATAACGTGCACCAACCCTCATTTTTGGATGCCACTGCCTCATCCCATAATCAATCTCCATGGTTAAAAATCCTTTCGCAGAATTCATTCATGTGCCCTATGAAACTATAGTGGTAGCAAAACGTGCCTAAGCACTCATATTTGAAAGTGACCTCCTTGGGCTCACCACCAGGCTTCTTAATTTTTTTGGATATCTTCAATGACTTCCTCACATCAAGCAGTACCTGGATGTGCATGTAACCCCTCCAATAATTGTTGTTATTCTTTTCATTGTACTCAAAATATTCGCCTAAGTAGTTGCTAAGGCTTTTGCCAACAACTTGGGACATGAACCCAATGGGAAGATCATGTACTTGCACCCAAATCGAGATGCTATGGAGCAAAAATTGGATTTTCTCCCTCCTTGATGACACCAAGTATCAGCATATGCTTATCAAAGCTCCATGGCCCTTTCTTAAGGACCTGTCGGATGTCAACATGATGGTAAAATTGGAAAAGAAAAAGTTCTGGTTCAATCTCATTGATTGTCACTCCTTTCAATAGCCGTCAGACAATGAACATTCGTTCTTTCATAATAGGGACATGGATTGTTCGCCCAATTAGAAACTTTCCCACTAGACACAATGACAAGTTCATTGCATTTTCATCATTGTTCACTTGGATTTCAAGGTCTCTTGTGTCGTCCTCAAGGTTTAAACCTTCAACATTTATGTTTTCCATGGGAACACTCATAAAGGAAAGGTTGGGCACAAATCTCACTAAAAAAAAGGAAAGGCTAGGCATGATTCTCACAAGGTAACAGGGAAAGCTAGATATAGAAGGTTGAAACTTAAATTTGAAAATAGAACAAAATCATGCAGAATCAATTAGAATCAAAACAGCTACAAAGGATCAACTTCTCATGGGGGAGAGAATCATCTTATTAGAGAGAATCATAAAATATGTTAAATCACGATTTTATTGTGACAAGTTCACTTTCAAAGATACATTAAAATTAGATTTTATGCTACATGTATTTTTTTTCTTGAGATATGTGCATGCTTTGCTTTATATTTTGATTATAATGCCTTTGTCAAAAACATTATAACGCACTTTCTATTAACAGTTTATCTATGCCCACCATATGTTGTACTAATAATAATTTGGGGATTACCTTTATGGTGTACGATTTCTATTTACACCATAATGATTAAATTACTATTATAATTTTTTTTAATTTCTTTTATGATAGTACTTGAATATGTCAAACCTTGCAGAACTCAAGTTTCTTGACATTATGGGGAAGAATTATTTGTCCTGGGTATTAGATGTAGAAATACACTTGGTTGTCATGGGTCTTGAAGACTCTATTAAAGATGGAACAAGCATCTAATTAAAATAAGGTCAAAGTTATGATCTTTCTTCGTTACCACCTCCATGCAGAGTTAAAAGTTGAATATCTAACTGTAAAAGACCCATTTGTCATTTGGAATAGTCTAGAAGAAAGATATGACCACCAGAAAACTATGATACTCCCTAAAGTTCATTATGAATGGATGCATCTACATTTACAGGATTTCAAATCTATAAGAGAGTACAATTCTGCAATATTTAGAATTACTTATAAATTGGCATTATGTGGAGGAAAAATTATATGCTAGAAAAAAAATTCTCCACTTTTCATGCATCTAATGTGTTCTTATAGCAGCAATATATAGAAAAATGGTTTAAGAAATATTATGAATTAATTTCTTGTATCTTTGTGGCTGAGCAAAATAACGAGATTCTAATGAAAAATCACGAGTCTCACCCAACTAGTTCTGCTCCATTCCCATAAGTGAATATGCGCAACTTATGATTATTATAATCCTGGGCAGACTTGTGGTTATGTCATGATAGAAGACTTGGTTATGAAGGAACTTTCAAGAAAACTTATTATCAACAAAAGTGGAAAAATAATGTGAAGAATGAAAAGGGAAAAAGGTGGACAAAGTGGGAAACATGCGGATAATACATGTTATAGCTGTGGTGGTAAAGATCATTGGTCATGTACTTGTTGTACACCAAAGCATTTGGTTGAACTTTTCCAAAATTCCCTTAAAAATAAGGGGAAAATGATAGAAACCCATTTTGTTTATGAAGAAGGTGATTCTAACTACGGTCATAAGGATACTACTCAACTAGATGTTGCTGATTTCTTTGCTGATGTAGATGGGAAAGTTGATCACTTTATTGGTGATGGGAGTGTAAAGAAATAACTTTATCAAATTATGTTGTTGAACTTTATGGTTTTGGCATTTGAATTTTCTATGTTTCTGAATTTTCACTATTATTATTATTATTATTGAACTTTATATGTGTTCTTCGTTTCAAAGCAATAAATAATTGACTTATAAGTCTCGTTATCCCTCAATTTTTTTTTCTTTTTATTTACTCCTTTTGTGAAGAATGAATATTGGCACTAGCATCAATAATGAAGATATGTGCCTTGCTGATAGTGCAATGACTCATACAATTCTCAAGAATAATAAATTTTTTTCCCATCTAGAAATGCAAAAGGTCAACATTAGTATTATATCTGGTATTACAAATATTATTGAAGACTCCGAAAGAGCCAACTTATTGTTACTTGGAGGAACTAAATTACGCATTGAAGATGCATTGTTAAGTTTCAATGACTTCGTTTAAATGGATACCATATTGAAACATTTAATAAAGAAAATATGGAATATCTTTATATCACAAGACTTAACTTAGACAAAAAATGTGTATTGGAAAAATTACCTTATTTTTCCTATGGTTTGTACTACACATATACTAGTAAAATAGAAGCACATATTATTGTAAACCAGAATTACAAATTAAGACAAATTTTTTGTTTGGCATGGCCGATTAGGCCATTCTAGATCTATAATGATGCAAAAAATAATTGAGAACTCATGTAGACACCCATTGAAGAGCCAAGGGATTCTTCAATCAAATAAATTCTCATGTACTGCTTGTTCCCAAGGGAAGTTAGTAATTCGTCCATCAACAAGAAAGATTGGAAACGAATCTCTCACATTTTTAGAACGGATACATGATGATATTTACAAATCTATACACCCTCCATGCGGACCATTTAGCTACTTTATGGTTCTCATTGATGCATCAACTAGATGGTTGCATGCTTGTTTGTTATCAACTTGCAACTAGGCATTTGTGAGATTGTTAGCTCAATAAATTTTATTAAGAGATCATTTTCTAGATTATCCAATTAAGAAAATCTGTCTAAATAATGCTGGCGAGTTTACATCTCATGCTTTCAATGAGTATTGCATGTTTATTGGAATTGATATTGAATATCCTTTAGCACATGTTCATACACAAAATGGTTTTGTTGAGTCACTTATTAAACGTATACAATTGATTGCAAGACCATTGCTCATGAAATCTAAACTTCCAATGTCTACTTGGGGACATGCAATTTTGCATGCAGCTTTATTGATTTGCATCAAGCCAACGAATTATCTCAAGTACTCCCATATGCAGTTGGTTTTTGATTATCAACCAAACATATCCCATTTAAGAATTTTTGGGTGTGTTGTGTATGTTCCAATTGCCCCACCACAGCGAACTAAAATGGGACCTCAAAGAAGGTTGAGAATATATGTTGGATATGAATCTCCATCTATAATAAAATTTCTTGAACCATCAACAGGAGATTTATTCATGACTCGATTTGCCAATTGTCATTTTGATAAATTAGTTTTTCTAACATTAGGGGGAGAGATTAAGTAGTTGGAATGAATTATCTTCATCTCATCATGATCCTCGCACAAAATAATGTGAACTAGAAGTTCAAAAGATAATTCATTTACAAAATCTAGCCAACCAGTTACCAAATGTATTCATTGACCCCAAAAGGGTGACTAAGTCGCATGTTCAAGCTGCTAATGCTCCAATAAGAATTGATGTCCCAATTGGATAATCTAACATTGCAAATGAGTCTCAAACACACATGAAGCGTGGTTGACCCATTGGTTCCAAATATAAAAATCCTCGAACAAAAATGAGAGCTAGAAGGCAAGATAGTCAAATTGAGGATGTTGAAACTCCAAAAGATTCCTTAGACATAATTGATTTTCTAATTCTAGAAGAAACTCAAGTACTTGAAATCATTGAAAATAAAGAGATCTTAATAAATTATGTCATGAATGGAGTACGTTGGAACCGAAATGCAATAATGTTGATGATGTATTTTCATATAATATAGTGCTAAATGAAATACATGATACAAAGGATCAAGGACCAAAATCCATCAAGGATTGTCAACAAAGAAACGATTGGCCAAAATGGAAAGATGCAATCCAGACAAAATTAGACTCGCTTTCTAAGCGAGAAATTTTTGGACCTGTAGTTTGTACATCTGAAGGTGTAAAACTAGTTAGATATAAATGGGTCTTTGTGCAAAAATGGTGAAATTGTGAGATACAATACACGCCTTGTTGCTTAAGGATTTTTGCAAAGACTTAGCATTGATTTTGAAAAAAACATATTCACCTCTATTGGATGCAAGTACCTTCTGATACTTAATTAGTCTAGTTTCACATGAAGGACTTAATTTGCATCTAATGGATGTTGTTACTTCCAACTTGTATGGGTCTCTTGATATATGTGGTATAATTGTCGTAGTGAGTATTTGCTAAAACAAGGATATAAAAATGATCCCAGTTGTCCATATATTTTCATGAAGAAATCTAAAAATGAATTTGCGATAATTTTTGTTTATGTAGATGACATAAATATTATTAGAACTCCTAAAGAACTTCCAAAAGCCATTAATTGCCTAAAGAAAGAGTTTGAGATGAAGGACCTTAGAAGGACAAAATTTTGTTTGGGATTACAAATAAAATATTTAAAAGATGAAATTTCTATGCATTAAGAAACTTATACAACAAAGGTGCTTAAAATGTTCTATATGGATAAATCACATCCATTGTTTACTCCAATGGTTATAAGGTATTTAAATGTGGACAATGACCCTTTTAGACCTAAATAAAAGGATGAAGAACTACTTGGTCCTAAAGTACCATATCTTAGTGCTATAGAGGCATTTATGTATGTTGCCAATTATACACGACTCGATATATCATTTGTAGTTAACTTATTAGCAAGATATAGTTCTTCACCTGCACGAAGACATTGGAATGGAGTGAAGAACATGCTTCGTCATCTTAAAGGCACTATGGACATGGGTCTGTTTTATTCCAATGCTTCAAAATCAAACCTCATCGTTTATGCAAATGTAGGTTAATTATCAAACCCTCATAATGGGAGGTCACAAACAGGATATTTGTTTACATGTGGTGGTACAACCATTTCATGGTGACCTGTGAAACAAGCCATAAGCGCAACGTTGTCCAATAATGCATAAATTATAACGTACATGAGGCAAGTCACAAATGCATTTGTTTGAGAACTATGATTCAACATGTGCAAGATACTTGTAGTTTATCTTCTAGAAAAATGGCATCGATGATCATATATGAAGACAATGCTGCATGTATTGCTCAATTGAAAGATGGATACATCAAAGGAGATAGAACAAAGCATATTCTACCTAAATTATTTTTCACTCATGATCTCCAAAAGAATGGTGATATAAATGTTCAACTAGCTTGTTCGTGTGAGAATCTAGCAATTTTATTTACAAAGTCATTGCCAAGGAAGACTTTTGAGCATTTGGTTCACAAGATTGGACTTCATCGACTTAAAATGATTGTTAGCAAGAGGGGGAGAAGTAAATACATTATGCACTCCTTTTCCCTTCGCCATGTTTTTGTCTTGTTTGGTTTTCGTGGCAAGGTTTTTAATGAGGTAGGTGACAGCATATTGAAGGATGTGTACTCTTTTTCCTTCACTAGGTTTTTATCCCATAAGATTTTTCCTAGTAAGGTTTTAACGAGGCACATACTCAAATAATGGACATCCAAGGGAGAGTGTTATGAATAATATATTTATAGTTGTCCAATCAATTAGAGATATTTTGTAGTCTTTCCTTATTACGGTATTTATCTCTTTGTACCTATAAATAGGTGACTCATATTATGAATAATACTAGCAATTTTTATTCTCTCTATTGTGTCTTTCTCTCTCCCTACTTCTTTCATATTATATTTAACATATGGATATTTTAAAAATCTAGTAGGGGATTGTAAATGATTTGTAAAATGATTTTAAATTTTATTATATGCTTTTAATATTTGTTTTTGAATTTTGAAATTTGTTTTAGTTGAACAAAAACATTTCATGTGAATGAGTTTTATGACTCTTAAATCATCTGTCTCCTTATTTAATTATAGTTTCCAAAAATATGTTTTAGTTTAAAATCCTTTTGAATATTAAATTTTAAAATAACTTTAATATTATGAAAGTGATATATATATATATATATATTTTTTTTTTTCTTTTTTAAAAATGGTTACGCTTATTGGTGAGAGATGAATTTGGTTTTAATAGCCATACAACCTTTTTAAACAAAAGTTATGATCAATAAGAAATAAACAACCGATGAATGAAAGGGAGGAGATTTCTTTTGAAAAAAAAAACTGTTTTTTATAATTGTGGTTTTCCGAGCAATTTTGAACTATGTTTGGGGGTTAGTTTGTGAGACTTTCCTATGTGAAAAGAGAGTTTTAACTCAAATTTAAGGATTGTCTTATCTTGGAGACGGCAAGGCTATAGAATGTTTCACGAGTAAGGAAGAGCCACGAAACGTCTTAAAGAGAGTTACCCAGTCCGCAACTTAGCCTAAGTTGCTTTTTGTAATCGTGTTTAGCAATTGTAGCAACAACGACACACTTGCAAAACAGAGTACGACCCTGGCGTCTCAATTTAAAAAATGAAACCCTTATACCTTTCTCTTCAATTCTCATAGCTAGATCTCCACGACTCCAACCTCATCCATGCCACCATTTGTGACAACCTCGTTGTCTAATTGGTCAGCAATGACACCGTCGTACACTCTGATAGATCTCTATGGTAACATTGCTCTAGCAACCTTCGTTACTACTTCTAATTTAGATCTAAATTGGGCTTAGATTTGAGAGTTCTTAAATGTTTGTCAGCGTTAGAGGAGGTGTGACACACAACACACTTGCCAAATAGAGTATGACCCTTGCATCTCAATTTTACGAATGAAACCATTATATCAGTGTCTTCAGTTCCTACATCAAAATCTCCACAACTCCAACCTCACACATGTGAACACTAGTGGTAATCCCTTCATCTAATTGGTCATCAATGACACTATTGTGGACTCTAATGAATGTTATGATAACATGGCTCTAACAACCTATGTTACTACTTCAAACATAGATATGGATTTGGGCTTGGATTTGAGAGATTTAAGAGGCTTGTGATAAAGTGTATTTTAGTATAGTCTAGAGTTGCATTTGACATATCTAGACATGTTTTTATACTTAATTTTGACCCTTTTAGCTAAGTTTTATGAGATTGGGTCATTTTGGATCCAAGTGTCTAATATTGCTATTTGTCATGTTTTATTGGTGCTTTTGACATTGTCCTTTGTCAAACCCATAACTTTTGACAAAAGTTTCAGATTTTGATTATTTTTGTCTTTTTTGAAAGCTAAGGAGGAGAGTTGCAATTTTGTGTCTCACAAGGATTGGCCAATTCGAACGTTCCAGTGGTCAAATCATGGATTAAATGTTTTGACCCTACACTTGTATAATTTCGTTTTAGTTTGTAGTTAGGGACCCTTTGGTAATTTTAATTAGTTAAGGTAGTATTTTAATTAGTGGGTTTAGTCCTCTTTTGGAGGCCCATGTTTTTTAGTCCATCATATATATAGTTTTTCCCCTTTATAAAAAAGTGCACACTACTTCATTTTATAAATTTTCAGCTTTAGAATTCAACGTGCTCTTTTCTCTCTCCTCTCTTTCTTCTCCTTTCTTCCTTTCTTATTCATTTTTGTGCATACCCATTGGAGCTCCCATGAAGATCTTCATGGAGGGCTAATGTGTTTGCGGGTAATATGAGTTCCTCTATTTCCAATTTCAAATTGTGCTCATGATTTCCCCTTTCCCATTTTTCTGAATTTCAATTTCCTTATTTAATGTATGATAGTGATTAGATTAGGGAATTAAAATATGAATTTGGATCAATTGCAATTGATTGATTGTGATTTAATACGAAACGTGTGTGAATTTGTGAAAATTAGGAATGCGATAGTAATCCAAATTTTTTCTAAATATATGAGGTGATTGCCTCAAATTTTGTATTATTTGGAATATCATGAGCATGGATTTGATCTATCTTTGTAGAAACTGTGATTATTTCCCCATAAGCATAGATTCTTGAGTTGTATCTCTTTGATTCTGTTTTCGTTTATTGATTTAAGTTGCTTTTTTGTTTTAATTTTCTAAAAATCACACAAAATCTCCCCTATTTTGAATTGAATGCAAGGTGTTTGATGAATTGTATCTTCAAGAAAATGACCTGAATTAGTCCTATATTGCAAAATTAATTGGGGAACTTAATTGCTTTTAATGGTGTGTTCGATGCGCACTTGTCAGTTTGCAACTGTTGGAGGAGGTGTGACACACAACACACTTGTAAAATAAAGTACAACCTTTGCATCTCAGATTTACAAATGAAACCCTTATATCTTTTTCTTAAGTTCTTACACCCAGATCTCCACGACTCCTACTTCACCCATGCCACCACCACCAGCAACTCGGTTGTCTAATTGGTCAGCAATGACATCATTGTGGACTCTAACTGATCTTTGCAATTCCATGGCTTTGATGAACTTTGTTATTGCTTTTGACTTCGATCTGGATTTAGGCTTTGATTTGAGAAACTTGTCATTATTAGGAGGAGGTGTGACACACAACACACTTGGAAAACAAAGTATGACCCTTGCATCTCAAGTTTTTTGAATTAAGTCGTTATATCTTTCTCTACAATTCCCGCAACCAGAACTCCAGCTACAACTCTAACCTCACCCATGCCACCACCGACAACAACCTCATTGTTTTATTGGTCGGCAATGGAACCACCATGTACTCCGACAAATCTCTACAATAAGATGGCTCTAGTGATCTCTATTACTACTTCTAACTTTGATTTGGAATTGGGCTTGGATTTGAGAGATGTGAGAGGCTTGCCACCATCAAAGGAGGTGCAACACACAACACACTTCACCACCAAGGCATCACATGAAAATATGAGACTTTCCAAATGCAACAAGGAGAAACAATCTCAAGTTTCCAAATGAAATCCACACACATCGTCAACCATCTCAAAGGGATTGGCAAGGCATTCAATGAAAAAGAAATGAATGTAAAAATTCTGAAAAATATTAATAGAACTTGGCAGCCAAAGGTCATGGCAATTTCAGATCTATTTGGAAAGCTTAGAGAGCACAAGATGGACATGACTCACATGGCCAAAGAGGAGCACAAGGAAAAGAAGAACAATGGTATTGCCTTAAAAGTTGAGAAATCCTCTTCAGACCAAAGTGAGGATGATGATGATGAAAGCAATTTAGATTCTAAAAATCTCACACTGATTGTGAGAAAATTCAGAAAGTTCCTTAAGAAGAAGAATAATTTTAAAAACTTCAAAGGAAAAAGCCAAACCCCAAAGAAGTTCTTTAGAAAAGGTGAATCTTCTACAACTACCTGCACGTTCTTGGAATGTGGTAAATCGAGACACATCAAAGTGGATTGTTCGAATCTCAAGAAGAAGCATAGTGGTGAGAAGAAGAAATTCAAAGGAAGCTTTAAGAAGAAAGGAGCTTACATAGCTTGGGAAGAAAATGCATCTTCAACCTCTTCTGAAACTTCAGAAAGTGAGGAAGGCAACATTTGCTTGATGGCTAATGAAGAATTTGAAAAAGAGAGCAATGTAAGTTCTTCTAAATGTGAAATTGAATCTAATTCTAAATGTGAAATTTTTTTTTCTGAACTACATAGTTCTTTCAATGAATTAGTGGAAGAATCCTAATGGCTAGCTAAGGCTAGTAACTCTTTAAAAGGAAAGATTAGATGGCATGTACACAAGATGACACAAATGCAAAAGGATCTCTTAGAAGTAAGATCTAAAAATGAGAAACTTGAAAGAGAACATTCTTTTTGCAAGACCAACATTTCTTCTACAAGTCATCCAACCCCTTGTGAATTTTGTAAAGATTTCAAATTGAAAAATGAATATTTTCTTAAAACTTTGGCAAAGTTCACAGTTGGGAGGAATAATCTTGATGCTCTACTAGGACATGTATATAACAAAGCTGCAATTGGATACTGTATTAGTTCAAAACAAAAGTCTTTCATTTTTTTTTAACTATGTGAAGTCATCTAATACACCATTTGTTACTTGCAATTACTACATGTTTAAGGGTCATACTTCCAATAATTGTTTGGTTTAGAATGGTGGAGTACCTAAGGGAAAGTTCCAATGGACCCCTAAGAATACTTGTGTTGGCACTAACAAGAAGGACCCAAGACAATTTGGGTACCTAAGAAAAGCATCTAACTTGTTTTGCAAGTATGCCTCTAGGCCAGAGTCTAAATGGTATTTAGATAGTGGCTGCTCAAGGCATATGAGAAGTGACAAAGAAATTTGTCACTCTAATTGAAAAGCAAGGTGGATGGGTCACATATGGTGACAACAACAAAGGAAGAATCATGGGTGAAGGCAATATTGGTTAAAGGTTTAAAGCATAACTTGTTAGAACCAAGACATTGGAGATGTATGACCCCTAATCTTTTGATTGGTTTTGATGATAACAAATGTGATAATATTTGATCAACTAACGATTTGAAATGAAGTAATTTCAAGGAATAAAAATGATCAAAGACAATGGTATAATCTCTTCAATCACTTTATTATTTTGATTGTCTAATAACACTTTTAATAATATATCAAACATCCAAAGTGCTTCTAATCAAACAATGTTAAGTATCGAAATAGACCATGCAATAGTCTTGGAATAGACTACGCAAAGTCTTGGACCAAACCATGCAATAGTCTCGAAACATACTATGTGAAGTCTCGGACCAAACAACAGTTTGAACATTGTCTTCTATTACTAGAGTTGTGTCTTGAACAATAATAGGTATGAGGACTTAATCACTGCCAATGACAAGTTCTTCCTTAAAGACAACATTCTTTATATTCTCTCCCTTCCCAAACTCAACTTCCTCAAGAAATCTCACATTTCCCATTTCGAAAAATGATCTTGAAGTGGGATTGTAAAACTTATAACCCCAAGATCATTCAACATAGCCAACAAAATAGTAACTAATTGTTCTTGCATCCAACTTTATTTCATGTGGCGTATAAGGTCGTGCCTTAATTAGACAACCCCAAATGTGCAAGTGCTTGATGCTTGGCTTTTTGCCAATCCAAAGTTCATAAGGGATTTTTAAACTAATATACTTGGAACCCTATTAAGGATGTAAACTACAATCTTTAAGGCTTCTTCGAAAAGTGTCTCTAGCAAATATGAATGACTAATAATACTCCTCACCATATCCTTAAGAGTTTGGTTTCTTCATTCAACTACACCATTCATGCTAAGTTTTCCTGACATAATGTATTGCGGAACAATTCCACACTCTTTAAAAAAAAGTGCAAAAGGTCATGGATGTTGTTTTCTTGATCCACAATCAGATTTGAAAACTTTAATTTTCTTTCCAAGTTGAAGTTCAACTTCAGCCTTGAAAGCCTTAAAATGTCCAGGGATTGGGATTTCTCATGTATCAAATATAGGTAACCGTATCTAGAAAAGTCATCTATGAACGTAATAAAATATTGTTGTCCATTCCAAGAAGCCAAAGGGAATGGACCACAAATATCTATATGTATTAGTTCTAAGACGTCCTTATTGACACCTAATTTCCTTGTGTTTGTTTGTTTTCCCTTTATACATTCAACACAGACATCAAAGTCTGATAAATCCTATGGATCAAGAATCTCATCTGACACAAGTCTTTGAATTCTCTGTTTAGAGATGTGGCCTAAATGTTGGTGCCATAAAGTGGTTTAATTCTCATTTAATTTTCATTTTGTACCACGTGTTGTTTGCAATATTTCATTATAAGAACTAACAACATCAAACATGAAAAGATTGCCAATTAAAGAACTAGAACCAATAATATTTTAATTTTGGTAGAAACTAACTTTATTATTTGCAAATGAACAAGAAAACCTAATCCAAAGTAGAAATAGAAATCAAATTCTGCCTAAAAGACAGTACAATTAAGGTCTCATATAAATCCAAATAAAATCCAAATTTTAACTGTAGTCTAAAATTTCCAATAGCCTCTAAAGCAACCTTTTGTCCATTGCCCACAAAGATGAATCTTTCATCATCAATTGGTGGTTGGCTCCACAGGCAACCTTGCATAGTTATACTTATGTGAGTAGTAGCACCAGAATCCACCCACCAAGTATCCATAGGTACAAAAGACAAATTAATTTAAGAAAAAACAAAAGCAAGAAATTTACCTTTCTTTACACACCAAGTGACACACTTGGGACACTCTTTCTTCATGTGTCTCGACTTCTTGCAGAAGTAACATGTAAATTCTTCAATTTTCTTTGGTTTCTTTTGTTGAGAAGACCCTTCTATAGCATCTTAGTCTTCTTCCTCTTTTTATTTTGAGATGTCAAAGTCAATTGAACACTTTCAGTCCTATCCCTCTACAACCTCTCTTCCTCTTGCACATAATGAGATATAAACTCATTGAGGGCCCATTTGTTTTTCTGAGTACTCTAACTCACTTTGAATTGCCCAAAGTGTGCATGAAGTGAGATTAAAACCAAGTGCATGAGCAAGTCTTCACCAAGCTCTAACTTTAGTGACTTGAGTTTTGATGCAAGATTGGACATTTTCATAATGTACTCTTTGACATTTCCTTTTCCCTTATACTTCATGGAGATGAATTTAGCCAAAAGGAAACTTGTCTTCACCTTTTTATTTTGGGAAAAGTACTATTCAATTTTTGCAAGAAAATTCATTGCATTTTGACCCTTAACGATAGAGCCCCGAAACACCTTTGGTATAGAGTATTTCATGATCATAAGACACATTCGATTGAACCGTTCCTATTTCTCAATTTTTGCCTCATTAGAGACTTCTAGAGTGGAAATGGGTGGTTCCTCCCTCAATGCTAGATCCAAATCCATACAACCAAAAACAATTTCTACGGTTTCCTTCTAGACCTTAAAATTTGTCTCATTCAGCATTGGGATAGAATTTACTTTAGCAGAAATATTCACAACACTGACAATATTAACTAAATAAAGAACAAAAAATAAATTAATAGCATGTTTATAATATATATATATATATATATATATATATATATATATATATATATATAAAACAAGATGTGCAAATATTTCACATAATGGACCCATAATAAGATACTTAACACAACATTAATTCCTAGTCTTTGGACAAAAAAATAATTTGTAAATGGTACTCTCTACGCAATGATCAAATATTAACAATTAGTTCTATCAAATAATAGTCTTTCTGTGGATCAACTCTTATTCACATGAAAATTGCTTTATGATTATTACATATTTATCATCAGAGTTATGTTATTATTTGGCCAAATTGTATCTTCCTTTAGGTTGAACAAAATTTGCATAAATAATTTTATACAAACATCTATGTAATTTTAATCAAATCAATTTACACAATAAGGATTGCTTTGGCAATATATTGTTTCAACCAATTTATTTAAAAATTACCAAACATATAAATAAATATAGAAAGTTTATAAAATTTGCACTCAAATTGATAGCAACAATTTTATAAAAGCAATCATCATTATAAGTAAATGACTCTATCATAATTCATATACAGTATCATCACAATATTAATCCAACAGATGTTGTATGCAAGATAAATCCATTCAAATAAAAAAAAATTGTAAAATTAGCATGACTATAACATGTGCATATGACAACAGTTGGCTTGCATAAAGCCAAATAGAAACAGCATGAACAGGATAGCAGCTTGCTTGCATAAAGCCAAATACTAATAGTCAATTCTTAAAGCAAATTACTATAACAAAAAAATAAGCAATGCGCAATTCTAAAAAGCAAACACTTCACAAATTCAAATCATGTACAATGTGCACCTATTCTAATCATGTTGTACATGACTAGAAATGATACAGACGAGAAGGTAAGCAACACCAATCAAAAAAACCCAATCACAATGCATGCAAGGAAATTGGCCACCAAGGCAGAAGAAAAAGCACGCTATCATTCAGAAGAAAAAAAGAAAAGAATCAAACACTGAAAATTCTTAATAAAAAAACACGTTATAATTTTCCCCAAATTAAATTAGGGTTCATAAAATCAAAAGAGGGATTCAAGTAAAATACAATTCATATTACTTTAATCTTAACAATCAAATAGTAATGGAGACTCTAATACCATTTGTTGGATATTTTGATTAAACCATATAAAATATTAAATAACTGAAGAGCACATTGCATCAAATTATGAGAAGGATTCTAAGGAATACCTAGATCCATAAAATAGTTTTGATTGACACACAGCGGAATCCGTGGTGATTAAGAACTGTTGGTTCAATGATTTTCCCCAACCAAATTGCCTCCTCCTTATGGGATCTCTCTCTTCAGATGGGAAGAGGAGAAAACTATTTTTGATTTGATATATTGGGGACCATAACCGTGCTTCACGTTTTAACCCATCAGAATTCTCATTATCCCCCAATGGGCCAAACTAGTTTCTACTCATTAAGTCCATATTATTTTTCTATTGACAAACTAGGGGCTCTCTAAATTAGATCACTTAAGTTGAGTCCCTCTAAATGTAAATAACTAATATAAATGTTAATAATATAAATATGTAATTCATATTAATTAATTAGGGATAATTAAAATTCCTAACAAATGAGGGTTGTGTCGTGGTTATCTCAAATTCAACTAAAAAAAGTACAATTGTGTGTTGTTGAAGAGAAGAGGCTAATGAAAAAAAGAGTTTATGTTGTGTCAATCGAATTGCTTATCATATAAATATAAGAGAAAAAACTCTCTTGTATAATTTCTTCAAATGTTCTGCACATTGTCAAGTCATGGATTTAGGGATCTAACAATAGTACAACAGTGTTATGATTTTTACTGCATGACTTATGTTGAATCCAGACATTCTTGAGGCTATTGGGTTTAAAGCAAACGTGATTGACACAACATAAACTCTTGCTAAAGAATGATTGAAAGATGATTTTCTCAAGTTTACACCA
This sequence comes from Amphicarpaea edgeworthii, assembly GCA_014843725.1. Lineage (NCBI taxonomy): Eukaryota > Viridiplantae > Streptophyta > Magnoliopsida > Fabales > Fabaceae > Amphicarpaea > Amphicarpaea edgeworthii. The sequence continues at coordinate 10,702,401 of CM026324.1, forward strand.
ACGATTACTATTTAGCCAATAAAAGAAACCTACCAAAAAAAATGATAAGAAGAATTTTGAAGAGGTTTAATTTTAATTCTAAATAAATTAGAATATATTAATTACGAATTTTCAATTTTATAGACATATGTTATTTTCAAAATTGTCTAATCAATAATTAAATTGAATAAATTGATTGTCATTTATTTCTGAAATATAATACATACTAATAATATATTAAAGCCCATCATTGCTATTTTATAACTATTAATTAATAGAAAAATTGATATATAAAAAAGTCAATTTAGCATAATTTATAAAATCGATCAATTGCCTTTCGAAATTGAAGAATCAAAAATTAAATCTAATATATTGATTATCACTTATTTTGAAAATAATAATTAAATTGAATACATAATAATCGTATATATTAAAGGTTTAATAAGCTTTAAAAGGTTCAATTTCACAGCGGCAAATCTACACAGTAATAATTGAAATACTTCCTTTGTTTGAAATAAAATATTTGTAATTTCCGAAAATCATGATTAAATATAATTTATAAAAGGATGCATATGAGTGAAACAAAATAGAAAAGGAAATATAACTGAAAATTAGGCATTGAAGGCTTAGATATGGTGTAACCGTATTAAATGCTTAAGGAACATTACGATGTATAATTTGGAAAATCTGATTTTTTGCTTTATAATTATTAAATTTATGTTTCTAGGATTTGATTTTTTTTTTGTGATTCTTACTACTATTACATCTTTGGCTAAACTGCAATTTTGGCCCTCGTATTTTCCTCAATTTGTAATTTTGGTCATCCTATTATAAAATTGAGACATTTAGTCCCTTGTTAAATTTCATAACATTAATAGAAAATTGTACTTCTCCTTCATAATACATAAAAAATTATATATATATATAGATGTGTGTGTACTTTGGATTGATTATAGAACCCTTAAGAAATCATTTAGGGTAAAATAAAATATTTTGACTTAATTTAGCTTAAGCTAGAAAAGGTAGCTTAAGCCTAAAAGATAGCTCAAGCTATAAATTTTAGCTTCGGCTAAATTTGTACAAACCTAATTATTATCGAAATTTAGCTCAGCTAGAAATCGTGGCTTCAACTAAATTTATATAACCCTATATTCTATAGAAATTTAGTTGTGGCTAGAAATCGCATCTCCAACTAAATATATACAGATCTCAATCACTTCAAAATTTAGCTCAAGCTAAAAATTTTAGCTTAGCTAAAACAACATATTCTGGATCACAAGTTCTTCACGAAAAAATGAGTTTTAAACCTATTAATGACTACCTAAACATCCAATTTCACAATAAACATATCAATAACCAACTCTTAAGTTTCTAAACCCTAAACCCTAACAAAATAACCCAGGATTTAAACCAAACAACTCAAAATCATATTAAAACAATGAAAAAGGGTGAGCTTCCCTTACCCTAGGAATTGACCCAAAATATTGAAGAAGAAGCTATGAAGGGAACTTCATGATCCAAGAATGACCTTTACTGCTTTACTCAATCTCTGTTATGAAACCAACTAAAGAGAACATAGATCAATACCAAAACAAGCCTTCATCAAGATTTCATCTAACCCTCAAAATTTTAAACAATACCCATTTGAAAGCTTCTTTATGGGAGATGAGAAAGGAACTAAGAGACTAAGAAGAAGAAAGATATGAGTTTACCAACACCACAACAATTTAGGAAGCTTCAAAGAAGGATGATCAAGTTGTCAATAATTAGAAAGTTTCAATTTTTCACCATGAGAGAAGGGAACAAATAAGAAAGAAGGAAAGTGAAGGAGATAAAGGAAAAGGAAAGAAGTTTCACAGATATAAGTTTGAGAAAGATTCAAGCTTTTGATTTTTGCACCTCTTTCAACCTCTAACTACACACCCCTCGTGTTCTACAATTCATCTCAAATACAAGGCTCTAAGAAATTAGTCAAAAATAATCTAAACCCATTGAAACATATACACCTAAAACACATAAACTAACTAAACATCCAACAAAACACCTAACCACACATAAATAAATCGCTTCATTTTATTTATTAATCATTAAGTAACAATTTAAATTTACTTTCTCTTGCATTTTAAATCAATCACTTGCTGAACTAACTACAAAAATGCGAAATAATGAATAATGGACTAGTGAGATAGTGAAATTTCTCTCTAAGAATCTCTCCAAGATTTTGAGTTTTTTCTATAAATTTTTTGAATGCATACACTAGTTGTGGGAAACAACTTAGGGTTCCATTAGGGTTTGAACCCTACTAGCCATTAAGGCTTCTTTGCCCCCAGCCATGGGGTCTCGACCCCATGGTCTTCCATGGAGTTGCTTGGCTCCCCCCACCCACACAGTGACCCCCGATGACACCTCCGCCATTGCTCCTACCAAATCATTGTTTGAAGTAGTAAAGAACATGTGCCCCTTCAATCTAAGCCAACATTCGGTTCCATGCATCAAGGGAGAAGCTGTCGCCGTGAAAATATTTTGCAAGCATGGAGAGCTGCAAGCAAAGCCTTCATGGTAGAATTATCCTCCCTAAAGGCACCCAACCTCTTCAAATGCACAACATATATGATAGGCTGTCTTGGCTTTGGCCAATATAGGGAAAATGCAAATCAATTCCATTGGGTAAGGGCTTCTTTGAGTTTTCTTTCACTAACATTGATGATATGCACAAGGTTCTTGCTAGCACTTGGAATCTGCATCTAAGGATACTGCGATTATTCTCCTCGACACCAAATTTCAATCCCTATCTTGTTAGGCAGACCAATGTCCAATATTGGGTTCGAATCCATGGCTTGCTATAGGAGTATTAGAGACCATTGATACTCTTCTCTACCACTCGGGGAATTGGAGAACCCATCTCTATAGATGAGGCCACTACTTCCAAGACTTTCGATCATTTTGCCAGTGTCTTAGTCGATTTGGACCTTAATCAGCCCTTGGTGGAACAAATCCTAGTAGAGATGATCTTCGAAAAGCTATCAAAATTCTATAGTCATTACAAGATCATTGGCCACAACTTTTATTCTTGAAGACACATTAAGGAGCATCAACCCAAATAGGTGGTGAACAAGGCGAAAACTTAGTATGTAGTGAAAACCAAGCAGCAACCTGACAAAGTCATGAACCTTAATGCTGAAGGATTTGTGAATTATTTTGCAAATAAAATTTGTTATTCTTAAAGTCTAAGCAAGGTGATACAATAATATGTTAAAAAGTTATATTTCATAATGAATATGCTTAGTGCTTCTGAACTACTCAAAATGAAAATTTATGCTTCTGAACAATTCTAAATATTTTCAAAACAAATCTTTTATGCAAATTCTTAATAGTTAATAGTAGGTAATCACAGTAAGTTAGAGTAAGAGTAAAGGAGACAAAGAATTTATACTAGTTCAAGCAAACTGTAAGACCAGCAAACTTACTAGATTTCAAACCTCTAGGTACAACACGACCAGTCCACAAAATTAGGTTAGTAGCTAGATCTTTACAGAGTAATAGAGTAATGGTTTTTCTCCAACAAAGGATTTTCCTTACAATGAATACAATTGTCAAAGTTGTTTAGGATATGATTTAAAATACAAAAGACAACTATGGATCTCTCTTGTTGTAAGAGGTGAAGCAAACTTTGATCAGACAGTTTTAATCTCTTTGGTAGTTTCTTTGTAGTTGGATGATCTGAGAAGATCTAAAGAAGCTTTTATTTATAGGCTTGACATTGGGGAGCTTGTGGGTCCTTCACTTTGATGAGCTGGGACAAGTGAAGAGCTCTAAAGAAATAGAATAAAGGCCTCTATTTTGGATAAGACAGTTGGAGGTTCCTTGTGAACTTCTGTTCTACACACAGCTTTTGAGCTCCGGCTTTTGAACATTGTTTCTAAACTTTTGTTCTGAACAATGCTTCAAGCCATGCTTCTGAACAATGCTTTCGAACATTGCTTCTGAACCTTTATTTTGAACATTTTCTTCTGAGCTTCTGCTTCTGAACTTTGCTTTTGAACACAACTTCTTAACATAGCTTTTGATCATCGCTTTATTACTTATGATATGCTTCTGAACATTGATTTATGATATTCTATCTGCACCACTTAACAACATACTTAAAAGATTTTATCATAATTAAAATCAGGGTTTTGGATCTTACACTACTTTCCAATCCTACCAGCCTTCACAAGGATAATGCAAGTAACAATGATAACCAATCTAATGATAATGCTGATATCCTGATCTAGAGTAGGAAACTAGTGAGGAGACTGCTCGCAAAAAGGCTATGTATAGTGATAATAATGACCAGGAGATGATGATACCTGAAGGGGATGGAACTGCTAATCCAAACAATGTTGGTGACAAGACTGATGCTCAGGCTGAAGGCATTTAGACTGAGAATGAGACTACTGAGGCAGAAACTATTGTTGGAAAAGGGTAGAACAAAGAAGACTTAAGGGATAAGGCACAACAGGACTCTACCAAGGAGCAAACTGATGAAATTGATAATATGAAGACACCTACGACTACTAAAATTGATCAGACAACATCTGCTGGAAGTCAAAATAAGCACTCCTCTACAATAGGAGCAACATCAAGTAGTAAGGGAGGATTATCATAGGGAACTAAAATCCCAAGAACTCCCAACAGGAAATCTTCTAAGGCATCATAGAAAAGCCTTAGAAGCCAATTTACACCTCCACCACACCAAGCTAAGCAAGACATGTAGAGGTTCACCAAATTTTGGGCCAGCAGATCTGTTGAGCAATCAGATTCTAAGACTCCTAGTATGATGCAAAAGGCTCTAGATGCTGAGCAAGGTTTTGAGACTGTGGTCTCAAAATCCAGAAGGAAAAAAGTAGAAAAAGAAAGAAAGTATTGAAAAGGCTAAGGAACAAGAAAAGGAGAAAAAATATAACCTTAAGGGGGGATAAAACATCCCATTATGGATGATAGTTCTCTCCTAGAATATTAGAGGCCTTGAAAATGTGGAGTCAAGGCGCATCCTCTATCTTTGCCACACACATAAACCAGGTTTGGTATTTTTCTCTAAACCTATGATTGATCACATGGCTTTGCCTGTTCAATTTTTGGAAAAACTTGGACTTAAAATTTTTTATATTAACTCTAAACATAGAAAACTGCATAATATTTGGTTCTTATGTTGTATGGACCTCAATCCTGGTTTAGTCAATTCTATTGACCAATTCATATGTCTCTCTCTTAATTGTGGTAACCATGAGTTAACTATAGTCGAAGTTTATGGATCTACTTCTTACATTAACAGAAGAAATCTTTGGAGAGATCTTAGTGTTTTGCAAGTCAGCTCCAAAACTAACCTCCTACTAATTGGAGACTTCAATGCAATTATGGGAGCTCATGAAAAAAGAGAGGGCAATTTTTGAACAGGCTTGTCTTATTGATACTTGAGTAGTAGACACCCCTCATGAGCTTAATGCAAAATATGTTTCCTTTTATGGTGTTCATTTACCTGATCCCACTTCATATGGTGCATTAGTTGACAACTTGGTGTATCTCACCATCACTAGACCCAAATTGCTTATGATGTGCATGTTGTTAGTCAATTTGTTGTCTCTCCAACTATAGTGCATTGGGGAGCTGCCCTTCACATTCTCATATATCTTCGTGGCACTCAATTTCAGAGTCTTCTATTTCCTTCATCCCCTTCCTTCAAGTTGCATACTTACTCTTATGTTGATTGGGCCACGAATTTTTGCATCTTCCTACGAGACTCGCTTGTCCCTTGGATGAATAAGAAATGTGACATTGTCTCCCGCTCTTTTACAAAAGTTGGGTATCATGTTATGGCTTCTACCACTGTAGAGATAGTTTGGTTACGTTGGCTACTTTCAAATATGGGTGTTCCTCTGGACCCACTCCTATGTTTTGTGACAACAAGAGTGTCATCGAAATTACTCACAACTTGGTCTTTGATAAGCGCACAAAGCATATTGACATTGATTGTCATTTCACTCACCATCATCTTCTACATGGCACTATTACTTTACCTTTGGTTTCTTCCACTATGCAAATTGTTTACTTGTTTACAAAATCCCATTCTATTAAACGTTTTTCATTTTCTATCTGACAAACTCTTTATGCTTCTTAGTAGTGCATCGTGAGTTTGAGGGAGATGTTAGATAATATTAGTTTTATATTAATTAAGGGTAGTTTAGTACTTTTCCTATCTATAAACAAGTCTCTCTTGTACTTGCTTATTCAGACTTTATTGTGATTTCTCTAATGGAACCCTAGTCCCTTTTCTTCTTCTCTTTTTGAATGTCTCTTATCTATGTTAATGATAGTGATCCCCATTTTTCTGAACATATGTGAGGAGATCTCCTTATGGGTTGCATGATGATCAATTCGACTAATATTTATTGGAACCATGATTATTTGTCCATAAGCAGTGATCATTGAGTTTTTCCTCCTTGAATATGTTTTCATTTTGAATTTAATCATGCTCTGTTTGTTTAGAATTCTAAAATCACAATAAAATCCCCCTATTTCAAATTAGACATTAGGTGTTCAATGAAATGTGTCTTTGGGAAATTATCTAAGTTAACTCCTTTGTTACAAATCTTATTTTGGGAAATCGGTGCTTTTGATACTGCCACGACATGCGCTATAAGTAGATATCAACTAAATCAAGAAAGAGAATGATTGAATGGTAAGTGGAATCCATCAATTTATTATTTTTTTGCATAAAAATATTAATTAGAGAGGGGAGAAAAAAAACCTTGTCCTATCCTATTCATTGTAACCCAACTCCCCCCTTAGGGGAGAAATACATTATAGTGATAGGATATGATAAGCAATATGTGATAAAAAAAAACCCTTTTTAGTCTTTGTTTTTAAGGATTTCTCACACCATTTTATTGATTTTTGCGTACCATAATGAGATATTTGATTCAAATGTGTGTTAAATTATTGCAAGACAATTCAAACATTGGAAAAAGGGGAAAGTAACTTCAAAAGGGCAAATTTGGTCTTATTTGAGTATGCACAGCCTCAAGCTCTAGGTCGTGCATAAGTTGATGAAGCACGGCCTCCAGCATGAGGAAGTGCAAAAGAACCTCCGTTTCGTAAAATATGCACGACCTTAAGCACTAGGTCGTGCATATATGCACGACCTCAAGCACCAAGCTGTGCATGACAATCTCTACTTCGTAAAATATGCACGACTTCACGCTTGAGGTCGTGCATACCTCCACGAGACAGTTGTACTTTATTTTCTATAAATAGCCTAGTTTTCATCTTTTTTAGGATCCAATCTTTTTATCTTTTTGCATACTTTCTTTGGAGCATTGAGAATTCCTGAGGGAACTACAGAGCAAGGAACATCGTGGGAGATAATTTTTGTAAAGTTCTTCTCCTCTAATGTCTCTACTACTTTCTTTTGTGAATTGTTACTTCCCTATGTCTATGGCTAGCTAAATTCATAATCTAGGGTTGTGATGTAGGACCTATCATGTGAACCCTATTTTTTCTATTTTCAATAAAGTTTCTCAATTGTTCTTTCAATTATATATTTACGTTATTCTTACTGCTATTTGGGATCGATCACCTCATAATCAAAATTGATTAATTGTCATGATCAACATTTTTAATTGATAGATCTACGTATAGATTGAATTTTAGGGATTTGCATGACCAAACTAATACCTAAATTCCCAATCTAATTAACATGGTTAATTAACCTCTCTGAACTTAAAACCTTCTCTCTAACTTATTCTTTCATGACCAACAAGGGTATAAATTAGGGAGAAGAGGATTTTCAATGAATGACCAAACTTTGATTATTATTTTAAGAGGCATGATTGGTAATTGAACAGATAATTGAGGTTTAATTGAAATAGAAAAATAGGGAGAACGTAAAGATAGGTCTAAATTCACGACCTTAGGTCTTTTGATTTGTTAGAATCTTCATTATTCTCAAGTGCTTTTTGCTTTATTTCTTTTTAAAATTAAATTGCAACCCAAACCAACCTTTCGTTCACTTGTCCTCTATAGATTTATTATTTGGGAACCACTTCTAATCTCTAGGGTACGATATCCAGACTTAGGTCCACTATTACTACTGTGTAGGGTATGCTTGCCCTTTAAGTGTGTTTGTATTTTATGCATCAATATGATATCACTATCATATTTTGTTTGCACATCAATCAAAGGATTATTGAAGGATAACTATCATATCCTATCTTATCATCTCCTTTCATGTCCACCAAACGACCCCTAAAGGTTACATGAAAAGGATTTCATATCCTTAAGTTACATGGTGTATGCACCAAGTCACTACTAGTGTCTCTTTTTTATTAGAAGCCCAGGTACTTTATGGAAAAATGTTACAACAAGAATTTGCTAACAAAAAAAAATGGCTTAATGTCACTTTTGGTTCATTAAATTTTTCATTTTTGTGTTTAACGAAATTTTTTAAAATGTACTAAATGTGACCAAAGGAAACTTTAAAGTACTAAAATGATACTTTGAAAACATTATGGAGCAAAACACAAAACTGAGAAACTTAATAGATATTAAGCAAAAAAAACAAATAAAAAAAAAAAAACAAGAACTTATATTTTGATGTTGGTAAACTCACATATTGTAAACAACTCAATGTTAACCTTTACTTTTTAGGCATTTATATATTAAAATGTTTCAATTTGGTTCCTAAATTATTTAAATACATAGATTTGATTATTTTTTGCTTAAATTTATTACATTTTTTTATTTACACCTCCTCTTTTACTAAATACACTCTCCTAAATATATATTAAAGTGAGAGGTATACTTAGTATAAAAGTGGTGTAAATAGAAAAACAGATTTAACAATATTGTGCCAACTGATAGAAAACAATCAAATTAACGCATTTTTAACCATATAAAGACCAAATTGAAACTTTTTAAAACTTGAAGAGGATGATTAATTATAACTTGGTGACTAGAGTGAATATTAAGCCATATCAAAACTAAAAAGTGAAAACCCCTTTTTCATATTGACACTAATGGAAGGTTATTGGTCGAGATGCTAAAGGTGACATGGGAGAGCCATCACTGCTACTACTACTTTGAGATTGAGAGTCTCCTCTCCATGCATCTTGGACTTGAGCTGCAAACTGTAAATTCCATAAAACATCCTCTATAGAGGGCCTCTCTGCTGGAAGCTCTTTGACTAGGCACCTCACACAAATCTCCATCATCGTCTTCAATGATTGATCCAAGCACACCTTGCGAACCGCAGGATCTATAATGCTCCTCCTAGCTTCACCATTAGCTGTTATGCTCGCTTGCAACTGCACCTCATGATTCAACCAGTGAAAGAAAAGTCATAAAATTGCAAGTTAATGAAAAATACTATTATCTACCTTGCAAAGTATATAATCATTTACTTTCATACTTAGGGCTTGTTTGAAGACATTACTCTAGAAGAACTTTTAGGAAAAGAAAATATGAAGAAAAAATGAAATAATTTCTCTTTTATATACCTTCTTCTAAAAGATGTGGGACTTCTACAAATTACTTATAAGACAATTTTAACTTCTAGAGAAGTTAATTTTATTTTTTTCTTCATATTTTCTCCTCTAGAAGTCTTTCTAAAGTAGTGTGTTCAAACAGACCGTTACTATAAGCATGTGAACTTAAGTCAAAAGCCTACTTATTCAAAAAGACTTGTCCATCTTTATCTTTAATTCCAGCATCTCGTATGTGATGTTTTATATATATATATATATGATTAATCTTTTCTGTAATATAATGTATTCACATATAATAAGTTCATACTAATTGTAATTATATATAGTATAAAATAGTTTTACACAGTAATCGAATCATAATGACTACTTAAAAGTCATATAAATGATAAATTGTGATTGGATGACAATGTAAAATTATTTTACATTTGTCATAACTCATATTAAAATGGTATTCTTAATGGATCCTACTACAATCTTGCAAATGAATTATTTACTATGATACCCTTTGGGCTAGTGAATGTAAGTCTGAATTCTGCTTATTCTAAAAGCCCTATTCATCCATGGCTAATCTATATCTTAAAATTTCCTCCCTGCTTTGTTGTGAACCTTTTCCTCTCTCAGTGAGATAATGTATTCAAATCTAATAAATTCATACCAACAATATGCATACTTAGAAGTCTTAGATTTGTATAGCAGCATATAGATTGCAGGTGATTTAGAGAAAAATCTAGTAAAACAGAAAATAAAGTTAGGGATTTATCATAATTTGTAAGCCATTGCTTCTTTGATATGGAACATTATCTGGAAATCAACTACTTTTGTTTGATGGTTGTTTCGAAGTACTATTATTTTTCCAGTGATACAGACTTACACTCTGACTTTGAGCATCGGATTCATCCTTAACTGGATGTGCGGATCATACCAAATTTCTCTAATTTTGAATTATTAATTAAAGGGTTAAAAAAGAAAATAAAATTGGAAAATATTGAATAAATCAGAATCTCCTTCATTACCAGATCCTTTAAAGTGTCCACATTCCTTGACTTTATTGTCCTTCCTAGAATGAGTTCCAGCAGAATTACTCCAAAATCAAATACATCAGACTTTTCTTCATATTTTACACTGCAAAACCACAGCATGTTTTCAAAGAACATCTTTCAGAATTATTTTCTTAATCAGTATCACAAATATAAACTTTTCCATATGTTATGTAAAATTAAAGCAAGACAAGTTGTCCTGAGTGGATGTTGCTTAAAACCAAGTTAAATTTCCATCACGATTCACGCACCTTTTGTTAATGGTAGGACTTCTGCATCCACTGGAAGGATTACCTTTCCCTACCTGAAAGGATAAGCAAGGGTTGATACTATTATTGACTGAAGTCATTTTATCCAGCAAAACATGAGACCAAACTTACAAGTAAAACATGATTCAAGAGTGCTAGCAACACTCTCTTTTCGTTACTCTCTTCATGATTGGTTTAAATTTATCAATCACTATCCATTTTTGTAGGTAACCAAGAAAGACTCTTAAAATGATTAAAATGATACGTGAAATCCACCAAAATTAATTATTTTGATTAAATTTCAACCAATCATGAAGAGAGTGTTAGAGAGAGTGTTACTAGCATTTCACAACATGATTTCCTTTTCTCATAAAAGAACACAAAATTAGGTTTAAATAAGTGTTGAGTCCCTAAAAAATACTCACTTTTTAGTTTAAGTTACTAAAATTTTTTTTGCGTTTTTTGGATCCCTGAAATTTGTTTAATTTTGTTGAGTTCCTATCGATGACGTGTATCATCTCAACCGTTGATATATGTTGAGATAGTGTCACATCATCGTTTAACTAACGGTTGAAATAATGCCACGTAATTGGTAGGGACTCAAAACAAAATTAAAAAAATTTCAAGGATCCAAAACAATGCAAAAATATATTAAGGACTCAAATTAAAAAGTGGGTATTTTTTAGAGACCCAAAACTTATTTAAGCCCAAAATTATTTTGCCCATACCTTTCTCATGTTAGTTAACAAAGGCAAGTCATAACTGCTGATTTTTGCAACAAAATTTTGGTCAAGTAAAACATCTGTTATTTTGAGATTGTTTGAATATACACCCAGGACAATCCCTGTGTGCAAAAATTGGATGCCCTTTGCTACTCCAATAGCGGCTTCTATGCGTTGCATCCATGTTAGGGATTTTCTATAGTGCCCATCTGCCACATAACACGATAAGGTGGAGGATATCAAAAATGGCATTATTGTTTCAAGAGCAAATTACAGTAACACCCCCTGAAGTTGGCTTCAATTACATATGCACTCCCTCCTATTTTTATCCCTATACAAAATCCTCTAACTTTTGGTATCTCATTACACTTGCACCCCCTTCACTAAAAACGGAGTTAACCTGTTAACTTTTTATGTCATGTAACTAGCATATGACTTTTATAATATTGTTTTTCTCAAAAATATCCTTATTTTCTTTTTTTAAACATAGGAGATGCGTGTGTAATGTATTAAAAAGTTCAGGGGTACATGTATGATGCGTTTAAACATTAAAGGGTACATGTGTGATGAGTTTAAAATTTAAGGGTATATATGTGATGAGTTTAAAAGGTCAAGGGATACATGAGTGATGAATTTAAAAGGTTCGGGGATCCATGTGTTAGAATGTTAAAAGTATCATTTCTACTAGATGGGATTGTCATCGCCACGGATAGGGTCATGACGACAGACATAGTCATCAAGCATGAAGCAGAAAACTCACACACAAGAAAAATATTCCTCCTATGAAAGAATAGTACAAAATAGAAGAAAAGGAACAGTGCTCTCCCCTTTGAAAGAATAGTAGCATGAAACAAAGTAAAAAGTACAATTCTCTCTCCTTTGGAAGAACAATAACATGAAGAGGAAGATGAATAGTTCTCTCTCCTTTGAAAGAACAGTTAGCACGAAACAAAGGAAGAGGTTCTCTGTTTGGATCACTCAAGAATAAGGGTAATTACATAAATATAATGATAATTACGGTATTTTAAATAAATCAATTAAAATTAAATATAGATTTATTTAAAAAACTAACCACAACTTAACACCGTTAAAGCAAGGGATGCCAAAATAATGGTAAAAAATGGAGGGGATACATGTGTAATTGAAATAAATATCAAAGGACGTTGCTATAATTTGCTCTTGTTCCAATCTTCTGTTGTGATTGAAATGACTGGTTTTACAAAGAAAACGCTTATTGCTTTTGACTCAAGATACAAATTTAGAACTTCATGAAAGTGATATATAGGGCCTGTTTGAACAAGTTTCTCCAAAAGTCATTATAGGAGAAGAGAATATAAAGAAAAAATGAAATAATTAAGCTTCTCTATAAGTTAAAATTGGTTTTTCCAATAACTAATTTAGAAAAGTCTCACGTTTTTTAGAGAAATTATATAAGAGAGCTTCTACAAATTAACTATTGAAAAAAGTATAAACCAATGTTAGATTATGGAGAAGTTCATTTAATTTTTTCTTTATATTTTTTTCTCTTAAAAGTGTTTTTATAGAAGTTAACCCAAACAAACAGAAAAAAAAAGTTTCTAATAGAATTTCATCAAAGAGAAATTTCAATATCCATTGTTTTCTACTTCTTGTTGGAATGATACCATTCCATTTTCACACTCCTAACTGAGAAAATAGTTTGAGAATCACCTGAGATCCAGCTCTTGAGCGTGCCATTTGGTACATACTCAAAGACAATAAATATGCTGCTGGCACTTGAATCATCCGAATAACATTCAAAGCAGTGTCCAAGAACACTGACTAAATGGCGATGCCTGTATTTTGATATCTGTTCTATTTTATGCATAAAATCTTGAGTGCCGTAGCTTCTATTCATTTTTACACTTCTAATGGCAACAAGTAAACCATCCTTTAGTTGGCCTCTGTGCATCTGAAGCACATAAGAAATAAAAAAAACACAATTCTAAGAATAAACACTAATCAAACAAGTTTTAAAGGGTATGTTTGAACACACTACTCTAAAAGAATAAAATATGAAGAAAAAAATGAAATTAACTTCTTTAGAAGTTAAAATTCTCTTCTTCAATAGATAATTTGTAGAAGCTCCACATCTTTTAGAAGAAGTTATATGGAAGAGTTTTTACTAATTGACTATTGAAGAAGAAAATTTTAACTTCTAGAGAAGTTAATTTCATTTTTTCTTCATATTTTCTTCTCCTAAAAGTTATTATTGAGTAGTGTGTCCAACCAGGCCCAAAAATGATGCAGTTGAGCCTTAGCTGCATGGACAAATTACTTTGCTTATGCAGGCTCGTAGGCATGGCATATTATTGTATTATGACATTAGCAGGCATTAGCCATAGCATGTTTGTAATAGAAAAAGTAATGTGTCATAACATTTTAAGCTTACAGATATATTAATTCTTTATTATGACATAACACCTCTCTTGTAGCTTTCCAACTGTCTCTGGATTTAATGCCGTTTGGGTAAATAGCTTATTTAAGTGCTTATCTAATGAGAGCATTTTTTTAGGAGAACTTATGCCATAAGTGCTTAATTCAATAAACTTATTTGAATGAGCAAGAAGGAAGTTATAGAAGGGACATAAGTCATTATCACAAGCTTAACCACACATTTTAAATTTCAAATATAAGAGGTCGTACAGTAATTGATAAAAGAAGCTCAAGAAAGCTTTGTGAAAGTTCTTCCAATATGAAGAAAAGAAAGAATTTTTTCATAAGTTAAAATTGGTTTCTCCAATAATTAATTTGTAGAAATTCTTTCATATAACTTCTCTAAAATATGTATCTTTCTACAAATTAGTTATTGAAAAACCAATTTTAGCTTATGGAGAAGTTTATTTCATTCTTTCTTCGTATTTTTTTTTTCTTAAAACTACCCCTAGAGAAACTTACCCAAACAGACCCTTAATGATTTTGATTTTTGAATTTCATGTTATAAGCACTATATCAACAACTTATATTTTCCTATAACAAAATAATTCAAACAACCAAATTACAAAACTGTGTGGACTGATGAAGCCCTTCTTTCATCTAGGCTTAATCAATCAAAACCATGACTGCAATAGCACATTTACTAAAGCTTATGATTCAAAGGAAATATAAACTTAAAACATGAGGCATACCTTTCCCTGAGAACTTTCGCCCATAAAAGAAGCTGAGTCAAAGTTGTTTGTAGCTGCTACAATCTCTTCCAGTGAGAAAGCTCGATAAGGAGGCAAACCAACAGTTCCGAACTTCATTGTTTGAGATACATACCCTTTAGTATAGGGAAAATAAATGGTTGTTATCTATCTTTAATATGGAAGGATAGAAAGGAATTATGAATCAAATTTGATTCTTGTATATATTCTCAACAAATTAATGCCCCCAGTTGTGGCGTTTCACTTATACTACTGCAATATTCTGATAACTTGGCATGCAATTAAACATCTGTTGTTTATGAAGTCATAGTAGTACATGTAGTTTACTATTCATTATTAGAGTTTAACAATAGAGAGATTTCACTAATGCACCACGAGCACACTATAGAAGTGAGGGACCACACTTTAACTCAAAACCTTAAAGCTCAAGTTTATGTGAGATTCTGTGTCTCAGTTATATGTTGCTCAATTTTTTCATTCCTATTCAAGATGGGACTTCACCTTCATACCCATATTCCAACAATTACCTCTACAAAGAGGTTGCTGTAAATGTTATGTGCAATCTCAAGAAATATCAAGGGGTGACCATATAGTTTAGTCAAATATTAATGAATATTCCTTAGGCTTTCCTCTTAATTCTTATCATCCTAATCTTCCAATATTTGTTACCAGTAGATTTCTTATGCATCATATCATTTTTTTTGTTGATCAAAGGCTCAGGGAGGCCACACAAGGATAAAGACAGGATGCGATTTTATATTTCCACGAAGGCAAGAATTGAGCAAACATAAAATAGCATAATTACCAAATTTCCTTCAAATAACATAATTTTAAGCATTTATAAATGTAATTCAAGTATTGTTATTTTCTATGGTGATAATGTAACTTCAGTATTTTTGGCTTCACAAAATTCCTATTCTCCATGGTAATTGGCTACATAACCTAGAGTGCAGAGTTCAATAATTCATAGCACCAATTAACAAAGACTAGCACGTGAGATTTTTCAAAATACTCTGCAAGTTGAGAAATGCATAAATTGTTGAGTTTAAAGGTGATGCCTTTTACAGTATCAAGCAATCACGATCCTTAATTTATGACTTTTAAAATACTTTTATAAAAGTCAATCGACTTATTATTAATGAAAGATTGTGATTATCTAATAGTGTAAAAATTATTTTATATTGTCAGTGCATCATCGTTAAACTCTAAATTGTATAAGGTAGTCAGAGAGCATGTGCATTTGAGGGAGGAGTTAGGGAGTTACTTGCATCAAAGAGTAACTTAGAGGTGTATCCAGAAGCTGCATTCTCTGATATTAATTTTGTTGGTGGATTCTTGACTTTGCTTTTGACATTTCCTCTTCTAACAATAAAGAAAAGCAGTGCAAGAATTGCTACTCCTCCAAAAGTTCCACATACTATCCCAATGGAGAGAACTGCCTTAGATACTCTTTTGTGCTTCTTTACCTCAGGTACTATTCCCACAGCTATGGCTTCAGTGTGGCAAAAGGGAAGTGCATGCTGATTTTGATTTGTCTCTTCTAGACAATTTCCACCATACAAGACAGTCCTGTCATTGGAATTTGACATTAAACATTTTGGTAAGCTCCCAGTCAAAAGATTTGAGGATAAATCCACTGCTTCAAGTCCAGAATTGCAGGACAAATCCTCAAAGAGCATTCCTGTTAATTTGTTCCCAGAAATGTTCAGATAAGTAATAGAAGGAAGTGATAGCAGTGCTAGTTGGAATGGCCCAACAAATGTGTTTGCTGAGATGTCAAGTTTCTCAAGTTGATGATATGAAGTCACTTCATCAGGGATACTAGACCTGAACTCATTGTTTCTCAGTACTAGAGTAACCAATTTGTCACCGAGCTGTGGAAACTGTGGTCCAAAAGCATTGTCATCCAATTCCAGCACTTGGAGATTCGTCAAACGGCGCAAATCAGGCACCGGTCCATAGAAATGGTTGTGAGAAAGCGAGAGGATTCTCATATTCTCCAAGCTACCAAGCGAGTCTGGAAGTGAGCCATTGAACAAGTTGTTTTTTAAACTTAGCACGGTCAAGGCCGGAAAGGAATCCAGTAACCATTCACGAAGGTGGCCAGAAAACATGTTGTGATCTAGAATGAGTGTTTGGAGATGTGACAGCAATGAGAACTGTAAAGGGATGGAACCATACAGAAAATTTGAACTCACATTCAGTATTTCCAGTGATGACAAATGAGCAATCTTACCAGGCAATGGACCCCACATGCCAAGAGAAACCAAAGTGAGGACTTTCAAAGTGGGAAGCCTAACCAGTGTTGTGAAAAATGAATCTATTGAGAAATTTCTAGGGAGAAGTAGAGCTCTCGTTTCGCCAACTATGTGGAGCTGAGTTATGGTGCCCTCATAGCACACAATAGTGAGAGAAGATGTTGAATCTGTGCTGCAAAAGTCTGTGTTCTTGTTCCAGCTGCTTACAACAGATGGAAAGTTCAATAGATGTTGAATTCTTAGAAGGGTCTTGGAGTCAGAGGATTGAAGTTGCTCTGAATTAAAAATTGAAAGTAAAACTGTTACCAAAACCAGAAGCACTGAAAGATAGAGCCTATTTCCCATTATAGACAATGTGCTCTAGATTACAATCTTGTTCAGAACTGAAGCTTGATTCTCTCCTTCACATATCCACAAGCAGATTCTCTGCAATTCCAAGAAGGCATTCATAAGAAAGTGGCAAGAATATATTGAATTAATGTGTATTATAATCCTGAGTGTGAATAAATAAATTAAATATTCTTGGTTAATTTAATTCAGAGCCAAATTTCTTCAACCACTTAAGAAAAGGTAGAGCCACTAGAAAAAGGTTTAGATTATATGATATAACTCAACATTAGAAAAAGTTTACCCCAACAAAGTAAATAAACAATGTGTAATTATTCTGTTTTAATCCAAATCAAGCAAATCTGATTATTACATCTGCTTCTTCCAAAATCACCAAAAGCTCCCAATGAGTCCTCCATGACCAACTATGAACCCAATCTAGGTGGTAAAAAAATCTGAAAAACTTTTCATTACATCTCATTTTTTTCAGCCAAATTCAAAATCTGAAGAACAAACAAGTCAAACAAACACACAACAAAATAAACAAAAAAAGAAAAGAAAGCAGGAGTTTTTAAGTACCTTAAGAACTTGCACAGTCGACCCAATTGAATAAAATGAAGTTTTTTTTTTCTGCCATACATTCAGAAACTCATCTATAGCAAATCTCCAAAACTTGCTGACCCACATAGAAACCGTTTTTCCAAGTGTCACCTTTTTCTCTGCACACACCAAGACAAACAGGTGGCACGAGTTGAGAAAGCAAAATGAAAGTGCCAAAACTCACACTCTGCACTATTTCCCAAACCAACAACAGTTCATTAATAAATGAAGGTAGCAATTTTTCATCCATTTTTCTTCTTTTTTGCTATGCAAGTCCTAAAGGGAAGCCATATCTTCACAAAGAAAAGCTAGCAAAAGAAAAGATTCTCTGCAGACAGACCCTTTATTCCTCAACTACTATGATAGTGTAACATGTCATGTGAGATCTGGTTCAAACTTCAAAAAACACACACTTTGTAATTGCATGCACTTTGTCAGATAATTTTCTTTTTGTGATTATTTAATCTAAATTGAAGTTTTACTTTACTAATTCGCATAAAAAAAAGAAATTAACATGATACACTGGTCAAATAATTTTACATTGTCATATACAAGTAAACAGTGAGTTAAACTGTGATGAAACTATAATATAAATCTACTTTTTTACACCTAAAAAAATAAAACAGTTTGTATTAAGGCAAGGATGTGATAAAACTTCAATTCTAACTAGAAAATAACTTGAAAATGAAACTCCATATAAATTTTGTCTTTTTGTAATTTTCTCATAATTTTGAGATGAGATTTGCTAATATGGCTTTCGCTTTGAAGGACATGACCGGTAAGCATTGCCTTTATTATCTTATCTCACTTCAACTTTTATACATGGCCCTTCATTTTATATGTAATAATAACGGCTGTTTTTTACGTCTTTTTATCTTCTTCTTTTGTATGTCATTTTTTACTGTCTTAGTGGACGAATCAACGAGAAGGTCTTTTAGAATGTAATCAATAAACTCTTTTATTTTTTTTATTAATTATTCTTTTGATTTTCAAAGTTTTTTGACTTTTAACTTTTGGTTTCTAATAAAAAAAATGACTTAAATATGTTTTTGTTATTTAAATAAGGTGTTTATTATTATTATTATTATTATTTTCTGAAAAAAAATGTTTGACTTTTTTAATTTTCAAATGTGATAAATATTGTTTTTAGTCTTTTTTGTCTAAATTTCCAAACAAGATATATAAGTTTTTCAATTTGTGGTGATTTTTTATCACCATAATTTGACTTTGACAATAAAAAATCATCATAAATTAAAAAATCTATATATTTTGTTTGAAAACTTGTGTGGTAGAAGGACTAAAAATAACATTTATCATATTTAAAGAAGTAAAAAAATAACTTTTAAGTTGAAGGACTAAAACAGAAAAAAATATATATATTTAAAGGACTAAAAATATATTTAAATCTAAAAATATTGACCAATTTTGGTCCCTAATCTTTTCTTCCGTTTTGTTTTTGATCATTTTGTTTGTTTATTGTGTTATTGATGACATGGTCTACTGGACTATTAATGTTGTCATTTTTTAATTTCTTGTGTTAATTATTTTTTTGGTCCAGAAAGTTTTATTACTCTTCATCTTGGTCTTTGATCTTTTTTTCATTTTTGTTTTTGGTCCTCATCTTTTCTTAGTGTTTTGTATTGTTTGCTTTCTGAAGTCTCTTTCTGATGAGTCATTCTAATAAGACTTTTTGAGAATGCATTCTAATTTAAGAAAACTTTAATCATGGATTGGTGGAGAACACAATTTGATTTTCCAATGAGATAGAGCATTGATGAGAAGGTGTTGGTGATTTTATGATATATCTTGAGATGAACATATCATTTTAAAGTTACACTTCATAAACATATTGATATGAATCTTTTGAATGATGAAGACAGATATTTTCTAAGCTTCATGAAGATGCAAAGTCTCAGGGTAGGTTTGTTTTCAGTTTCTAAAAACAGTTTTTAATTTTTAAAAATTATAAAACTATAATACTTGTTTGGTTAATCAATTTTTCAAAACAATTTTTAAAAATTATATATTTCTAGCAAATGAAGATTGATGACATGATTGAAAGGCTTTTCAGTTTTTTATTTTCAAAATTATTTTTTAAGTTATGTAATGCTCTTCCAATTGCTTTTATTCTAAAACTCTTAGCAAATATATTGGTAATAATAAACAAACAATCATCTCATAATTTTGCAATCTAACGATTTGTCGAACCCAAGGATGTGGATTTAACACAAATATATTGCAATTTTGTGATTTTGATAATCAGATTTCTAATATCACAAATTAAGGTCCGTTCGATTGATTTTTTGATTTTTGTTTTGAATTTTTAAAAAATTAAAATCAGTTTTGAATTTTCGTTTACTTTTGTTTTTTTTTTAATTGCTGGAAATTGAAGATGCATAAAATGCATCAATCTTGAAATCGAATTAAGAACGCATAAACATTATCATGGTAAGGATCAAATTGATAATGTTTGTACATGGAGACTATTTTAATAAGTTTTTATATACAAGGACGAAAATGATAATTCACCACACGTATAAAAGACTAAATCATGCATTTAACCTAAGGTTTAATATGTTGATAACTTGTTGACTAAGCAATCAACATATAATAAATACTTTATTCGTTATTAAAAATTAGCATGAAGATCCCCTAAAAATAACAATAAAATTTTTTACTTGTAATTTTTTAATTAATAGTCTTAACACTCCTTATTATTCTCTATGTTGTAAAAGGTTCATTTCCTGAGTTTTGACCCACCAATTGAATTGAAGCAGAAGAATCAATAAATAAAGGAATGAGAAAAAGGTTAATCAGTGATTATATGGTGTGAATCACAATGTTACATTAATGATAAATTTATTGATTTTAAAAATATGTAAATGTTAAACTGTGATGTAATGCCAGTATAAAATTAGTGCATTAGTATTAAGGGTTTATTCGGTGGATAAGATAGGAGATGAAACCATTACAGGATATAATAAGAATAGAATATTAAAAGATAATAACATGATAAACTTTAATTATATATGATATTTGGTTTGCATTAGATAACAAACATAATAATAAATAAATATAAGTTAAAAAAATAAAAAAAAAATTATCAATCTCTAATAGTTCTCTATATTTATTGAAATTTTCTCTCTAGATCTATTTATAATACTTTTTTTTATGTGATTGATTAAAATTTTTACAAAATTATCATTGGTCAATATGAGTTAAATTAGAAAAGATAAATGATAGGTAGAATAAATCAATTCATGTTATGAATAATATAACTATGGTTATCCATTAGAATATTATCTTGTAATTTTTCTTTTATTGTTATTAGTAATATTTTTTTTACTGTATCTTTTTGTACTTATAAATAGATCACTTTTATTGAAATAATAGATAATTCTAATTCTACTCCGAACTTTTGTATCTTTTCTTTATTTTTCTATTCTCTCGTTTATATTTGAAAATTCATTATTTATTTGAATAAAATATTAATTAGAGAGAGAAGAGAGAAAGTCTATGCTATCTTTGTTAATTCTAACAAATTTCATCAATATCATATCATTACCACATAAATAACATATTATCTTATCGAAGGATAAAATAATTTTACTATCTTATCTCTCCTATCATGTACACCGAATTACCCCTAAAAGAATTAACATAAACTCACAGCCCTCTCCAAAGACATAAGACGAGAGGAACCAAGGATTAATACGTAGGGTGGGATTATTGGTTAGTCCACGTGCTTGTGTCATCATTGCCTTCATCTTCTTTCATTCTTTTTTTTTTTTTTTTTTCCTTTAGTTCGAAGTTCAAACCCTTTCATAATTGTGGAAGTCGTTGCTATGTGATCTTTAATTAAAGAATTGGACATTGATGTTCTTTTGTTTCATGCTATGTCCCATTCAAAAGAAATAAAGTCGTACTAGGGAACACTCCTTTGCTTTTGAGGTGGGTCCCTGTTATGCAGTTTTTTTTTACACCAAAAAAATAATATTCTTTCCATTAAAATAAAATAATATTCCGAATACAATGAAGAATATCATTATGTATATTTAAAAAACAAACCAAATAAGTTTTTTAACTAAGTAATGAGCTACTGATGTCTTTTCCAAAAAAATAAAATAAAGTATGAAGTTGGTCTCTCAACTTAGTCATATTTATGGTTTTGATCCCTTAACTTTTTGTTAACTGGTCTTAATCCTTCAACTTTTCATTCCATTTGGGATTTTGGTTCTTTTGTCATATGCTTCGTTAAGTTTTTGTTTCTTTTCACATGTTAAATTAGCATATGCCACATGTAAATTTTTTAATTTTTTTTCTTTTCAATTTCCCCCAATTACCCCTACTTCCTAACCTAATTTGTTAACCTAACCCCAATCATGTTCATCATTTTTGTTGAGCCTCCTCCCTTCATTGAATATCCTCACCGTTGAACCTTCCCTCCATCGAACCCCATCCCCATCGTGAACCACATCCCCTCCGTTGATGTCGAACATCATCCCCTCCTCGAACCCCAATCTAATTGAACCCAAACCCCTCCTTCGAACCCCAATCCCATTCCCGTCGAACATTATTGAGAGTTTCAGATTAGTTGGTGGTGGGGGTGGTGGGGCTCATGGTGGGATTGTTGAGGAGGGAGAGGAGGGATGGGTTTGGGAAATTAGGGATTTGGGAAGAAAAAAATAAAAATAAAAATCATATGTCACGTCATTAAAATAGCCAAGTGTCAACACTTAACGAAGCATATGACGGAAGGACCAAAATTAGTCAACCAAAAGTTGAGGGACCAAAACTAGAAATGTAAAAAAGTTGAGGTACCAATTTCATACTTTATCCAAAAAAGAAATGAGCTACTAATGTGATGTGAAAAAATCTTAAGTACACGATAATGGTTAAGTAATAAAAAAAATATTCAATTTGTTAGAATCAAGACATTTAATGATGTCTAACCCCTAATACCTATAGGTTTTGATGATAAAAAATGTGATAATATTTGATCAACTAATGATTTTAGTTAAGTGATTTCAGGAAATAAAGTAAGAACAAACAATGGTATAATCACTCTAACTCTTACTTTCGTCTTAATGTCTAATAATTGATGATGATTAAGTCACGCACTATAATTTCTTATAAACAAACTAAAATAAGCTCTTAACGGATCATGCAAAGTCTCAAGGCCAAACGATGTTTGAGGCCAGGCCAGAGGGTGTCTGATGCAAGGTTAGACGATGTCTAATGCGATGTCTGATGCCAAGCCAGACGATGTCTGATGCTAAGCCAGACAATGTCTAAGGCTAGAACAGACCATGTATTTTAATTAAGAATGTGTTTGTTAAGCTAGACAATGTCTGAAGTTGAGCCAGACGATGTCTAAGGCTAGAACAGACCATGTCTTTTAATTCAGAATGTATTTGTTAAGCTAGACGCTGTCTTGTGCATGAATAGACCATACTTAATCAAGACCAGACTATGTTTGTTAAGCCAAACTTTGTCTGTGCAGGAATAGAACATAATCTGTCATATGTGTTGCATAATTAATTCTTTACTCAAATAAAGGCACTACTGCAAAAGAAAGAAAGGGAGACTCTCTTTAACGTTACTTTATTTGATTCCTCGTATTGCTTGTATGTCTCGTATTATGTGAAGTGTGTAGGTACAAAACAACCAATTAGTATTGGGATGCATACTTTTAGCTAAAAGACAACTGTAATAGAGACAGAAACCTACTCCTATCACATCAAGCATAGTCAAAGCTATTTCAACACTCTACTGTGTGAGACAACGGAAAGAAGTCTTCTCCAACGTTCAAATTTATGAAGCTCACTTTATAAGGATGCCTCCATGCAATGAGAAGACTAATGAACAAGAACAGAATAACAAAAATCAATCTAAATAGCAAGAGAAAGCATTTTGAGACAAGGTCTTGAGCACGAGCTGAGAGAAAAAGAATATTCATCCTCTACAAGCTCACGTAGATTCAACATTTGTTTATATCCTTTCTTTGAGATTTATCTGAATCTTATACATATTTGTATAGAAAGCCAGGAGTGACTTAGTGATAAAAGAATACTTGGGAAGTATAATCTCAGGGGGAGATTCATACTTGTAACCAGAAGTGGTTTAGAATACTTGTAGTTAGAAGTGGCATAGAGAATACTTGTAGTCAGAAGTGGCAGTGAAGAATACTTGTTTTGTAATCAGTTGATTATAGTGGAACCCTTTAGCAGTTGTTAAAGGAGAACTAGACGTAGCTCAGGTTGAGTGAACCAGTATAAAAACAAGCTCTCATCTGTTGTCTTTTGATTACATATATTTATCTTGCTCACTGTGCTCTTTTGAAAAGACTTTCTAAGCTTTGCCTTACAAGCATATATTTGCTAATTGAAACTAACATATATCCAAGAAGGCAACTTGTGAACTAATAGTATTTACGAAAATGTTTTAAGCCCACTATTCAACCCCCCCTCCCCCCTTTCTAGTGTGTTCTTGTATATTTCAGTTGGTATTAGAGCTTGGTCTCTGATAACTATCTTCACAGATATAGAGCTAAAGATCCAACACAAGGATGGAGAAGGGTCTACACAAACCTCCAATCTTCAAGGGTGAAAACTTCTCATATTGGAGACAAAGAATGGAGACATACTTTGAATCATGTCATATAGACATGCTGGATGTCGTAGAAAATGGAGATTATATTCTAGTTGATGATAATGAAGTTGAGATTCCAAAAGAACAATGGACTGAGGCACAAAAGATTAGATTCATCCTCAACTCCAGAGCAAGAAATGCAATACACGCATGCATCTTAGAAACTGAGCACAGGAAGATAAGCTAGGTCAAATCTACCAAAGACATATGGGACACATTCATAATAACCTATGAAGGGTCCTCATAGGTAAAAAGGAACAAGGTAAGTGTTCTTACCAGAGAATATGGACTCTTTGCTATGGAAGAAGATGAAACCATAGCTAATATGTTGTCTAGATTCCAATCTATTTTAAATGAGCTTCAAAACCTTGGTAAAACTTTCGAAAATTTTGAGCATGTTGACAAAATTCTTCGCAGCTTGCCTAGACAATGGAGACCTCAGGTCACAGCCATTAGAGCTTCCAAAGATCTAGATTATATGCCTCTCAAAGAGCTAGTGGGAATTTTAATGTTGCATGAGCAAGAACTACAAGGAGATGCCAAACTGAAAAAGGGAAAGTCTTTGGCTCTAAAAGCTCACAAGCCAAATCAGACAACACCTAAAGAGTCATCTTCATCAAAAAGTCAGTCCTTCAGACCATCCAAAAGACACACCACCAAAGCTCTAAAGGCAGAAGAGTTAGAAGTAGAGTCCACTTCCTCAAGTGAAGAAGAGTCAGAAGATGATGATGAGCTATCCTTCATCTCAAGAAAAATTCATAAGATGTGGAAAAAGAAAGGTGGCTCGAGATGGAAGAACTACAATAGAAATACTTAGCAAACCATGAGAAGAAAGAGAAGAGTCCTATCATCTGCTATGAGTGTAAGAAGCCTGGACACTTCAAGTTAGAATGTCCTAAGCTTAGGAAGGGAAAAGAAAAGGTCAATAGAAGATTTCCCAAGAAAAAGAAAGGACTGCTGTCCACATGGGAAGATCTAGATGACTCAACAGATGAAGAAAATTCTGAAGCATTAGATGAAGAAGCTAATCTCTGTTTGATGGCAGATGCAACCTCCACATCATCTGTGTTTGATGATAAGAATACACCAGACAACACCCACTCTACGTTTGTGTCTGAGGCTTTAGATGATGAAGAACAAGAGGTAGACCTCAATGATCTTATTTCTCTTCAAGAAGCTTATCAAGAACTTCTCTCTAATTCATTTATTCTTTCAAAAGCTTATTTATCTATGAAAAAGAAATTAAGAAAACTTTCAAAAGAGCATGAAGAACTTGGGTCTTCTTTCATTGAGCTATTTGATAAATGCTTTACATTAGTCATAGCCAGTAATGCTCTAATAGATGATTTTCAAAAACTAACCATTGATCACCAATGCTTAATTAAAAGCAAAAGTGAACTTTGGATAGAAAAGGAACAACATAGAAGGCAATTGAATGAATTGATTAAGGAAACTGATGAATTAAACAAGGTAAGAACCTTGAGCAAAGATGAAGCTGAAAATTGCTCAATTATGCAAAGAAGCTACATCTCTCAAGAGTACTTTAAGCAAATTTGTTAGTGGGTTTGAAAATTTAAAGAAAATTCTTTCATACAACAGACATCCAAATGACAAATCTGGCCTTGGATTCACAGGAAAGAAAGAAGTAACCAAAAAGAAAGCTTCTTTAAGAAGATCTAATTCCATAAATGGACATGTAAAGTCCAAAAGCAAGAAATTGCCTACAAGGAGCAAATCATCTACTTCCAAGACTAACACCAAAGGACCCAAAAGAATATGGGTACCTAAGAGCAAAATAATTCATGTTGCAAATGTCCTTGATGGCAAGAAAGAAACACCAATCATGGTACCTGGATAGTGGCTGCTCACATCACATGACGGGCGCAAGGTCTATGTTCCTAAACTTGACACCAATGCATGGTGGTATAGTCACTTTCGGAGATAATCAAAAAGGGAGAATCAGGGGTACTGGTAAGATAGGTATTCCTCCTAGTCTCTTTATTGAGAATGTGCTATTTGTTGAAGGGTTAAAACATAATCTACTGAGCATAAATCAATTTTGTGACAATGGATATGATGTTTCCTTCAACAAGGAATCATGCATAGTTAGAGACTCTAAAGGTTCACATCTCTTCTCTGCAAATAGACAAGGCAATCTTTATAAGATCAATCTTGGTGAACTAAAGGATCAAAATGTATCATGTTTACTATCTGTCAAAGAAAGTCACTGGTTATGTGATCCGCTGTCGCGCACGGATCAAAACGAGTGATTTTGAAAATATAGTTACGGTAACGACAACTCGAGTATCGTTCTCAAGGACTCTTGTATTATTATTAATCAATGCAGTAACGATTAATGGGGGGTTTCGATTACGATTTCAAGAAAAAGGGATTAAAATAAATTGTGATTATCAAATAAGCTAAAGCGAATCAACCTACTGTATCGACTTTCGACTTATCATTGATCCCTATAAATTCCAATTTCCTAAACGGGTCTGATCCTATTCGACTATAATAACCACTGACAAGCGCAATAGAAATTATACAGCGTATGTTCCTGAATTCCCGGATTAAGCAAATGGAATCTAATCAAACGCAATAATGCAAAAGCTACGTTAACGCGAAATTGATTCAAGATCAAATAACCAATCGAATTTAAGAATTATATCCTATAACAACAATCAAATTAAGCAAATAATTGAGATTATTGGAATAAATCAAAGGAAACAGATTGATATGGAATTTATAAAAGAACCTCAAAGTGGAATCCGATTACAGTAGATCGATTCTTCGGAAATTAGTTCTCCATTACGATTATTCAAAACTTTCAAAATAATTTTGTGAATAGTGAATGAGTGAACAGTGTCGGCCCTAGAGTTTTAATAGAATAAGGGTTTCATTAACAATCCGAACCGGGTCGGAAAATACAAACCAAGCCCATAAAATTGACCAAAAACAAATTATTTCCTAAGGTTTGCAACTTCAACGAATTATTCAAGCCTTCTACAATCCGAATCAGCTTCTGACTCCAACATGAAAGTTGTAGCTCTTTCTCTTAGTTTTCCAACAAATATTAGAACGCCTCAATCCGATTCCTATAGCTCTAGTTATGAATTTTCCATTGAAAGCTGCTAATGCTGAAAATAAAATACGAAAATTAAATAAAGCTAGAAACAAACTTAAATATGAAAACACACTAAAATGGTGAAACTAATGAAATAAACTAAGGAAATGCCTAAGAATAACAGTAGAAGAATGTGCATAAAGATGCACTGATCATTATGGCATAAGAAGCTTGGTCATGCAAGTTTGAGATTAATCTTAAAATTGCAAAGATATAGCCTCGTAAGAGGATTGCCAACAATATCATATAAGGATAACTTACTTTGTGAAGCATGTCAGAAAGGGAAACAAGTGAAAACATCTTTTAAAAGTAAAAACATTGTTTCCACTTCTAGACCATTAGAACTATTACATATTGATCTCTTTGGTCCAACAAGGACAACCTCTCTTAGAGGGAAGAGATATGGACTAATAATAGTTGATGACTATTCTAGATGGACATGGGTTATATTCCTCACTCACAATGATGAGACTTTTAAGGAATTCTATAAATTCTATAAATGTGTTCAAAATGAAAAAGAAGTATGTATAACTTATCAGAAGTGACCATGGAGGAGAGTTCGAAAACCAAAGTTTTCAAAGGTTTAGTGAAGAGAATGGAATTCTTTACAACTTCTCAACACCTAGAACACCACAACAAAATGGTGTTGTTGAGAGGAAGAATAGGTCATTACAAGAAATGGCCAAAACCATGTTGAATGAAATTTATATTAGGCCTATTATTAAAAAGAAACCCAACATATCATACTTCCATCCCTTTGGATGTCAATGTTTCATTCTTAACACAAAAGACAATTTGGGTAAGTTTGATTCGAAGTGTGATATAGGCATCTTACTTGGATATTCTAAAACATTTAAGGCATATAGAGTGCTTAACTCTAGAACCAAAAATGTTGAAGAAGCCATTCATGTGAGGTTTAATGACACTCAACCTAATAGGAAACTATTAGAGTTATAAGACTCATTTGTAGATATCAGACTAGAAGATGCAATAACAAAGACAAGAACATCGTCTGATGCACCACCTTTTACATCTGGCACAACATCGTCTGCTCCCACATCGTCTGTTCTCTATCAAACCATCTCAGATGATGAAGAAGAAGTCAGGGAACCACATAGCAGCAACAGAATGATGATCAAGAACCATCCTCCTTCTCAAATCATTGGAGAAGTTCGAGCTCTAGTGAAAACAAGATCATCCTTCCAACAAATAGCTCTATTGTCTGAGATAGAATCCCAAGCATATTGATGATGCCATGGAAGATGAAAGCTGGGTCCAAGCAATGCAAGAGGAGCTGGACCAATTTCAAAAGAATGATGTCTGGAAACTTGTGAAGCTGCCAGAAAACAAGGAAGCTATTGGTACTAAGTAGGTCTTCAGAAACAAACTAGATGAGAATAGTAAGGTTGTGAGGAACAAGGCTAGATTAGTGGCCAAAGGTTACTCACAACAAGAAGGTATTGATTATACTGAAACATATGCTCTAGTAGCTAGACTTGAGGCAATTAGAATTTTACTTTCATTTGTTGCTCATAGAAATATGAGACTTTATCAAATGGATGTAAAATGTGCATTCCTCAATAGTGGAATTAAAGAAGAAGTTTATGTAGAACAACCCCCTGGGTTTGAGAGTACTATCTTTCCAGACCATGTATTTAAACTAAACAAAGCACTGTATGGTCTTAAACAAGCTCCTAGAGTATGGTATGAAAAACTCAGTTCATTGTTAATAGAACACAATTTTACAAGAGGAAATATAGATACTACATTGTTCTACAAAAACTACTCTTTTGATTTTATTATTGTTCAAATCTATGTGAGTGACATTATCTTTGGTGCCACTAATGAAAAACTCTGCGAAGAGTTCTCAAAATTGATGCAGACTGAATTCGAAATGAGCATGATGGGAGAACTAAAATTCTTCCTAGGATTGTAGATCAAGCAAACCAACAAAGGAATCTTCATATACCAGACCAAGTATGTGAAAGAACTCCTGAAAAAGTTCAAAATGGATGATGCTAAAATTATGAAGACTCTAATGCATCCAACAACATCACTTGAACTTGATGAAGATTCAAAGAAAGTAGATGTCACTCAGTTCAAAGGAATGATTGGGTCACTACTCTACTTGACTGCATCTAGACTAGATATAATGTTCAGTGTTTGCCTCTTCTCCAGATTTCAGTCTAACCCAAGGGAAGTGCATCTATCTGCTGTTAAAAGAATTTTTAGATATTTAATTGGAACTTCTAATCTTGGTCTTTAGTTTAAAAGACAGAAAGAGTATAAGTTGATAGGCTATTGTGATGCTGACTATGCTAGAGACAAAATTGAAAGAAAAAGCACTAGTGGAGGCTGCCACTTCGTAGAAGGCCACATGGTGTCATGGCTCAGCAAGAAGCAAGGAACAATAACACTATCAATAGCAGAAGCAGAATACATCTCAGCTACAAATTCCTGCTCTCAGATATTGTGGATCAAGAATCAACTTGAAGACTACAACATATTCGAGAGTAACATTCCTATCTTCTGTGATAATACTGCTGTTATATCGCTTTTTAAAAATCCTACCATGCACTCTAGAGCCAAGCATATAGAAATAAAACATCATTTCATAAGAGACCATGTTCAAAAGGAGACCATTAAAATGGAATTTGTCAAGACAGACGATCAGCTTGCTGATATTTTTACAAAACCCCTTACTGAAGATAGACTGATCTTTTTGAGAGAAAAGATTGGGATGGTCTGGGTGAATTAATGTTTTATCACTGTCTGCTATTCACTAGTAGAACTAAGGATACATCGCTTGGTGTGATACTTAAGTGAGGCATGTGCATGCCACGTGTTTGGCGCTCAAAATATGAGCTAGACCATGTGACTTTTTAAAAACCGTTTTGTAACTTAATCATTCGTTTAGTTCTGAGTCATTTAAGCCAAAACGCAAGCCACAATAGACACATCGTCTATTTAACCCTTATCGTTTGTGTCACCTACACAAACTATAATAAGCCAAACAGTTGCTGCACAGTCTGATGCCCAAGCATAGACTATACAAGAGCCACTGTCTGAATAATCTGAACCCACTGTTCAGACAGAAGATCAACCTACGTCTGCCCCCACTAGACAGACGATCACCCAATAGACTAAACCCACTGTTTAGTCTAAGACACAGTCTGATCCCACAACTCAAACTATTGTATCAACAACATCCCCACAAACTCTACCAAACAACAGACCATTCAGTCTAGATGACAACAGTCCTCTGTCCAGATTCAAAGAAGACACACCTCCTCCTCCACCTTCCTCAGGCTGCTGCAACAGTTAATCCCACCTTCCAAACCATGACTATGATGGCATTTTCTACTCCACCTTTTTGTTTATGACAAAGGGGGAGAGATTTTTGGATGTATAAAATATTACCAAATAATGCTTGAGATTCTTTTACTGTCTAAAATTATCCGCTTTAATTATTTCATGCCTTAATCTATCATATGCATCTACATGATAGACTCAGGGGGAGTTCATCATGTTAATAATTATGCATACTTAATTATTATGAAATAATTCACACTTTGATACATAAATGTCTGTGATTCATTATCTGTTAAATCAAAATTATAACATGTGTTGTCATCAACAAAAAGGGGGAGATTGTTAGAACTAAGACATTTGATGATGTCTAACCCCTAATACCTTGATAGGTTTTGATGATAACAAATGTGATAATATTTGATCAACTAATGATTTCAGTTAAGTGATTTCAGGAAATAAAGTAAGAATAGACAATGGTATAATTATTCTAACTCTTACTTTTGTCTTAATTGTCTGATAATTGATGATGATTAAGTCACGCATTATAATTGCTTATAAACATACTAAAATAAGCTCTTAACGGATCATGCAAAGTCTCAAGGCCAGACGATGTCTGAGGCCAAGCTAGAAGATGTCTTATGCAAGGCTAGACGATGTCTGATGCAAGGTTAGACGATGTCTAATGCAAGGCCAGACGATGTCTGATGCCAAGCCAGATGATGTTAAATGCCAAGCCAGACGATGTCTAAGGCTAGAACAGACCATGTCTTTTAATTAAGAATGTGTTTGTTAAGCCAGACAATGTTTAAGGCTAGAATAGACCATGTCTTTTAATTCAGAATGTGTTTGTTAAGTTAGACGCTGTCTGTGCACGAACAGACCATACTTAATCAAGACCAGACTATGTCTGTTAAGCCAAACTTTGTCTATGCAGGAACAAAACATAATCTGTCATATGTGTTGAGGAATATGTGTTGTATAATTAATTCTTTACTCAAATAAAGGCACTACTGCAAAAGAAAGAAAGGGAGACTCTCTTTAATGTTACTTTATTTGATTCCTCGTATTGCTTGTATGTCTCGTATTATGTGAAGTGTGTAGGTACAACCAAAACAACCAATTAGCATTGGGATGCATACTTTTAGTTAAAAGATAACTGTAACAGAGACAGAAACTTGCTCCTGTCACATCAAGCACAGTCAAAGCTATTTCAACACTCTACTATGTCAGACAATGGAAAGAAGTCTTCTCCAACGTTCAAATTCATGAAGCTCACTTTATAAGGATGCTTCCATGCAATGAGAAGACTGATGAATGAGAATAGAATAACAAAAATCAATCTAGACAGCAAGAGAAAGCACTCTGAGACAAGGTCTTGAGCACGAGCTGAGAGAAAAAAATATCCATCCTCTACAAGCTCACGTAGATTCAACATTTGTTTATATCCTCTCTTTGAGAGTTATCTAAATCTTATACATATTTGTATAGAAAGGTAGGAGTGGCTTAATGATAAAAGAATACTTGGGAAGTATAATCTCAGGGGGAGATTCATACTTGTAACCAGAAGTGGTTTAGAATACTTGTAGTTAGAAGTGGCATAGAGAATACTTGTAGCCAGAAGTGGCAGTGAAGAATACTTGTTTTGTAATCAGTTGATTATAGTGGAACCCTTTAGCAGTTGTTAAAGGAGAACTGGACGTAGCTTAGCTTGAGTGAACCAATATAAAAACAAGCTCTCATTTGTTGTCTTGTGAGTACATATATTTATCTTGTTCACTGTGCTCTTTTGGAAAGACTTTTTAAGCTTTTCCTTGCAAGCATATATTTGTTGATTTAAACTAACATATATCCAAGAAGGCAACTTGTAAACTAATAGTATTTACGAAAAAGTTTTAAACCCACTATTCAAACCCCCCCCCCCCCTCTTCTAGTGTGTTCTTGTGTATTTCATAATTGTACTTTTACCTATTTTTATAAATTTGTGATTTTGATTTTCCTAATTTCTAATTCAAACCTTTAATCTCATACTTTTAAAATCTAGTAATTTTGGTTTAACCGTTAAATTAAATCGATTAGCTATCAAATATAACACTGATTTTTCTTTTTTTACTTTCATAAAAATACAAATACTTAATATTTTTACTATTCAAAAAATTATTATTTTTTAATTGAAATTTGACTTAATTTTTTTTTTGTGAATAGTAAAAAAAGGAAATTTAATTAAGTTAATTTGGTGATTAGTAAAAAAAAATAAGGTAAGTTTTTTAAGTGAAAAAAAGAAAATAAAAAGTGTTATATTTAAGGTTAATCACTCAAATTTAACGGTTGAACCAAAAGTGTATGATTTTAAAAGTTGGGGATCAAATGCAATTAAGCCTAAAAAGATGAAAACCATAAGATCACTTTTTGTCTAAGTAATTAACACAATTGAAATATAAATTAAATAACAAGGAAAATATTTTAGATTTGGTGAGAGATTTAGAAACTAATTTAAAACTAAATTGAGACAAAGATGAAGAGCAAAGACTATGATAAACAAAATTGATTTGCATAAAATTTGGATTTGGAAAATTCCAGGATGAGGATCTTGAACTTATACTCTTGTTAAACCAAATTTAACAATTCAAGGTTTCTCTAATTTTACTTTTAATGGTGTAATAATCTAAGATAATCTTTGTTCTCTTTTCAAGAAATGAAGATGAGTCTAGTTGAATTAGTCATACTATTGTGTGGTATCGTGTTTAATTAAACTTTTTAAGCACCTTATTAATTCATTTTATCCACTAGGATTAATCTTATTATCATGAATTAAAGCCTAAGTTCTCTTCTTATGGTTCTAAGCATCTAATGCATGCAAACAATGAGCAAACAATGATCAAGCATAAACATATAATAAGTGCAATAGAATAAGAATTAAAAGAAGAGAATTAAAGAAAACCTAAAATATATAATACATATAAATAATATGTTCATTTTAAAATCATTTAACATTGAAAATATTATTTTATTGATAGTAAAGAAATATAAATTAAAAATAAAAATACCATTGAAATATTAAATACTAATATAATTTAAAACAATTAAAAAATCTATTTAGTAACTAATTAGTAATATTAATTTAAGTTAAAATAAAAAATCATAATTTATGTTAATAAAAAAAAAAATGATTGCAACAATAGAAGAATACACCAATTTTAAAGGGAGTGTATTCAATTAGAATTTGAAAAGATTTTGAAAGATTTTTGTTTAATAAAAAAAAGCTTTAGGTATTCAAGCAAGGAGGACATATCAAGTGAGAGAGTGTATTATTGTGAGATTTTTTTTTTTTGGTGAAAGTGTATTATTGTGAGATGAGAAGTTTAAATAATTTTAATTCAAAATTACATCTGGATCATTAATGTTTAAGCAATGTCTATTATTTAAACTTCTCATGCCTATTATTGTGAGATGAGAAGTTTAAATAATAGGCATTGATTAAACATTAATGGTCCATATGTAATTTTGAATTAAAATTAATTGTGATCTTTATCATATACAATCGTATCTCTCATAATTATTGTACACGTTTCATTCACAGTCACACACACTTGCTCCCATCACCATGATTACCGCTGCCACCACCAACATGGTAAAAAAAAATATAGAATCCTTGAAATCTTATAAATTGGTAAAGTACTTTCAAATCTTATGAATTTAAATATTATCAATCCATTAAAATTCAATCTACAAAATCCTAATCATAAAAGTCTTTCAAAAAATCTTAAAAGTCATTACATTCCTACAATGTGAAAATAGTTTTCTAAAATCCTAATCCAATATACTCCTTATTTAAGAAATTTTCTATTTCCACTATTTTTTTGCTAAGTACACTCCCCTTCCATTTTATAATAATAAAATTACTTAAATGACCTTTTGAATACTATTTTTATTTAGGTTCTAGAAAGTAATTTATGGAATTGTTTATATTTACATCTTGAAAATTAAT
Source organism: Amphicarpaea edgeworthii (assembly GCA_014843725.1). Taxonomy (NCBI): domain Eukaryota; kingdom Viridiplantae; phylum Streptophyta; class Magnoliopsida; order Fabales; family Fabaceae; genus Amphicarpaea; species Amphicarpaea edgeworthii. The sequence continues at coordinate 10,737,329 of CM026324.1, forward strand.
TTCTAAAACACATTTTTTTTGTATTATGGAAAGTATTTTACGGAATAAAAAAAACTAAACAGTGTTCCAGAAATTATTTTCCACAACTCTATTATTGACTATTGACTTCCAGAAAGTAATTTATGGAATTGTTGTTTAGATTTTTGTGTTTCGGAAACTAAATTATGAAATACAATTTTTGTATTTTGGAGATTACTTTTCGAAATACAAAAATTTAAATTTTGGAAAAATGATTAAACAATGTGATTATGAAGGAAATTTAAATTTTGAAACTAGGTATTGAGTAACTTGATTAATGGTAGATAAATGAATCACTAATTGAATCACATAATTCAATCTTTATTAAAAGAAAGAGATATTTAATTTTCTGTCTTAAAAATAAACTAAAAAAAATACATCACAAATTAATATAATTTTACTATAAAACTTATTAGTTTAATTTTTATAATTTTTTCTATATGATATTACGTATTTTATTTTATTTAATTAATTTTGAACCTTATGAATTAATATAATTGAGATAATACATATAATTTTTGAGTAAAAGAGATATGTTAACTTAAATAAAGTATTAAAAAGTATAAAAACATAAATTGGGTTTGATTTTGGTGCTTTATTTGGACATTGGTGATTATAAGAGATAGAGCGTTTGAGTTTTTTCTTGGGTTGCAAAGGAGGATGGGGTACAGTAATTTCCATAAGAAGAAAAAGAAAGGACATGATCGAAAAATATAAGTGGAAGGAGGTGTAAAAGTAAAATTTGGAGGTATTTTTAGCAATAGTAACAATATGTATATAAGGGTATTTTGGGTATAGAGTATTTATGATAGTAACAATTTAAATATAAAATAAAAGTGGCTTAAATAAGTTTTAGGTCCTTATAATATTATTTTTGTGGTTTTTGGTCTTTATTGATAATGTGATATCATCTTAATCGTTGATATATTTTGAGATGGTACCACGTCATCACTTAACTAACAATTAAGACGATGTTATATCATCAGTAGGAACTCAAAACCAAAAAAAAAATATATTATCGGGACACAAAACATAACAAAAATGTTATAAGGACCCAAAATAAATAAAAAAAAGTACTTTATAGGGACCAAAACTTATTTAAGCCAATAAAAGTGGAGTGTACTTAGAAGAAAAGAGAATTAATATTACAAATTCCTTTATTTAAAGTGCTCAATTGAACCCTTTAATTAAACTAGCTAAATAGAGACTACGGGATACGATGAGAGAGAGAGAGAGGGGATTGGAGCAGAGGACGTGGGAGTGGAAGCAGAGTTGAAGATGGAGGACGGACCAACAAGGAAGATGGATGGGTAATGGTAACAAGCAAGAAAAAGGCAGCAGAAGAAAGGAAGAAACTCACACCATTCTTCTTCTTCAATTTTCCGGACAGCCATGATGAACAACATATGTGGAGAGTTTTTGCGCATTGGGGGAACATTAAGGAGGTATTTATCTCTAAAAGAAGAACAAAGAGTGGATTAAGATATGGCTTTGCTAGGTTCTTAGATGTATCTGATCCAAAGAAGATGGAGAGGCAGCTAGATAATATATTGTTTGGGAATAAAAAATTTCATGCGAATATACCTAAATTTGAAAAGCCTTAAAACAACAATGTTCGTCTAACTATGAAGTTGAACAAACAGAAGGAGATATGCCAGCCAGTATGAAAAGTGTAGCAAGTACAGATTATGGGGGTGGCGTGAGGAAGACAAATGTGACATATGCACAAGTGGTAAACCCATCAAAGCTCACCACTAGTGTATGGAAGAAAAAAGTGGAACAACCCAAAGAAACAGATGATTGGAGAGGATGGCGATTCAATGTGAAGGAAACAAATATAGCATGGTTGCAAAAATGTTTGGTGGGAAGAATACACAATACAAGGGATTTCCTTAAATGTTTGTTCATGCGAGAAGAGTGTATGGGTGAGCAATATGTCTTCATGTGCAAGTTGGGATGAGATTGAAGATGATGTGCAGTCGGACATTGAAGGGGAGGAAGCAAATTGGCCACCGAATGAAGAGCTCAAGGACAAACCAGTCCCTCATAATGTTGGGTCTCAATCTACTCCGGTGAGCAAAGCGATGGAAGAAGAGGAAACTTTAACTTTGGTGAAAGGAGTCACTGACCAGGGTGAACTAGGGGGCAATCTAAAGAATAAATCAATGGGTAATACCTTTACTAGGAGGATAAAAGAAAAAAACCATTGAGACAAAAGGAGGAAGGAAAAATGCAACAGACGACAATAAGGCTATTAATGTGGTGCAACGTCCACATCCAATTAACCCAAATGAGACACATCAACAGCCAAGGCATAGACTTAGTATCCTAGTAGGAACAAGGGTCAGAAGAGTGCAAACAACTAGTATTTGAGTGTTTGACTTTGAATCAAAAGCATACAGTAGAGGACAAAAATAATATTGTTGTTGAGATGGCCAATTGTGAGAATAATATTTCAAAAATTGGGCCTCAGAATGCTGACCGGTCTTTAGGCCCAATAATAACAAATAATTCAAATGAGTCTGATGAGGAGATGGGTCATAATGACAACCAATCCCTTGGGCCCAAGAAACTTAATATAAAAGGTTGTGGGGAGAGGGATAAAAGCCAGAGGATAACAAATATGAGCTTTCATTTTACGGAAGGAAATCCAACCCCCTTTAAAACAAACACAAATCATAACTGTAACAAACACCATGCTAAACCATAATTATTTGTCAGAGAATGGAAGAACAGAGTGCAATTTGGAAAGGTTGGAGCAGATTTTGGTAGTGGATTGAAGGAGAAACCGGTAACGGCAGAGGAGCACTCAACATAGGCACAAGAAAATACACATTGAGGAGATCAAGAATGGGGTCTCTATACTCCAATACTCACTCCACCAGACAGAAACATAATCTGAAGAAGAAACACCATAAAGCTGCGTTAGATTTACGGAAGAGCTCAAAGAAGCAAAACATGGTGAGAAATCAAAACTTCCTTTAGCTTCAGGATCAATTTGTGGAAGCAACAAAATTGTGTAACATTGGTGATAGACTAGGGGTTATTTGTAATGAGGAAGATAGTAGCAATATTGATTGATTGGTTGGCATGGAGAAGAATCTTGATGAGAGAAGCCAAGACTCGATCAGTGGCATGGCATTTGGCTTAGGTAAGAGGGGTAGTCAAATTGTTTCTTTATGAAGATTTTTTGCCAAAATGTGAGGGGGTTAGGGGGGGGGGGGGGGGTAAAGAGGAGTGGTCTAAGACAGATGATACGGAAAGAACAACCACATTTCATCTACTTACAGGAAACCAAATTACAAGAGATAGATCAAAAGCTATGCTCAACCATATAGGGTGATGCAAGGGTAGAGTGGAGATCAGTTCCAGCTCTTAATATGGCGGGAGGGCTACTATGTCTATGGGGAGGTGATACTTTTGATGTTCTTGAAATATTTTTTGGTATGGGTTTTCTCGGGATAAAAGGTAGATGGAAAGGAGAGTTTTCAATAATGGCTATTGTCAATGTTTATTCGCCATGTCAAAGAATTGATAAAATAAGGCTGTGGGAGAATCTAAAAAAGATGAGGGATGTCTACTGTGATATATGGTGTATGGTGGGAGACTTTAACACCGTTAGAAGAGAAGAGGAAAGAAGAGGAGTGGGTGGGACAACTGCACATGATCGGAATGAGATTAGAGATTTCAATTGCTTCATTGAAGATATGGAAGTGGTGGATGTACCACTTATATGGAGGCAATTTCACTTACTTTAGCGTGTTTGAAATAGTGGTCAGCAGGATAGATCGTTGCATGGTATGTCTAGGATGGTTGGAGAAGTGGCCTCATACATCCCAAATTGCTCTTCCAAGAAGCTTCTCCGACCATTGCCCTTTGATCCTCAATCATGCAAATCAAGACTAGGGCCGGAAACCTTTTCGTGTGATCAATGCATGGTTCTCCCATAAAGATTTCCATTCATTTGTGTAAGGAAAATACAATAGTTTCAATGTTTCAGGTTGGGCGATACATGCCTTGAAGGAAAAATTAAAGAAACTAAAGCAACATTTGAAGGTTTGGAATGTAGAGGTCTTCAGGGATGTGGCTGTGAAATTGAAGGAACTTATGAAATACACAAGAACACACTAGAAGGGGGGGGTTGAATAGTAGGTTAAAAACTTTTTCGCAAATACTATTAGTTCACAAGTTGCTTTCTTGGATATATGTAAGTTTAAATCAACAAATATATCCTTGCAAAGCAAAGCTTTGAAAACCTTTTCAAAAGAGCACAATAGGCAAGATAAATATATATAATCACAAGACAGCAAATGAGAGCTTGTTTTATACTGGTTCACTCAACTTGAGTTACGTCTAGTTCTCCTTTAACAACTGTTAAAGGGTTTCATTATAATCAACTGATTACAAAACAAGTATTCTTCATTGTCACTTCTGGCTACAAGTATTTTCTATGCCACTATTGGCTACAAGTATTCTAAACCACTTCTGGTTATAAGTATGAATCTCCCCCTAAGATTATACTTCCCAAGTATTATTTTATCACTAAGCCACTCCGAGCTTTCTATACAATTATGTATGAGATTCAAATAACTTTCAAAGAGAGGATAAGAACAAGTGTTGAATCTATATGAGCTTGTAGAAGATGGGTATTCTCTTTTCTCTCAGCTCTTGTTTCTTTTTCTTTTTCTCAAGGTGTTTTGCTTGTTGTTCAAATTGCTTTGAATGGTTTCATTTTGTTCCTTAACATTTCATCATCTTCTTCTCGTTGCATGGAAACATCTTTATATAGTGAGCTTCATGGATTTGAATGTTGGAGAAGATAGGTTTTTGTTGTCTCACAGAAGAGTGTTGAAGTTGCTTTGATTGTGCTTGATGTGACTTAAGCAGGTTTCTATCTCTGTCATAGTTGGCTTTTAGCTTAAGGTGTGCATCTCAATGCTGATTAGTCTTTTGGCTGTACCTACACACTTCACACAATTCTAGACATGTAAGCAATACGAGGAATAGAAGAAAGTAAGTTCAAAGAGTATCTCCCTTTCTTTCTGTAACAGCAGTGCCTTTATCTATGTAAAGAATTAATTATAAAGCACATATTCCTCAGCACATATGACAGATCATATTCTGTTCCTGCACAGACAACATCTGGCTTAACAGACACATTCTGGTCTGACTAAGCATGGTCTGTTCCTGCATAGACAACATTTGGCTTAACAAACATAGTTTGGTCTGACTAAGCATGGTCTGGAATGAAAGACATGGTCTGGCCTAGCTTTAGACATCGTCTAGCCTGGCTTAATCATGGTCTATCTTAACTATGCGCTGTCTGACTGTATTCCATACATGGTCTGGTGTAGTACATATGCATAGTTTGGTCCTAGACTTGTGTTGTCTATCCCAAGACTTCACATACTCTGTCCGAGACTGTTGTATGGTCTGGTCTTAGACTTTGCATGAGTCTTTCCAAGACTTAGCATGGTTTGTTCCAAGACTGTATCGTCTGAATTTTGCATGGACAGTTCCAAAGCTTATTTTAGTTTGATTAAAAGCCTTTATAGTGTTTGATAAATTGTTATGAGTTATTAGACAATTAAGATAGAGAGTGCTATTGAGAGATTATACCATTTGTTTGTTGATCAATTTTGATTCCCTGAAATTACTTAATTTCAAATCATTAGTTGATCAAATATTATCACATTTGTTATCATCAAAACCCATTAAAGGATTAGGGGCCAAACATCATCCAATGTCTTGGTTTTAACAACTTACTGATCAAATTCAAACTATTGATGAAAAAGATGAACATGCTCAATTATCTACAAAGGAGGCAAAATACCATAGATGTGTCATGGAGGAACTAAGAGTGGTATCACAAAGACATGAATCGATACTATGTCAAAAGTTAAGATTGAAATGGATCAAGGAAGGTGATTCTAACTCCAAATTCTTTCACTCATCTATTAATTGGCGGCGGAGAACAAATGCAATAAAAGGCTTATTTGTGGCTGATCAATGGATAGAAGATCCGGTTCTTGTCAAGAAGGAGATTAAGGATTTTTTTGTCAAGAAATTCATGGAGGTACAGGCACCACCTATTAATTTAGATAGAGTCAGTTTCAAGCAAATTGATGGTGATGACGATTCGATGCTAACTGTTGAATTTTTGGAAGAGGAAGTTAAGGTGGCAATATGGGAATGTGACGAGAACAAGTGCCCGGGTCCTAATGGATACAACTTCAGTTGTATCAAAAAATTTTGGAGTTTGTTGAAAAGGGATATTATGATGGTTCTGTTGGAATTTCACTCAAATGGGAGAATGCCCAAAGGAATTAATGCAACATTCATAGCCCTTATATCAAAAGTTGAATCCCCACAATCTCTTAGTGAGTACAAACCTATCTCCTTAGTAGGTTGTATTTACAAGATTATTGCCAAAGTTCTCTCTATCTAACTTAGTAGTGTACTCCACAAGGTCATTGATGAATCTCAATCAACATTTATTGGGGGCAAACAACTCCTTGATAGTGTCATGGTTGCCAATGAAATCACCTAGGACACAAAAGTTAGGAAGCAGCCTTGTTTTGTCTTCAAAGCTAATTTTGAGAAGGCATATGATGCGGTTAGATGGAGTTTCTTGTACCACATGCTCTAGAGACTTGGTTTCTCGAACAAATGGGTGGGCTGGATCAAATCTTGTGTAGAAACGGTGACTATGTCTATGTTAGTTAATGGAAGCCCAACGGAGGAATTAAGCACCCAGAGAGGATTAAGACAAGGGGACCCTCTGGCCCCCTTTTTATTTTTGATAGTGGCGGAAGGGCTAAGTGGCCTTATGAGGGAAGCTACATCTAAAGCATTATTCCAAGGTTGCTGAATTGGACTTAATAGTTTATGTGTTTCAACTTTGCAATTCGTGGACGACACACTATTTATGGGGACTCCTACTATGCAAAATGTGTTGACTTTAAAAGCAGCTTGAGATTCTTTGAGATGGTGTTGGGCTTAAGGGTCAATTTCAACAGAAGTATGGTAGCGGGTGTGGCTACAAAGATGGAGTGGATTTAGAGATGCGTAGTTGTGCTTAAATGTAAGATTATGAAGATCCCATTTATCTAAGACTGTCGGTGGGTGCAAACTATAAGCGATTCGAGACATGGAGTCCAGTTCTAGAAAAATTGAAGAAAAGGCTTGGTTCTTGGAGGCACAAGCAACTATCATTTGGTGGTAGAATCTGTCTAGTCAACTCTGTCCTTTCGTCTCTGCCTCCGTTCTTCCTCTCCTTCTTCAAAGCTCCGGTTAAGGTAATTAAGGTAATAACATCTTTTCAACGTAACTTTTTGTGGGGGGCTAAAGAGGATGAGAGGAAATTATTTTGGGTTAGTTGGGAAAATGTGTGCGAGAGAAAAAAGTGAGGGGGGTTTAGGGATTTGTGAGGTAGGTTTATTTAACAAAGCACTCTTAGCAAAGTGGATGTGGATATTTTTAAATGAAAAAGATTCTTTGTGGGTTAAGGTTATTAGGGGAAGAGCAGATATTAATGATAATCTTCTAGTAACTCACCCAAATTCAAGTTTGTGGAGGGATATATGTCAAATTTGTCATGATGGTGAATCAAATTGGTTTTGGGGGCAATTGAAATGGAAATTAGGAAGTGGAACAGAGGTATCTTTTTGGAAGGAAAATCGGTTAAGTAATGAGAGTCTAATGTTAAAATATCCTAGACTTTTTGCTATTTCACTACAACAGGATGCTATGTTATCTAATATGGGACACTAGAATAATGCGGAGTGGTGCTGGAAATTGGATTGGCGAAGGGAATTCTTTGTTTGGGAACAACAACTGGCACATGATTTGTATGCTGCCATTGAAAATGCTCAACCAGTTAAGGAGGCAATTGATACTTGGAGTTGGGATGATGAGGCATTCTTGGTCAGGAACATTGTCTTTGTGCTAAAGGAACCGCTCACATCAGAAAATTCAGACTTCTTCAAAGCTCTATTGTCCATTGCTATGCCCTCAAAATTGATGGCCTTTGCTTGGAGACTATCTCTTAATAGGATCCCAACAAGGGTTAACCTCTGCAGGCGTAACATTCAGATGAATAATAATAATACAGCATGTACCTTTTGTGGTGCTTTGGCAGAAACTACAACTCATTTATTTTTTGAATGCATATTTTCATCTTGTATTTGGGTGAAATGCTAGAAATGGTTGGGAGTGCAGACTGTTAGGCCAAATGAAGTTGTAAGTCATTTTTGGAATCATGATGGCCTTGTTAATGAAAAATTGCCGAGGTCATGGTGGAGGGGAGTGTGGTTAGTAGTGATTTGGACAATTTGGTTACATAGAAATGATATCATTTTTAATGGAGCTGAATTGGATGGAGAAAAGGTGATGGATCTAATCAAACTGAGATCCTGGCAGTTTTGTAAGGCTAAAATGAAATTGTTAGATACAACATTATATGATTGGTCCTTGTTCATGCAGCAGAAAATCAAGTTATCATCTATTGTTATTTGATTCTATGGCTATTGATAATGCAATAGTGGGTTAAAAGGCTCCAATTATGTTTTGTCTTTGAATATGTACTTTCTTACTTTACCTTTTTAACTCTCTTGTAATGGCACCATTGGTGCTCTATCTCTATTATTATATATTCATCAGTTTCTTTGGCTGATAAAAAAAAAAAATTGAACCCTTTAATTTTTTTTAATATGTAATTTGGTCCTTCAGTTTTCAAATTTGACCAAATTGGTTCATTTCGGTAGAGTGAGGTAGAGTGACGTAAGTAAAGTTAAGGCTATAAGAAGAATATTTACTTTATTCATCTTCCATTTTTGTTTCATGCACTCCCTTTTTGCTTTTTGTAATACTCGTAAAATTACACTTAATTATTGATTGTAGAGGGGGTGCATTTAGTAATCTTTATTTGTCTATGTGCATTATTAACTTTTAATATTTTCAGAGAATGGTAATTACAATTATAATGTTTTGTTTGTGTTTTTGCTTGTAAAAATTAATTTTGGTTTTGTCGGACTATTTTCGCAATTTTTGTGAAAATGGTCTGTTGTGCAATTTTTATCGATTTTCATCTGCAAATAATCTTTTACTGATTTTAAAGCATAAAACACTTAATTAGGAGTTTTTGTAAGTGTAAGATTATTTTTGGAAACGTTTGAAACACAAATGGTCATATATCATAAAAAGCCTGACCCGGGCTAAAATCCAATATTAAACCTAATGGGCCCTTAATTGGCCCAACCTAAATTATGTAAGTAAAGTTGACCACGTCTATATGTGAGTGTCGGCCCTAGTTTAGGAGATGCAAAAGAGTTGTCAAAATGGCCCATTTGGCTTGGCTCGAGCCAGAAGTTGTTTATGTTTTGTTCCTGTATAGACAAAGTTTGGCTTAACAAACATAGTCTGGTCTTGATTAAGTATGGTCTATTCGTGCACAAATAGCGTCTGGCTTTAACAAACACATTCTTATTGAAAAGACATGGTCTATTCTAGCCTTAGATATCGTCTAGCGCTTGGCATCAGACGAGGGCCCTAGCTTCAGACATCGTCTGGCCTTGTTTTGATTTGTTTATAAGCAATTTCAATGTTAGATTTAACCATTATAAATTATCAGACAGTTAGAGCGTAGGATTTGAGTTGAGAGATTTTTACCATTGTTTGTTCTTACTTTGATTCCCTGAAATGACTTAGTCTAAAATCATTAGTTGATCAAATATTATTACATTTGTTATCATCAAAACCTATCAAGGTATTAGGGGTCAGACATCATCAAATGTCTTGGTTCTAACAAAATTAAAATTAGATTTTGGTTCTCCTCATTTTTAATTAACATTTGGCCCTTTTAATTTTACAAATTGGTGATTTTTTTGTGAGTAAGAAAGAGGAGCCAAAGGCTTGAAAGAAAATAAAGAAATTACAATCGCAAAGTGATGACTCCTAAAGAGTCAACAAGACAAAGCAAAGACAAGTCCAAAAGATAAATATCAAAAACATGTATAGGGGGCGTTAGCTGCGCACCCTTCTTGGCCAAATTGTCAGCAACAAAATTTCCTTCCCTTAGAGTATGATTGAACAACAGAATCCAATCCTTTGTTAGAAAAGTCCTCATGTTAGATATTAAAGTTGTGTACGGGTTGTTAGAAAAGTCCTCATGTTAGATATTAAAGTTGTGTACGGGTGAGTGATAGGTACCCCATGTAAAACCATTGTTAAAGCTTCTTGTGAGTCAGATTCACAAATAATTTTTCTAAATCCTTTAGACTAGGCAAGTGACAGCTCGTGATAAATGGCATGTAACTCTGCATTCATATTTGTTGCAAATTCACATGAGTTAAAGAACCCTTCTATCTAAGCGAAAGTTGAGTCTCGAATAACACCTCAAAATCCTAATAATCCTAGATTGCCAATAGAGCTTCCATCTGTATTGAGCTTGAGCGTACCTTCAGGCAGTGCACTTCACCTCCCTTGCCATGCAGCTCTTTTGTGTAGTTGAAAACACTTTTTGAACCACGTTATAAGTGCCATATATCTGTTGCGTAGTAGCATACAAATCACATTGTTTGCTTTGGAAGATACATTCATTCCTTGCCACCTAAATTCACCAACACGCAATGGCGAATATAGTCCCATGCAAACCCATAATATGATGGTCGATCCAAAGCGAGCTATTGTCAAAGATCAGGTTGCTCCATATATCAAGCTATAGATAAATCCACACACTCCTTGTCGATGGACAATCACAAAGAAGGTGTAGAATAGATTCTGCCTACTCCCTGCACCTACAACATAAACAAGAAGTAGAAATATGCCGACGTAGTCGAAAAAGGTTAGTAGGAATGATCTTATGGTCTAAGAGCCATAAGAAGTGTTTGATATTCTTTGGTAATTGGAGAGACCACACCCAGGCTCCATGAATAGCTGTCACACCATGGGTTGAACGAGCTTCAATGAGCCACCTATAAGCAGTTTTAGCTAAGAAGTTCCCATCTGAAGAAGCACCCCAAATAATTAAGTCAGGTACTGAGGAGTTGAGATCACTGCTGATATATCATTTTGAATCTCCTATGTTATCGATGTTGCAAGTCGTCCCCACTGCCAAGTTCTATCACTATTAATATCGCGCAAAGATAAAGTGGTATCCTGTATGTGTACATAATCAACTCGCTCACAAATTGGGCCATTCCCACACCAACGATCGTACTAGATAGAAATGTCTCTTGTACCCACTCAGAACCTAAAGCTTGCATGCAATTCGAAGGTTGCCTTTGTAATCAAGGCCAGGTATAAGAGCAGTTATTGAAGTGTTGCTCTCTAAGGATTGATGAACCGCGAATATATTTGGCCTCCATGAGCTATGCCCAAGACTTTGTAGGCAAGTGCACTAAGGACCACACATGCTTCCCTAACATGGCAATGTTGGTCCAGCAGGCAGTGCATATACCCAAGCCCCCTCTTTCATTAGGTGTAGTTATAGTAGTCCAATTGACCCAATGATTTGAGTTGCTCCCCCAAACGAATCTCCTTGTGGTAGCATCAATGGCATCACACACTCCCTTCGAAAGCCACAAACTTTGCATTGAATAAACCAGAATAGAGTTCAAAATAGAAGTTTTTAGAGTCTCTCTACCCATCCTACTTAGAAGCTTTGCTTTCCAACCAGCCAATTTCCTATTCACTTTATCCATGATGTACGAAAAGTCAACATTTTTAACTCTCCCTGTCAAGAGTGGAAAACCCAGATAGCTGTGAATTCTTGTAGTATGACTATACCCCAAAATATTATTAAGTGTGTTATTTCTTTGCCTTGGTGCATTCGCTGAGGCCATAAAGCGCAACTTGTGAACATTGACTTTCAACCTCGAAGCTTTGTAGAACGTAGCTAAAATACTTAAACAAGTTGCGCTTGTGACACTGTTGCTTCCATGAAGATGAGGCAATCATCCGCAAAAAACAAATGTGAGAATCCTGGGCCCTTCCTAACTAGTACCACTTGATGCCACTCCTTGAGCTAAACTTTCTCCTGAATTAAGATGGCTAATTTCTCCATGCAAAGAACAAACAAGTATGGCGACATTGGATCTCCCTATCTCAAACCTCTATTGGGGTGAAAAGGTTCAAGTACCTCATTGTTCCACTTGAGAGACAACCTCGTGGTAGTCATGCAGTTCATTATTAGATTAATTGTTGCAAAGGGGAAGCCAAACTCACATAGAGTTAGACGCATAAAGTCCCAATCAACCCTATTGTAGGCCTTCTCGAAGTCAATCTTGTACATGATGATACCTTTCTTGGCCTTCTTGCGATGCATAGAGTGCGCAATTTCCTAAGCCAATAAAGCATTATCACCTATTCCTCGTCCTAGGATGAAGCTACTTTGGCAGGGCCCAATAAGGTCATCCAAGAATGGGTAAATCTTTTGAACAAGAACTTTGGAGATAGTTTTAAACAATTCATTGCAAAGACTTATCGAGTTGAGTCGGATTACCTACTTTAGGAATAGGAACTATTAACGTGTTAGCTAGACTTGGGTTGATCACTCTCGTTTCAAACGCATTCACTACCATCTCCAAAACATCATTTCCAATAGTGTCTCAATACTTTTGAAAAAAGATTGGTTGAAAGCCATTTGGTCTACTTTGTATGGACTCATTGAGAAGACAGCTCTTCGAACTTCCATATGTGTTATTGGCTGCATGAGACTTTCGAAAAGTTCTTGAGTGATCTGAGGTACATTTGGCAATTTAAGGCTATTAGGATGGCAAGGCTCACAGTTTTGGAACAACCCTTTGAAGAAGGAGAGAGCTTTGGTTCTAAGTACCTCCTCCTCTGAGCACTAAACACTATTTATCATAAGTCTTAAGATTCTATTCCTTCTTCTCCTAATGATAGATTGGGTGTGAAAGAATTTGGTGTTTTTATTGCCAAATTGAACCCAATTCTCGCGTGACTTTTGGAACCATAGTAACTCCTCCTTTGCTAAAACCAATTCATGTTGTTTCTGTAGGTCCTTCTCCAAGTAGATAAGGTCTAACGAGAACCCATAATCCAGTTGTTTGTGTATGCCATGCATCCGTGCTTCTAGGTGGTGTTTGTGGCGAAAGATATTGCCAAACACCTCCTCATTAAATTTTATCGAAGCCTCCTTCACCGTGTGCAACTTTCATGTGGCATCCCCAAGAGTTCCCTGCCAACGGTCCCGCACCAGTTCATAATAGCCAACATGCAACATCCAAGCAACTTGGAAGTGGAAGAGCTTCATTCTATGGTTGCGTGCCTTTGCACAACTCAAGAGCAACGGGTTGTGATCAAAGTTATTCGTGGCCAGTAGCTCCACTAGTGCATGAGGGAACACAAGCTCCAATTCGAATTCGCCATGCAACGATCAAGGCGCTTACAAATATGAATCCCATTTTGAGTATTTCTTCTCCAGGTAAAGAATCCTTTGACAATCTCCATATCCATAAGATTACACACATTGACGATCTCTGCAAAACCCTTAGTTCTATTCTGGGAGAAACTACCGCCAATGACTTCATAGGGGTGTAGAATCTCATTCATATCACTGAGGGTTAGCCAAGGTCCATCAACATCATTGCTCACATTTTTCAGATGGTCCCAAAGTTGGGCTTGCTGGTGGTGCATAGGTGATGCGTAGATAGCCAAGCATGCTCAGGTCACACGTTGCTTCTCGATAGAAAAGGTAACACATTGATCATGAGCAGTAATTAACTTGAAGGATATATCATTGCAGTAGGATAGAACCCAAATTCCCCTAGAATGTCCCTGTGCTTCCTTAAGGAACAAAGGTTGAAAGTCGATTCCTTCCCATTTTTTTGCAGTCCTTGCAAATAATGTATGAGGTTCAAAAACAAGGAAAAGAGAAGGTTTGAATCTCCTTACCAAGTCCTTTATATTTCGCCAAGTGCAATTGCTTGTTGCACCCCTAATATTCCACGCCAAGATAGATACATCGTGAAACAAATCCATAAAAAAACTTGGCATATGCATTGCACTATTCCTTACAAATTGGTGATTTTGGTTCATTTCTTAAATTATGAACTAATAATTAGAATTAGTAAAATTATTAAACTAATTATAAATTAATTAAAACTCATTAATAATTTGATTAGTAGAGGTAACAAAATACAAATAAATGATTGCATGCCAGCAGTTTTGCTGTGAATATAAACATTTTTTTTTTAGTTTATTTAACCCACGAATCTTAACAACATTCTTTCTAATAGTAATGTACTACACACTTTTGTCATTTTACTAAAATATTGTGTGAATTTGAAAGGAAAAAATAATAAATTTGTGTAAAATTGAGATCGTATAATTAGAAGCATTTGAAAATCTTCAACATGTTTTGTGTAAAGTTGCAATGATAGTTTAAGAATAAGTTTTATGATTTAACATGTTTTCATGCATGTTTAAAATATATTTGTTTATAAAACTAAGTAACTTTTTGAGATAAATATAATTAACTAATTAAAATTTTCAAAATGATAGAAAAATAAAAGAATAATCAACCAAATAATATATATTTAGTCATAATATCACATGTTTCTTATTTTATTTAAATATTTATAAATTGTATGAAAAATTGATTATGCATATAAATTTTAAAAAGCATTTAAAATTATTTTGTAATAAAATATAGTGAATAAATAAATTTATAAATTAAGTAAAAAATACTTTGTAATAAATATTAACTAAATAAATTATTTTTTGGACCATAATGTTCTCAAACAAGATTGTCTCCCATAATTATATTTGTGATCCTTATCATAAAAAAATAAACTAATTTAAATTATGATATTGTTGATAAATAATTTAAAATTATATAGTAATAAAATATATTAACTAAATCAATCTTAAAATTGAGTCAAAATAATATTTTTTAATAAATATATAATCTAAATTAATTAATTTTATGATCCATAATTGCCTCAAATAGGATTATTTTTCCTAAATGATATTTGTGATTCTTATCATAAAAAAATAAATAATTTTATTTATGATATTATTGATAAAAATAAAAGAAGAAACAAAAGAAAGACAAAAAAATAAAAGAAAAAATGTATTAAAACAAAAAAAAAAGAATAAATGTAGATAACGAAAGAGAGAAGAGAAGAGAAATGAATAAAAAAAAAACTAAAAAAAAGAAAGTGAATGAAATGGGAGACTGAGAGAGGGAGCAGATGAATTGTTTAGAAGAATTGTGTGGGGGAAAGTAGAAAAGTGAGAAAATGACAAGAAGTGCCAAAAAATAGGGTCGACCCCTCTTGGGGTGTCCTAGCCCCATAATTTGGGGACCATGTGAAACGAGGCTTCTTAAAGCCCTATAGTTAGTAGGTCAGAAAAGGAGGGGTGATTTTCGTGGAGGGTTGGGGTTGACCTGCAGGCCAAGGGCTATGTTGATAGTTCTATGCAAAGTCATAATAAGAAATTTTTCCTTATACAAGGGGAAGGAGAGAAAGTGAACCATTTGGTTTAAAAAATTTTTTCCTTTTGGTTATATTTTTTCATGAAGCTCTACCTTCTCTCTAAAATACCTTCTCTCTAAATTTTTGAATTAGTTAAATTGTTTTCATTGTTTAAATTCAAGTATGTTGTAGGAGAGAACACAAGCTTCCATTTAAACTTACTTTTTGTACATTTTGAAACTTTTGAAACTAAGGTATGAATGAGTTGTTCCATTCTAACCTTAAACCATTTTTTTTTTAGTTTTATTGTTTCATTAAGCTTAGTAAACTGATTTGGTGGTAAATATGGTTTGAAATATTTGTTTTGGGTGAACAATAGTCATTATTGTATATTGGGCTGAAACTGTGTTTTTAATTTTTAAAATTATTCCATATTGTTTTATAAGGTTGAGAGTCCATCTTGGTACTCTAAGATACCTCTGGATATTATGTGAAATATTTCAAAACTTTTGAATTTAAGGAACTATTTTTAAAATGTCAAACTTTCATTTAGATAATAATTGAGTTTAGGGCTTTTTTGATTTTGGAAATTATTTAGAGAAAATTTTGAAGAAATCTGGAAATACTATGTTGTTTCATAAATTATTGGTAACATCCATGATTTTATTTGGGATTTTAGAAAGTCTCTAGCTATTTTTCCAAAATAAGTTTAGTAAAACTGAGTTTAGTCACTCAGTGGGGTTTTTGAACGATTAAAATTATCTTTTGTGTATATTAAATTCTGATAAATTTACAATAGTTACTATTTGTGATTTAAAATTAAATATATTTTTCGCTGAATTCTATTGAAGGTTTTTATAATTATAAAGGGTTATTTTGTCAGAACCATGTTACTGAATGCTAGAGACTATTTAATTCAAAAAAGAGTTTTATGATTGTTTTAAAATTATGAGAAATACATGTGTTAACTGAGACCTATGGGAATCTCCATGTGAAAATATTTTTCAAATGGACTATGTTTACTTAGGTAAATAAATAATGAACTGTGGATTCTTGAGCCTTTTAAATTAAAAGAAATATTTATACTTATAATTTTCAACTTCAAAAATTATGGGTCAAAATAAGAATGATGGAGAGTATCTGTACCAATTTTCATGATATTATGAGTTTTGTAAGTATGACAAATAATTTTTGTAATAGTATTTTCAACTTGTATCAATTAATAAATATGACATGAATTGTTGGAAATGCATGATGGGATGTTCTACTTTAGAAGGAGAATCCCTATGTTTATTGTGTATTATGTGATGTTGATATGTGATTAAACATTCTTTGTGAACCATGCATTTTTATAACTAGCATTTGATACCTAAGGAGTATGATCCCTGGGCACCAACTACTAGGGTTGGTTGTATCTGTGTGATTGGTTGATTGTGTTTTGTGATTTAATTGTTTGCTTTGGGAAAACAAGGATGGTGAGTCCTTGTGGAGAGCAAATGAACTCCTATGAAGTGCATTTGTGAGATTAAGACGTAGTTTTAATTAATAAATACATTCATTAAGAAATTAATGTATAAATTAATTCTAAGAGTGAGAATTTAATAACAAGTTAATTTAATGAGACATGAGTAAACAAATCATTGGACTTAAACTTAAAAAGTAGGACCATTGCAATGGACTGGAGTAGCATACTTAATTGAAGCATAATACTTGAGTGTATGTGAGAATTACATAAGATTTAATAAAGCTAGATGGGGTCATGAAACGGTGTTCATGATAGGCATGCGGTACTTAATGCATGCATTGCCTTGTTTGGTGTGTTTAGTGAGATGCGAAAGGAAAGGATTTCCTTCGACATCGGTACGAGTGAAACTAACGTGTTTTGACATGATTACAATGTCGATGACACATTTTACAAGAAAGGCATTCTTTGTGAGAGTTGGTTAGAGGAACCAACTGGAATGGGACATGCATTAATATTTCCAATTGTGTGCGTGATGACGAACAGGATGACGATAGTTACTTACTTAGTGTAGTGAGGGACACATGTTGGTGCGGTGGATGAGAAGTTCATGAGGCACTTGGTGGACCATCATTTAGTGTTTGCAATAGTGGAAAGCGCACAACCCATTGGAAATGTAATCCCTGCTGAGGGAAATATTGTTGAAAAATCAATCCTCAGAGTGTGGATGACCATAGAGTGGTTTCTGAGAAATGGTCGCAAACATGGTGTTCAAGGGGGTATGGCTTTGGGTCACATAACTAGCTCAGTGATCTCGATTAAGCGCTATGCATTTTCGGTTGGTGAGAGCCCCATCAACTAATGGCAAGGGGTGTACTCCTAGCAGTCATCTACTTAAAGTGTAAGACCGCTATGTTCACAGAGTTCTAGTGACAGTGGGCTTAAGTTTTTGGAAAAGTTATCCAAGTGTAGAAACGCATAGGTTTCCAATGAGATCGTGAGTGTGCCACTACGGTGTGGATGTTGTTTGTGTATGTGGCCGAAAGGCCGTTTGAATTTCGATTTTTAGGAGGAGCGGAAAACTCACTCCATACACTTTGTTTCAGATGGAGATGAATGTTGCGTTTAATCGACTAAGATGAAATGGAATGGCTATGACCAACATTGATGATGTGGAAAGACTTGTTCGGGAATAGAAAGCCTTTGAGGTTACCTTTCAAGTCGTTAGTGTGGGTTGGGAGTTAGTTTTCTTTAGTTATTACCTTGGGTCTTAGTCTGGTTTCTTGTAAAATAAATGGTATACTGATCTTCATTTTATGGGGCGTATGTTGTTGTATGCGACTCAGATGGCTTATGTCTTTTTTCCAAAGATGTAAATGTGTAATCATGTTTCTTTTTATGGAATTGTTTAAGGCAAGATTTTGGTGTTGAACATTTCATATTTACTGGTGTTTCAGTATCATTTGGAATCAAGCATTTTATAAAAAGTAGGGGTTTCTTGTAAATGATATTTGTTAATGAATACTTATTTTTAAGAGAATGATAAGTGTATTGAAAATGAGTTTCGTTGAAATTCTTGTAATAAGCATTTTATATTTTGATAATACATTAATGGATCAAGTTTTTAATTAAATCCATATTTTTTAAGAATAAAATATAAAATTTAAGAGTTTAATAACTTAAGGGTTACACTTTCTTTATTCCCTTTTTGCATCTTGCATCCCATAAAACTCAAATAGACAACAACTAGACTCCGATTGGGTTCCAATGAAAGCACAAAGAAGAAGAGGTTTATAGTTTTGGTTCTTTTTTTACAAATTGAAATAAGAAGAAAACACTTAAATTGAAGAATTGGGTAGCAATATTGGTATTGGGTGGTTGGAGGGAGGTGGGGCATGATGGTCCCTTCCTCTTCCATCAAACTCTAATTATCAATTCATGAAATAAGAAATGTAACCATGAAACTCTCATTCTCTTTATGTTAATCAAAATCCCATTGAAATCTCATTTATTGTATATTTAGGTTTTATGGGTGTAAACAGTAAAAAAATGTGTACAAGAAGTAAAAATTGAGTGCATGAAACACAAAGGACGTGTAGGAAGTAATTATCCTTACAACTTTATGTCATTTACATCACTCTACCGAAAGGATCCAATTGGATAAAATTTAAAGACGAAAATATCGAATTGGATAAAATTTAAAGACTAAAGAATTCAATTGCATGCTAATACTAAAAATTTAAAAAACTTAACTGAACACTTTAAATAAATTAAAAGACTAAATTAAAATATTAAGCGTTCTATATAATTATAAAGACGGTTAAGTCTCAAATTTATAATATAAATTTAAATAATTTCACATATCTTCTTTTACATTTTTTGTAAAAAGAGAATCTCATGGCCGGTTTGATAACACTTTTTAAAATAATTTTTAATTTTTAAATGTTCAAAATTTCAGAAACTTGTTTGTGGACTATCTTTTTAAATACTGTTTTGTAAATTTATTCTTTAAATTTAGTTTTTAAAATTAAAAAAGTGGAATAGGTTTAAGATGTTGTGCTTTTCAATTTTGAGTTTCTCTTTCAAAATTAAAAACACGAAAAATAGGTCTAAGAAAAATGTTTTCATTAATAGCATAATTGTAATATACCTACACATTCTAATTCTAACTTAAAAAACAAACGTTGATAAGAAAGGAAAGAGCGTTGTTGAGACTTGAGAGAATGAGACGAATGCTCAAAATGAAGATTCAAATAAATGAATGTTGAAACACTCAAACGAATTTGATGCACAACTCCATAAAGATTCATTGAAACGATCTAGTGTTGTGGGCAAAAGATCCATTAATGTTTGTTTTCAGGTTTTACTCATCTTTCTTCTTTATCTTCGTTAATGGCATTGTTCTTTGTTTATCTTAGATTTTTCTTTATATATCCAATTGAATCTATTTTTAGAAAGGAATGGAAATTTTGGCATGAATTTCAATCCCACTTTAAGTTTGCTTTTATGGTATTGTTCTTGTATGTTGTTATAACTGCACCCCAAAAACCCAAGATTAGTAGTGAGTAACAACTCTTGAAAGTCATGCAATTAGTGCAATTGCTTTAAGCTAGTGGCAATTAACCATTCTACATAATTATGCAAATTAAGGTACTTTCTTGAATCCATAATTTGGTATATTTTTGTCCTTTCTTAAGAGGCAATCCAAGGCTTGATAAAATGTTAAATTACATGTTAAAAATATGATTTAAGACCCAAAAGGTTAAGATGCTTTTTTAGGAAAGAAGAACCAAAAGCAGAAAAATGAGTTTAATTTGTCAATAGGTGTGGTATATAATGGTTATTGATGGAATGAGTGATTCTTCTTCTTATTCAGATGATGAGGTAGTAGAGTTTCTCACTATTAACATGATTTATGATTATAACAATAGCTTTTTGAATAAAACTAAAGTGTGAACATTTGCATTGATGGGTCATGATTTGTTGGAGGTATTAAATGGATCGAAAATAGTCTGCTTTGAGTTATTTCAAATGAATAAAGAATGCTTTGTTAATTTTTTAATGAATTGAAAATGAAGAACTATTTAATTGACTCAATAGATGTGCTTGTTGAAGAAAAGGTTGTTGTGTTTTTATTCATAATTGGTCATAATGTTTGCCATAGAGTTGTTTCAGTCCGCTTTTAGTATTCCATAGAAATAATTTCACTTTAATTTAAAGAAGTATTAAGGGCAATATGTCGATTTGGTAAAGCATTGATAAAGCAAGAGTTCACAGAGTTGCTTGACAAAATTAAAGGCTGAAGATTAACGCTTCTTCATTTAGATTTTTGGTATCTTCATACCTTAAGTCCTCTCCATTCTCTTAGTCTAGTATTTTCTATTTTATGCCATAACATGTATGGATGATGGCATTATATTGTTTGTTATAGACTAAGCTAGATATTTTTTTATGCTAGATGTTTTAATCTACTATGTTTTCTATTATCTCTAGCATTACTAGATGATTTGCTTTCTTAGGAACTAATTCTAAGAAATTGCAATTAATTACACATTGTGGGAATCAATTACTAGATGGCCAAATCAGTTTTGAACCATCTTTGGTATCAGGTTAATCGATTACCAACAAATGGCAATCGATTACAATGTTGTTTTCAGATTTTAGATATTGCCCTATTTTAATTGCAATCGATTACCATCGATCAAAACAATCGATTACAAGACAATCTCTAAAGTTCAGATATTGCTCGTTTCAATTGCAATCGATTACCATTGATTAACAATCGATTACAAGACAATCCCTGAAACTTAGAATTGGCTTTGTCTCATTTGCAATCGATTAGAAGTCTACTGCAATCGATTACAATAGATGACAACAAGTTTAAATCATCCTCTGATACATGAGATAATCGATTACACCATTACTACAATCGATTATATCTGGTATAATGGTCATTTTGAAAGATTCTCAAGATTCATTCTTTGTCTAACTAACTCTTAATCTTTTTGACCCATCCTATATATTTGAACCCATAGCATTTTGTGCAAAGAGATCAATATTCACAATATCTTTTCATTCCTTCATTTGTCAAAGATCCACATCTTTTTATTTGATTTTCAGATTTGATATTGCTCTGAAGTTTGCTCTTTGCATTTTCTACACGTCTCTTAATCTCTTGAGTTTCAGAAAAACTCATTCTTGCTCTTATTGCTGAACCCTTTTGAGATTAAACCTTTGAGCCTATACAGCTATATTCCTCTCTTGTTCTTTCATGAACTGAGGTGATTCAAATGCTTGTTCTTGACAACTAAACTTACTCACATTGGAGTTTCTCAACTGACCTTACATTAACTATATTAGCACACAAAGGTGTTTTCGTTCTTGAATCTTTTTATTAATCTTGTTTGATTTGCATTGTAGGAATTTCGTTCCTAGATGTTGTGTCGGAATTAGAATTGTGTTTCTAATCTTTGTTTCTAGAATTATGTTGTTCTAGTGTTTAGAAATTGAATGGTGAATGGTGTTTTTCACATTCAGTTTTCTAGGTTCCTATTTCAAGTTGTGATTTAGGATTTGCTGTGAATTGTGTGTGCATGGTGTATGTAATCAAATTCATAATGGAACCCCTTGGTGAAAGGGAGAACTGGATGTAGATCGGTGGTTGATTGAACCAGTATAAAATCAACAGGCTCATTCTTTTTATCTCTTAAACTCTTTGAATTCAGATTTTGATCTGTATCAAGTTTAATTGTTTTAATCAATTCTATCATAAGCTGAGATTTTTTTTGGTTTTTTCATTCAATATCACATTTTTCTGAAAACGTTTTTATCAAAACTTCAAGAGTGGTGGTGAAAAGCTTTTATTGGGAAAAAGAATCTATCATTTTACATTGAATCAATTCACCCCCCCTCTTGACTGTAACCGGCTGATCCTAACAATTGGTATAAAGAGCAAGTTCTTGTTTTTTAATCAAGGATTCATAATATGGTCGGAAATAGATTACCATTTGCTGAGGGTGGCTCAATCAATCGACCTCTTCTTTTTTGCGGAGATAACTATCCATTTTGGAAAGCCCGTATGAAAATTTTCATGGAGTCGATTGATCGAGGCGTCTGGCAGGCAGTAATCAACGGACCTACTCTTTCAACCGTTGTTATTGATGGAAAAACCATTACAAAACTAGCTAATGAATGGACTAAATTAGAAACTAGAAAAGCTAACTATGATCCTAGAGCCATAAACATTTTGCACTTAGCTTTGAATTCTGATGAGTTTTTCAAGATTTCAGCTTGCTCTACTGCTAAGGAAATTTGGGATACAATAGAAGTAACCCATGAAGGCACTCCGAAGGTGAGATGATCAAGGAAGAACACACTCATACAAGAATATGAGACATTTCAGATGCTGCTCGGTGAATCCATATCCAGCTTTCAAATAAGATTTACTCACATAGTAAATCATCTCAAAGGCCTCGGAAAAATGTTTGAAGATGAGGAGATGAATGTCAAAATCTTAAAGAACATGAACAGAACATGGCAGCCAAAGGTCACAGTAATTTTAGAAACATGAGATATGGCCACCATGACAAGTGCTGAGCTGTTTGGAAAGTTGAGAGAACACGAAATGGATATGACCCAGATGAACGAAGAAGAGCACAAAGAAAAGAAATCGAAAGGGATAGCCCTGAAAACCGAAAAACATCAATCAGACCAAAGCGAAAATGATGATGATGAAAGCAATTCAGATTCAAAAAACTTAACTCTAATTGTAAGAAAATTCAAAAAGTTTCTGAAGAAGAAGAAGGATTTTAGAATAAAAAAAAAAAAAGCAAAGGAAACCCTCCCAAGAAGCTTCTGAAGAAAGGAGAAATATCCTCAAACAATTACATATGCTTCGAATGCGATAAACTGGGACACATCAAAGCTGATTGTCCAGATATAAAAAAGAAGCATAGTAGAGAAAGAAAGAGATTTAAAGGAAGCTGAAAGAAAAAGGGAGCATACATAGCTTGGGAAGATAATGCATCCACTACTTCATCTGACGGTTCTGAAAATGAAGAATCCAACATATGCTTGATGGCCAATGAAGAATTGGATAAAGAAAGCAATGTAAGTATTTCAAATCATGAATCTTCTTCAGATTGGGAAACTGAAATAGATTCTGATATTGAAGATAACTCTGAACTACATAATGCTTTCAATGAATTAGTTGAAGAGTTCAAATGTTTAGCTAAAGCTAATAGTCTTCTCAAAGGCAAAATTAAATGGCATGTAGACAAAATGGCTCAAATGAAAAAGGACCTTTTAGAAGTTAAATCTGAAAAGGAAAAACTTGAGTTTGAACATTCTTTTGCAAAGCCAATGTTGCTTCTACAAGTCATTCAATTCCATGTGAGCTTTGCAATGATTTAAAACTAAAAAATGAATATCTTTTAAAAACTTTGGCAAAGTTCACAACTGGAAGAGATAATCTTGATGCTTTGCTAAGATTGCAAAAAAGAGCTCTTAACAAAATTGGGATTGGATTTACAAATGGCTTGAATGAAAAACCTTTTACAAATTTTGTGAAGTCATCCCAAGTATCATTTGTTATTTGCAATTACTACATGCACAAAGGACATACTTCAAATAACTGCATCATTAAGAAACATGGAGTACCTAAGGGAAAGTTTGAATGGATCCCCAAGGTTACTCATGATAGCACAAACAAAAAAGGACCCAAGAAAATTTGGGTACCTAAGACCAACACCTAATTCTGTTTTGTAAGTATGCCTGAAAGCCATGGAATCACAATGGTATCTTGACAGTAGCTGTTCAAGGCATATGACAAGTGACAAAAGGAAGTTTGTCACTCTCACTGAGAAACTAGGTGGTTGGGTCACTTATGGAGACAACAACAAGGGGAGAATCTTGAGTGAAGGTAACATAGGTAACTTCTCTTCAACTATAATTGAAAAGGTATTGTTTGTTGATGGGTTGAAGCATAATCTTCTTAGCATTAGTCAACTTTGTGACAAAGGGTATGAAGTATCTTTTGATCATTCAAAGTGTTTGATTAGTGATAAGCAAGGCAATGCTAAACTTGTTAGCAAGAGAATTCAGAATGTATATGTGCTTGATTTTGAAAAATACATTTCTCTTGAAAAACTGCCTCATGAGTAAGGTTGACACCTCATGGCTTTGGCATAAAAGAATGGCACATATGCATATGAACCATCTTAACAAGCTCATTTCAAAGGACTTAATGATTGACCTCCCTAAGCAAAAATATTCTAAAGAGGGAAACAAACCAAAACTTCTTTCAAAGCTAAAAACATTGTTTCAATTGTTAAACCTCTTGGGTTGTTACACATGAATCTCTTTGGTCCTTCTAGGACAATGAGCATTGGAGGAAATCTCTATGCACTAGTTATAGTTGATGACTTCTCTAGATTCACTTGTACTTACTTTCTAAAGCACAAGAATGATGCTGTAAAGTCTTTTGTTAAATTTGCCAAACAGATTCAAAAAGAGAAAAATCTTTCAATTATTTTATTAAGAAGTGATCATGGGGAGAGTTTCAAAATGAAATCTTTTCTGATTTTTGTGAAAACCATGGAATTAAGCATAACTTTTCTGTCCCAAGAACACCACAACAAAATGGTGTTGTTGAAAGAAAAAATCGTTCTTTAGAAGAACTGGCTAGAACTGTTTTAAATGAAGCCAATCTTCCAAAATACTTTTGGGCTGATGCCGTGTCAATTGCTTGCTATATTTTAAATCGTGTTTTAATAAGACCCATTTTGAAAAAGACTCTTTGTGAACTTTTCAATGAAAGAAAACCAAATATCAGTCACTTACGAGTTTTTGGCTGTAAGTGTTTTGTTTTAAACAATGGAAAAGAATCACTTGGCAAGTTTGATCCAAAGGCTGATGAAGCTATATTCTTAAGATATTCTCTGTCTAGTAAAGCCTATCGTGTTTATAATAAAAGAACTTTAGTTGTTGAAGAATCTATACACATTGCGTTTGATGAGTCTTATTCCAAGTTGGAGGAAGATGTGCCTTGTGATGATTATGTAGGTTCCATTTATAATGACTTGATTGAGCCTCAAACACAAGAGCCATCCTCATCTGCCTCCATTGAAGACTCAAGTGCTCAAGTTGCCCCTCCAACTGATCATCAACTTCTAAAGGAGTGGAAGCAACCCAAAAATCTCTCCATTGATAATATTTTAGGAGATATTCAAAAGGGAGTCACAACTAGATCTTCCATGAACTTGATTTGCAATGCAGCAGCCTTCGTTTCTCAAATCAAGCCTAAGACCATTGAGGAAGCTGTCCTTGATGAGTTCTAGATGATGCAATGCACAAAGAGCTGAATCAATTCAAACGGAGTCAAGTTTGGGAACTTGTCCCTTACTCTACAAAAATGAATATAATTGGTACAAAATGGGTGTTTCGCAATAAGAGTGATGCTTCAGGAATTATTACTTGGAACAAAGCCAAACTTGTAGCAAAAGGCTACAATCAGCAAGAAGGAATCGACTTCGACGAGACATACGCTCCAATGGCAAGACTAGAAGCTGTCCGTCTCCTTCTCACCTTTGCATGCCATAAGGAGTTCAAGCTATTTCAAATGGATGTAAAGAGTGCTTTTCTAAATGGATTTATTGAAGAAGAGGTGTATGTGTCACAACCTCTTAGCTTTACTGATATCACTTGTCCAACCCTAAGGAATCCTATCTCACAGCCATAAAACATATCCTTAAGTACCTTAGAGGAACCATAGATGTAGGTTATTCTGATTCAAACATTGTTGGCTATAAAATGGATAGGAAAAGCACAAGTGGTACTTGTCATCTCTTTGGGAACAGTCTTATGTCTTGGCATAGCAAGAAGCAAGCCTGTGTAGCCTTATCTACAGTTGAGGCTGAGTACATAGTTGTTGGGAGCTATTGTGCTCAATCTCTTTGTCTCAAATAGCAACTCTTAGATTTTGGGGCTGAAGCTAGAAGCCATCCCTTTGATGTGTGACAATACCAACGCCATTAACCTTACCAAAAATCCTATCATGCATTCTCGGACCAAACACATCAAGATTAGGCACCACTTTATTAGAGACCATATATAGCAGGGTGATTGTAGTATAGAATTTGTAGAAACCAACCTCCAATTGGCCAATATCTTCATTAAACCTCTGCCTAAGGAGAGGATGTATTTTCTTAGGAATGAGCTTGGCATTATAAGTAAGTCTTCACTTACCTAGCCATAGGAAATACATCATTCAGCCTAGCCTTGTGTGATTGTGAAATATTCTTGTCTATTTGTTGATTGTTTGTGCAAAAATCTTTTAAAACCAATTACTCTGTTTTTCTACATAATTTTGTTTTTGTCATGACTTTTACTCGATTACCATTTGAACCAATTGATTACATTTTGTTTTGCATTCAAAATCTTTTGCATAAAAATACGGGTTAATCGATTGCAAGGCAAGCCAATTGATTACCATGAGACATTTGAAGCCTCAAGATCTTCTCTGTCAACAATCCAATTGATTACCAGCTTTAGACTGCACATATTGTTCTGCTCAGATTATCAAGTTAATCGATTACAACCCATGCCAATCGATTACCATTATCAAACTGCTCAAGTCTAGACTCTCTAACTCTGATCCAATCGATTATAAGATTTGCCAATTGATTACCATGTTACAGTTTGGAATATTAAAAGGCAAAACAGTAGTTCATTCCCTTCATTTTCAGAAGACCCACTCTTTGAAAAACTGCTCAACTTCCAAAACATGCCCTACCCTCTGCATTTACATTCAAATGGCTGATTCTTCCTCTCAACATCAACCATGCACAAAATCTTGCGCTATTCATCCAAACTTTGCTCGGATTCAACAACGGATTGAGAGAAAGCTTTCACAAGAAAAAGGAAAGACAGCAATGGAAGGGCCATCTAATCCTCAAAAGGCACCCACCAAGCACCCTTGACGCCCAATTGCTCGTTCTTCTTCTCCTCCACCTTGACAACATCCTCCACCAATTTTTGCGACTGGTTCCATGCTAGAAGTGAAGAACTAGGGTTTGCTCACGATTTCTCGAGAAAAGAAATTTTGAAACCACGCTATCTCACAAAAGAATGGTTGGTTCGACAAGGCTTCACCTTTCATAACATCCTAGATGACCAAGGACTAGTTGATTTGGCTAAATTGAAAGGTACCTATTATCCTGATCTAGTTAAAGTTTTCTACTATAACCTGAGCATCAATAGGGATACTAGGTACATTCAATCCCCTGTCCACGGCAAGGATATTCAAATGAACCAAGAGCTGTGGTTCTCTATTGCGAGCATTGAAAGAGTAGATGATGAGGTAGAACCAACATTGAGGTCTATAAAGGAACTTGAAGGGGTTAAATACAGCAAAACAGAAGTCTATAGGGATATGGTTCGTGATCCTAATAATCCCATTTGTAACAGATTTCCTATTGGGTGAATGAAGATAGAAGACCGTATGTTAGCATATATTCTCTCATGGATTATCCTACCACGGGGGAGTAATCACGGAGCCCTCTTAGAAGATGATCTATTGCTGCTGTTCCTGATGAAGAACAACTACCAAGTGGACTGGATCTTCACTATCACTGACCATATGCAGAAAATCAGTAAGCCAAACGATATCAAAATCGCATATCTTGTTCTGGTATCGCGAATTCTTGACCATTTTGGTGTCAAAACTGATGATGTGGTCACTAACTTTGCTCTACCTAAAGGTGAACTCTCAGCCAAGCATTTGAAGCAAATGGGTTTAGTTGAAATTGATGACGGTTGGGAACACAAGGAAGGTTATGTAGTAGCTGAAGATGATGATCAACATGTCGCACCGCCAGAAGCATAAGCTGAGCAACCTCCTCAAGCATCTACATTCAAGGTTTCGGTGTTGGACAAACTAAATCAGATAATTCAGACTCAGGAAGAGCTTGCCAAACAACATGAAGAATTCTCCAAACGAGAAAACGAACACTATCTGGAACTTCGTTACAATCTCAATGAGATTTCTGCTCGACTGGAAGCAATGCATCCTAGCAACTCTGATGGCGATGAAGATTGATGCAGAAGATGTCTCATCATTTTT
This sequence comes from Amphicarpaea edgeworthii, assembly GCA_014843725.1. Lineage (NCBI taxonomy): Eukaryota > Viridiplantae > Streptophyta > Magnoliopsida > Fabales > Fabaceae > Amphicarpaea > Amphicarpaea edgeworthii. The sequence continues at coordinate 10,765,872 of CM026324.1, forward strand.
TTGCATTTCACTTCATATTTTCTTTGCTGCATTTCTGAACATCTTATATTTGTTTATGTTTTGTATTTCTGTTATTAATCTGAACACTGTTTAAGCTTGATCTATATATAACTCACTTATTTCTCTCTTGGATTATTTGTTTTTATTCTTAACCTTTTGGTGATTTGAAAACCAAAAAGGGGGAGAAAGTTTACCAATCTTTGTTGTCCTGTTTTATGCTAACCAAAGTTCTATATCTAGCAAATATCTTAGACAGGTACACTTCAAAGACTTAAGCACATTTATGGTATTTAAATACCATCTTGGTTCAAGGTGTTTATGTAATACACCTTTAACTAGTATTTAAATTTATTCATATTTTATTTATTTATTTATAAGACCTTGTTTTAATTGTTTGTACTTGGCTTATGTGGTATAGGGTTGCATAGGTGCAATTGATGGTACCCACACAAGTGCATGGGTTCCTATTGAGAAACAAATTTAATGTAGAGGCGAAAAAACTACAATTACACAAAATGTTATGTATTCTTGATTTTAATATGATGTTTACGTATGTATATTTGGGATAGGAGGAAATTGCACATAATTCAAAAGTTTTTTTGGATGCATTAACTAATTCAAATGAAGAATTTCCCTAGCCATCTAGAGGTAAGTATTAATATTATAATTATTTCATTTTCTATTGATGAAATAAATATTTCAAATTAAATGTATATTTTATTTGATTTAAGTTCATTTATCTTATTGATTCTAGATATCCATGCACTAGAGGATTCCTCCCCCCTTTTAGGGGTGAAAGGTATCATGCACAAGAATATATATATCTTTTGAATTGCCTATTTACCAATACACTTATCTATTGTGCTAAAAATATAAAAGTTCCATATTAAAACAATTGAACCCCCCTCTTGTACTATTTTGATCACTTCAATTGGTATTAGAGCTTAACTCCCGGGTTAAGCGCACCTAACAGTGTAGGAGAAAAGATCCTGGAAGAAGTGATGATTGGTGTACCAGTTGTGTTCATTCCAGAAGGAGCTTCAACAAATAGACCTCCCGAATTTGATGGAAAAGACTTCTACTATTGGAAGGATAGGATAAAGTTGTTCGTGGAATCACAAGATGTGGATCTATGGGACATCATAGAGATTGGGCCCTATCAACCCATGAAAAAGCTGCTAGAAGGAACAGAAGAAAATAAACCAAAAATTGAATGGACCTCAGAAGAGAAAGCCAAATTCCTGTTAAATTCTAAAGCAAATTTTTTTCTAACATGTGCCCTCAACAGATCAGAGTATGACAGAATTTCTGAATGTGAAACAGCACAGGAAATCTGGAACAAACTCAAAACTGCACATAAAGGAACAAATCAAGTAAAATACTCTAAAGTAAATTTACTAACTCATCAATTTTAAAATTTTAAAATGCAGGAAAATGAGAGTATAGAAGAAATGTTTACCAGATTCACTACTATCATTAGTGAACTAAATGCACTTGGAGAAAAATACACCACACACCATAAAACTAAGAAGATCCTCAAGAAGCCTACAAAAAATCTGGAGACCTAAGATTATTGCCATTCAAGAAGCAAAAGATCTCAAACTACTAAAGATGGATGAACTAATTAGATCACTAAAAGTTCATGAACAAGAAATTGCTGAAGAAATTCATCCATCTAAAAGAAAAGTAGTAGCTTGATAATCGCTTTATATACGTAAATATTGCATCAGATTTTGTAGTGATTATTCAACTTTCTCAGGAATTTTAGCTTAGTTTGAAATCATTTAATATAGATTTGTATAGTTTGATAATTCTAACCCTAGGAAGTTATTTTGTGAGAAATATACTCTAATTTATGTGTGCAGGCCTAGATTCAACAATAAAGGGAGAATATAAGAAGAAGGCAGATCTCGCTAAGTGAACCATCTCGCTCAGCGCATACGTCGCTGAGCGCAAGAGCAAGCTACGCGAGTTAGACAGTCTATGACGCGCTGAGTGCCACATCGCGCTAAGCGACGTTTTCATTCGAACAGAATACTCGCTTAGCGGGACATCGCGCTTAGCGGAAGTTGCTTTCGAACTGAATATGCGCTTAGCGGAAGATTGCACTTAGCGGAACACCTGTTCTGAGATGCATTATGCAGTGTTTTGCGCTTAGCGGAAGGTTGCACTAAGCGAGACTTCGACTATATAAGCTGCACTTGAAGAATTTTGAAGCATTCAGACTTGGAGAACTGATTGAGCTGCTTCCTCTGTTTTTTTCCCCTGTTTCCTCTGTTCTCTTTCCTCCACTTTTGTAACTTTTTAAGGCTTCTCATGACAATGAGAGGCTAATCTATTAGTGTTGAGGACTTGGAACTAGGTGCTGATCATGTAAACGCAATTCTTCATATCTATTCATTGAAATATTCAGTTTAATGTTCATTTCTCTATCTTTATTCTTGTTATATGATTGGATCAGTTATATATGCATGTTTTAGAGTTTACCTGCCATTGACAGATGCTTTTGAACTTGGAAATGAGTTTGAACTCTAATGGAGTGTATTTCTAGACATAGGATAGACTCCATTAGCTTCACAAAGATCTCTAAGCTTCATCAAACCACTCAACTGAACTTACCGAGACATCGGAAGTGAGGTTGAGCAGTTTAGGCTTGATTTGATGAGAGATCACGTTTTAAGCACTTTTAGATCGAAGTTAATCTGAACTATTAATGTGAATGGAGAATATATCTTATATGTTTACATGGGAAGCAAACCGGTTGAACCAAATCCTCAACATATCCATTATTCCATTCTAAAACTCAAGCACGCCAACTGTTCGATCATAGTCCTGAATCAACATTGTCGTTTATATTGTTTATAGTTAGTGTTAACTATAGTGTTTAGTTAAATTTCTGTTATTATTGATGTTTCAAGAACAACCAACTATGAAAACCAAACTAATGTTTAGGAATTGATTACTTTACTGATAGTCAAATATGGACAATTCCCTGTGGATTCGATACTGGGATCTTCCCTTTTAAACTACTTGTGCGATAATTGGTACGCTTGCCAAAATAGTCTAACATAGCTCTCAAAGCCTCTCAAAAGACTAAAGAAGGACAAAACTCACAAGCTCTAAAAATTGAGGCAGAAACCAAATTTGATGAAAGTGAAGAAGAAACAATTGACCATGATGATGAGCTAGCTCTTCTGTCAAGAAGAGTACAATGACTACTCAAAAGAAGAAAAGGCTTGAGAAACTTCAAAAGGGATCATTAGTCAAGAGATTCAAAATAACAAGTCAAATGCTATGAATGCAACAAAATAGGACATTACAAAACTAAATGTCCTCTTCTGAAGAAAGTCTATAAGAAAGAAGATCACAAAAAGAAAGTCATGATCACCTGGGATGATGATGAAACATCCTCATCGGACAAAGACCAAACAGCCAACATATGTCTAATGGCAGATTCAGAAAATGATCAGGTAATAGTTTCTGAAACAACTCTTGATTTCAAAAATCAAAAGGAACTTGAAAATGCTTTTGACAACTTATTATATGACTCTAATCTTCTAGCACAAAAATGTGGTTAGCTAAAGGAAAAACTCTGTGAAGCTGAAAAAGAAAATGACAAACTAAGATCTAGAAATGAATTCCTTTTTAAAAGAAATCATGTTCTTGAAGAATCCCACTTTAAGTTATCTGAGCAAATTAAGCATAGAAGAGAATCAACCAAAGGAGTTATCTCTTTTGATTAGACTCAACTTGAGAATGAAAATAAACTTTTAAAAGAAGAAGTTGAGAAGCTAACAAAAGACTTAGCAAACTTTGTTGATGGAACAAAAAATCTTGATAGACTCATTGGAATACAAAAGAGTTTCTTTGACAAAACTGGCTTAGGTTTTAACAAACCTAAGAAGATTTTTAAGACTGTAAAAAAACAAAAGTCTACAAGGAAATGTTCTATCTGAAACAAATGGGGACATCTTACCTCAGATTGTTACAACAATATAAACAGTCCTATCAAGAGGGTAACTAACAACAAAGGACCTAAGAAAATCTAGGTACCAAAAGCCTTACTACTTTCTTATGCAGGAATGTCATTTCCAAATAAGACACACAACATTGAGGCTCTTGGTAGTTTTAAATCCAGCACAATGCTTACTTGGGTGAGCTTTGGAGATGTATGGAAAGGATAGCTTAGGTAACTAAATACATATTGAGGTTCCTATGTGGATGGAGCAATGTGTCAAACACATGGTGGTTGGTCAACAATATTGGGAATAAGAAGGAACGTGAGAACTTCCCAAAAAAAAAAAAAATCAAAACCATGAGCAACAAGGATATTAATAAGCAACATGGTATGTGTGGCTTTTATTATGGGATTGATGCATGTCTTAAATTTATATAGCATCTTCTCCAACATTGGCCAATGAAAGAAAACGACGAAGGTACCACCCTGATATCAGCAGAAGAAAACCCCCTTGACGCAGATGACTCTCTTCTCTGCGGTGGTACCTCACATTGGTTCGTTCATTCAAGGTGGTTATTGTATAATTGTAAATTCATTTACTATATCGAGCATGTGGGTTGGGAAGAACACTTTTTTTTCATGAGAAAAAAGACAATAAATTAAAAATAATTACGTATAACTTGTATATTCCATGTCATCAAACTTATAACATGTCATTTGCCACCCGTCGTTGATGGATAATGGTGAAAGAGATGGAAGGACTAAAAGTATGGATGAATGACGAGAAAGTTCAAGTACTTTAACCTATTAATAAAGTATTCAAGGATCAAAATTAAAAATAAATTAGAAATGTAAAAAAGTTTAGTGACTAAAAATATAATTTATCAAAAAATAAAAAAAGACACCATACCCAATTAGACGGTACAATTGAGTATTTAAAATGGTTATATAATATAATGTCAATTTGGTTATATAACATTCAAATATAACAACTAACAATAAAATAATGATATTAGAGCTTTACTTTAAACATATTAAAATTTAAGCACTAGAGAACAAAAACCAAGAGAGTGCAGTATGCACAGTAAAAACAGCTAAGAGGACATGGTATGGAAAACGTGTCAAATGCTGATCATTCTTATCTATAGGGCAGTCTCTATAATTGGAGGACCCAAATACTTAATTCCATCCATCTGAGAGTTTTCTGGCATCTCGATTTCTTCTAACCATCCGTAACTATCATTTTCTTCTTTCACCTTACCACTTTCTCCATCTGCAGCATTCAAAATCATTATTTGTCAGATTCAACAATAATTAATGAACATAGCATAGTTGAGATAAATTACTTATTATTCATGCATGTTAATTAGACTAATTTGGATCCAGTCAAGAACTGCCACCCCGTGTAGCTCATTGTCTGCCACGTGAGGTCACAGCTTTATGGTTGCAAACTTCACCAAAAATATCCAAACCATAGAATTATTTGAAGGTCCCATTTACTTTTAAATAAATAATAAAAGCACAAGTTTCATAATAGGGAATCCAAGACACATACCATAAAAACCAGGACCTTTATAAATTTTATAGATGCTATATTAAGTAAAGTTTAACGGTGATTCTTGCAAATCATGGAATGTGATTAAACAATAATATAAAATTATTTTAAAGTGTTAGTATTATCATTAAATTTATGTGTGTGTTGTGTGTGTGTAGGTCTCTAAGTATTGAGAAGTCACTATGAACAATTAAATGTAATTGAGATATTTGTCTGATTAATCTTAGCCATAAATTTTAGCATACTTGAAATATTAAGCATTTTTTTTTATAATCTTTATTTCATTTGTTGTTGGTCACTAAAGTATTTCATTTATCTTTTGGCTCCTTCATCAATGAATGAGTGATCGATTATAATAGATGTCATGTGCCTCGTTATTTCAGAACCAGAAACATATTTTGTCTTAATGTTAGGAGAATTTGATTTTAAACATTAAAGTAGTGTTGCATACTTGGAAAAGCAGTGTAAGGGTGATCTCTATAGTAGAAGCAATCCCTGCCATCTTCTCTAGAATAAGGAGGCCCAAGGACATCAAGCACAGCACATGGAGTTATAGCTGTGAATTCATGGACGTTGCCTCCACTTTTTGGATACAGAACTGAAGTGTCACATGGTGCTGTGAACACATTATTAGCTTTTAACCTTGCCAATCTCACTACTGCAAAAACACCAAGTGCAAGGGGTGAAATTAAAAATACTAATGTATCGCCTGATTTCATAATTAGTTGTGTGTAAATTCATCTAAAAGTACTTTTAAAAATAGAAAATAAGAAGAAGAAAAATGATATGAAGCCGTAATTAATTTATACACAAGTTTTCTCATCTTTTAAAAAAGTTACGTGAGAGAACTCGGTTTTTGTTCTACAAATTAGTTTATGCAAAAGTTATTTTAACTCATGGAGAAGATGATTTTAGTCTCTTTTTGTATTTTCTTTCCATATATGTGTTTTCTGATAAACTTAACGAACATTAATTTTGATAGTAATATGAATACTCACGCTGAGATGGTTGGTGCAACAGATTATGAGAGACCTCAGGATCAACCCAATCATAGGACTTGATATGCATTTGACCCAAAAGAAGTTTACTGAAAACAGTCATTCCTGGGTGGTTGTGTAGGGGAATGACTCCCTTTGCAGGTAGGAAAAAGAGGCAGAGCTGCATACACAAAAGGAAAATAGAAAATACCCTTTACTAATTACGAATTAATTGCTCGATGAAGAAAGGTAGTAAATTCAACTGGCTCTTGCTAGTAAATATTAACAGTTTTATAATTAACATTTGTCGATAAAAAGAACATGAGAGGTTACAAGACTTACATAGAAATTCTCACACCCATATATGGTTGTGCACGTGACCCTTTGGTTCCCTTTGACAATATTTTCAGGCTTGAAGAATTGCAGATCTGAACTTAGTCCTACATCTTCTGGCTTCATGTTATCTGGTTATTAAAGCATCACAACAACACTTCACATGAGGCAAATAGGAACTAATTAAGAACCTGAATTTAGGAAGAAAAATTAAACACTTCTACACATTGTGTATAGGATAATAGAATATGACTTGTAAATACTAGTTTGTGCATGAATTGCATATTAATTTGTGCCGTATGATCTTTTCCCCTAAGAAAAGAAAAAGAGTGGTAAATTGTTTTCAAATGTGCACATTTTCCTTAGTGTTAAACAATAAATACACTTCAAATGTTTTCTTTTCTTTCCTGTGTTGAAACTTGAAATTTGGAATTTATTTTATACTTTTAAAGGGAATGAAAGAATGAAAAGTACCAATCACTCAATGACTCATTCCTAGAGGATGGAACAAGAATCACTTGAATACCATATCTCTATTAGATCAAAATACGCAGTAGCTAAAGATAACTGACGTTATATATTATCAATTTGAAAAGGGAACAAAAAGTACACAACTAAAATTGAAAATTGGTTAAAAAAAATACCACGAGGTGGAGACAAAAGAGTTGATACCTCAGAGGTGCAAAAGCTAAAGAATGTGAATGGGCAAACAGATAGGAGTATTCATTCTACTTTGAAATTTTGGCTGATTATAGGTAGTAGTAGTATACATCAAAATTAACTGATTCTCTTATATTTTTTTTTTATTAGTAAGAATCAAAGAAATTTACAACAATTCTCGTGTTCAACCAACCGAAGTAAACTCACTCACTATTCACAGATTTTCATATACCAGCACATCAAAGTTAGGCTAAAAAATAAATAAATAGAAAGAGACTCGTACCAAGAATGTGACACAGTTTCTGAACATCTTGTGGTGAGAAAACAGTGCCAGAACCCTTGAATGTTTCCCTGCATGAAACAAAAAGCTCCTGAAGTGCCTTAGGGACTTTATTATTAGGCACTTCCTTCTTCTTCTTCTTATTATTAACCCTGCTGCGATGATAAGGTTTCCTCTTCTTAACAATGACCCTTTTCCCATAACCAACCTTGTTAACATGTCCAACTCTGTGATCTCCACCCTGCTCCATTTCCACAGAGACACCACCAATATCCCCCTTCATATCTGAACCCAAAATCTTCAATAAGAAACTGAATGAAGATTTACAAAACTTACACACCCAGCTCAATCAACTGAGTTAGAACACCTCGCTAGATAAGAAAGGTTTATGTCCTTGAAGTTGAAGCCAAACTACCTTGTACAATTTTGCTTCAACTGTTTTTGATTCATAGCAACACCACATACAAGGAAGAAGAGAAACACCAGATACCCTTATTCTATAAATTGTCAAAAATGAATCTTTCAAGGATTTATTTTTAATTTTCTTTTTTTTTTTCTCTGGGGCTGTGAAGTACTGAATTGTGATCTCACAAAACTGGGGTAGATTTTTGGTGCGAATGAAATAGGTATGGTTTGACTAAAAGTGGAAGAGGATCTTTGATATTTGTAGAAACAGTACGAAATTGACACAAATTAAAGCTTATGTTAAAGTTTAATATGATATATTCTGGGGATGTTTGAGAATAATGGGGGAGAAAGTTGGATGTGATGTTATATACATTTGAAGAAAGATAGACACGTGTAGAGAGAGAAAAAAAAATACTAGAATAATGAAACATATCCAAAGTTGGAAAACCATGGGCCATTAAGCATGGGATAGTGCTTTTTTTTTTTTTTTGTTGACAAATGAGAACCGTTATTGGAAGTCCTAAGCAATCAAGTATGAAAGAAGAAAATAAAAAATAATTAAAAATATAAATGAAAAGGAAAATCAGCTTTTTGGTTTTGGATATCCAGTTCCCGCCATGCATCCATATATTTTGTTTGGAAACTAGCGGTTAGAGCGACCATTGTTTTGAGTTAAGACGGCGACACGATGTGAGATTTTACGAAAACAGCCACTTGGTGGAGTAAACTTTCTTTCTTTAAGGTGTCATATATGAACTGTTAAAGGGAGATCATGGATTAAATAAATGTGAACCAATAAAGACAGATCATGGATTAAATAATCAGTAAATTGTGAAATTCATCCTAAAAGTGTAATGCATCAATTTCTTAAAAGATGATAAATTAAAATTTAATAACTGAATGTATAAAAAATATAATATATTTGTCTTGTTGTCAAGTTTCGTTTGTTGGTATGTGTTAACATCTACGTTTATGTTGCATATTGATACTAATTTGTTACATAAAAGAGTGTCACTTATTTATGAAATATGCAACCAAGTAAATTTGATATTTCAAAAATTTACAACTTATTCACAAATAAATCACTAAATAATGTTACTTAATATTAAATGATACACTTATTGTCAACATAGTCCGTGAATTAAAGTAAAATCAACACAAACATTAGATATAACGGACGAAATTTGACAACAGGATTAATATGTCACATTTTTTACATATTCAAGAATAAATTTTAATTTATTATATTTCATAAACGAATTTGTTAACGCATTATACTTTTAAAAACGAATTTGACTATTTATCCTTAAATAAATGTTGCTGTAAAGATTTCTTCAAAAATTTTAAGTTGGTACATTAGTTAATAGTATAAAGTAATTTTTTATGATTAAATAATTATAGTTCTTCATTTTTATTTATGATAAGTTAATTGATTTTTTTTTAAATTATTCTAAAAAAAAATTTATATAAATGATGAGGTGTGATTGTTTTAAAGCTAACTTAGATCTGTGATAATTTTATAGATATAAAAAAAATGGAAATTAGTAAATAAAAGCTTGCTTAGATATGTCATTAAAGGGAACGAATGGATCAATGTGCAGTGTAAGTGGGATATTTAAATCCGTTTAAGTGTAACACAGCGCATGGACCGTGAAAGCAAGTGTTTTGCGGCTGTAAAAAGAAGTTACGTGCCGTAAGTTAGTACTTGTTCTCTCAACTGAAATTTTTTAAAAATAAAGTATAATCATAGTTATAGAATTGTTTTTTTTTTTTTAACTCATGGTTATAGATTTAAGAATTTAAATGTAAAATTAACAAGAAATAAATATATTTTTTGTTTCTTAAAATATTACTTATTTTTATTTTAGTTTCTATAAATTTGTTTGTTTTTAATTCTCTCATTTTCACAATTTACATATTTTTAAATCTTATTAAAAAAAACTAAAGTTATACCACTTTTTTACTAGTATGGAGACTAATAGTAATTATTTTTTTAATAGAAATTAAGGTTTAACTTTATACTATAATTTATTTATATAATATATAAATGTTCTAACTATTAATTATTTTTATTTCATCCGAGTATGTAGTAAAAATATAAATTATTTTAAAAAATATATAAGTATGTAGTAAAAACAAATATTTTTTTATATTATTTTCATAAATGTACTGAAATTACTATATGGTTGTTAGTCATTTTTTTCCTTTAATATTTATATTCATAAGTCAATGTTAATGGTAAATAATTTTTTTAGTTAACCGTGATATATCAACATGTAATGATTCTTTAATGAGAGACATGTTTATTTTATTAACAAGATAAGAAATACAAACAAAAACTTAAATTATAAGGTATTAATTAAAACTAAAAGTTAGTATATTAATAAAAAAAACACGAATATAAGTAAATTTTAATTTAAAATATTATATTTATTGATAAGAGATTATATGAACATAGCTAATTCTTGGAGGGATCGAATACAAAAATTAAATTATAATTTTAAAATTAATATATTAAAGTTAATCAACAACTAAAATAATCATAATAATTGGTCACCTATCATAAAAAATAAATTTATATAAATTAAAAAAGGATACAAGACTATAAATTTGCAGTTGAAAAAAAGACATTTAATTTTTAAAATTTCATGATAGTAGTTTTAATGATTATTTTTTTTATTTTATTAGATATTATGTGTAAAAAATTAAAATCATAATCATTTTTTATCAAATTAAAATTTATTTTTTAGCCTAAAAACAATAAGAATAATATATTTTTGTTTCAAACTATTACAAGTAAGGTTCCTCAGTTAGGGTTTGAGATTGTCCAATCTAAAGCATTATGTAAAAATGTACCTTAATCCCTGTGCCACAAACGGCTTTTATATTGTGACTGATGGGCTTGGAGGTTGCCCCTATTTTCTTGGGATCCATCCCGCATATTGTGGCGCCTCTCGCTTTTCTCGCGACTAGGTTTGAGCTAACCTTCATGGTTTATTGTGTTTTGGGCCTCATATCACCTTGATGAGGTCTTAGCGTGGGCTTGTTAGTTGGATTGGTTAGATCTCCCAAAGGGGGATCATACGTTGATTGGATGGTCTCTTGATTGGTGATCGTGAGGTTTCCTAAATGGTGATTGTGCTGGGAGGGTACACAGCCCTTGAGTCTCAAGTTTGAAAGGTGAAGAGGCTTGGAAGTGTTGCTAGGTTGATCCGATCGTGAGGTCTCCTAACTAGTGATCGTGAGGTCTCCTGACTGGCGATCCGATCAAGAGGGTATACAACCTTCAAGCCTTAAGCCTGTAAAGCGACGAGACTTGGAAGAGTGCATTGAATAATCTAACTGGTCTCCAATGTATTGATCTACCGAGGAGGGTATATAGCCCCTTGAGCCTCAAGCTTGCAAGGCGATGAGGCTTGGACGAGCGCATTGGACGATCTAATTGGTCTCCAATGTGCCAATCTACTAGGGAGGGTACACGAACTGGGGTCATAATTCTTTCGCTTGGCTGCAAAGATTGAATCGGGCTGATCGCTTTGGGAGGGATCGGCGTTCTTCATTGTTGCGCCCCTTCATGTGAGACTAAGCATTACGTTACTTCATGGCAATTGTTATAACTATTAAGGCTATAATGACACGGCCACCCTTAGGAGTTTTCTTGTGTGTATCCTAACTTCGACTACTCCATGATGAATTGTCTGATGAAGGTAGACAACGGTCGCCTCATGCCCATGCAAGATTCTCCAAGTGTTCATGACGACCCAGTTGAGGAGGTCGTCACTTCGGAGGACCCGCTTGGCCTCGTCGTTCAGCCCAATCAAACTGCTGAAGTTGATCCAGCCTTTATTGAGCCGTGAATTTGTTTTATCCCTTGCTTTGTGTCACGATTGGGGTCACGGCAGGATGACAAAATTTTTAATTGAATAAAATCAGAGGAGTCACCACCAATGTTTATTAAGGAAAACATCGAAAAAAAAAATTTTAGAAAAAAATGGTCTTTGAAACTAGATTTGAGTTTGAGAGTCCATTATGCATATGGAAGGTATTAGCACTCTACAATGTTCGTCACAAAGACGGTTATCTTTAATTAATTAAGCAAAACCTTTTATAAATTTTAGATATTTATCTCACCAAAACATTACTAGGAAAGAGTAATTTAATTTTTATGAAAATCAATTTTATTAAAGGAAAAAAGGAGAGATATTATTTTTATTTTTGATTTTTATTATTATTTTAATTTAGGACTCTTGAGTTGCCATAACTCATTTATCCTAACAACATGAAAGATTGACAAAGGTGTACACCCAAGTCAATCCCTTTATAATTTTTGAAATGATTTTAATTTTAAATTATTCATCCTTAAAGAAGAGATTTTTAAGGTTATCAAGTTCTCAGAACTTATACCTCAAAATCTCAAGATTAAAAGATGTCGTATCTAAATAATCTTTTTTTAAAAGAAAATTATTTTTATTTTTATTAATTTGTGAACTAATTAATCGTAAAAGATTATTTTATTTTAATGTATTATAATTTTAGTAATTATCTTTTTATTATAAAAAAGGTATGTAAATTAAGAATAGCATCCTAAATTAATCTATTTTTTTTTTGCTCAAAATATCTTATTATTATTCTTTCCTTTTTTAAATTATATTACTAATTGAAAATATATCCAGCACATGTGCTAACCAGCAATTACTACCAAAAAGATTTGAAGGCTGTGAAAAAAAAGGGAAAGGGGATTATTAAAAGCTAAATAAACGTGCTAGGCCCAGGGTGCACAACATTGGAACAAGAAACAAAAAAAGATTTCAGGGTCCTTTCATTCATTCAATCTCACAAAATCAGAAAGGAGAAAGGGGTTTTCCTTAACCTAGCACTGAAAGAGGGAGAATGTGGGCGTTTGTGGTTGTGACGACGCCACACCGCAACGACGACGTTGTGTGGCCGTGACCGCGATGGTATAGGACGTGCGAGAGGGGAGGTAAAGGAGGGTGCACCGGCGGTGTGTGCAGCAGAGGGTAAGAAACGCATTTCGCTCGGCGACGCAAGGGGTCACGATTGGTGGTGTAGAGAGGTCGCGGTGGTTTAGGTGGCGGTGGGCGGTAATTAAACCTAGTGGTGGTCATGGTAGTGACGCAGAGGGGGGAATTTAGGTACTATTTTCTCTTTTGTTTTCTCTTTCGTTTTCTCTAGATTTTGTTTGGTTGTTTGTGGTTTTTCATTGGGTTTTATTGCATATTTGGGTTTTGGGGGTGATTGATTTTTGGTTTTGTGGTGGTTGTGGCTTTGTGGTTTGGATTTGGTTTAGGACCTGAGGATGTATGATTTTGAGTTTGGGATAATTGTAAAAGAGGTGTTTCTGTTTTGGGTATGAAGTATTTTGACTTTATTTCTGTTTTGGGTCCCTATTTAGGATTGGAACTCAGAGTCCCTATTTGTTTCTGGTTTTGGTCTCTGTTTTGTTCATGTTTCTACTTTGTGGCTCTATTTGGGTCCCTATTTAGGATTGAACTCAATGATTCTGGTTTTGGTGTTTTTGGTCTTTGTATTTGCTTATGTTTCTGATTATGATTATGTTTCTATATCTGTTTTGGCGTTGCATATGCAAGTTTTTTTTGGATTTGGTGTTCACCATGAATGTCTTTGATTTTGATTTTAAGGCCATGTTGATTTGTCAAAACAATCTATTTCAGGCTCATATCATTTTACAGATATTTTGATTAATTAGCTATTCATATCTTTTTAGGATACAATCTATTTCATATTCATATCTTTTTAGGATAGTTTGAGTAATAAAACACATAATCTCTTATCACTATTTTGAGCAAGCAAGTGCAAAGATGAAAAGCAAATAGAGTACAAAATACTATATTGCATATATTAAAGAGCTTACAAACAAACAAACAGATTCATAGAAAACTAATACATATAAAAATTGAAAGGAACATGTCTTTTCTGCTCACAAATTTGATGTTTTTTTTAGGTGTCCTTTGTATTTTGTCTCACTATTGTATTTCTAATCTTGTTGTATGCTCTCACTGTTGTTTTGCTCCTTACTCTTTTTTTTTTTTTTTCTTTGCTTTGTGTTCTCTCTTGCTGTATGCTCTTGTTCTCCTTCTATTCTCTTTTTTCTTTGTTTCGTGTTCTCTCACTGTTGTATGCTTTTCTCCTCTTTTCTTCCTTTCCTGCTGCTCTATTGTTGTTTGGTATATATAGGCATATGAGGTTTCCTTCCTAGGAAGTTTTCCCTATTTTAACAATTTTTTAAGCTTTGCTTCCTAGGAGGTTTTCCCTACTTAATCATTTCTATTTTGCTTGTAGCTGCATTGTTTGAATTTCCACCACCTAGTGCTGGGCCTAGGTTTGATAGAGTGGCTGCCTACATTATGATGGAGTTGTTGCCCATGAGGATGAAACTGCTAGTTGATTGATGAAGCTACCAATGCCCATTGATTCTTGCTTATTTCTTTTATTCCTTTTTTTTTTTTTTCTTTTTGCTACTTCTTTTTCCCTTGTGCTTTGAATTGATTTGGGCACTTATTGTAAAACTGCACTTCAATTTTAAAGTGGCTTATAGCATAGTAACTTGGAGAAATGAGAAAAAATTGGGTTTCTTGCACAACATTGTTATTGTGCATACTTTCTTTTTTTCTCTTTCCTTTCTTCTTTTTTGATGTGGTAAGACACAACTTGTGGAACAACAACAACAACAATAATAATAATAAAATAATAATAATAATAATAATAATATAATTAAACGAACAAAATTGGGTGTTGACAATTGCCCTTCTTTACTTAGATTTTACCAAATAACATGAATAACCTTAGTTTTCATTTTATTGTAGTAAAATTAAGTAAAGAAAAGAAACTTCAATTTTGTTTGGTGAGGATAGAAAAAGATCCATGAGATATTAAAGAAAGGAATATAAAGAACATAAAGCAATGGGCGTAGGGACCCTTAATATAAAAGCAATGGGTGCGGGGACCCTAAATGTAAAAGCAGTGGGTGTAGGGACCTGAAGTGTAAAAGCAATGGGCACGGGGACCCTAAATGTAAACGCAGCGGGTATGGGGACCCTAAATGTAAAGGCAATAGGTGTAATAACATACTTCATTTAACATATCATAGAATGAAAATAACATAGTTGAACCATGAGAAGGAATTCAGGATGAAGATATTTTATTGCTTTTAGAAAGAAATTTGTAGATGTTAGAATAAGTTTGGGGTGAGAACAAAATGGTAGATATATCAAAATCATCACACAAGTGACCAAACAAAGGTGGCAAAGGTAATGTCTAGAGTAATAGTGTCAATTCTCATGCTTGCAACTTTGAAGAGCCCTTCCACTAGCTTTTGTGAATATCAGGTACTTATAACTGTTTGAGTTATGCATGCACTTTAGCTTTCAAGGATTTTCCCCGTTATCGAGTACTTCAATGGATTCAGCTTGTCCCAATCTCAAGTCTTTTGTTGTAGTTGTACTAAGTTGCCTTAACTTTTGCCTAGATTGCCTTCTTGTTTTTTTTTTATATATATATATAACCTTATCTTTTGCCTAGATTGATCTTTGCGAGTTTTTAGCCTACTGGGTTTCTCTAATTTTTGCCCAAGCCGCCTTTTCAAGTTTTTAGCTTAGTGAACTTTTTTAAAATTATTTATTATAACCCTATCTTTTGCCTAGACTACTCTTTGCGAGTTTTCAGCCTACTGGGTTGCTCTAATTTTTTGCCTAAGCCGCCCTTTTAGGTTTTTAGCTTAATGAGCTCACTTTTTTTATTTTTTATTTTTTAAGCATAATACTTCTTGACTGCATCAGAGTTTATGGAAAGGGACAAGTCTTTCCCATCCATATTTGTAAGGATCAATGCTCCTCCTAAGAATGCCTTCTTTACCACATAAGGCCCTTCATAATTTGGAGTCCATTTCCCTCTATGATCCTTTTGGGTTGGTAGGATTTTCTTAAGCACCAACTCTCCTTCTTGGAACTCTCGAGGATGAACCTTTTTATCATGAACTCTTTTCACTCTCTTTTGGTATAATTGACTATGACATAGGGCAATCAACCTTTTTTCTTCAATGAGATTCAATTGGTCACAACGAACTTGATCCTACTCGGCCTCTTCAAGTTTGGTCTTTGCTAGTACTCTTAATGAAGGAATTTATACTTCAATAGGGAGCACGACTTCCATCCCATACACCAAAGAATATGGAGTTTCCCCAATTGAAGTGCGTACTGAGGTGCGATAACCATGTAAGACAAAAGGAAACATGTCATGCCAATCCTTGTATGTTACCACCATCTTTTGGACAATTTTCTTGATATTCTTGTTTGCTGCCTCTATCGTGACATTCATTTTTGGGTGATATGGTGAAGAATTATGATGCTGAATCTTAAAGTTATTGAACAACTCTAACATTAGTTTATTGTTCAAGTTTGTCCCATTATCAGTAATGATGTGGCTTGGTAGACCATACCGACAAATTATGTCTCTCTTGATGAACTTGACTACTACATGTCTTGTTACACTGGCGTATGATGTTGCTTCAACCCATTTGGTGAAGTAATCAATGGCAACCAAGATGAAACGATGTCTGTTTGATGCCTTTGGTTCAATCAAACCAATCATATATATCCCCCATATTGAAAATGGCCATGGTGTGGCTAAGACATTTAAGGATGTTGGGGATACAAGGATACTATCAGCATAGGTTTGACACTTATGGCACTTCCTCACATGGTTGCAACAATCGGCTTCCATGGTTGACCAATAATAGCCATCTCTTAGAACCTTTCTTGCCATCACATGTCCATTTGCATGTGTTCCAAATGAACCTTCGTGGACTTCTTCCCTTATCTTGGTGGCCTCAATTGCATCAACACATCTAAGCAACACCATGTCATGGTTTCTCTTATACAACACATCATCATTTAAGAAGAAACCCATTGCGAGTCTCTTTAAGGTTCTTTTGTTGTTATCTGAAATGCCAGGAGGATATTCTGTACTTTTCATATAGTGCTTGATGTCATAAAACCATGGCTTCTCACTTGGTTCTTCTTCAATTGCTTGACAATAAGCCGGTTGATCCTAATTTTGGATCCTTATCAGTGGCACTTCTTCCTTTTGACTTATTTCGAGCATTGAAGATTGAGTAGCTAAAGCATCAACCAACTGATTATTCTCACGAGGGACATGATGGAAAGTAACTTTATCAAAGTGTTCCATTAATCCCTTGATGTAAGAGTTGTATGGGATTAGCTTCTCATCTCGAGTCTCCCACTCATCTTTTAGTTGGTGAATTACTAGTGCTGAGTTTCCATACACTTCCAAAATCTTGGCACCAAATTCAATGGCCGCTAAAACCCCCATTGCACATGCTTCATATTCTACTATAGTATTGGTACAATCAAAACCTAGTCTTGCAATGAATGGGATAAATTGATTCTGGGGAGAAATTAACATTGCCCCAATTCCATATCCCAATGCATTGGAAGCTCCATCAAACAATAATTTCCATTTTTCATCTTTGGATTCCTCCTCCTCAAATAATGCCATTATGTCTTTGTTTGGGAACTCATATTGCATCAATTGATAATCTTCTATAGGATGATGAGCCAAGTACTTTGCTAAAGCACTGCCTTTGATTGCCTTTTAAGTGACATAAAGAATATCATATTCTATTAATAACACTTGCCAGCGAGCAATTCAGCCGGTAAGAGTAGGTTTCTCAAATACATACTTGATCGGATCCATTTTTAAGACCAACCAAGTAGTCTGACACAACATATATTGCCTCAACCTACGAGCAACCCAAGCCAAAGCACAACATGTTCACTCCAACAAAGAGTATCTCATTTCACAATCCACGAACTTCTTGCTCAGGTAATAAATGGCATGCTCCTTTCTCCTAGATGCATCATGTTGCCCCAGTACATAACCCATGGATTCTTCAAGCACTATCAGGTACATGATTAGGGGTCTTCTTGTTATTGGTGGTACTAAGGCTAGAGGTTCTCGCAAGTATTGCTTGATCTTTTCAAAAGCACTTTGGCAATCGTCATTCCATACCATAGTTTGATTTTTACGCAACAATTTGAAAATTGGGTTGCATGTAGCAATTAATTGAGATATGAATTTGGCAATGTAATTCAACCCCCCCAAAAATTTGCAAACTTCCTTCTCTGTACTAGGGACTAACATCTCTTCAATTGCTCGCACCTTGTCAGGATCAACCTCTATATCTCTTTCATTGACTATAAAGCCTAGCAGTTTGCCTAACTTTACACCAAAGGTACATTTAGCAAGGTTTAATAAAAGTCTGTACTTCCTTAGCCGCTCAAACAACTTTTGCAGGTTAATAAGATGTTCTTCTTTTGTGTTTGACTTGGCGATAATATCATCCACATACACTTCAATCTCCTTGTGCATCATGTCATGGAACAAAGTAACCATTGCCCTCTAATACGTTGCCCCAACATTTTTTAATTCGAATGACATCACTTTATAGCAAAATGTTCCCCACAACGTGATCAATGTGGTCTTCTCCATATCTTCCGGTGCCATCTTGATTTGATTGTACCTAGAGAAGCCATCCATGAACAAAAAGAAAGAATGTTGGGTTGTGTTATCTACCAATACATCAATATGAGGCAATGGGAAGTCATCCTTAGGGTTAGCTCTATTCAAATCCCAATAGTCAACACACATCCTGACTTTCCCATCTTTCTTCGAAATAGGCACTACATTGGCAACCCACTAAGGGTACATAGCCACTGCAAGGAACCCTGCATCGAACTGCTTCTTAACTTTGATTTTTAACGACATCTCTAGTTTCATTCGTCTCAACTTTTGCTTTATTGGAGGGCATTGTAGATTCAATTGGAAATCTGTGCTTGATAATACTGGGGTCTAGTCCAAGCATAGCTTGATATGTCCATGCAAAGATATCAACATAATCGATTAAAAGCTTGAGCAACTAGTCTCGAGCATTCCCCTTTATGGTAGTAATGATTTTAATTTCTTTCTTAGCAATTTCATTTCCCAGATTGAGTGTTTCAATTTCCTTCTCATGGGGTTGAATTATCTTATCCCCTTGTCCTAGCAACCTCTCAAACTCAAACGGAGTTTCTAAGTCGTCATTGCTCTCATCAACTTGATGGATGGGATGGTCAAAATTGTAGCATGAGATACTAACACTATTATTCTCAAGGTGAATATTTTCAGATCTGCAATTTCAGGGTTAACATGGAAACAAAGGAAAAAAAATAGAAGTTGAGCTTATGAAAGAGAAAGGATGAGAAAAAAATGGAATAACTAGAAAGTTGCAACATGTATTTCATTCATATGATATATCAAAATTAACATGCAAGCCCATTTTAACAAAAGGTCATACTAAAGACATGGGCATAATTGTCGAATTAGCATTACAATTACTTTGAAAGAGAATTAAAGACCACAAGAAATTCTTGGATCTTCCAATTGTGAAGCTCTTGATGAGGGTCGCATGGGTACACAAGGTTGACATGATCATTCGTATCCTGATCTTCCTTAGCCATAGCCACTTGATCTGCATACATTAGTCCTCCGCTACGAAAGCTTCGATAAAGGTCACAAATGGGAATTGTTTTGGTCTTCGGCTCCCGATTCTTAAGGTGAGCCAACCTCTTCTCTTTCTCTTCTTCTGCCAACCTTCTCTTGTCAACTTAGGTGGGTTTATACCCCAATCCACATCGATCCTTATTTTTAGGGAGCTCCACCAACTTTGCGATTCCCTTTAAGCTTTTTTCCTAAACCAAATCCTAGTTGGTATCCTCCATTCAACATGACTTTTGCCACCATCATAATTACATTCAATATTCATGGATTCATAGGAAGAGGCTCAACATAAGTAGTGCTGATTATTTCCAAAGACTAAAAAGAAGTCTCAAGGGCTTCCTCAACTGCTTCAATATAACGAGCATGGGTTGGGCTACTCACTAACATGTCTTCTTCACCAAAAATGATCACAAGCTTATCATCCACCACAAACTTTAACTTTTGATGCAGTGTGGAAGAAACTACTCCAGCCAAATGGATCCATGGCCTACCCAACAAACAACTGTATGTTGGCTTGATGTCCATGACTTGGAAAGTGATCTCAAAAGTGAAAGGGCCAATTTGGACAGGCATATCAATCTCTCCCATAACTTCTCTATGTGATCCATCAAAAGCCCTTACAATCATAGAACTTGGCTTCATATAGGTCTCATCACAAGGTAGTCGATCCAAAGTGGATTTGGGCATCACATTCAATGAAGATCCATTATCAATTAACACCCTAGTTATGATATGATCCATACATTTCACTGAGATGTGCAGAGCCTTATTATGCCTTCTCCCCTCAACTGGAATTTCATGATCTGTGAAAGTAAGATAATTATTAGTAGCAATGTTGCCAATAATACCCCCAAACTTGTCCAGCATGATGTCATGAGCCACATGTGCTTTGTTCAAAATCTTTGAATTTGTTAATAAAGACAAAAGGGACACCCTTTTCGGGGTATGATTCAATTGATCAATGAGCTTATACTCACTCTATCGAATGAACTTGAGGAATTTTGAGGCTTCCTCATGTGATACTTCTTTTTTCTTCTCTTTGTCATCAACAACTTCTACCCCCACAGGCCTTTTACCTTTTGTAGACTCTTCAACAACCTCCTTTTCTTTTATCCTAGAGTTCTTCACTGTGTCTTCCCTCCTTAAGTCCTCAGGAGCATAGACTCTACCACTACATGTCATTCCACCTAGCCCTGCAATATTTGTAACAACGAATCTCTTAAATTGAGATCCATCAGTCTGTTGTTTATTTGCTTGCACTTCCACACCATACTTCCATGGTATTGCCTTAGTATCCTTGTAAGGGAAAGGAGTTGGAATTTGTACAACGATGGGCTTAGGAGTCTAGGTTGCTGAAGAAGATGAATTCTTGGTGAAGTGAATCACCAATGATCTTGGTGCCCCTTGCTCTTCCTCTGATTGAGACATGAACACATCACCCTCCATATATGACTGGCCTATCTGGACTAGATTTGAGTCCATTAGACCCTGTAGAATTTGCTTGAATTCATCACACTCCTCAATGGAATGTTCAACTCCCAGATGAAGCCTGCATACCTCTGTATCGAGGTCTTGACCCTTAATTATCTCGAATTTGCACTCTAAAAAGATCACTCTCATGGAGGTTTTGACTTTCCAAACATCCTTGATTGGTTGATTAGATTGTTCTCCGATGGCATTCACTGAGGCATTTCCATGGCCAAGAAGTGGATTATTCTCGACATTCGACCCTTCTTCTTTAAATCTTGCACTTTATGCTTTAACCCCAAATTTTTTTCTGTAGAATGTCCTATTGTATTCGCATGGTAATCACATTTGGCATCTGGATCATAGCTTTTAGGATAAGGTGGTTGGACAGGCTTCAAAGCAAAAGGAATAATGAGAGAATTGGTTACCAAATGCGGTAGGAGCTCAGAGTAAGTCATGGGAATTGAGGTGAGTGTTCTTTGTTGGTTATTTCCTCTTCTTGTAGGATCATTGGTATTAAGGTGTGGGGTTCTTGGCTGGTTTGATTGAGGCATTGTTGGAGATAGGGCTTGTGGTAGTAGGGGTAGGTAGGCCATTCTAGATTGGTAAGGTTGTGGGTATGGAAGTTGGGAAGCTATTGCTATTTATGGGTTGTATGTGGGTTGAGGTATTTAGGAATGAAAGAGATAGGATTGTAGCTGGGCATGACAAGTGTAGGTATTATTGCATTTGTTTCACCTCCTTTTCTCTTGTCAATGGTTGTTATATGTTTTCTCACAGTTGTTGATCCTGTTGGCATGTAGGCGATCTTCCCGCTCCTT
Source organism: Amphicarpaea edgeworthii (assembly GCA_014843725.1). NCBI lineage: Eukaryota > Viridiplantae > Streptophyta > Magnoliopsida > Fabales > Fabaceae > Amphicarpaea > Amphicarpaea edgeworthii. The sequence continues at coordinate 10,787,926 of CM026324.1, forward strand.
ATACCTATTTCGACCCTCTCTCCAATGACAACTAGGTCTGTGAAATTCGATGAACATTTCCAATCATCCTGTCATAGAAAGGAGATTGGAGTAATGAACATTGTGACTATTTCCTTTTCAGATAACGAAGGTTGCACTTGAGCTGCCACTTCCCTCCAACTGTGGACATACTCCTTAAAAGTCTCACTCTCCTTTTTTGCCATGTTTTGCAGTCGTGTTCTATCTGGAGCCATATCCACATTGTATTTGTACTGTTTCAGGAAAGCTTCTGCCAAGTCTTTCCAAGTATGTAGCGTCGTTCATGTATCAACCCAGAGTAACCCCTTTGAGACTTTCTTGAAAGAAATGGATAAGGAGCTTGTCATCATAAGCACATGAGGCCATCTTCCTATAGTACATTGTGAGATGATTCTTCGGGCAAGTGTCTCCTTTATACTTATCAAACTCAAGGACCTTGAACTTATGTGGGATCACGACATCCAAGACTAGACATAGGTCTGCAGCATTGAACGCATAATGATCAAATCCTTCAATGGCTCTCATTCTTTCTTCCAAAATCTGTAACTTTTCTTTGGATTGGGTATCTTCAGATTGTTTAGTGTGGATGACAATGGCTGGTGTTGGATTGGTGGTTTGGTGATTTGGTAGGCCTTTGAATGGATTGGTACAAGGTACATAAGTGAAGGGTTGTGGCAAGGTTTGTGGATCATTAGTTCCAAGGCTTGGATCTTGGTTTAATGTTTGGTTTGGAGCATTTGAGGTGGAGGTGTGGGGATTGATTTTAGGGTTAATGGTCATGGGTGGCGTGTAACCTTGAGGTAGGACATATGGAAGGTTTGTAACACAAGCATGGTGATTAGCCTCGAGAGTATTGGTGGCTAACACTGGTGTGTAGCCAATATGGAGGCCATATTGAGGAAATGGTACTTGAACAGTAGGGTTGGCTTGTGACGTAAATCCTAGAGGGTGTGAAGGATTACCTTGAGATCTTTTTACAAAATTCCCATTTGTACCTTTCATTGATTCTAGCATCACCAAAATCTTGTTTATTTTTTCTTTCATCTGACTCATTTCCTCTTTTAGCTCTTCATGTTCATCTACGATTTCTTCCATGATCTTTGTCTTGGCACGTGTCCCGTAAGGGTGTCGTAGAGATGCTTGATTTGCTTCAATATTTGCCTTTCTTATTTCTCGTCCAATAAAATTATTTTGAGTTCCTAGTTAACATGACTAAAATTAGGATACAACTACCCTATTTTTAGAAATGCAAGGTTATTAGAAAATCATAAGTGGCATGACTCGCATTTGAACATTATTTTCTCGACCATTCCTTAAGATGTCACGTGTCAAGTATCAAGTCTCACAAAACATAGGACCAGGAGGTGTGTGAGTCTCCCCGATTAGACTTTTCTCTAGAACATCGCGTTCGAAGTACTAAGTCTAAGAACAAAAAGGGTAGTATGCCAAGACCATGATAAAGAGAAAAATATCAACATCATCTTTATTGATAAGCGGAACAAAAGTACAAAGTGCAAGTGATACCTTACAAGGTACATCATTCATTACTACTAGCCATATTCTTTATTTGGCTTATAATTCTTTTACAACATTCAATGAATTCATGGATCTCAATTGGTGTTGTAAGTGGGTTTATCATCCATTCAGCTTTGTGTAAGTAATATGAGGCATCATCGAGCATTTGTTTAATTTCTAAAGCTCGACTCACAAAGTTATGTGCCCAAAACTCTTGTCACCCTTAGTAATATTCAATGACTTCATTCAGTTGTTCTACTTGGTCTTTCAACTCCCTATTCTCTTCTGACATAAACTCATGTGATGAAACTAGGTCTTCATTGAATTGTTTCTCACTTTGGAACCTACTTTTGTACTTAGCCACCACCCTTTTCAACTGTTGCTTCAAGTCATCAAGTTGTCTCCGAGTACCCTTCTTAGTTATCTTAAATTCTTCACATGCCCTCCTCCATTGTGAAGCACCAGCCCTAGCTTCATCTTGCTCTCTTCTTCACATTGCTAGCTTAATGTTGGCAGCCTCTAAACAACTTTTTGTATTGAGTTTCTTCTCTTCTTCTACCTTGGCCCTCTTATTAGCTTGTATGACAAACTATATCCCTTGCATACTCTCCTTTTGCACCACCTAGCATTCTTGATGGGATCTTGTCAATTCCTTCTTCAAACTTTCTTTTTCTACTTTAAATTGTGCCAATGCTGTCTTTAGTCTTTCTATTTCCTTCGGACTCATGGTGGGTTCCTTTAGCATGTCTTTAATGATCGGAACTGAACCCTTGAAGGGTAACTTGATCTCTTGAACCCTTTCATTCAACCATTGGCTATAGCTTTTGTCTATCACCCAACTTCCATTGCTTAGCCATTCTTCTTTTCAAACAACTTGATTCCAGGCCTGCCTGACTTTATGAAGCATCTCCAAATCTTGATTTAGTTCATAGACAATAAAAGGAGTCACTACCCCTTTGGTTGGAGGATTTTTTATCGGATAACCAAATTGTCTTAAAGCCAGGATTGAATTGTAATTGATGCTACCTTTGGTTCCCATAAGTGGTACATTAGGGAACTCCCCACAACGAAGGATTATGTCAATTCTTTCTAGACCTTTTAAGCACCAAGATATTGTCCTCCCACTGAGATTTACAATGTCACGGGCCCAATCATGTTTGTTTCTAATCCCTACCTAGCCGACCTTCATGTGCCTGGTGAACCATATGTACAACACGTGCAAGCAACAAATGATGGTTCCACCCTTCTTTTTGTGGCGTAGGTTAAGAACATGATATGTATCTGCTAAGACAGTTGACATTGGATTTTTACCTCTATGCTTGTAGGCTAAAAAGACATCGATCGCTGCAAAATCTATAAAATCTTCAACATTGGGGAAGAGAACAATCCCATAAATGTTGAGAGCGAGTATATCCATGAATGCATCCCACTAATCATTTTTCACCAAATGTTGTGCATGTTCCTTTAAAAACTTCCTTGAGAAACCATTAATGCCCCCTTTTGTTTCTTTCTTTCTTGCTAACGTCCTTACATCAAGCTTCAAGGTTGTAGCAATTGTTTCTAGTGAAGGATAATGCCCCATGTATAAATAAGGCCCTTCACTCCTTAAAGGATACCCAAGTATCTGCCCAAACTCTTCTACTGTTGGGAATAATTGGAAATCTTGAAAAGTGAAGCACCTTAAAGGAGGATCATAGAATTGTGCCAAGGTAGGGAGGGCCCATTCTTGCACATTTACTTCTAACAAGTCAAGAATGTTCCCATATTTCTTAACAAAAGTGACGCCGAATGACTTTTAATGTATTGCTTAGGTCTTCCAAACTCTTCACATTAGGTATTTTAACCTTCAATTGCAAGGTCTTCCTTAAGTCCAATTCCATGTTTTCTTAAAAATATTCAAATGAGTTTCATGCACTTACGACTCCTTCCAACTTGAAAATTAATGCCATGATGGTTTTGTCTTTTTGAGATGGCAAAAATAAAAAAATGCATGATTTTTTTCTTGTGTAAAGTGCTTCCTATCATGTCACAGTTTCTCTATTATTCTTTTTTTTTTTTTAAAGACAAGGTGGGATGATGTTTATTATGAGATGGAATGATGGATAATGAAATAGAAATAATAAAATAAAATTGCATTAAACCATTTTCTACACATATGTTAAGTATTGCTCATGCTGTGTCCTATGAAGATATTCTTAACCGTTGGAGCTTTATATCTGTATAACATGTGATCCTCCCTAACAGGTAGTTCTATGATTCTAAAATGGGTTCCTAGAGCCAAGGACCATATCTCGAAATATTGATCACAACAATAGGTAAACTATCAAAAGTTTTCCCTATTTTAACATTTTTTAAAGCTTTTCTTCCTAGGAGGTTTTCCCTACTTAATCATTTCTATTTTGCTTGCAGCTGCATTGTTTGAATTTCCACCACCTAGTGTTGGGCCTAGGTTTGATAGAGTGGTTGCTTACATGATGATGGAGCTGCTGCCCATGAGGATGAAACTGCTAGTTGATTGATGAAGCTGTCAATGCCCATTGACTCTTGCTTGTTTCTTTTGTTCCTTTTGTTCCTTTTTTCTTTTTGCTGCTTCTTTTTTTCTTGTTTTTCTTTTGCTGCTTCTTTTTCCCTTGTGCTTTGAATTGATTTGGGCACTTATTGTAAAACTACACTTCAATTTTAAAGTGGCTTGTAGCATAATAACCTTGAGAAATGAGAAAAAATTAGGTTTCTTGCCCAACATTTTTATTGTGCATATTTTCTTCTTTTCCCTTTCCTTTCTTCTTTTTTGATGTGGCAAGACATAACTTGTGGGATAATAATAACAACAACAACAATAATAATAATTATAATAATATAATTAGACGGACAAAATTGGGTGTTGACACTTTGTATTTTGATTTTCGCACGATTGTTTTTTGCTTTCATTTGGTTATGTGCTTCTCTCTATAATGAGAACTTCGCTTATTTCGCTTCCACGTCTCTTGACCTCATGACAAATCTAAACACCAAAAGTGATTCAAATATTAGTAATGATTAAGAGACCGATCAAAACAACCAAAGCGATTCAAATTTTTCTAAGTGTATTTTCTCCTTAAGAGATCGATCAAAACAACAAAAGCGATTCAAATTTTACTAAGCGTATTTTCTCCTTTAGAGAAAAATGATTCAAAATTTACTAAGTGTATTTTCTCCTTAAGAGATCAATCAAAACAACAAAGGCGATTTGAGTTCGAGGTTTACTAAGTGTATTTTCTCTTTAAGAGACCAACCAAGTTTAGGCGACTTGATCAGTTTATTTAGTTGGCTACCAATCCATCATCTAGTGTGGTCGGTGTTTTTTCACTTTAATAGACCGACAAAGTTTCAGCGACTTCATCGGTTTAATTAGTTGGCTACTGATCCATCATCGAGTGGGGTCGACATTTTTTTCTCTTTAAGAGATCAACCAAGTTTCAATGACTTGATTGGTTTAGTTGTCTATCGATCCATCATCTAATGTGGTTGGCGCTTTTTCTCTTTAAGAGACCAACCAAGTTTCAGCGATTTGATTGGTTTACTTAGTTGGCTATCGATCCACCATCTAGTGTGGTCAATGCTTTTTCTCTTTAAGAGACCAACCAAGTTTCTACAACTTGATTGGTCTACTTAGTTGACTACTAATCCATCATCTAGTGTGGTCGGTGATTTTTCTCTTTAAGAGACCGACCCAAGTTTCAGCAACTTATTCGGTTTACTCAGTGGACTACTGATCCATCATCTAGTATGGTTGATGCTTTTTCTATTTAAGAGACTGACCAAATTTCGGCGACTTGATCGGTTTACTTAGTTGACTACCGATCCATCATCTAGTGTGGTCAACACTTTTTCTCTTTAAGAGACTGACCAAATTTTGGCGACTTGATCGATTTACTTAGTTGGCTTATCGATCCATCATCTAGTGTGGTTGACATTTTTTACTCATTAAGAGACTGATCAAGTTTTGACAACTTGATCAGTTTGGCTGCCAATTCAACATCTAGTGTTGTAATGTGCTACTGAAATCACTACTCCCAATTTGTTCAATGTTGATCGCCTTAGCAATATGTTGTAAGCAGATGGGGCATTAACCACCAAATACCTTACTTTTATTGTTTTGGCTACTTTTCCTACTCCGAGAGTTGTTAGGAGGTTGATGCTGCCTCTGACTTCTATGTGTTCTCTTGCAAAACTATTCAGGGCCCTTGGATGAAAGTGCAAAACCCCATCAAAATTTTCAACTATCCTAATATAGTATGTCCGTCAAATTCCCTTGGTCCACCAAAATTCTCTTCATATTAAAACCCATCATGATCGCCTCAATCATGATCGAATCATGATCATGTGGTGTTACCCCCTCATAGTCCCGGTCAGAGAACACAATGTTCAAGGCTCCCCAAATTTTCTTGCTCTCAACCCTTTGCAAAAAGCAGCCACCGTCATCCTCTCATCTGGCTCTGGAATTTTCACTGAGACCAAGTGAATCGAGCCGAAAAATCCTTCAGTGTCTCTCCCCATGCCTAACGTATATTGAACAGGTCGATCGTGACTAGGGGCTTCCTCTTATTGGCCGCAAATTGAGTTTCAAATAGTCTAGAAAACTCTTCAAACCCCTTTATTGATCAATCTGCTATGCCTTTGAACTAGTCCAACGCGATGCCCGCCAACGTCCCCGCGAACATCTTGCATCTCAACATGTCACTCCCTCCATTGATCAGCATATGTGCTCAATACATGTGCAAGTGTTGATTAGGATCCTATGATCCGTCATATAGCGGCACCTTTGGGACAAGGAAGTGTGTTGGGATCGGTTCTCCTATGATTAACTGAGTGAAAGGTTGAAAATCTCTTGACGGTTGGACAACATCCTTCCCCTCCAAACTGAAGATTGAAGACTTCATGTAGATTTTTGGTATTTTCATACATCATAGTCTTTTCCTCTTTTCTAAGTTAGTCTATTTTTCTTTAAGCGACAACATGAATAGATGATGACTTTGTATTGTGTGTTTTAGACTAAATTAATTACACTTGCTAAGATGTTTGCAAAACCTTTTCAAAACTTTTATATTTGCATCCAAATATGATTTACTATTTTAGAATATGCATTCCGAGTCTTGCAATCGATTATAGTATCAAGGAATCGATTACTAGAGAGCTTATCCAAACCAGAATAGCCTCTGCCCTCAAGATAATTAATTACATGATCTGGCAATCGATTACAATGAACTTTTTAATTCTTAGAATTGGCTCTGTTTAAAATGTAATTGATTACCAGAACAATGCAATAGATTACAATTGATGATAACAAGTTTAAATCATCTTCTAATACACGAGATAATCGATTACTCTTTATTCCAATCAATTACATCTGGTATTAACGGTCACTTTAAAAGATATCCAATCCGATACTTGTTAAATCCTTTTCATATCTTTTTGACCTAGCTATATCTTTCAAATCCTAAATCTTATATTTGATTGAGTAACCTTTTCCCCTCAGATCTTATCTTATACACTAAATTATTTTCATATCCAAATCTTATATTTGTTTCTAAAGATAAGATTCTACAATTCCTAAACACTATAAAGAGAACCTATTGGGTTTGCATTCAGCATCAACTCAATTGTAGAGAATTCATTCTATTCTTCACTTTCCTACTTCTCAAAGTTGAAATTCTATTGTGCTATCAATTGTCGAAATTCTCTTTATAGAAAAAGCTTTTCTTCAGCTATACTTGCACATTAAGGTGCTTTTGCTTTGAGCTTTTTCCAGCTACACTTGCACACTTAGGTGTTTTCTATCCAAGCCCTTCTTTTAGCTAAATATGCACAATCTAGGTCCTTTCGTTCCTTAAATTCTTTTTCTTTCACTTGGTTGTTCTTGGCACTTTAGGATAGGGTTTCCTAAACACTTGTTTTCTAGGATAGGGTTTCCTAGAAGTAGTGCTTGAGTGGTGATAGTGTTTCACACTCTCACATAGGTTTTGCAAGCTTTCTCGTTGTTTTTGGAGTTGATTGCTTTTTCGACTTTTTGATTCTTCACTGTTCAACAACTTGTTTTCATCAATCTTCTTCTTTGCATGGAAGCATCTATTTATAGTAGAGCTTCATGGATTTGAACGTTGAAGCATTTTGATTTGTTGTTTAATAGTTGAGTGTTGAAGTTACTTTAGCTTGAGCAAGTCAAAAGAGAGCAAGCTCTGGTCATTTCAAAACTCTGCTTTAGTTTTTCATAGGTTTACTTTTTTGAGCAAAGTATCCTTCTAGATGTACCTACTTTAACTTCACCATTAACGAGACAAACAAACAAATATACGGGGAATATATGTAAAGTTGTTCAATGAGATCTTTCTCTCTTTCTGTTTTAGACACAACGTTCTTAAAGTCAAGATATAAATGATTAAACTTGTGTCGTCTGGTGCCAACGTGGTACTATAGATGAGAAGACTGTGTCAATCTATTAGGATTAGACACTATCTGTTGTGCATAGGATCACTTCACCGTCTGGTATAGGACGATCTCATTGATGCCTTAGGGAAATTTTCCTTGCACCTGGAAATATGTTTTGTCTCTCTGACATAACTCTTTTCGGCCTAGTCAGATAGTGACCTCGTTGTCTGGTTAAAGCACTTTGAATCCTTAATTTATTATGAAAAAAATTTCAAACACTTAATCAAAATAGTGAGAGTGTAGAGATATTACCATTCGTCTGTGATGATTTTTAGTTCCCTGAAATGTCTCAATTTCAAATCATTAGTTTGATAAAATATTATCAAATTTGTTATCATTAAAATCAATCAAAATATTAAGGGATAGACGTCATCCAATGTCTTAGTTCTAACAAATTATATACTTTTTATTCGATCCAACACAAAGTATTTTTATTTTTTTTTGGTTTAATGGGGGCTAGAAACCCAAGCTAAAAATCACAAAAGAAATTAAAAACAACAATATTAGCAAGAAGGGGGATTTGGATCCAATGAGGAAGAAATTATTAAGTGGTTTAAGACCACCCATCATTCATGGTCCCAACCCATAATTATGTGACTTATGGTTTAGGGTTTATCTACGGTCCCCAACCAACAAATACGTGTCACATAATTATTGGTCAAAACCATGAATAACGCGGTGTTCTTGGACCACTTAATAATATCTGAAGATGTGAGAGCAAGAAACATAATTATCCTGTCCAGTAAGCACTACAATGTTGTTCATGAGTGAGTAACAAGCGTGATGATGATGGTGACCATCATTAAGGAACTAAGTAGTAAGGGCTGAGTCAATTTCACTTAGCACTTTCCTGGTGACTCCTCAATTTCAAAGAATCTTCAACCCCCAAAAGATAGCCCACAAAAGATAGTCCAGCCGAGTAGTTTAACTCAACTAACTAATAAGTCAAAACTCACTAAAATTAAGTTTAGTAGAAAATTTATCCTAATAATGGAATAAGTTCAAAATCCAACCTATTTTTTTGGCATAGTAATGATGGATTGAATTTGGGTTAATCTATTTAGAATTGATGGTAATGGACCAACAATGTAAAATAGTGTTGCATAGTCATCCAATCAAAGTTTGTGATTGGATGATTGAATATTGGTTAATACTCATTACAACTATTAGACTTCAAGAAATTGAATAGTGAAGATGGGCAAAAAGACCAAAATGGGTGTTTTCTTAAAAGAAAACACCATTAGAAAACATCATTTTGGTTAGATAGTAAAAGTATGGGTAAAGTATGTTTTTGGTCCTCCAACTTTTTCAGTTTTTTACTTTTGGTCCCTATACTTTTTTTCATCATGGGTTTTAGTCCTTTCCATCCATGCTTTGTTAAATGCCTATTTTTTTTTATTTTTTTTTTTGCATATTTTAATTAACTTTCTACTACGTGTACATTTTTAATAAATTTTTTTAATTGGAAAAAAATAAAAATAATTAAAACAATACACACGTGGATTAATTATGCTTTTTTTTAAAATAAAGTTTTTATAACTATTAATACACGTGTATATTTTATAATTTTATTTAAAAAAATATTTTTTTTTCAATTAAAAAAATGGGAAAATAAAAAAAATGATTAAAAATGTACACTTGACAGAAAATTAATTAAAATGTGCAAAAAAAAAAAGTAGCCATTTAACGGAGCATGAATGGAAAGGACTAAAACCCATGACAAAATAAAAGTCTGGGACTAAAACCAAACTTAAAAAAGTCTGGGGACCAAAAGCAGAAAATTGAACAAGTTGAAGGACCAAAAACGTACTTTACCCTAAAAGTATTTACCAATCTAGGTAGTACTAATCATTCAAGTGCCCCTTGCACTAACATGCTAACTTGGCCCTGTAGGAGGCACTAGTCAGTCAAGCGCCTTGCACAAGGGAATATTCCTCTCATTGGTTCTGAGAAAGGTCCATCATGATTGGACCCTTTTTTTCGAAAAATGGAGAGGCGCTTGACTAATGGCTGCCTCCCCCTATAAATTGCTTGTTGGTCCCCCCCATTTCACTTTCCTTTGCCTCTTATTCTCTCTACCTTCTCTAGGTTTTTTTTAAGTTGTTTTCTCCTTTCTCGATGCATTGTTGAGATTCTTTGGTGGTCCCATTTTTTTGTTTTTTTTGCAAAGGAGGCATAGATCCAAGAAGCATCTCATGTTTATAATTTTTTTTTTGTATTGTATATATTTATTTTGTCTTATTCATCTGATTTTTTTGTTTTGTTTTGTTTTGTTTTTTTTTTTTTGCAAAGGAAGCATAGATACAAGAAGTGCATAGAAGAAGTGCCTCAAGTTTTTATTTTTTATTTTTTATTTTTCATTTTTCATTTTTTTTGTTGTATTATATTTTTTTCTATTAGATGAATCATGTTTTTTTTTTCTTGAAGGAGGCACATGTCCAAGAAGTGCATCAAGTTTATAATTAAATATTTGTTTTTTTTCATTATTTTTGTTGTATTGTATATTTTATTTTCTTTGTTTGATGAATAATGTTTTTTTGTTGTTTTTTCCCCAAAGGAGGCACATATTGAAGAAGTGCCTCAAGTTTATAATTAATTTTTGTTTTGTTATTTTTGTTGTATTGTATATTTTATTTTTCTCTGATGAATAATTTTTTTTTGTCGCTGATGAATATTATTTTTTGTCTTTGATGAATATTTATTTTTGTCAATCACAGTGATCATGGCAAACCACTCAGCACTTTTTCCTAAACCCATTGACACCCATCTCTTCTCATGCACCAAAATGTACATGTTTCAAAAGAAGTTTATATTAGAATGATGTATTTTACTGAATGTGTGTGGGAGAAAGCCACATCTCATCTCTATTTATATCGAGGAAACCCTCAGTAATTGATTACATCATATAAAGATAAAGAGAAATAATAACTAATAAGATAATATAGAGATAATATAAGGATAATAACTACCAAGATAATATAAATATAATATATATTCTAACAGCCCCCCTCAAGCTAATGCATATATGTCATATGAGCCAAGCTTGTTACAAATGTAGTTAACCTTGGGACTTGTGAGAGACTTAGTGAACATGTCTGCAAGTTGATCTTTAGAATTGACAAAATCAGTGGTAATTGCTCTTGAGAGTATCTTCTCTCTCACAAAGTGACAATCTATCTCTATGTGTTTGGTTCGTTCATGGAACACCGGGTTTGATGCTATGTGAATGGCAGCTTCATTATCACAAATTAGTTTAGTGGCTGTAGTGTCTCCAAATTTTAACTGTTGGAGAAGTTCCCTAAGCCATGTAATCTCGCAAACGGCTACTGCCATCGTATGATATTCAGCTTCGACACTTGATCTGGCAACTATCTTTTGCTTCTTACTTTTCCATGAAATCATATTTCCTCCAACAAGAACACAATATCCAGAGGTGGATTTCCTATTTGATGGTGATCCTGCCCAATCAGCATCAGAGTAAGAAATGATGTTGGTATTACCTTTATCTTCATACAATAGTCCACGACTTGGTGCATTTTTGATATATCGAAGGACACAGGTGACAGCATCCCAATGACCTTCACAAGGTTCTTTCAAGAATTGGCTCAACACACTAACAACAAATGTAATGTTTGGTCTAGTGATAGTGAGGTAATTAAGCTTGCCTACAAGTCATCGATACCTTCCCAGGTCTTTCTAAGGCGCCCCCTAACCCGGAATAAGCTTAACATTAGGATCCATAGGAGTATCACTTGGACGACAATCAAGCATTCTAGTTTCCGTCAGAATGTCTAAGGCGTATTTTCGCTGGGAAAAGGCAATACTAGATGAGGATTGGGCAACTTCAATGCCCAAGAAGTACTCGAGTGGACCCAAATCTTTAGTCTGAAACTGAGTGTGAAGGTGAGACTTGAGACGGGTAATTCCAGTTGAGTCATTGCCAGTGATGACGATGTCATCAACATATACAATGAGATAGATACACAAGCCAGACAGAGAATGGAGGGAAAATACTGAGTGGTCAGCTTCACAACGAATCATACCAAACTCAAGCAAAGCTGAGCAGAAATGACCAAACCAAGCCCGAGGGGATTGCTTCAAACCATAAAGGGAGCGACGAAGCTTACAGACAAGGTGTGAGCCACCAGAAATAGTAAAATTGGGTGGTTGATCCATGTACACCTTTTCTTGCAACTCACCATGCAAGAAGGCATTTTTGATATCCAGTTGGTGAAGAGGCCAGTGTCGGATGGTAGCCATAGCAAGAAAAAGCCGAACAGAGGTGATTTTAGCCACGAGAAAAAAAGTGTCGCTATAATCTAGACCAAAAATTTGAGTATAGCCCTTAGCCACCAACCGAGCTTTGTAGCGATCAATGGTGCCATTTGGTGCAATCTTCACCGTATAAACCCAACGACACTCGATAATGGATTTGTTGGGAGGCAAGGGAACAAGCTCCCATGTGTTGCTAGCATCCAATGCAGCCATTTCTTCCAACATCGCTTGTTGCCAATTGTGGTCAGCCATGGCTTCACCTGTAGACTTAGGAATAGACACATAATCCAAAGAAGAGATAAAAGAGTAATAGGAGGGAGATAAACAGTCATAGTGCAGAGTAAAGACATAAAAAGGATTAGCATTACGAGTGGATCGAATACCTTTGCGAAGCGCAATGGGAAGTTCAGGTGCAGGAGACGGTGGTGGAAGGACGTTTGGAGCAGGAGATGATGCTAGAGGATCTAGTGGCATCGCCAATGGTGCCTGTGTCCGTTGGTGGTATTTAAGTAATGAAGGTGGAGTGGGAGCAACAAGTGGTGCTGGAACAATAGGTGGGACCTCCAAAGGGACATTTTCAACGGTGGAGGAAAAGAAAGGAGTAGTCTCAAAGAATGTAACATCAGTAGAGACAAGATATCGCTGAAGATGAGGAGAAAAACATTTATAACCTTTTTGAAGGCGGGAGTATCCTAGAAAAATACATTTTAGGGACTTGGCAGAGAGTTTATTTTTACTTGGAGTGAGATCATGGACAAAACATGTACTCCCAAAGACACGAAGAGGAACATGGTGAAGATTTTTTTTAGGATATAAGATGGAGTAAGGAATCTGATTGTTAAGAATCGATGAAGGCATGCAGTTAATCAAATGACACGCAGTAAGGAGAGCATCTCCCCAAAAATGAAGTGGAACATTATAGTGAAGAAGAAGTGTGCGAGCGGTTTCCACCAAGTGGCGATTTTTGCGTTCAGCAACACCATTTTGTTGTGGTGTGTGGGCACAAGATGTTTGATGAAGAATCCCTTACGAGTTTAAAAAGGACTGAAACTGAGATGGCATATATTCTTTTGCATTATCAATTCGCTAAATTTTAATTGAGGAGCCAAACTGATTTTGAATCTCAGCAGAAAAACTTTGAAAAATAGAAAAAACATCCGAACGATTCTTTATTAGAAACACCTAAGTACAACGAGAAAAATCATCAATAAATGTGACAAAATAAAAATATCCTAATGTGGAACAAACTCGACTAGGACCCCAAATATCAAAGTGAATTAAAGCAAAAGGTGATGCAGCACACTTATTGACACGAGGACTATAACTAGAACGACTATGTTTGCCTAGTTGACATGACTCACACTGAAAAGACAAAACTTTAGAAAGATTAGGAACTAAAAGACGTAATTTTTCCAGACTCGGGTGCCCAAGGCGTTGATGTGCGAGAACTGGAGAGACAGAGGAGACATAGGCAACTGAAGGCGTAAGCTGATATAATCCTCCAGACTCATGTCCTACTCCAATCGTTCGTCCATTGCGTCGATCTTGTACAAGAACAAAATTATTTTCAAACAAGACAGAAAAATCAAGAGTGCAGGTAAGTTTGCTAATAGAAATTAAATTAAAAGGACAACCAGGAACAAATAAAACAGAGTGTAAAGAAAGTTGAGGAAGGGGATGGGTTTGTTCGATGCCCCGAACTTTAATTTGAGAGCCATCTGCGAGAGTAATAGAGGGCAAGGAGTTTGAAAAGGTTAAGGAAGAGAAAAGGGATTGGTTACCACTCATGTGATTAGAGGCACCGGAATCAAGTATCCAAGGTCCAACAGAGGGGGACTGAGAAATAAAAGCCATAGGATTACCAGACTGAGCCACAACAGTGACAGGTGATGCATGTTTGTTGGTTGCTCGAAGCTGAGGAAGCTTGATAATCGCTTTATATACGTAAATATTGCATCATATTTTGTAGTGATTATCTAATGTTCTCAGGATTTTTAGCTTAGTTTGAAATCATTTAATATAGATTTGTATAGTTTGATAATTCTAACCCTAAGAAGTTATTTTGTGAGAAATATACTCTAATTTATGTGTGCAGGCCTAGATTCAACAGTAAAGGGAGAAGATAGGTCTCGCTAAGCGACACATCTCGCTCAGCGCTTCACTCGCTGAGCGCAAAATCAAGCTACGCGAGCTAGGCGGCCTATGACGCGCTGAGCGCCATATTGCGCTAAGCGACATTTTCATTCGAACTGAAGACTCGCTTAGCGGGACATCACGCTTAGCGAAAGTTGCTTTTGAACTAAATCTGCGCTTAGCGGACTATTGCGCTTAGCGGAACACCTGTTCTGAGATGTATTATGCAGTGTCCTGTGCTTAGCGGAATGTTGCGCTAAGCGCGACTTCGACTATATAAGTTGCACTTGTAATAATTTTGAAGCATTCAGACTTTGGTGGATTTTGTTGAGCTGCTTCCTCTGTTTTCCCCTGTTTCCTCTGTTCTCTTTCCTCCATTTTTGTAATCTTTTCAAAGCTTCTCATGACAATGAGAAGCTAATCTATTAGTGTTGAGGACTTGGAACTAGGTGCTGATCATGTAAACGCTTTTCTTCATATCTATTCATTGAAATATTCAGTTTAATGTTCATTTCTCTATCTTTATTCTTGTTATATGATTGGATCAGTTATATATACATGTTTTAGAGTTTACCTGCCATTGACAAATGCTGTTGAACTTGGAACTGAGTTTGAACTCTAATGGAGTGTATTTCTAGACATAGGATAGACTCCATTAGCTCCGCAAAGATCTCTAAGCTTCATCAAACCACTCAACTGAACTTACCGAGACATCGGAAGTGAGGTTGAGCAGTTTAGGCTTGATTTGATGAGAGATCACGTTTTGAGCACTTTTAGATCGAAGTTAATCTGAACTATTACTATGAATGGAGAATATATCTTATATGTTTACATGGGAAGCAAATCGATTGAACCAAATCCTCAACATATCCATTATTCCATTCTAAAACTCAAGCACGCCAACTGTTCGATCATAGTCCTCAATCAACATTGTCGTTTTTATTGTTTATCGTTAGTGTTAACTGTAGTGTTTAGTTTAATTTCTGTTATTACTTATGTTTCAAGAACAACCAACTTTAAAAACTAAACTAGTATTTAGGAATTGATTATTTTGCTAATAGTCAAATACGGACAATTCCCTGTGGATTCGATACTGGGATCTTCCCTTTTAAACTACTTGTGTGATATTTGGTACGCTTGCCAAAATAGTCCATCAAGTTATTTGGTGCCGTTGCCGGGGAGTTGTTCATGGTATTCGGCGATTAGTATTTATGTCAATCTTAATCATTAGTTCAATTTTGTCTATTGTATAATTTTACTTAGTTTATATTCATTGTATGCTTTGTTTATATTTCGTTATTTCAAAGAATCTGCCTCTGCCTCTGTTCTACACATTTTTTTGCTACATAATTGGAGCTGCTGCATAATTTTGCAGCAGAAAATTCTGCATAATTTTGGAGCACTGATTTGGTAGAACTTTCTTTCAATTGCTGCATAATCTAGAAATACACTGTTGCATGTTTTCTGCTACATAATAGGAGTTGCTGCATAATTTTGCAGCAGAAAATTCTGCATAATTGTCATTCTTGACTGCTTGCTAACCTACTTTTGAGTACTTGAAGTGTATGCAAGGTAGGAGTTTAGAAGCTGATCTAATCCCATTAGATTCAGAGATAGAAAACACCTATCGGAAGATCAAGGCCGCAAGAAGAAAACGAGAAAGACAAGCGGCTCAGAAAGCTTATTCCTCCTTACAACCACACATTGAGATTCCTTCCAGTGCCGAAGAACCAATCATGGAAGACAATCAACAAAAATGCACTCTGGAAGACTATGTGGCTCCTACTATTCCAGCTCACTTCACGAGTATTATGAGACCAGAGGTACAAGCTGCAAGTGTCTCATATCCATCTTCTCTCATCCAGCTCATACAAGCCAATGTGTTCCATGGCTTGCCTAATGAAGACCCCTATGCTCATCTATCCACCTATATGGAAATTTGCAACACGATTAAATTGGCAAGGGTTCCCGATCATGCCATTCGCCTCAATTTATTCTCATTCTCTCTGGCAGGAAATGCCAAGCAATGGCTCCATTCCTTCAAGGGTAACACATTCCAGACTTGGGATGAAATTGTTGCTAAATTCCTCAACAAATACTTTCCAGAGTCCAAGACTGCACAAGGGAAGACAAAGATTTCCTTTTTCACTCAAAGGGCTGAGGAATCTCTAGGTGAAGCGTGGGATCGCTTTAGAGGATTGCTAAGGAAGACACCAACCCATGGCTTTGAGGAGCCAATACAAATTATCATGTTCATTGATGGGTTGAAGAACCATACCAAGTAATTGTTGGATGCTTCAGCCGGAGGGAAGGTCAAGATGAAGACCGTGGAGGATGCCATAGCACTGATTGAAAATATGGCTGCAGGTGATCATTCTATCACTCATGATAGGACTCATATTCCTCCAAGGAAGGGCATTTTGGAGTTGCATTCTCAAGATGTCGTTTTAGCTCAAAACAAAATCCTAACCCAGCAAATCGAGGCTCTTACAAAGCAACTAAGCAACCTTCCACAGCAACTGAAGAGTCTTCACAACCAACACCCTCCTCTAAGGAATTTCTGCTGTCAAGTATGTGGAGGAGACCATGAAAACGGTGTTTGTATGACCTCAGAAGGGCCACATGAAGAAATGAACTACATGGCCAATAACAACAACAATTGTGGAGGTAATTATAGTGGGTACAATCAGGGTCAAGGGGGAAACCAAGGTGGAAGCTACAACCGGGAATGGTAATCACATCTTAGTAACAACTATAACAAGGACTCAGGAGGTCCGTCAAATAGACCTCAGCATCAAGGACCCTCTGTGTATGAGAGACAAAACAAGCTGGAAGACTCTTTCACACGGTTCTTAGATGTGACCGCTTCCAACCATAAGAGCACTCAAGCCTCCATTAAGAACTTAGAAGTCCAATTGGGGCAGCTGGCCAATCAAGTGGCTGAAAAATTTAATGGGAAATTCATTGCCAACACGGAGGTGAACCCAAAGGAACAATGCAATGCTGTAATGACTAGAAGCAAATGCATAGAAGACACTGCCCTTGACACACCAGAACCAACAACAGTAGAAACTAATGCCCCCAATGGAGTGATAGAAGATGTGTTAAGTGAGAAAGAGGTTGATAAAGGTCAGGAAGAAGGGATAGCAGCTGACCAAGAAGATGGCACAACAAAAATGGTGGAATTGTGATTGAAGAGGCATTACTAATGCACGAGCCCAAGCACCAATTGGTGAAGAAGGCAAAGGAAGCTCCAGAACAAGAGGTCACCAAGAATTTACCTTATCCTCTGATTCTATCAAGGAAAGACAAGGAGAGGTATTTCACTAGATTTCTAGAAGTCTTCAAGAAATTGGAGATCACCATTCCCTTCAGTGAAGCGTGATCAGTGCATCTTCATGCACATTCTTCTACTGTTATTCTTAGGCATTTCCTTAGTTTATTTCAGTAGTTTCACCATTTTAGTGTGTTTTCATATTTAAGTCTGTTTCTAGCTTTATTTAATTTTCGTATTTTATTTTCAGCATTAGCAGCTTTCAATGGAAAATTCATAACTGGAGCTACAGGAATCAGATTGAGGCGTTCTAATATTCGTTGGAAAGATAAGAGAAAGAGCTACAACTTTCATGTTGGAGTCAGAAGCTGATTCGGATTGTAGAAGGCTTGAATAATTCGTCAAAGTTGCAGACGTTAAGAAATAATTTGTTTTGGGTCAATTTTATGGGCCTGGTTTGTATTTTCCGACCCGGTTCGGATTATTAGTGAAACTCTTATTCTATTAAAACGCTAGGGCCGGCTGCTGTGCATATATTCACTGTTCACGCAGCACTACTCACTCACTATTCACGAAATTTCTTGGAGAGTTTTGAGCAATTGTAATGGAGAACTAATTTCTGAAGAATCAATCTACTGCAATCGGATTCCACTTTGAGGTTCTTTTGTAAATTCCATGTCAATCTGTTTCCTTTGATTTATTCCAATAATCTCAATTATTTGCTTAATTTGATTGTTGTTATAGGATATAAATCTTAAATTCGATTGGTTGTTTGATCTTGAACCAATTTCGCGTTAACGTAGCTTTTACATTATCGCGTTTGATCAGATTGCGTTTGCTTAATTCGCAATAGTTTTTAATCCGTTTGCTTAATTTGGAATTCAAGATCATATGCCGTATAATTTCTATTGCGCTTGTCAGTGGTTATTATAGTCGAATAGGATCAGACCCGTTTAGGGAATTGGAATTTATAGGGATCAATGATAAGTCGGAAGTCGATACAGTAGGTTGATTCGCTTTAGCTTATTCGATAATCACAATTTATTTTAATTCCTTTTTCTTGAAATCATAATCTAAACCCCCCCATTAACCGTTACTGCATTGATTAATAATAATACAAGAATCCTTGAGAACGATACTCGAGTTGTCGTTACCATAACTACATTTTCAAAATCACTCGTTTTTGATCCGTGCGCGACAGCGGATCAAAGCGCTACAACAGATGCCTTTATATGCCAAGTTCATGAAGGATTTGGTTACTAAGAAGAGGAAGTACATTGAAGAAGAGACCATCAATGTTCAGGGCAATTGTAGTGCCATCATCCAACGAACCCTTCCACCAAAGTTCAAAGATCCGGGTAGTTTCACAATTCATTGCACCATTGGAGAGATTTCCATAGGGAAAGCCCTAATTGACTTAGGTGCAAGCATCAATTTAATGCCACTCTCAGTGCTTCGAAGGATTGGAGACTTGGAATTGAAACCAACTTGGATGACTCTCCAACTTGCAGATCGCTCCATCAAATATCCTCATGGTGTCATAGAGGTGTCAAAGTTAAGGTAGGAGAATTCACCTTCCCTGTTGATTTTGTCATCATGGACATGGAGGAGGATAAGGAGGTGCCCTTAATTCTAGGAAGACCCTTTATGATGACGGCAAACGTGGTGGTAGATATGGGGAAAGGACATCTTTAGCTGAGCGTGGCCGATCAAAAGGTCACCTTCAACATCTTTGAAGCCATGCACCACCAAAATGACACCAAGGATTGCCTCCGCATTGATGCATATGAAGAGGAAGTGGTAGAAGCTACTCAACAGCTGACTTTACACTCTCCTCTTGAGCGAGTCCTGGTTAATTCCATGGACTGCCTTACTATAGAGGAGGAAAATGAAGTCCAAGAGTACAGACATCATTTGGAAAAGCTAAAAGAAATTCCTCCAAATGATAATATCTATGAAAAGTTGAAGAATGACAAGGCAGAGAGGCCCAAGCTTGAGTTGAAGACCTTACCTTCTCATCTTAAATACATTTTTTTGGATGAGGAGGAAGGCAAACCAATAATCACCAGCAATTTTGTGTCTTCTGAGGAAGAAACGCAGTTATTGGAACTTCTCAAGCGTTATCAAGAAGCTGTAGGTTGGCATATCTCTGATCTCAAGGGAATTAGTCCATCTTATTGTATGCACAAAATCATGATGGAAGGCGACTACAAGCCAGTGCAACAACCTCAGAGGCGACTCAACCCCACCATGAAGGAAGAAGTGAGGAAGGAAGTGCTTTCACTTGATGGCTACTCTGGATATAATCAAATAGCAATAGACCCGGAGGACCAAGAGAAGACTGCTTTCACTTGCCCTTTTGGAGTTTTTGCTTACCGGAGAATGCCATTCGGATTATGTAATGCTCCGGCCATGTTCCAACGCTGCATGCTTGCTATCTTTGCCGACTTGGTAGAGAAATGCATTGAAGTATTCATGGATGACTTTTCTGTCTTTGGGGCCTCGTTTGGCCTGTGTCTCTCTAACCTGGAGTTGGTATTGAAAAAATGTAAGGAGAGTAACTTGGTGCTGAATTGGGAGAAGTGTCACTTCATGGTTCAAGAGGGAATTGTGCTTGGGCACAAAATTTCAATAAGAGGAATTGAAGTGGACAAGGCGAAGATTGATGTGATTTCCAAGCTACCACCACCAGCTAACGTGAAGGGGGTGAGGAGTTTTCTTGGTCATGCCAGCTTCTACAAAAGATTCATTAAGGATTTCTCCAAGATAGCCAGACCACTTAGCTCCTTGTTGGCAAAAGAAGTCAAATTCAGCATGAGCACAGAATGCTTAACCGCCTTTTATGCCTTGAAGGACAAGCTTATCTTTGCACCAGTGATAATTGTTGCTGATTGGAGTCAAAATTTTGAGCTGATGTGCGACGCCAGTGATTATGCAGTAGGAGCTGTTCTAGGACAACGGAGGAACAAAGTCTTTCACTCCATCCACTACGCTTCCAAGGTGCTCAATGATGCTCAACTCAACTACGCCACTACAGAAAAGGAACTGCTAGCCATAGTATACGCTCTAGAAAAGTTTAGATCTTATTTGGTAGGATCTAAGGTGGTTATTTATATTGACCATGCAGCCATAAAGTATCTCCTTACCAAGCCAGACTCCAAACCCAGACTGATTCGATGGGTGCTACTTCTGCAAGAATTTGATATTGAGATCAAAGATAAGAAGGGGAGCGAAAATTCAGTTGCAGACCATCTATCTCGCCTAATAAATGAAGAAGTCACCAACAAAGAGCTAGAGATCAGAGAGGAGTTTCTTGATGAATTCCTCATGATGGTGCAAGAGAGTCCTTGGTTTGCAGACATCGCCAATTATAAAGCTGCCCATGTGATGCCAGAAGGGATGAATTGGCATCAAAAGAAGAAATTCTTAAGGGATTGCACTTACTATGTTTGGGATGATCCCTTCTTGTTTAGGATTGGGGCCGATCAACTTCTAAGGCGATGTATTCCACAAGAAGAGGCCAAGAATATTCTATGGCATTGTCATAATTCACCTTATGGAGGTCACTATAATGGTGGACGTACAGTTGCCAAGGTACTGCAATCAGGCTTCTACTGGCCAACCTTGTTCAAGGATGCTTTTGAACATGCTCAAGCATGTGATAAATGCCAAAGGATAGGGAGCATATCAAAAAGGCATGAAATGCCTCTCCAAAATATCCTTGAAGTAGAGGTCTTTGATTGTTGGGGCATTGACTTCGTTGGCCCTCTCCCTCTTTCATTTTCAAATGAATACATATTGGTAGCCGTAGACTATGTGAGCAAGTGGGTTGAGGCTATGGCATGTCAGAGAAGTGATGCCAAGACCGTCATCAAATTCTTAAAGCGACAAATTTTCACAAGGTTTGGAGTACCTCAGGTCTTGATAAGTGATGGAGGAACACATTTCTGCAATGAAGCTCTTTCAAAAGTCCTCCAACATTATGAAGTGTGACACAAGGTAGCATCGCCCTATCATCCGCAAACCAATGGCCAAGCAGAAGTTTCCAATAGAGAAATAAAAAAAAATCCTGGAAAAGACAGTGGCAGCATCAAGGAAAGATTGGGCACACAAGCTGGATGATTCCCTCTGGGCCCATAGGACTACATTGAAGACTCCAATTGGTCTTACACCATTTCAGATGGTATATGGCAAGGCCTGTCACCTTCCAGTGGAAATTGCTCACAAAGTTTGGTGGGCAATTAAATTGCTAAATTTTGATCCAACATTGGCGGCCGATAAGAGAAAGCTGTAGTTATTAGAACTAGAGGAAATGAGAACTCAGGCCTATGAATCCTCAAAGCTCTACAAAGAGAAGACCAAGAGATATCATGATAAGAAGCTGCTGAAGAGGGAATTTCATATAGGGCAGCGAGTGCTCCTATTAAACTCAAGACTCCGGCTTTTCCCTGGGAAATTGAAGTCCAAGTGGTCCGGTCCCTTCACCATCAAAGATGTCAAATCTTACGGAGCAATTGAGATCATGGATCCATCAGCAGAAAACCCACAAACAAGCTGGGTGGTGAATGGCCAAAGACTCAAAGGCTATCATGGTGGAGAAATTGAGAGGCTTACCACAATCATACATCTACAAGATCCTTGATCTTGTCAACCGTCAAGTTATTGACGTTAAAGAAGCGCTAGCTGGGAGGCAACCCAGGTTTGTCTCTTCATTTTATCAATTTTTGGCATTAATAAATCCCTGCATAGTTCGCTAAGCGCTTCTCTTCGCTGCGCACAACTTTGGCTCGAACTGTTTTTGCGCTAAGCTCATGTTCATGCTTAGCGAACACTCAATTTGAAGTGAAGTTTCGCTAAGCGCCTACTCGAGCTTAGCGCACTGTTAGTTCGAATGAAATTCTCGCTAAGTTGGAATAGGCGCTTAGCGCAAATTCATTTTGAGTTGTGAGGTCACTAAGCGCGTTATGCAGCTCAGCGCAGTTTTGGCTCGACTTAAAGTGTCGCTAAGCACAGGACAGCGCTCAGCGGTTCTTTGGCTCGAACACATTACTCGCTGCACATAAGATCGCGCTAAGCGGGCTTTGCATAATTATGCAGATCTCGCTAAGCGCGTATCTTCGCTTAGCGGAGTTTAAAAAAAAATTGAATAAAATGAAATAAAGGGGCACGAGAGATTGCGCTAAGCACAACCACACGCTAAGCGCGGCTATCGTAACTGATGAGCAGTTTTGAAACCGCCCACTCTCCCTCTTTCCCAAATTAAATTTTCTCTCTCACTCAAAACCTAATCCCCTTCCTCTCTCTCATGCCGTCCCCTCTGTCTTCACTCTCAATTTTCACTTTCATTCACTCACTCACACACACTACATCTGTTCCTGCTGCATTCTCTTCTTCGATCCCATTCTTCTTCACTCTCCACGCCATGTAAGCACTCCAAATCCCTTTTAATTTCTTTTTTTTTTGTTTTTATTTGTAGCATTGTTGTGTGTTTAGTGTTATTGAGTCTGGGTTGTTTGCTGAGTAGATTAGGTTTCGTTTTCACTTTCTCTCCATTTGATTTGCGTTTTGGGTTTAGCATTTTAGAGGTTTCGCAGTTGGGATTTTTGATTTTTGCGCTAAGCGCATCTGTGTGCTAAGCAAGAACATGCATTCTGGGTTTTTGTTCTTCAGCTGTTTAATCCGCGCTCAGCGCAAACTCATTGGATGTTCTTCATACTGATGTTTCTGTGTTCATGGATCTGGGAATTTTCCAGATTCATGCGCCGCTAAGCGAGTCTTCTCGCTAAGCGCGAATATTGTTTTTGTAATTCGCTTAGCGGGAAGTCTCGCTGCGCGAACATTTGCTTTGAACTGAAACATCTAGGTTTCTCACTAAGCTCGCACCAGCGCTTAGCGAAAGTTTGCCTCGAACTGGAGGCTCGCTAAGCGCAAGCTTGTGCTTAGCGAAAGTTTGCCTTGAACTAGAGGCTCGCTAAGTGCAAGCTTGCACTTAGCGCTTGAGCCCTGTTTTGCTCTGTTTTCCTTTCAATTTTTGCTCTATTTTTACTCTGTTTTCCTTTTCACCTCTGCTTTGTGTTATTATGTATCCTTTCCTTTTTGCTTTCAATTTCCATGTAGTGACGGGTGTTCATTGAGTGCGACACAGTACTTAGCAAACACCTTTATTTCTAATTGATTTGCTTTGTTGTTTTAATTTTCATTTTGAGTATAGATGGCTCCTAAATTTCGCAACAACCGCGGCGCTTCTTCTTCTAGAACACCACCTACACCACCTGTACCACCTGCATCTCCTGCACCTGTTGCAACACACGAAAGGGTTATCTATCCATATGACGCCGACCGTTTCTCTTCCTTTGAAGCCCAAGAGAGATTTGAGAACGAACTCATGGGTCGGGGACTCTTGGCAGAGCGGCTTGTAAAAATTGCTCCGGGTGACTATGATGTCTTCCGTAATGAGCTACATCGCCGTGGCTGGCTCAAAAAGTTGTGTTCCTTGCCGGATAAGTCCATTGATGAGCCTCTGGTCAAGGAATTCTACGTCAACATTTATGAACCGGAGGGAGAATACAAGGTGGCCAACCGGCAATGCAAGGTTCGGGGGAAGACCATTCGCTGGGATGGTGTAGCTATCAACTGCCTTCTGCAAACCCCTCCGATCCTCGTAGGTGACACTGGGAAAACTCAATTTGACATTTTCCTCAGCCAATACAAAGACCCCATGGTTATCACAGCGTTGTTGTGCATACCAAGCAAGGGATATGTCAAGAACAAAGAGGGAGCCATTACGAAGATTGTGCGGCCAGATATGACCACCCTAACTCAAGCGTGGTCTACTTTCTCTTACTACACATTGGCGCCCACCTCGCACACCTCTGATGTTATAGTGGAGAGGGCCGAATGGATATATGCCCTTATTATGAAGATGGATATGAATGTGGGTAGTTTCATATCCAATCAGATTTCTATCATGGCTCACTCCAACGTCAGCCGATTGGGTTTTTCGACTCTCATTTCGGCATTGTGCAACGCAAAAGGGGCTAGCTCCAGCACTCCAGTCTTGCTTAAGCTGAGCTCTCCAATCACTTTCAAGTACATCTGTACTTTCTACTACAATGAGGCTGATCCTAACAGACTTGAGCTCCCTCCCAACACTAGGAAGCGACCTCGCACGAAGACAGTTTCTGGGAGTTCTTCATCTACCACTACAAATGTCATTGAAGACATGCTACAGACCGCTCTCAATGGTCTGCAACTGTCAATTAGTCAGCAGATAGAAGAACGAACCAATGCACTATACCGGGGTCAATGTACAATCATTGACAATTTACACCACCTCTCCTTTCAACAACCAGTCATGTCTTTGGAGGCCTTCCAGGCCCATATGCAATGGCCTGCGGACAGACCTTCCTTTTCTCAAGGGGGTGATGGTGGTGGTGATGAAGTAGCTGAGGAAGAAGGGAACCAGGAGGGTAATTGATCCGCTGTCGCTCACGGATCAAAACGAGTGATTTTGAAAATATAGTTACGGTAACGACAACTCGAGTATCGTTCTCAAGGATTCTTGTATTATTATTAATCAATGCAGTAACGATTAATGGGGGGTTTCGATTACAATTTCAAGAAAAAGGGATTAAAATAAATTGTGATTACCGAATAAGCTAAAGCGAATCAACCTATTGTATCGACTTCCGACTTATCATTGATCCCTATAAATTCTAATTCCCTAAACGGGTCTGATCCTATTCGACTATAATAACCACTAACAAGCGCAATAGAAATTATACGGCATATGTTCCTGAATTCCGGATTAAGCAAACGGATTAAAAACTATTGCGAATTAAGCAAACGCAATCTGATCAAACGCGATAATGCAAAAGCTACGTTAACGCGAAATTGATTCAAGATCAAATAACCAATCGAATTTAAGAATTATATCCTATAACAACAATAAAATTAAGCAAATAATTGAGATTATTGGAATAAATCAAAGGAAACAGATTGATATGGAATTTATAAAAGAACCTCAAAGTGGAATCCGATTGTAGTAGATCGATTCTTCATAAATTAGTTCTCCATTACGATTGTTCAAAGCTTTCCAAATAATTTCGTGAACAGTGAGTGAATGAACAGTGCCGGCCTTAGAGTTTTAACAGAATAAGGGTTTCACTAACAATCCGAACCAGGTCGGAAAATACAAACCAAGCCCATAAAATTGACCCAAAACAAATTATTTCCTAAGGTCTGCAACTTCAACGAATTATTCAAGCCTTCTACAATCCAAATCAGCTTCTGACTCCAACATGAAATTTGTATCTCTTTCTCTTAACTTTCCAACAAATATTAGAACACCTCAATCCGATTCCTGTAGCTCCATTTATGAATTTTCCATTGAAAACTGCTAATGCTGAAAATAAAATACGAAAATTAAATAAAGCTAGAAACAAACTTAAATATGAAAACACACTAAAAATGGTGAAACTAATGAAATAAACTAAGGAAATGCCTAAGAATAATAGTAGAAGAATGTGCATGAAGATGCACTGATCAGTAATGAAGAATAGAGTCAAGAAGAGGCCGAAGGAGAGGACAACATGGAGGTCGTAGGAGATGACAACATCGAGGCCAACCTAGAGGAGGATTAGCACAGATGTGAATCATGGCCGTCTACAAGAGGCCAAGTGTTTTAAATATTTTGTCATCTGAACAATTTTATTGTTTCTATTTATTTTTACTTTACATATTTAACAGTTTTATATAGTTTAGCATTTCTATGGTAATTATTTTTTTGTGCAACGTTGGATGTCTTGTGAACATTTGGTTCAGTCTATGTTTGAATTATTGTTTGTTTTGAACCTATGGCACAATTGTTTTCGAACTGGGTGAGAGCGTGTTGTAAGGTTGCTTAGTTTTGAGGACGATGCATGCATGTGAGTTTGGGGAATTAATAATTGTGAGCATTTGACTTTTGAAGGACTTGTGAACATTGAGAAAATTAACCGATAAGTGTGAGAATTATACTGTGAGAGAACAATTGAATTGTTCCACTAATTTTTGAATGATTCTCTGAATTGCTATGTGCATAATTAATGTGGAAATGATTAAGGCCTTGTTTGCTTAGAGCGATTCCCAGAGCCAAAAAGTCAATCTAGTAAGGTTGAGAGAATCCTCTGCTAAACCATTGAGCCTAATAGACAACTATTTTGTCTTGTGAACCTAGAACCTAAACAAGAATTGCCTACCTTGCCTTAGGGAATAGGAAAGCATATCTTTTATGGGTTGAGACAAAATTGTTCCAAATTTTGGGGAGTCATGTGAAGATCCACATTAAAAAGAAGAAATGATAGCAACACAACTGTTGCAATATGAATCATAAGAGGCAAAGCCTCCAAAATATATATATATATATATAAAATTGAATAATTGAAAATTCAATCAATTGTGATTCAAGTAGGAAGTAGTTGTTGTCCAACTGTGGAAAGTATTGAGGCATATAGAGGAAATTGATAATCAAGAAGGGAGATAAAGATATGTTTTCTTCAATCCTTAGGAATTGTAATTCAAGAAAAAACCAATGTTCTTTATAGCCCAGCCGTGATTCAACCCTGACTAAGACCTTAATGATCCACATTGTTTGTACATCTGCAATAAATTGAGAAGAAATTCAAAAGTTAAGTGCACAATTTCAATTGGAATGATTTAACCATCTTATACTTTATACACTAAGTGCTGAGTGAAACACTGGCCTTGTGAGGGTCATAGTGTTCACTTGAACTTCAAATTGCTGAATGCTCCTTTGTTGGTTTGCTGAATTTGTGTGCATGTTGAAAACTCTCTTTGTGACCTTAATGCGTTTAATCTCAATTGAGAACACTTTTTGCAAGTGTCATTGGTCTTAAACTTGATTCTGATCCTGCCAATTGTTCCTCTGCATCCACTTTGTTGTTATGTAGATATTCTTTTGCTTGAGGACAAGCAAAGCTTTAATTTGGGGGAGTTTGATAATCGCTTTATATAGGTAAATATTTCATCATATTTTGTAGTGATTATCCAATATTCTCAGGAATTTTAGCTTAGTTTGAAATCATTTAATATAGATTTGTATAGTTTGATAATTCTAACCCTAAGAAGTTATTTTGTGAGAAATATACTCTAATTTATGTGTGCAGGCCTAGATTCAACAGTAAAGGGAGAATGCAAGAAGAAGACAGGTCTTGCTAAGCGACACATCTCACTCAGCACAACATCAAGCTACGCGAGCTAGGCGGCCTATGACGCGCTGAGCGCCATATTGCGCTAAGCGA
This sequence comes from Amphicarpaea edgeworthii, assembly GCA_014843725.1. Taxonomy (NCBI): domain Eukaryota; kingdom Viridiplantae; phylum Streptophyta; class Magnoliopsida; order Fabales; family Fabaceae; genus Amphicarpaea; species Amphicarpaea edgeworthii. The sequence goes on from CM026324.1 coordinate 10,815,907, forward strand.
AACTTTCATTCAAACTGAAGACTCGCTTAGCGGGACATCACGCTTAGCGGAAGTTGCTTTTGAACTAAATATGCTCTTAGTGGAACACCTGTTCTGAGATGCATTATGCAGTATCCTGCGCTTAGCGGAATGTTGCGCTAAGTGCGACTTCGACTATATAAGCTGCACTTGTAATAATTTTGAAGCATTCAGACTTTGGTGGATTTTGTTGAGCTGCTTCCTCTGTTTTCCCCTGTTTCCTCTGTTCTCTTTCCTCCATTTTTGTAATCTTTTCAAAGCTTCTCATGACAATGAGAGGCTAATCTATTAGTGTTGAGGACTTGGAACTAGGTACTGACCATGTAAACGCTTTTCTTCATATCTATTCATTGAAATATTCAGTTTAATATTCATTTCTCTATCTTTATTCTTGTTATATGATTGGATCAGTTATATATGCATGTTTTAGAGTTTACCCGCCATTGATGAGATCTTTGTTGAACTTGGAACTGAGTTTGAACTCTAATGGAGTGTATTTCTAGACATAGGATAGACTCCATTAGCTCTGCAAAGATCTCTAAGCTTTATCAAACCACTCAACTGAACTTACCGAGACATCGGAAGTGAGGTTGAGCAGTTTAGGCTTGATTTGATGAGAGATCACGTTTTGAGCACTTTTAGATCGAAGTTAATCTGAACTATTACTGTGAATGGAGAATATATCTTATATGTTTACATGGGAAGCAAACCGATTGAACCAAATCCTCAACATATCCATCATTCCATTCTAAAACTCAAGCACGCCAACTGTTCGATCATAGTTCTAAATCAACATTGTCATTTTTATTGTTTATCGTTAGTGTTAACTATAGTGTTTAGTTTAATTTCTGTTATTACTTATGTTTCAAGAACAACCAACTTTAAAAACCAAACTAGTATTTAGGAATTGATTATTTTGCTAATAGTCAAATACGGACAATTCCCTATGGATTCGATACACTGGGATCTTCCCTTTTAAAATACTTGTGCGATATTTGGTACGCTTGCCAAAAAAAGTCTTCATCAGTAGGATAATCCATGAGAGAATATACGTTAGCATACGGTCCTCTATCTTCATTCGCCCAACAGGAAACTTGTTGCGAATGGGATTGTCAGGATCACGAACCATATCCTTATAGACCTCTGTTTTGTTGTATTCTACACCTTCAAGTTCCTTTACAGACCTCATTGTTAGTTCTACCTCATCAGCTACACTTTCAATGCCCGTAATGGAGAACCACAGTTCTTGGTTCATCTGAATATCCTTGCCGCGAACATGGGATTGAATGTACCCAGTCTCCCCATTGATACTCAAGTTATAGTAGAAAACTTTAACGAGATCAGGATAATAGGTACCTTTCAATTCAGCCAAATCAACTAGTCCTTGGTCATCAAGGATGTTGTGAAAGGTGAAGCCTTGTTGAACTAACCATTCTTTCATGAGATAGCGTGGTTTTAGAATTTCTTTCCTGGAGAAATCACGAGCAAACCCCAGTTCTTCACTTCTGGTGTGGAACCAGTCGCACATTGGTGGAGGATGTTGTCGAGGAAGAGGAGAGGAAGAACAAGCAATTGGGCATCGAGGGCACTTGGTGGGTGCCTTCCAAGGGTTAGATGGCCCTTCCATTGTTGCTTTTCCCTTTTCTTGTGAAAGCTTTTTCTCAATCCGCTGTTGAATTCGAGTGGAGTTTGGTAATCGATTGGTGGCTTCTAGTAATCAATTGGATTACTAATAGAGAAGGTCTTGAAGCTTTAGATGTCTGATGGTAATCGATTGGATTACCTCATAATCGATTAACCCGTGTTTTTATGCAAAAGATTTTGAAAGTAAAGCAAGATGTAATCAATTGATGCAAATGGTAATCGATTAAAAGTCATCACTGAACAAAATTATGTAGAAAAATAGAGTAATTAGTTTTAAATAGTTTTTGCATAGACAATCAACAGATAAACAATAAACAAACATTCAAGTACAAGATATGGAACCAAAAGCACAATAAGATCTACAATATATGAGTGATCAACATTACTCCCCTGTAATATGAGATTCCGTGTAGAGTGTAGAGGTTGCCTCCTATGGTCATTCTTTTAAAAGAGCAAATACCAATTAAGCTTTATGGACTTGAGGCATACCTGCAAAACAATTTAAGTGTTTTTCTTTGGTACCCAAACAGTTTCGAGCCCTTTCTTGTTAGTGCCCTCAAGAGTACCCTTTAGGATCCATATATACTTTCCCTTAGGTACACCACTCTTCTTAATAATGCAATTATTTGAAGTATGTCCCTTGTACATGCAATAATTGCAAATAACAAATGAAACTTGGGATGATTTCACAAAATTTCTAAAAGGTTTTTCATTAAAGCCACTTGAAAATCCAATCCCAATTTTGTTAAGAGCTGTGAACTTTGCCAAAGTTTTCAAAATATATTCATTTTTTAGTTTTAAATCATTGCAAAGCTCACATGAAATTGAATGACTTGTAGAAGCAACATTGGCTTTGTAAAAGGAATGATCAAACTCAAGTTTTTCCTTTTCAGATTTAACTTCTGAAAGGTCCTTTTCTATTTGAGTCATTTTGTCTACATGCCATTTAATTTTTCCCTTGAGAGGACTATTTGCTTGGGCTAGACATTTGGACTCTTCAACTAATTCATTGAAAGCATTATGCAGTTCAGAGTAGTTTTCAATATCAAAATTTGTTTCAGTTTCCCAATCTAAAGACGATTCATGATTAGAAATACTTACATTGCTTTCATTTTCATATTTTTCATTTGCTATCAAACAGATGTTGGCTTCCTCATTTTTCAAACTTTCACAAGAGGTTGAAGATGCATTATCTTGCCAAGCTATGTATGCTCTTTTCTTCTTAGAATTTCTTATGAATTTCTTCTTGTGATCGCCATGCTTCTTTTTAAGGTTTGGACAGTTAGTCTTCCAATGTCCTGGTTTGCCACATTCGAAACATGTGTTGGTAGCTATGGTGGATTCTCCTTTTCTAAAGACACTCTTTGAAGGATGATCTTTGTCTTTGGAGTTCTTGACCTTATTCTTCTTCGTAAGGAACTTTCTGAATTTCTTCACTGTTGAGGCTAGTTTTTCTGAATTTGTATTGCTTTCTTCCTCTTCACCATTGTCACTATTATCATCATTATCATCTTGGTCTGAAGAAGATTTCTTAACTTTAAAGGTAATGCTTTTGTCTTCCTTTCCTTGTTCTCTTCTTTATTCATGTGGATCATATCCATTTCATGTTCTCTTAACTTTCCAAACAGCTCAACACTCGTCATGGTAGCCATATCACGCGTTTCTAAAAATTGTTGTGACCTTTGGCTGCCATGTTCTATAAGATTGTGACATTCATCTCCTCATCTTCAAACGTTTTTCCAAGGCCTTTGAGATGATTTACTATGTGAGTAAATCTCATTTGAAAGCTAGATATGGATTCACCAGGCAGCACCCGAAATGTCTCATATTCTTGTATGAGTGTGTTCTTTCTTAATAGTAGAGCAAGCTGAAATCTTGAAAAACGCATCAGAATTCAAAGCTGAATGTAATATGTTCATTGCTCTAGGATCATAGTTAGCTTTTCTGATTTCCAACTTAGTCCATTCATCAGCTGGTTTTATAATGGTTTTTCCATGAATAACAATGGTTGGAAGCATAGGTCCGTTAATTACCGCTTGCCAGACGCCTCGATCAATCAACTCCATGAAAATTTTCATACGAACTTTCCAAAACGGATAGTTATCTCTGCAGAAAAGAGGAGGCCGATTGATTGAGCTGCCCTCAGCAAATGGTAATTGGTTTCTAGCCATGTTGTGAATCCTTGATTAAAAAACAAGAACCTGCTCTTGATACTAATTGTTAGGATCAGCCAGTCACATCAAGAGGGGGGTGAATTAATACAATGTAAAATTTTAGATTCTTTTCACCAATAAAAACTTTTCACCACCTCTCTTGAAGTTTTAACAAAACATTTTCAGATATATGATATTGAATGAATAAACTAAAACAACCTCAACTATGACAGATTTCATTAGAACAAATAAACTTGATAAAGATCAAAATCTGAATTGAAAGAGATGAAGGGATAGAGAAATTGAGCCTGTTGATTTTATACTGGTTCGATCAACCACCGATCTACATCCAATTCTTCCTTATAAAAAGGAGTCACACTATGAAATTGTTACAAACACCATGCACACAAATTCCACAGAAAATCCTAAATCACAACCTGAAACAGGAACCTAAAAATTGAATGTGAACACACCATCAACATTCAATTTCTAAACACTAGAACAACACCATTCTAATAACAAGATTAGGAAAACCTTTCCTAATATCAACAGAGCATTTAGGAACTCTCTTCCAACAATGCTAAACAAACAATATCAAATAGAAAAAGATTCAAGAACGAAAACACCTTGACGTGCTGATTAATCTGATGTAAGGATCATTTGAAGGACTCCAATTTGAGTAAGTATAACAAGAAAGATCAAGCGTTGAATAACCTCAGTTCATAGACGAACAAGAGAGGAATATAGTTGTATGGGCTCAAAGGTTTAATCTCAAAAAGTGTATAGCAGTATGAGCAAGATGAGTATTCAAGAAACTCAAAAGAGATTAACTAATGTGCAGAAACAAAGAGAAAGCTTTTCAGAGCAATATCAAATTTGAAAAACAAATCAAAGGATTTGAATTTTAACAAATGAAAGATAGAAACGATATTGTGAATGATTGTCTCTCTGCACGAGATGTTATGGGTTCAAATATATAGGATGGGTCAAAAAGATTTGGAGTCTGTTAGACAAAGAATGAATCTTAGAAATCTTTCAAAATGATCGTTATACCAGATATAATCAATTGCAATTAAGGTGTAATCGATTATCCTGTGTATCAGAAGATGATTTAAACTTGCTGTCATCTATTGTAATCGATTGTAGAAGCAATGTAATCGATTGCAATTGAGACAGAGCCAATTCTGAGTTTCAGAGATTGACTTGCAATCGATTGCAGCTCGATGGTAATCGATCGCAATTGAAATAGAGCAATTTTTGAAATCTGAAAACAACATTGTAATCGATTGCAATTGTTGGTAATCAATTAACTCGATACTCGAGATGGTTCAAAATAGGTTTGGGCCATCTGGTAATCGATTCCCAATGTGTGTAATCAATTGCATTTCTCAGAATAAGTTCCTAAGAAAGAAAATCATCTAGTGATGCTAGAGATAAAGGAGAACAAAGCAAATCAAACATATAGCATAAAAGTTCTAGCTTAGACTATAACAAACAATACAATGCCATCATCCATACATGTTATGGCTTAAAATAGAAAACACTAGACTAAGACGAACAGAGAAGACTTAAGGTATGAGGATTCCAAAAATCTAAATGAAGAGGTGTTAATCTTCAGGGCTCACTAGTGGATGATGTTAGGTTCATTGGAACCATTGTTTGTTTGAATGTTTCAACATGCATCATATCATTTGAGAGTTGTTGAATAGCCGTGAACCAAGAAGGTGGGGGTCATGACAGGTTTAGCTTGGACCTTGGGGGTTACTTAGTGTGGAAACTCTGTGAGCTCATGTTGATCCCATGAGTTGAGCGTACTTGCAAAGCTGGGTAACCCTAACAACCACATGCAGATTATTCTAGGTGTTGTAGTCTATGCCGAAGGCATTGATGTCGGTGACGCTTCTGGGTAGACCGTACTCCTAGACTATTCTCCTAAGCTAGATATGGTACCACATGAACATTGAATATAGAGTCAGGGAATGTCATGCACGAGCATAAAGTCTTGGTGTTGTGTGTTGAATTGTGTTGCTCGAGATTGTGCGGAACATGCTTGTATTTTCCATTTTATGTCATTGTATTGAATGAGAATTGTAATGACAAGTGGTAATATAAATAAAGGAATGCTATATGTCTTGAGTGTGTTGCCATATTATATAATATTAACATATCATGCTTAACTTACACAGGAATAGGATAGGTATAGCCGTTATATAATGATTGAGTGGATTGATACAAGAATAGTAATAAGACCATGTGAGTTAAGGTGATTGTATAGAACGTTTGACAACATTGATGACATCGGTTGACTTGTCACAAGGTTATCGAGACAAGAGGGAGGAGATTTGTATAGTCCCAAGAGTGTTAAGTACATCAAACAAGAGAGGGATATGAGGTGTTGTTGTTGAGAACAAAAGCCTATAGGGTGATAACAACCCATATTCGTAGAGAGAGGGGGGGGGGGGGGGTAGTGAGTGTGCATGAGGGTATTGAGTGGAGTCCTTGAATGATATTCATATTGGGAAGCGTAGACCCTAGGATAGAAATGGAAGAATTGATAGATGCCTAGTAAGGATATATCTTTGAAAGACTGATGAAATGGTTGGTTAGGTAGAAGAGTCTAACAAAAACCGCAAAGTCCTTGGAGCATTCACTGAGACATTATGTCTCACCCCTTTAAGATCCCTTCTTTTCAAGAAATAGGTCTCGACAAAAATTGGTGGAGCATGGAAATTCATCTTTGAAGACGTAACTTAGTTAGGTTGCACATTTCTTTTGTGTTTTGTATGATGCTAAATGTGTTGGAACAAAATGTACTCAACTGTATCATATGTGGTATGTATGTTATACTTTGTAAATTATCAGCTTCCGCATGAGATTTCATGTGGATTATATTTAATTATTGCGCTTCATTTTTAAATAGCAAGTGTAGTTACGGTAATATCCCGAAGGGCGTTACACCACTCCTCTCTAATCTGCTCAACTAAAGCAACTTCAACACTCAATTTGGCAGGGCTTGCAGGACAACTTTTGTAAGTGTGACTCTCCCGACCAAGGACAAAGTGGCGGCTTTCCAATTGTTGAGTCGATGAGTAATTTTGTCCAACAGAAACTTATAACTCTATTTTGACACTCGTTTATGATGAAGGGGAACGCCAAGGTACTTCCTGAGATCTGCAATTCTTTGGTAGCCAAGAACATTCACAATCTAGTTTCTCCTTTGCCAAGGCACATTATCACAAAAGAAAATCCTAGTTTTATCCTCACTAAGCTTCTAGCCAGAACTTTGACAAAATATATCAAGCACTGGTTTTAGAACCTCCGCTTGCCCCACATTAGCATCCGCAAACAAAAGAAGGTCATATGCGAAGGCCAAATGATATAACTTTGGTCTATCACGCGATAATGGGATGGGTTTCCATCTACCTTGCTCCACTACTTTGTTGACTAGATGGAAAAGTCTTTCGATGCACAATACAAACAGGTAGGGAGAGATAGGGTCGCCTTGACGCACTCCTCTTATTGGCTTAAATTTCTCAAGAGCTTCCCCATTCCAAAGCACCTAAAAAGAAGGAGAAGAAATTCACCAACTCACAAGGTTAATAAAATCATCAAGCAGCCCAATATCACTGAGATTATCGGTGACAAAATTCCATTTGATTCGGTCATAAGCTTTCTCCAAATCAACTTTAATTGCCATCCACCCAATTCTGCCCTTTTTTCTTCTTCATAGAATGAACGACTTCTTGTGCAATGATTGTGTTATCCCCAGAATTTCTATTTGGAATAAAACTACACTAGCAAGGGTCAATCAACTACTCCATCACCCTTTGCAAACTCGCAAACAGGATCGTAGTGATAATCTTGTATGACACATTACATAAGCTGATTGGTCGAAAGTGCTTCATACTCATCACCGCTTCTGTTTTTGGGATGAAAGATATGAGTGTATCATTGAGAGGGAAGCCAATCTATTCATAAGCCACCAATATTCATGGGTGAAAATTTTGGCTATTGGAAACAAAGAATGGAAGCATTCTTTGAGTCATGCCACATAGATATGCTTGATGTGGTTGAAAATGGAAACTATACTCCACTTGATGAAGAGATGAATGAGCTTCCAAGAAATATGTGGACTGACGAACAAAGGCAAAGATTCCTTCTCAGCTCAAGAGCAAGGAATGCTATTTGCAGTTGCATCTTCAAAACAAAGCACAAGAAAGTCAACCAAAGAAATATGGGATACTTTCAGAATGACTTACAAAATGAGAAGGTTCCACTCAGGTAAAGAGAAATAAGGTAAGTGTTCTCATCATCTAGAACACCACAGCAAAATGATATTGTTAAGAGGAAGAATAAGTTATTACAAGAAATGGCCAGAACCTTGTTGAATGATAACTCAACCCCAAAGCACTTCTGGGCTGAAGTTGTAAATACTTCCTGTTATTTACAAAATAGAATTTACATTAGGCCTATTTTGAAAAAGACTCCATATGAATTATGGAAGGGAAGAAAGCCAAACATATCATACTTCCATCCATTTGGATGTTAATGTTTCATTCTTAACACTAAAGATAATTTAGGAAAGTTTGATTCGAAGTGTGATACTGGAACACTACTTGGATACTTTGAAACATCAAAGGCATATAGAGTTTTCAAATCTAGAACCAAATGTGTTGAAGAAGCTATTCATGTAAGTGAAGATTGACGCCTCACCTCTTCTTTTTATATTTTTAGTATCTTCATACCTTAAGTCTTCTCTGTTCTCTTAGTCTAGAGTTTTCTATTTTATGCCATAACATGATGATGGCATTGTATTGTTTGTTATAGACTAAGCCATATTATTCTCACTTGATGCTTGATTTGCCCTGTTTTCTATTATCTCTAGCATCACTAGATGATTTACTTCTTAGGAACTAATTCTGAGTGATTGCAATCGATTACAAGTTGTAGGAATCGATTACCAGATGGCCAAATCTATTTTAAACCATCTCTGATATCGGGTTAATTGATTACCAACTATTGCAATTGATTACAATGCTGATTTCAAATTTTAGATATTGCTCTGTATCCATTGCAATCAATTACCATAGAGCTACAATCGATTACAAGGCAATCTCTGAGGTTCAAAAATTGCTTTGTTTCATTTGCAATCAATTACCATCCAGTGGCAATCGATTACTAGATGATCTTTGAAATTCAGAATTGGCTCTGTCTTGTTTGCAATCGATTACAAGTGCGTTGCAATCGATTACAATAGCTGACAGTAAGTGTAAATCATATTCTAATACACGGGATAATCGATTACACCTTATTGCAATCAATTTATATCTGGTATAACGATCATTTTGAAAGATCTCCAAGATTCATTTTTTGTCTAACTAACTCTGAATCTTTCTGACCCATTCTACATATTTGAATCCATAGCATTCTGTGCAGAGAGACCAAATTTCACAATATCTTTTCATTCTTTCAAGTGTCAAATCTTTGATTTGATTTTCAAATTTGATATTGCTCTGAACATTCTCTGTCTTTCTTTTGCACATCACTTAATCTCTTGAGTTTCAGAAAAACTTAATATTGCTTTTATTGCTATACCCATTTGAGATTGAACCTCTGAGTCCATACAACTATATTCCTCTCTTGTTCTTTCATGAATTGAGGTGATTCAACATTTGTTCTTGACTGCTAAATTTGCTCAAATTGGAGTTTCTTGAATTGATCTCATATCAACTATATTAGCACATCAAGGTGTTTTCGTTCTTTAATCTTTTTCATTGATCTTGTTTGATTAGCATTGTGGGAATTTCGTTCATAAATGCTATGTTGAAATTAGATGATATTTCTAATTTTTTTTTTCTAGTATTGTGCTTAGAAATTGGATGGTGAATGGTGTTTTCACGTTCAATTGTCTAGGTTCCTATTTCAGGTTGTGAAATCAGGATTTGTTGTGAATTGTGTGTGCATGGTGTAATCAAATTCATAGTGGAACCCCTTGGTGAAAGGGAGAACTGGATGTAAATCGGTGGTTGATCGAACCAATATATATCAACAGGCTCAATCTCTCTATCCCTTGGATCTATTTCAATTTAGTTTTTTTTTTATCTTTATCAAGATTATTTGTTCTAAATCATTTCTATCATAAGTTGAGGTTGTTTTTCTGGTTTATTCAATCAATATAACATTCTCTAAAAATGCTTTTATTAAAATATCGAGAGTGGTGGTGAAAAACCTTTTTGAAGAAAAAGAATCTGTCATTTTACGTTGAATCAATTCACCCCCCCCCCCTCTTGATTGATTACCCGGCTGATCCTAACAGTAAGGTTCAATGACACTCAACTTGATAAGTCACGTTAAATATCGAGAGGGATGTGCCAAGAGTTGTCTCTCACGAAATAAGCCAAAGTAGCCGTTAAGTGAATACTATAATGACGAGGAATATTGAGAACCTCCAACAAGGAGGAACCCAAAAGCCAATTATCCATCCAAAAATTAATCCTGCTTCCATTATTAATAATCCAATCTGCCTGCAAAGCACAAGTGGTCCAAAAATGTTTCACGAATGACCAAATGGAAGAAAGCTTATAAGTAGTAATTACATGACCATTCCAAAGGAATCTAGTCCTCATCAAGACAGCCTGTTGAGAATCAGACCATCAAAGATTCTAAGAAAGCTTAAGAATAGTTGCCAGGTTAAGCTTAGAAAGACATTTGACACCCAAATCACCCTCCAAGACAGGCCTGCATACACAATGCCATGCCATCGTAGATAATTTGCGAGAATCAATATCCTCGGACCAAAGAAAGTTATGCATCTAGGCTTCCACTTGCTTGAGAAGCACAAAAGGCCAAGCATACACTTGAAAGCTATAAAGAACCATGCTTGAAATCATTGAATTTAGAAGTTAAACACGACCCATGAAAGATAACAAATTGCCCTTCTAGGAAGAGAGTTTGAAGCGAATGCGGTCAGCAATGGGACGCAGATGCCTTGTACGAGGCTTTCCCACAAAGATAGGGACACCCAAATAGATGAAGGGCAAGGACCTTGAAACAAAGCCCAACACATTGCGGAAGCCAAGATGACGTGCTGAAGAAAGATGACCTAAATAATAACGACACTTATCCGAGTTAGTCCATTGACCCGAGGCTTCCCCATAGAGTTTAAACAACAATTGCAGATTGGATAGACCATGGAGAGAGGCATCACAAAAGATCAAAACATCATCCCCATATAGAACATGAGAGGGGAGGGTGCAACCATTTGTTCCCATCAGAGGCTTCAAGCAACCATTACACATGAGATGCGAAATCCCATGGCTAAGAGCATCCTTAGCCATGCAAAATAGGAGAGTAGAGAGAGGATCTCTTTGTCTAACCCCTTTTTTATAGTTAAAGTAACCAACTGATTCCCCATTCACCAGAATTGAAAGGCGAGCAGAGTGCAAAATAATATTAACCCAATTGCAAAATGTAGAATTAAAACCAAACTATTGGAGTACCTCAATGAGAAAGGACCATTCAAGAGTGTCAAAGGTCTTCCGAATATCAAATTTGATGGCAACACTATCGCTTGAGTTTTTGGAGTGAAGAACATTGATAGCCTCAAAAGTAGTAGTAATACAATCAAGAATTTGACGACCAAGGATAAAACCTTTTTGCTTCGGGGAAATAATTTTGGCTGCAATGGAAGCCAACCTATCTGCAAGCACCTTGGTAATGATTTTGAACTAAAAATTTCCCATTGCAATGGGACGAAAATTGTTAAGCCTATCCGCACTAGGAATCTTCGGGATCAGACCCACAATATTAGAATTTAAACCAAGAAGGAGCTATCCTTGAGTGAAGAACTACAATGTAGAAGCATGCACATCTGGGCCAATAACATCCCAAAAAGCATGGTAAAAATTACCACCAACACCATCTGGGCTAGGACCACCAACATTACTAAGGGCAAAGATAGCTTGCTTGACTTCAGAGAGGAGGGGAACATTAGTCAACATATTATTATCCTCTACAGTTGCCAAAGTAGGAATAATTGAGGAGATAAGAGCATTCAAAAGACATTGATTATCAGAGGCATAAATATTCTCAAAATACTGCAACACATGAGACTTGACTTCAGATTGAGAGGTGAGGAGAGTAACATTGACTTCAAAGAGGTCAATTGATTGGTGGAATTTTTGTGCTTGGCCATTTGATGGAAAAGGTTGTGTTCCTATCTCCCTGAGAAGGCCATTTGATCTTAGACTTTTCTTTCCAAAACTCCTCCTCAAAAGCGAGAGATTGGGTTGCAATCTCCTACTATAGCAACTCGTCAAACAGGGCCACGAATGTACATTTCTGCTTTTCAGAGTTTTGTTGCACCTTAACATGGATATTACCAAAAACCTCTCTATTCCACACCTTAAGTTCAACCTTTATGTTCTTCAATTTTTGCTTCAACACATACATAGGGCAGCCCGAGATTGGAGTACTCCAAGCATCACAAACAAGTCTTCTACAGTCCACATGCTCCAACCACATAGAAAGGAATTTGAAAGCATTAGGAGGTTTGACCGAGCCTTTTTTCACATGCATCAGGATAGGGTGATGATCATACCTGCTTCTAGGAAGAATAGAGCAAGTAATAGCATCATAACAGTTCAAAAAATTAGCATTACAAATAGCTCTATCAAGTCGAAGAGCAACATTATGAGAGCCAAGTCTACCATTGGACCAAGTGAAAGTTTTCCCATGGGAAGGAAATTGGATAAGGCTATGTGAATTGGTCCAACCCAAAAAATCATTGCAAGAGGCAAAGGAAGGAAGGAGACCACCTCTTGTTTCATGAGACCCCAAGATATCATTAAAGTCACCAATAAATGACCATGGACTAGGGAAGTCAGCTTGCAACTGAGAAAATTGCTGCCAAAGAATCCGCCTCTTGATATAATTAGTAGTACCATAAACCACAGCAAAGAATAATAGTTGATTATTAATAGTGATTGAAAAAGCAATAAACTGGTCATTAATAGTAACTATGGAAGGGGAAAATGCATCATTACAATAACACCAAATATTTGGGATAAGAGAGGACCTGGAGTTGACAGCCAAAAGTTTCAACTTAAAATTAGATAAAAAAGAAGTGAGTCATTCGATCAAGTAGAACCATAGGTTCTGAAAGCTTGAGCAAGTCCGGTTTATGAGAGTGACAAATTATATAAAACCTGCCTAGTTTCAGCATTGGCTAGGCCCCTTGCATTCCAGTAGAGATCATTCATTGAGCACTAGAACCCCTGTCACCACGAAGGTAGTAGGTCCTTTGCAACCTATGCTTTTTCTTCAATTTCTTTTCTGTGGACTTGGAAATAATCGGTTGAAATCCAAGTTGTTCTATGTCTGTTTCTTCAGTAGCTAAATCCTCGTCCTCTACTTGATTTGCCCAAAATTTCAAGGCAATGCGCATGTCCTTTTTAACTACTACGGGAGTATTCTCCTCAGCCATAGACTGTCTCTACAATAAATTCAGAATCATCTTAAAAAAATTCTTCCTCCATTCATCCATCAAAATGGATAGCATGTTCATGAATATTAGATGCATTATTGGTTGTTGCAGGCGACCGAGACTACTCTGAATTTGCTGCAAAATTAGTTGTTGCATGGGATAAATTGACTGCCTCATTGGCTACTGCAGGAGAGGACTGAGTCTGCTATGAATTTTTTGCATTAACAACTGCAACAGAGGAAGAATTGGCAGCTTTGTTGGCTATTGCAGGGGACCGAGGCTTCTCTGAATTTGCTACATCTAAAATTGAGATATTTCAGGGAACCAAACATCATCACAGATGAATGGTAACATCTCTACTTTCTCATTATATTATGACCTATCTGAAAACACTTTCATAATAAAACAAGAATCCAAAGTGCTTTAAAACAAACAACATGGTCATTGCCTGACCAAGCCAAAAAGAGTCATGCCAGACGACAAGACATATTTCCAAGTGCAAGGAAATCTCCTTAAGGCACAAATGATAAGTTTGTTCTGGAACAGACGGTGAGATAGTTTGATGCACAGTGGGCATTGTTTGGTCTCAATAGACAGACACATTCTTGTTGTCTATTGGTACCACGTTAGCACCAAATGACAATGCCTATAATTAATATCTTGACTTTAAGAACGTTGCGTCTAAAACAAAAAGAGAGGTAGATCTCACTAAACTACTTTACATATATTCCTCTTATATCTATTTGTTTGTCTCATGAATGGTGAAGTTAAGTAGGTACATCTAAAAAGGTTATTTGGCTTTGAGAAGCACACCTACAAAAGCTAAAGTAGAGTTTTGACAAGACAAGAGTCTTCTCTTCTCTAACTTGCTCAAGCTAAAGTAACTTCAACACTCTACTATGAGACAACAGATCAAATCTACTTCAACATTCAAATCCGTGAAGCTCTACTATAAATAGATGCTTCCATGAAATAAGAAAAACAACGAAAAAGACAAAATCCAATATGTGAATAGAGAACAATCAATAAGTTGAAAAAGCAATCAACTCCAAGAACTTTGAGAAAGCTTGCAAACCCTAGTGAGAAAATGAGCTGTGAGAAAAAGAAATAGAATCTTCTAAAGCTTATAGAGATTCAACTCATTTGTATATCGTCTTGCTAAGAGTTATTTGAATCTTATTCAATCATTTGAATTGAAAGCCAGGAGGGACTTAGTGGTTAAACAATACTTGGGTAGTATAATCTCAGGGAGAGATTTATATTTGTAACCAAAAGTGGTTTTAGAATACTTGTAGTCAATAGTGGCATAGAGAATACTTGTAGCCAGAAGTGGCAGCTTAGAATACTTGTTTTGTAATCAAGTTGATCATAGTGGAACCCTTTAACAATTGTTAAAGGATAACTAGACATAGCTTAAGGTTGAGTGAATTGCTATAAAAACAAGTGTTTTAATCTTGTTGTCTTTTGCTTATAAATATTTATCTTTACACTTTGTGCATGTTGAAAAGGTTATCAAAGGGTTTATTTTGAAGAGATATATTAGCTTATTTCAAAACCTTCATATATCTCAATAGACAACATTTTAACTATTATTTGTTGCAAAAATATTTCTAGTTTATCTAACCCATTATTCACCCCCCCCCCCCCCCCCTCCTTCTAGAGTGTTCTTATGTATTTCAATTTTGATATATTTTGAAATCAAGAAATTTCAAGTGGAGCGGGTGCTATCCGAGAACAATTGGCCAATCTGGATTTGAGAATATGATTTGATTTTGATCCTCTGTGTCACTATAAAGAGAACCATTTGTGAAAGTTTTCAACAACACAACAATTCTAAATCTTCTACATCTCTCTGTGCTAAAAGTTCTCTTTAAGGAAGAAAAGATTTAACCAGTTAAATATGCACATCCAGGTGCTTTTGTTCCTTGTCTTAATCTCTTTCTTTTATTCTATTTGAGTTCTAGGATAGGTTTTCCTACGTGTCGCATGAGGTAGTAATAGGGTTTCACTCCTATGTGTAGGTTCTTGTTCGGGTTGTCGACAAGATAGTTTTTGAGGATTGAAAACTTCATCAAATTTTTGAAGATTGAAGACTTCATCAAGTTTTTGGTATTTTTTTTCTTCTCTTAGTCTTTATAAGTTAGTCTTTTCATTTAAGCCAAAACATGAATCGATGTTGGCTTTGTATTGATTGTTTTAGACTTAGGACTTACATGCTTTTGTGTGCCATCTGCAAAATGTTTTAAACATTTAGAAAACTTTTATCTCATTCACTTAAGATGAATTTTAAACTTTATTTTTGAATCTGAGACTTGCAATCAATTAAAATAAAACATGCAATCAATTACAATTGTTTGAGATAGAATCAGATTTCTCTCTAACTTGAAACAATCAATTACATGGTTTGTGCAATCGATTACAATATCTATTTTTCAATATCAAAATTCTCTCTAATTCGATGCAATTGATTACATGCTTGATGCAATCAATTATAATTGATGACAATAGGAAAGATTCATCTTCTGAGATATGAGATAATCGATTACATCTTGAAAAAATCGATTATATCTATTATAACGGTCACTTTTAAAAATATTTGATCTGATTTGTTTTGTATCTTTCAACATATATTTTTTTTTACCAAATCTTATATTTGTTTTCAAGATAAGATTTCTATCTTTTAGAACACTATAAAGAGAACCCTTTTGAGATTGTTTTCAACAACACAAAGTATCAATCTAATTCACATTCAAATCTCTTGCTGCTAAAATTCTCTTGAGCCTTTCATTATTATATTTTCTCTTTGAAGAAGAAAGATTTTCCAGCTATATCTTCACATCAAGTGCTTTTGTTCCTTAATCCTCTTCCTAGCTTTCAATTGGTATTCTATGTTAGAATCAAGACATTTGATGATGTCTAACCCCTAATACCTTGATAGGTTTTGATGATAACAAATGTGATAATATTTGATCAACTAATGATTTCAAATTAAGTGATTTCAGGAAATAAAGTAAGAACAAACAATGGTATAATCACTCTAACTCTTACTTTCGTCTTAACTGTCTGATAACTTATAATGGTTAAATCTAGCATTCGAATTGCTTATAAACAGACCAAAATCAGCTCTTAACGGATCATGCAAAGTCTCCAGGCCAGATGATGTCTGAGGCTAGGCCAGACGATGTCTGATGCCAAGCCACACGAGGTTTGATGCTAAGCCAGACAATGTCTAAGGCTAGAAAAGACATGTCTTTTAATTCAGAATGTGTTTGTTAAGCCAAATGTTGTTTGTCCATGAACAGACCATGTATCTTAATTCAAAATGTGTTTGTTAAGCCAGACGATGTCTATGCATGAACAGACCATACTTAATCAAGACCAGACTATGTTTGTTAAGCTAGACTTTGTTTGTGCAAGAACAGAACATAATCTGTCATATGTGCTGAGTAATATCTGCTTTATAATTAATTCTTTACTCAAATAAAGGCACTGCAGTAATAGAAAGAAAGGGAGACTCTCTTTAATGTTACTTTATTTGATTCCTCGTATTGCTTGTTTGTCTCGTATTATGTGAAGTGTGTAGGTACAGCCAAAAGAACCAATCAACATTGGGATGCACACTTTTAACTAAAAGACAACTGTAATAGAGACAAAAACCTGCTCCTATCACATCAAGCACAGTCAAAGCTACTTCAACACTTTACTGTGTGAGACAACGGAAAGAAGTCTTCTCCAACGTTCAAATTCATGAAGCTCTCTTTATAAGGATGCCTCCATGAAACGAGAAGACTAATGAACGAAAACGAAGTAATTCAAATCAATCTAAATAGCGAGAGAAAGCATTCTAAAACAGGGTCTTAAGCATGAGCTGAGAGAAAAAGAATATCCATCCTTTACAAGCTCATGTAGATTCAACATTTGTTTATATCCTCTCTTTGAGAGTTATGTGAATCTTATACATATTTGTATAGAAAGCCAGGAGTGGCTTAGTGATCAAAGAATACTTGGGAAGTATAATCTCAGGGGGAGATTCATACTTGTAACCAGAAGTGGTTTAGAATACTCGTAGGTAGGAGTGGCACAGAGAGTACTTGTAGCCAGAAGTAGCAGTGAAGAATACTTGTTTTGTAATCAGTTGATTATAGTGGAACCCTTTAACAGTTGTTAAAGGACAACTGGACGTAGCTCAAGTTGAGTGAACCAGCATAAAAACAAGCTCTCATCTGCTGTCTTGTGATTACATATATTTATCTTGCTCACTATGCTCTTTTGGAAAGACTTTCTAAGCTTTGCCTTGCAATGATATATTTGCTGATTTAAACTAACATATATCCAAGAATGAAACTTGTGAACTAATAGTATTTACAAAAAGGTTTTAAACCCACTATTCAACCCACTACTGGCCATTAGTATTCTACACCACTACTGGTTACAAGTATAAATCTCCCCATGAGATTATACTTCTAAAGTATTCTTTAATCACTAAGCCACTCCTAGCTTTCTATTCAAATAAGAATTAGATTCAAGTAACTCACAAAGAGAAGATATGAATATGGTTTGAATCTCTACGAGCTTTGTAGAAGATGAAGTGTTCTTTTCTCTAAGCTCTCTTTTCTCACAAGATATTTGGCTTTTCTTGTTCTTAGCTTTTTGCTTGTGCTTTCTCGTTTTTTTTCGTTGATTCATTCAGAGATCTTTTGTTAGTCTTCTCGTTGCATGGATGCATCTATTTATAGTAGAGCTTCATGGATTTGAACATTGGAGAAGAAAGGTTTCCGTTGTCTCATAGTTGAGTGCTAAAGTTGCTTTAGCTTGAGCTTGATTGGATAAGAGTAGGTACCTATCTTATCACAACTTGATTTAGTTGTAGGTGTTCTTCTCAAAGCTGATTAGCCTTTTTGTTGTACCTACAAGACTTCACACTTTTTGAGACATGCAAGTAGTCATACGAGGAATAGAAGAAAATGTTTCAGAGAGTATCTTCCTTTCTTCTGTATTAGACAGTGCGTTCTTAAAGTCAATTGGTGATTATTAATCGCATAGTTCTTAATGCATAAAAACAACTCATGGTCTGGTATAACACAGACATGGTTTGGTTCGACACAAACATAGTCTGGTCCGAGATACATGCATGGTCTGGTCTAGTACTTATGCATGGTCTGGTCCAAGACTTCTTTCGTCTGGTTCGAGACTTTACATAGTCTGTTCCGAGACTATTGCATGGTCTGGTCCGAGACTTTGCATAGTCTGTTCCAAGACTACTGCATGGTTTGTTCCAATGACCTTTACATGGTATTATCCAATACTCAACGTAGTCTGATTAGAAGCACTTTGGATGCTTGATTTATTATTAAAGCATTATCAGATAGTTAAAGTAATAAAGTGAGATGGAGATATTATACCATTATCTGTGATCATTTTGATTCCCTAAAATTACTTAATTTCAAATCATTAGTTGATCAAACAGTATCACATTTGTTATCATCAAAAGCAATCAAAAGATTAGGGGCCAAACATCATCCAATGTCTTGGTTCAAACAATCTCCCCCTTTTTTTATGATGACAACACATGTTATAATTTTGATTAACAGGCAATAAATCACAGATGATAATGTATCAGAGTACAAATTATTTCATGTTAAGAGTATGTGCAATTATGAACATGAGAAACTCCCCCTGAGTCTATCATGCATATGCAAATGACAGTTCATATAAGAAATAATCAAAGCGGATAAACAGATCAATATAAGAAAAAAATCAATGAACCTATCATTGTATTTTATTGAATTAAGCAAATATTGAGTCAAAATTCTATACAAGTTTCTCCCCCTTTGTCATAAACAAAAAGAGTGGAGAAAAAAGTAGAAAATGCCATCACAGTCAAGGTGGTGGAGGTAGGGTTGACTATTTTGAAGAGGATTCTCTAGCTTCTGATGGAGTAGTTGATGCAGGAGGATCTTTTGTTGGCAGTGGGATGTCCAGTGAAGGTGGAGCAACAGATCATGGAGCTAAGAGAGCTACAAGAGATTGATTAACAACAAGAGTTACCTCTCAAATGATGCTTTCGCGCTACTGGTCCATCTTGGCTTCAATCCTGGCAGCAAGTCTAACTTCCAATGCATTTTCAAAGGCAACCAAATCAAGCTAAGTGTCTGATTGGGCTGCAGCATTAAGTGGCACAGCTGCAATTAGAGCACTTGAGTCAGACTGTGTGGACACCAAGTCTATACACTCCAAGGCTGGTTGAGATTCTACAGACATTTCAGCCAAGTTTGTAGCTTGCTTTGCGGCAAGTGCAATAGCTTGAGCTGCCTCAGCCTCTTGCTTCAAGGCTAACTCCTTGAGCATGTTTTCTTCAGCTTCCTTATCTTCCGTCACTCGGGCTAGAGCTTTGAGTCTCTTCTCTTCTTCTTGAGTTGCAAGCATTGCTTTGAGTCTAGCAACTTCTTCCAATTGGTGAGCTATTTTAGCCACTTCAATCAGTGCTCTAGCTGCTTTGTATTTAGCATAGTGGTCAACCAGCATTTGCTCAGCCTGGGCTTCATCTCTAGGAGTGTGTGGAGTCAGCAACATGGGTACCACCACTCTATCTGACACATGAATGTAGCTGCTGGAGGATGAAGTTCTTTCACCAACAGTTTCAATCTTCTCCTTTTTAGCTGGAGAGAGATCGAAGGATCCTATGGTGTGAAGCATGTTATGCATCATGTTCTACTAGTAGATGCCAACATCAGACTCAAAATTTTCTTCATATAGAGCACACTTTGGTTGAGAAAGAGGCTTTATCTCTATAATAGCCTTTGGAAGACTGTTTGCTATGAAAATTTGCTTCCCCTTCATCTTGTTAGGGTTGACAGTTGGTAGCCTTGGCACTATACAGTCTGGAGCAACATGTATATCAGTTTCTCCTTTGATGTGCAGACTTGGAGGATATAACTATCGTGGCAGTGAGCTTTGAAATTTTAGCAGACACAAGGCTCTATATTCAACATAATTGGCCTTGAAGGAAGGATTTCTTGGAGGGACCCCTCGTGTAATCAACCGAGAGGGTTTGACGGAGACTCTAGGTCTCAAGAGTCTATGCAGAGCATCATGATGCATCATGCGGACTGTGGTAGCCAACTTCTACCTTTCTTCCACTATCATAGGCTCTGGTGTGGCTGGGGAAACAGAGAAGTAGTCCAAGCCCTCTCTCACACACTTGTACTCGTGTGCTATCTCATGCACTAATTGACGCATGAGAGGGATGGCAAAGGCGAATTCTTCTTCTTGCAAGTTCATCATCATCTTCTACATCTTGTAAAAGGCTTGTGTTGTGAAGTGGCCTCTAGAAGGGGATAATCCCTTGATCAATCTACAAAGGAGGGAGCTTGACAACTTTTTCTGCTCTTTGTTCCTTAGTGGTCTGCTCTACACAAGACTCATGTTGAGTCTCTTCTTTGTATGCTTCAGACTCAGCATTTTCTCCCATGTACACTAGGGAGAATCTTTGCATCATCTTCAGATGCCATGAGCCAGCAAGAGGAGTAGTTTCCTAGAAGCTAAAGTGCTCGTTGGGACCAGCTGGGTTGAATGGTCTATTGTCCCAAGAAGGAGCAGGAGACACTTTAGGGGAATGGATGATGATCTACTCCTCATGTTCAAAACTAGATGATATCTGAATAGATTCAATGTGTTGATAAGAAACCACTGAATCTATCATCTCTAGTATGGTGATAGGTGAAGGGGATTGGTACGGTGGAATGGTGATATCAGGAGGAGTTTGTTGTGAAGTGGTTGCTGTAGCAATAGTCTAAGTTGAGGGTCTAGACCGTGCTTCAAACTAAATAGTGGGTTCAGCCTATTGGGTGATGGTCTATCTAGTAAGGGCAGGCCTTGGGTTTTCTTCTGTCTAAATAGTGGGTTCAAACAGTAGCCTTTGCTCAATCTATGCATGGGCATTAAACTTTGCAGCCTTTGTTTGGTTTACTATTGTTTGTGTAGGTGACACAGATGATAGAGGTTCAACAGACAATGCGTCTATTATGGCTTTTGTTTGGGTTTGAGGGGGTGTTGTCTGAGGAATATTTTTCCTTAGACGTTTGTGTGTAGTGGAATGTGGATGGGTAGGGAGAGTGAAAGTGGATCGTGGGATACCTGGATTGATGAAGGATGGGTTGAATGACAATCCAAGCATGTTGTCTTCCAGCACAACCTTCCTCTTCACAGCAAGCTTCTTGGCTATGGTGTTGGGTGGTTTGACAAGCTAAAGGTCTGGTGCTATGGACTTATCAGCACCTTGTTGTCTAGATAGCCTTTTGAAGACCAATCCTTAAGCTTCTTCCTCCCCTTCATCATTAGCAACTGTGACAACTACTCTCCCTATATCAACAATGTCCTTCATAGACACTAGGGGTTTTGTAGGAGGTCTGGCAACACCTTTGCCTTTCTACTGAGCCCTAGTCTTGGGCTTGGCTGTTGGTGATCTAGGGGGAGCTTGCTGTCTGGTCTGCCTTTGTCTTTTAGTAGGGGGTTCCTCAACAGATTATGCTACTGCCTTGCGTGTTGTCCGGACTGTCTGCTAGTTTGCAACAACAAGTCTTCTCATCTTGTTAGCCAGTAGCTAAACAGCAACTACTTCATCAAAAATCACCAAGGATTTTGGTGCTTTCTTCTTCTTTGACTATTGAGTCTGGTTTCCATCATTAGACTCAAGAGATTGAGGGAACCTTGCAGGTTGCCTATTCTTGATGCCAAAGCCCAAGTTTAGCTTCAACAAGCTTATAAAGGTCAGCTACCTCTGGTAGACGAATTAACCTTCTTCATTTACGTAGTCTAGTTCGTCTAGGACACCTAATTGGATATCATGGAATAGTCTATTGTAGTAGAGACAGTTCCAAAGGATCTTGTTGATTAGGGCTGTATAGTAGGTAGCCACAGAAGTTGACAGAAATTGAATATGGCTGATCATGTTGTAGAAGAGAGTGTAAGGGAGGTTGAATGGAATGCCCTTGTGAATGTGATAGAGGATGAACTGGTGGAGGTCAGAAACATGATCCCTAGACCCTATCTTGTGCAAGATGGTCTTGTTCAAGATGTTCAGCAGCAGTATGGCCAAATGAGTGAACTTGGTCGGGTGGAGTTTCTTCTTGTTGTGCTCCACTTCGTAGTTTGGCCCAAGAATGAACCTTTCTACGGTTCCTACTGCCAGATTGGAGTCCCATAGCTTTGTGAAGTAATTGTGGTGCAACTCACACCCAATGGCTTGAGCAATCATAGTGGGGGATATGGTCACATCATATTTGCACACCTTACTCACCACTTATTGCCCTTCACTATGACATTCTCCCAAAATTCCCTTATCAAACCAGGAGCTATCTTTTGACGATCATTGAAGTACCCCATGATTCCAGCGACCTCAAGGTACTTTGAGATGTTGAGGTTGTGCTCCTCAAGGTAGTTCACATCAACATAGTATTCCACATGGATGTTCTCAGTATAGGATCCTCGTGGCTTGATGATGATATTCTCAACAGCATCAAGATTCCTCTCCCTCTTGATCTCCGGGTCCATACTCCTTGTGGCGGAACTGCTTGTGTCCGTTGAAGTTGCTAGTTGTGGCTCCTCGAAGTGCTCCTCAGAGGCTTGAGAAGATGAGGGTTGTTGCTAAGAGGAAGAGCCTTTGGAAGGGTTGCCTTTGGCCATGGTGGTTGGAGAGTGTTTAGGGTTAGGTTTTCTAAGAGGGTTAAAGGTTTATGAGAAAGCAAAGAGAGAAATGAGAGGTTTTGGGAAGGAAAGCTTGGAGAGTAAGTTTGAGTAACAATAGGCATTCAAAGGTCATGAGTGGGCTTTAAATAGAAGTGCACAGTTAGGGAATGATTGAAACGACACATTAATAAAATAATAAATGTGCATTTTGGGCTTTTATGACTCAAAACCCAATAAATGCTTAAGTTATAAAAACGTTTCAAATTCCCACATGGTTTGCTCATATTTTGAGCGCGAATCATGTGGCATGCTCATGCTCCACTTAAGTAACACACCAGACGATAGGTCCTTAGTTTACTAGTGGATAGTAGACAGTAATAAAACATTAATTCACATAGGCAATCCCAATCTTTTCTCTTAAAAAGATTAGTTTGTCTTCAATAAGGGGTTTTGTAAAAATATCAACAAGCAGATCATTTGTTTTGACATACTCCAAATTAATGGTCCCCTTCTGAACATGATCTCTTATGAAATGATGTTTTATTTCTAAATGCTTGGCTCTAGAATGCATGGTTGGATTTTTCGAAAGAGATATGGCATCAATATTATCACAAAAGATAGGAATGTTACTCTCAAATATGTTGTAGTCTTCAAGTTGATTCTTGATCCACAAAATCTGAGAGCAGCTGGCAGCTGAAATGTATTCTGCATCTGCTATTGATAGTGCTATTGTCCCTTGCTTCATGTTGAGCCATGACACCATGTTGCCTCCAATAAAGTGGCAATCTCCACTGATGCTTTTTCTTTCAATTCGATCTCCAGCATAGTCAGCATCACAATAGCCTACTTGATGGGAAAATCACATGCTTGGTTCAAATTGGATCTTCTAGGATGGAATTCACGCACCAAAAGCAACCCAGAACGAGTTTTAAATTTCGATCGTATCTCGGTCTACAGAACTCGGATTTGAGTGATTCCAAAACTAGGAGAAAGATGACGCTCTGAACTGCAATTTAGGGTCAAGAAACACTAAAAAAAGATTCTTAACACGTGTAGAACGAACCTGAGAAAAATCGGGCTGAAGGCAATTTGAAGAACACGGAAATGCGAAAACGAATAGAAAACGTGAAAGATAGAAAATCAAATAGGTGCCACAAACAACGAGGTTTGATAAGCCTAGAGGATCGCCACAAGAATTGAGTGAATTCCTGATAAGATCATTTGGTTCAAGGAAAAACCCTAGCAGAGACAATTCTCACACTTTTAACAAAACAACAACATTCTGCATTTTCATTCAGTTCCAAATGATTTATACAAATTAGTTCTCAACAAAATAAGAGAAATGTAAAATCCCAACATTACAAGCATAGCTAATATGTCTTAGTGGTTAAAGCGAGACATAGTTTAGTTTGAGGTCAAGGGCTCAAAACTGGTTGCAAGCACTTTATTATTATTATTTTTTTAATTAAATGACTAAGTCTATAATTGGGCCTTCATTCCAAGCAATCAACACATAGGACTAGCAACTCTCCCTTGTGGCCTCCAAGTGTTGGGCCTCTCCCTGCATTTGAACTGCCCTCAGAATAGTCACCATATGTTCCAAAGCTTCTTGGGTCTTTTTAGCTCTTGCTCTTGTCATGGGTCCTCCTATGCCTTGTATTGGGTCTTGGGCTTCCATCTGGTCATGGGCTTGGGTCTGGTGGTTGTCTTGGGCTTGGGCTTTGATGTCCACATCATTCCCTCCTTCTTGAAAGGCATTTGCCCTCAAATCTCTGAAGTCATCACTTGCATCGAAAAGAGTGAGATCAGCCACATTAAAAGTAGCACTTACCCCATATTCTCCTAGCAAATCAATTTTGTAGGCGTTATCATTGATCCTGGCTAGTACTTGAAATGGACTATCTCCTCTTGGCATGAGCTTAGACTTCCTTTGGGAAGGAAACCACTCTTTCTTGAAATGTACCCAAACCTAATCACCTGGTTCAAATGTTACCTTTTTCCTTCCTTTGTTTGCATATTTTGCATACCCTTCCATTTTCTTCTCAATTTGGGACTTGACTTTCTCATGCATCTTCTTGACATATTATGCTTTAACCTGCCCAAACTTATCTTTAAATTGTGAAATGTCAAGTAAAGGCAACAAATCCAAAGGAGTTAAAGGATTAAAACCATAAACAATTTCAAAAGGTGACAATTGAGTAGTACTATGCACAACCCTATTATAAGCAAATTCAACATGTAGTAAACACTCTTCCCAAGTCTTAATATTTTTCTTAATAACAGCCCTAAGAAGAGTAGAAAGAGTTCTATTGACCACCTCGGTTTGCCCATTAGTTTGAGGATGGCATGTAGTTGAAAACAACAGCTTAGTACCTATTTTCCCCCACAAAGTCCTCCAAAAATGGTTAAGAAATTTAGAGTTACGGTCACTTACAATACTCCGAGGTAACCCATGCAATCTTACTTCCTTGAAAAATAAATCAGCAACATGGCAAGCATCATCCACCTTCTTGCAGGGTATAAAATGAGCCATCTTAGAAAACCTATCAACCTCCACAAAAATTGAGTCCTTTCCTCCCTTGGACCGAGGCAAACCTAAAACAAAGTCCATAGAAATATCAACCCAAGGATGCTCAGGAATAGGTAATGGAGTATACAAACCATGTGGCTTGACTTTAGATTTAGCCTTTTTGCAAACAAGACACTTATCACACAATGAATGCACATCAGATTTCATGTGAGGCCAGTAAAAATGTTCATGCAAGATATCATATGTCTTTTGCACTCCAAAGTGCCCCATTAACCCCCCTTCATGAGCCTCTTTAACAAGAACTTTCCTAATTGAACTCTTAGGCACACAAAGTCTCTTATCCTTAACCAAATAACCATCATGTTTAAAATACCCATCAGATGCAGTATGAGAACATGTTTGGTAAATATGTGAAAAATCAGCATCATGTTCATATAATTCCTTAATGCACTCAAAACCAAGAAACTTAGCTTCAAGAGTAGATAGTAAAGCATACCTGCGTGACAAAGCATCAGCAACCACATTGGACTTACCTCTCTTGTGCTTGATCACATACGGAAATTGCTCAAGGAACTCCACCCACTTGGCATGTCTCTTGTTCAACTTACCTTGCGCTTTCAAATACTTTAAAGATTCATGGTCACTGTGAATTACAAATTCTTTAGGCAGAAGATAATGTTGTCATGTTTGCAATGCTCTAACTAATGCATACAACTCCTTGTCATATGTGGGGTAGTTAAGGGCAGCCCCATTTAGTTTCTCACTAAAATAAGCAATTGGGTACCCCTCTTGCATTAAGACAGGTCTTATTCCCACCCCAGATGCATCGCATTCAAGTTCAAAGGATTTAGCAAAGTTAGGCAAAGCAAGTATGGGTGCATGTGTTAATTTCTCTTTCAGGACAGAAAATGCTTTCTCTTGTTTCTCTCTCCATTTAAATCCTGCATGTTTCTTAACTAGCTCATTAAGAGGTGCAGCAATAGTACTAAAGTCCTTCACAAACCTCCTATAGAAACTAGCTAAGCCATGGAAACTTCTCACTTCACTCACATTCTTAGGAATTGGCCACTCTTGGATTGCTTTTATTTTCTCTTTATCTACATGCACTCCACTAGAGTTAACCACAAATCCTAAGAACACAACATGATCTTTACAAAACATGCACTTTTCCAGATTAACATACAACCTTTGTTTTTGAAGCACATGCAAAACAAATTTCAAATGTTGCAAATGCTCATCCAAACTTTTGCTATACACAAGAATGTCATCAAAGTACACAACCACCAATTTTCCTAAGAACTCTCTCAAAACATGATTCATTAACCTCATGAAAGTACTAGGGGCATTTGTCAAACCAAATGGCATTACCTTCCACTCATATAAGCCATACTTGGTTTTAAAAGTTGTTTTCCATTCATCACCTTCTCTAATCCTAATCTAATTATATCCACTTTTCAAATCTATCTTAGAGAAGTAACATGATCTATACAATTCATCAAGAAGATCATCTAACCTGGGAATGGGATGCCTGTACTTAATGGTGATGTTGTTGACAGCTCTACAATCTGAGCACATCCTCCAGCTTCCATCCTTCTTTGGCACCAATATGACAGGAACAACACATGGGCTCAAGCTTTCCTCTACCCAACCTTTAGTCATCAAATCAGTGACTTGCTTTTGAATCTCCTGGGTTTCTTGAGGATTACTCCTGTATGCTGGCCTGTTAGGCAACACAACTCCTGGAACCAAATCAATTTGGTGTTCAATGCCTCTTAATGGTGGGAGTCCTTGTGGTATCTCCTTTGGAAACACATCCTGAAATTCTTGCAAAATAGATTTAACTTCACTAGGAAGTTCAAGGTCTGAATCAAGGGCAGCAATCTCCTTATATAAAGTATATACATAGACTTCCTTGCCATTAAAGCTCTCCTCACCTCTCCACTTTTCACAAATAATCCATTCTTTCTTACTTTCTTTTCTCCACTTTTTCTTTTTTCTCTTTTCTCTTTTTCTTTATCTTGTGGGTCTCTCTCTTTCTTTTTTTCTCTCTTTTTCATTTTCTTTTCTCTCTTGCTCTCTTTTCTCTCTCATGATACTCTGATCATCACAAACCTCTTTTGGAGATAATGGAACCAAGGTAACCTTGCGATTTTCATGATAAAAAATGTATTTATTTTTGTGACCATCATGGTGAGCTTTCCAATCAAACTGCCATGGTCTCCCAAGAAGCATATGCCTAGCTTCCATAGGAACCACATCACATAGAATTTTGTCTTTATACTTCCCAATAGAAAACTAAATCTCCACTTGCTTATCCACCCTTAATTCACCTTCCTCACTAAGCCATTGTAGCTTTCTAAGTTCATCTTCTTCACCAACCTAACACTAGCCACATTTGTGCAACTCCCTCCATCTATGATCAAAGAGCACACCCTCCCTTGGATAAGACACCTAGTATGGAATATGTTTTCTCTTTGGCTTTCCTCACTCTCCTTGGCTATCCCTCCTAACATCCTCCTCACAATGAACAAGTCTCCTTCAGGAATCTCCTCCTCTTCCGCACTGTCTTCTTCACTTGATGGTTCAGAATGAGAACTCTCACTTGTGATTTCCCCATCATCTTTTAATATCATAACTTTCTTAGTAGGACACTCAGAAGCTATGTGTCCTCTACCTAAACACTTAAAGCACTTTATGTCTCTAGATCGAGAGTTGTTGGCCACTTCTTTGCCCCGATTTTGGGTGGGTTGTGGTGCAGCCCTTGGGGTCTTATTGGATGAAGTTCCCTCTTTCTTAAACCCCTCCTTCCACCTAGAGTTATCAAAATTAGATGAACTCTTCCTCACACTTTTTCTCTTTAATTGCTGCTCCACTTTCATAGCATGGTGTACTATATCCTCTATCTCCACATAATTTTGCAGCTCCACTACATCCCTTATATCTCCATTCAGCCCACTAAGAAACCTTGCCATGGTTGCCTCCCTATCCTCCTCAACATTGGCTCGAATTAGGGCTATTTCAAGGTCTTTGTAAAACTCATCTACACTCTTACTCCCTTGGGTCATTCTTTGGAGCTTATTGAGAAGCTCTCTATGGTAGTGAGATGGAACATACCTCCTTCTCAACACTCTTTTCAACTCCTCCCAAGTCTCCAACATAGGCTCTCTATACCTCCTTCTCTCCCTTTGGAATTGATCCCACCAAACTAAGGCATAGTCAGTGAATTCCAAGGTAGCTAGCTTGATCTTCCTCTCTTCAGTTAGGGTGTGACAAGAGAAAATTTGTTCTACCTTCAACTCCCACTTAATATAGGCTTCAGGATCACTTTTAGCTCTAAATGGTGGAATGGTAACTCTTCCTTCCTCATCTCAGTTTCCTCTTGGTTCTTCCTCATTTCCTCTCCTTCTTCTCCCTTCATGCCTCTCATGTCTACCCCTATCTCCATGTTGGTCATTGTTAGACTATTTTGGCAAGCGTACCAAATATCGCACAAGTAGTTTAAAAGGGAAGATCCCAGTATCGAATCCACAAGGAATTGTCCGTATTTTGACTATCAGTAAAGTAATCAATTCCTAAACATTAGTTTGGTTTTTATAGTTGGTTGTTCTTGAAACATCAATAATAACAGAAATTTAACTAAACACTACAGTTAACACTAACTATAAACAATATAAACGACAATGTTGATTTAGGACTATGATCGAACAGTTGGCGTGCTTGAGTTTTAGAATGGAATAATGGATATGTTGAGGATATGGTTCAACCGGTTTGCTTCCCATGTAAACATATAAGATATATTCTCCATTCACATTAATAGTTCAGATTAACTTCGATCTAAAAGTGCTTAAAACGTGATCTCTCATCAAATCAAGCCTAAACTGCTCAACCTCACTTCCGATGTCTTGGTAAGTTCAGTTGAGTGGTTTGATGAAGCTTAGAGATCTTTGTGAAGCTAATGGAGTCTATCCTATGTCTAGAAATACACTCCATTAGAGTTCAAACTCAGTTCCAAGTTCAACAACATCTGTCAATGGCAGGTAAACTCTAAAACATGCATATATAACTGATCCAATCATATAACAAGAATAAAGATAGAGAAATGAACATTAAACTGAATATTTCAATGAATAGATATGAAGAATAGCGTTTACATGATCAACACCTAGTTCCAAGTCCTCAACACTAATAGATTAGCCTCTCATTGTCATGAGAAGCCTTAAAAAGTTACAAAAGTGGAGGAAAGAGAACAGAGGAAACAGGGGAAAAAAAATAGAGGAAGCAGCTCAATCAGTTCTCCAAGTCTGAATGCTTCAAAATTCTTCAAGTGCAGCTTATATAGTCGAAGCCTCGCTTAGCACAAACTTTCGCTAAGCGCAAAACACTGCATAATGCATCTCAGAACAGGT
This sequence comes from Amphicarpaea edgeworthii, assembly GCA_014843725.1. NCBI lineage: Eukaryota > Viridiplantae > Streptophyta > Magnoliopsida > Fabales > Fabaceae > Amphicarpaea > Amphicarpaea edgeworthii. The sequence goes on from CM026324.1 coordinate 10,845,829, forward strand.
GTTCCGCTAAGCGCAATCTTCCGCTACGCGCATATTCAGTTCGAAAGCAAACTTCTGCTAAGCTCGATGTCCCGCTAAGCGAGTATTCTGTTCGAATGAAAAAGTCACTTAGTGCGATGTGGCGCTCAGCGCGTCATAGACCGTCTAACTCGCGTAGCTTGCTCTTGCGCTCAGCAACGTATGCGCTGAGCGAGATGGTTCGCTTAGCGAGATCTGCCTTCTTCTTGTATTCTCCCTTTACTGTTGAATCTAGGCCTACACACATAAATTAGAGTATATTTCTCACAAAATAACTTCCTAGGGTTAGAATTATCAAACTATACAAATCTATATTAAATGATTTCAAGCTAAGCTAAAATTCCTAAGAAAGTTGAATAATCATTACAAAATCTGATGCAATATTTACGTATATAAAGCGATTATCAAACTCCCCCAAATTAAAGCTTTGCTTGTCCTCAAGCAAAAGAATGTCTACATAACAACAAAGTGGATGCAGAGGAACAATTGGCAGGATCAGAATCAAGTTTTAGACCAATGACACTTGCAAAAAGTGTTCTCAATTGAGATTAAACGCATTAAGGTCACAACGAGAGTTTTCAACATGCACAGAAATTCAGCAAACCAACCAAGGAGCATTCAGCAATTCGAAGTTCAAGTGAACACTATGATTCTCATAAGGCCAGTGTTTCACTCAGCACTTAGTGTATAAAGTATAAGATGGTTAAAACATTCCAATTGAAATTGTGCACTTAACTTTTGAATTTCTTCTCAATTTATTGCAGATGTACAAACAATGTGAATCATTAAGGTCTTAATCAGGGTTGAATCACGGTTGGGCTATAAAGAACCTTGGTTTTTCTTGAATTACAATTCCTAAGGATTGAAGAGAACATATCTTTATCTCCCTTCTTGATTATCAATTTCCTCTATATGCCTCAATACTTTCCACAGTTGGACAACAACTACTTCCTGCTTGAATCACAATTGATTGAATTTTCAATTATTCAATTTTTTTTTTTTTCATCAGAGGCTTTGCCTCTTGGATTCATATTGCAGCAGTTGTGTTGCTATCATTTCTTCTTTTTAATGTGGATCTTCACCTGACTCCCCAAAATTTGGAACAATTTTGTCTCAACCCATAAAAGATATGCTTTCCTATTCCCTAAGGCAAGGTAGGCAATTCTTGTTTAGGTTCTAGGTTCACAAGACAAAATAGTTGTCTATTTGGCTCAATGGTTTAGCAGAGGATTCTCTCAACCTTACTGGATTGACTTTTTGGCTCTGGGAATCACTCTAAGCAAACAAGGCCTTAATCATTTCCACATTAATTATCCACACAGCAATTCAGAGAATCATTCAAAAATTAGTGGAACAACTCAATTGTTCTCTCACAGTATAATTCTCACACTTATCAGTTAATTTTCACAATGTTCACAAGTCCTTCAAAAGTCAAATGCTCACAGTTATTAATTTCCCAAACTCACATGCATGCATCGTCCTCAAAACTAAGCAACCTAACACCACGCTCTCACCCAGTTCGAAAACAATTGTGCCATAGGTTCAAAACCAACAATAATTCAAACATAGACTGAACCAAATGTTCATAAAACATCTACCGTTGCACAAAAAATTAATTACCACAGAAATGCTAAACTACATAAAACTGTTAAATATGTAAAGTGAAATAAACAGAAACAATAAAATAGTTCAGATGACAAAACATTTAAAACACTTGGCCTCTTATAGACGGCCATGATTCACATCTGCTAATCCTCCTCCAGGTCGGCCTCCATGTTGTCATTTCCTGTGGCCTCTATGTTGTCTCCTCCTTCAGTATCCTCCTAGTTCCCTTCTTCAGTATACTCCTGGTTCCCTTCTTCCTCAGCTACTTCGTCACCACCACCATCACCCCCTCGAGAAAAGGAAGGTCTGTCCGCAGGCCATTGCATTTGGGCCTGGAAGTCCTCCAAAGACATGACTGGCTATTGGAGGGAAAGGTGGTGCAGATTGTCAATGATTGTACATTGACCCCGGTATAGTGCATTGGTTCGTTCTTCTATCTGCTGACTAAGTGACAGTTGCAGACCATTGAGAGCTGGTGCAGTAGCATGTCTTCGATGATGGTTGCAACGGTAGATGAAGAACTCCCAGAAACTGTCTTCGTGCGAGGTCGCTTTCGAGTGTTGGGAGGGAGCTCAGGTCTGTTAGGATCGGCCTCATTGTAGCAGAAGGTGCATATATACTTGAAAGTGATTGGAGGGCTCAGCTTAAGAAAGACTGGTGTGCTGGAGCTAGCCCCTTTTGCATTGCACAATGCCGAAATGAGAGCCGAAAAACCCAATCGGCTGACGCTGGAGTGAGCCATGACAGAAATCTGATTGGATATGAAACTACCCACATTCATATCCATCTTCATAATAAGAGCATATATCCATTCGGCTCTCTCCACTGTAACGTCAGAGGTGTGCGAGGTGGGCGCCAATGTGTAGTAGGAGAAAGCAGACCATGCTTGAGTCAGGGTGGTCATATCTGGCCGCACAATCTTAGTAATGGCTCCCTCTTTGTTCTTGACATATCCCTTGCCTGGTATGCACAACAGCGCTGTGATAACCTTGGGATCTTTGTATTGGCTGAGGAAAATGTCAAATTGCGTTTTCCCAGTGTCGCCCACGAGGATCGGAGGGGTTTGCAGAAGGCGGTTGATAGCTACACCATCCCAGCGAATGGTCTTCCCCCGAACCTTGCATTGCCAGTTGGCCACCTTGTATTCTCCCTCCGGTTCATAAATGTTGGTGTAGAATTCCTTAACCAGAGGCTCATCAATGGACTTATCTGGCAGGCAGCACAACTTTTTGAGCCAGCCACGGCGATTCAGCTCATTGCGGAAGATATCATAGTCACTTGGAGCAATCTTTACAGGTCGCTCTGCAATGAGTCCCCGACCCATGAGTTCATTCTCAAATCTCTCTTGGGCTTCAAAGGAAGAGAAGTGATCGGCGTCATAGGGATAGATAACCCTTTCATGCGTGGCAGTAGGTGCAGGAGATGTAGGTGGCACAGGTGGTGTAGGTGGTGTTCTAGAAGAAGACGCGCCGCGGTTGTTGCGAAATTTAGGAGCCATCTGTACTCAAAAATGAAAATTACAACAACAAAGCAAATCAATTAGAACAAAGGTGTTTGCTAAGCGCTGTGTCGCACTTAGTAAACACCACTACATGGAAATTGAAAGCAAAAAGGAGAACATACATAATAATACAGAGCATAGGTGAAAAGGAAAACCGAGTAAAATAGAGCAAAAATTTTGAAAGGAAAACAGAGCAAAACAGGGCTCAGGTGCTAAGCGCAATCTTGCGCTTAGCGAGCCTTCAGTTCGAGGCAAAATTTCGCTAAGCGCACGTTTGCGCTTAGCGAGACTTTAGTTTGAGGCAAAATGTCGCTAAGCTCAAGTGTGCGCTTAGCGAGCATCCTAGATGCTTCAGTTCAAAGAAAATGGTCGCGCAACGAGACTTCCCGCTAAGCGAATTAACAAAACAATAGTCGAGCTTAGCGAGTATACTCGCTTAGCGGCGCATGAATCTGGAAAATTCCCAGATCCATGAACACAGAAACAGCAAGATGAACATCCAATGAATTTTCGCTGAGCGCTAGTTAGCGCTAAGCGCGTATCAAGCAACTGAAGAACAAAAACCCAGGATGCATGTTCTCGCTTAGCGCACAGATGCGCTTAGCGAAAAAAAATCAAAAATCCCAACAGGGAAACCTCAAAAATGCTAGACCCATAGCACAAATCAAGCGGAGAGAAAGCGAAAACGAAACCTAATCTACTCAGCACACAACCCAGACTCAATAACACTAAAGACACAACAATGCTACAATTAAAACAGAAAAACAAATTTAAAAGGGAGTTGGAGTGCTTACCTGGCGTGGAGAGTGAAGAAAAATGGGATCCAAGAAGATGCAGATGCAGTGTGTGGGTGAGTGAATGAAAGTGGGGAGTGAGAGTGCAGAAAACAGAAGGGGACGGCGTGAGAGAGGAAGGGAATTAGGTTTGAGTGAGAGAGAAAATTTAATTTAGGAAAGAGGGAGAGTGGGAGGTTTCAAAACTGCCCAGCAGTTACGAACCTCGCGCTTAGCGCATGGTTGCGCTTAGCGCAATATCTCATGCCCCTTCATTTCATTTTAAATTCTTTTTTTTTTTTGAACTTCCGCTGAGCGAAGATGTGCGCTTAGCGGTGAAACAATTCGAACAAAACGTCGCTTAGCGAAGAAACACGCTTAGTGCGTTCTGCAGAATGTTGCAGATCTAGCTTAGCACGATCTTGAGCTTAGCGAAATGACAATTCGAGCCAAAATGTTGCTAAGCGCAACTGTGAGCTTAGCGCAAAAACATTTCGAGCCAAACTCTCGCGGAGCGAATATAAGCGCTTAGCGAGAGATGGAGAGAGACAAAAGAGAACTTTGGCTCTTATTCTAACCAAAATAATAACATGAAAGAAAACAAACCTGGGTTGCCTCCCAGCAAGCGCTTATTTAACGTCATTAGCTTGACGGTTATGACCGTGAGGTAATCAAGGTGGCATATAAGTCAGAAAGAACACATCCTCCTTTCTCTTTTGCTTTTTAGGTAGGAATTCCATAAAAATCATATATCCATGAAGCGGCTTCCAAACCATGGCAGAAGGATTGTTGGTGAACAAGGCAAAGAAGGTATTTAAAGGTTTATCATGTTCTTCATGCCTTTCTTCCTTGTCCATCAGTTGATGGAGAGAGATATTGACTTGAGGAGGGCTTTCTTGTTGAATTTCTATTGTTGAGCACTTCTCCCACTGTTTTTGTGTTCTCTCATCATCTTTTTCTTCTTTTTCTTCACCCTTTTCTCTTAAATCCAACTCTTCTTCGAGACTCTCCCTATGTGCTTTATCGTCTAGATAATTTTCTTCCTTTTTGGTCATAGAAGGCATTTCAGCCACTTGTTTTGCTATCTCACCAAGTTGAATCCCAAGATTTTGAATTGCATTTTGATCAGCTTCAAAGCTAGCTTGAGAAGCTTCCATGAATTGCATCAACATATTCTCAAGATTAGAGAATTTATCTTCTTCATGTTGATTGGAAGGGTGGAACTCTTGCTCCCACCACGATCTTTCCATGGAGTAGTGATAACAATCATCCTTAAAATGTTCTCCTCCACAAAATTCACAATAGATAGGTTGTGGGTGACTGACTCCTAGTTGCATGATTCCAAGATGCCCAGACAACATCTCTATTTGGTTACTAAGAATCCTCCTCTGTGAGCACATCACTCCAAAGTCTTCCATGGATTGGTTCTACAAGGCTTCCATGTTGTGAAGGAGGAGATGTTTCTTGGAGCAGTAATTTATCCAAACAAAACATAATGCAAAACAAAATAGAAACAAATTTATGCAAAACAGAAATTTTATATAATAAAGCAAAATTGAACTAATGAATAAGACTTGACGAAATACTAATTGCCGAATACAATGAACAATTCCCCCGGCAACGGCGCCAAATAACTTGTTAGACTATTTTGGCAAGCGTACCAAATATCGCACAAGTAGTTTAAAAGGGAAGATCCCAGTATCGAATCCACAGGGAATTGTTCGTATTTTGACTATCAGTAAAGTAATCAATTCCTAAACATTAGTTTGGTTTTCATAGTTGGTTGTTCTTGAAACATCAATTTTAACAGAAATTTAACTAAACACTACAGTTAACACTAACTATAAACAATATAAACGACAATGTTGATTCAGGACTATGATCGAACAGTTGGCGTGCTTGAGTTTTAGAATGGAATAATGGATATGTTGAGGATATGGTTCAACCGGTTTGCTTCCCATGTAAACATATAAGATATATTCTCCATTCACATTAATAGTTTAGATTAACTTCGATCTAAAAGTGCTTAAAACGTGATCTCTCATCAAATCAAGCCTAACTGCTCAACCTCACTTCCGATGTCTTGGTAAGTTCAGTTGAGTGGTTTGATGAAGCTTAGAGATCTTTGTGAAGCTAATGGAGTCTATCCTATGTCTAGAAATACACTCTATTAGAGTTCAAACTCAGTTCCAAGTTCAACAAAGATCTCACAATGGCGGGTAAACTCTAAAACATGCATATATAATCGATCCAATCATATAACAAGAATAAAGATAGAGAAATGAACATTAAACTGAATATTTCAATGAATAGATATGAAGAATAGCGTTTACATGATCAGCACCTAGTTCCAAGTCCTCAACACTAATAGATTAGCCTCTCATTGTCATGAGAAGCCTTAAAAAGTTACAAAAGTGGAGGAAAGAGAACAGAGGAAACAGGGGAAAAAAAACAGAGGAAGCAGCTCAATCAGTTCTCCAAGTCTGAATGCTTCAAAATTTTTCAAGTGCAGCTTATATAGTCGAAGCCTCGCTTAGCGCAAACTTTCGCTAAGCGCAAAACACTGCATAATGCATCTCAGAACAGGTGTTCCGCTAAGCGCAATCTTCCGCTACGCGCATATTCAGTTCGAAAGCAAACTTCCGCTAAGCTCAATGTCCCGCTAAGCGAGTATTCTATTCGAATGAAAAAGTCGTTTAGCGCGATGTGGCGCTCAACGCGTCATAGACCGTCTAACTCGCATAGCTTGCTCTTGCACTCAGCGACGTATGCGCTGAGCGAGATGGTTTGCTTAGCGAGATCTGCCTTCTTCTTGTATTCTCCCTTTACTGTTGAATCTAGGCCTGCACACATAAATTAGAGTATATTTCTCACAAAATAACTTCCTAGGGTTAGAATTATCAAACTATACAAATCTATATTAAATGATTTCAAACTAAGCTAAAATTCCTGAGAAAGTTGAATAATCACTACAAAATCTGATGCAATATTTACGTATATAAAGCAATTATCAGTCATTCTCCTTATTCAAATTTTGGTTTTCTAAACTCTCAAGCCTCTCATAAATTCCCTCTGTATGCTCCCTCAAAACTTGGTTCATCCTTTGAGTTAAGGCATCTAGCAACACCCTATGATCTCTAGTAGGGGATGGAGGTCCCTCTCTCTCAGCCATGAACAAAATCTGAAGTAAGAAGACCTCACCAAAGTGTTTCACTCAAGTGTTTCACACAATTAGGCTTTTCAGCAAATGTAATCTCTGGCCTTTTTCCGCTCGTTCTCTAACTTAAGGTTCTTACAAGAATCAATAATCTATGATCAAGAATCACTTTCAAGGGTAGCAATCACAAGGCTTGACACAGAATTTTGAACACCAACAAAAGGGAAGTAGCAAAGAACAATTTCACTACCAACAAACAAGAACAGATTCTATGGAAAACAAGGTTTAGAGAAGACACTTGACACTTAGGAATTTTATCAAACAAGTGGGATGCAAGGAAATTTAATGACTACAACTGCTGTACTCTTTTTTTTTTTTTTTTGCTCTGTTTTTTTTTTTAAAACAATAGCCACAAGTTGTGCAATTTTTTTTAAACACAAATTGCTTCTAATAATGAAATTTGTAACCTTGCAATAAAACTTTTAAGTTGTAGCAACTGAGTCACTAGACTAGCATTCCCCACAAGACAAGCTCATGTTTAACACTCAACGAAAATCAACACCAAGAACAAATATGTAGCAGAGTATGAGCAAAATAAGAAATTGAAGATAGAAAACAACCAAATTGCACAATCAAAATTTTAGCAAACAAAAAATTAGGGGTTTAGGGTTACCAATGGTGTGACCAAAATTGATTAAGAGAATGGAGAAAAGGTAACTCAATTCCAACCTTAGAACTGAGCTCTGATGCCAAATGATAGGAAAATCACATGCTTGGTTCAAATTGGATCTTCTAGAATGGAATTTGCACACCAAAAGCAACCCAGAATGAGTTTTAAATTTTGATCGTATCTCGGTCTACAGAACTCGGATTTGAGTGATTCCAAAACGAGGAGAAAGATGATGCTCTGAACTACAATTTAGGGTCAAGAAACACTAAAAACATATTCTTAAAACATGCAGAACAAACCTAAGAAAAATCGGGCTGAAGGCACAATTTGGAGAACACAGAAATGCAGAAACGAACAGAAAATGTGAAAGATAGAAAATCAAAAATAGGCGCCACAAACAATGAGGTTTGATAAGCCTAGAGGATCGCCACAAGAATTGAGTGAATTCCTGATAAGATCAATTGGTTCAAGGAAGAACCCTAGCAGAGACAATTCTCACACTTTTGACAAAACAACAACATTCTGCATTTTCATTCAGTTCTAAATGATTTATACAAATTAGTTCTCAACAAAATAAGAGAAATGTAAAATCCCAACATTACAAGCATAGCTAATATGTCTTAGTGGTTAAAGAGAGGCATAGTTTAGTTTGAGGTCAAGGGCTCAAAATCGGCTGCAAGCACTTTATTATTATTATTTTTTTAATTAAATGACTAAGTCTATAACTGGGCCTTCATTCCAAGAAATCAACACATAGGACTAGCAACTCTCCCTTGTGGGCCTCCAAGCGTTAGGCCTCTCCCTGCATTTGAACTGCCCTCAGAATAGTCACTATATGTTCCAAAGCTTCTTGGGTCTTTTTAGCTCTTACTCTTGTCATGGGTCCTCCTATGCCTTGTATTGGGTCTTGGGCTTCCATCTGGTCATGGGCCTGGGTTTGGTGGTTGTCATGGGCTTGGGCTTCCATCTGGTCATGGGCCTGGGTTTGGTGGTTGTCATGGGCTTGGGCTTGGGCTTTGATGTCCACATCACTACCAATTTATACTATTTCTGCCTTTTAAAGCACAAACCAAGGTTAGGTGTACTAAGCAAGTATCTAAAAATTCTTTTAATAATTGATAAGTGTACCTCCCTTGGATTAGACTAAAATCTAGAGCAGAGGCAAACACTAAACATAATGTCTGGTCTGGATGTAGTCAAGTAGAGTAGAGACCCAATCATTCCTTTGAATTGAGGGACATCTACTTTCTTTGATCTCCATCAAGTCCAAGTGATGTGGTTGGATGCATTGGAGTTTTCATTAATTTGGCATCATCTATCTTGAATTTTTCAAGAGTTCTTTCACATATATTCCTTTGTTAGTTTGCTTGATCTGCTATCCTAGGAAGAATTTCAGTTATCCCATCATGCTCATTTCGAACTCAGTCTACATCAAAGTAGAGAACTCCTCACAAAGTTTTTTTTTATTAGTAACACCAAATATAATATCATCAACATAGATTTGGACTATAATGAAAGCAGAGGAATAGTTTTTGCGAAACAATGTAGTATTTATCTATCCTCTTATAAAATCATCTTTAGTTAAAAATGAACTGAGTTTTTCATACCATGCTCTTGGAGCTTGTTTAAGACCATACAAAGCTTTGTTTAATTTAAATATATGGTATGGAAAGACAGTACTCTCAAACTTAGGGGGTTGTTTTACAAAAAATTCATCCTTGATTATACCATTGAGGAATGCACATTTTACATCCATCTGATAGAGTCTCATGTTTTTATGAGCAGCAAATGAAAGTAAAATCCTAATCGCCTCATGTCTAGCTACTGGAGAGTATGTCTCCGTATAATCTATACCTTCCTATTATGAGTACCCTTTGGCCACTAATCTAGCCTTGTTCCTCACAACCTTACCATTCTTGTCCAACTTGTTTCTGAAGACCTACTTAGCACTAATAGCTTCCTTGTTGTCTGGTAACTTCACAAGTTTCCAAACATCATTCTTTTGAAATTGGTCCAGTTCTTCTTGCATTGCTTGGACCTAGCTCTTGTCTTCCATGGCATCATCAATGTGCTTTAGTTCTGTTTCAGACAATAGAGTTGTTTGTTGGTAGGATGATCTTATTTTTACTGGAGCTTGTACTTCTTTAATTATCTGGGAAGGAGGATGGTGTTTGATCATGAGTCTGTTTCTGCTTGGTGGTTATCTAACTTCTTCATCATCATCTGACATTGTTTGAAGTCAAGCAGACGATCTTGGAGCAAACGATGGTGTAGCAGACATAGACGATGGTCCTTCTGATAGTGGTCTAGTCCTCGTTAGAGCTTCATCTAGTCTGATATCTACAAATAAATCTTCAAACTCTAATAGTTTCCTATCAGGTTGGGTGTCATTTAACCTTATATGAATAGCCTCTGCAACACATTTGGTTCTAGAGATAAACACTCTGTACACCTTTGATGTTTTAGAGTATCCAAGTAATGTTCTAGTATCACACTTCAAATCAAACTTACCCAAATTGTCCTTTGTGTTAAGAATGAAACATTGGCATCCAAAAGGATGGAAGTATGATATGTTGGGTTTCCTTCCTCTCCACAGTTCATATGGAGTATTTTTATTAATTGGCCTAATATAAATTCTGTTTTGTAAATAACAAGAAGTATTTATAGCTTCTGCCCAGAAGTGCTTAAGAGTTGAGTTATCATTCAACATGGTTCTAGTCATTTCTTGCAATGACCTATTTTTCCTTTCAACAACACTATTTTGCTGTGGTGTTTTAGGTGTTGAGAAGTTGTGAAGAATTCCATTCTCTTCACTGAACCTCTGAAAACTTTTGTTTTCAAACTCTCCTCCATGGTCTCTTTTAATAGAAGTTATACATACACCTTTTTTATTTTGAACACGTTTGCAGAATCTATAAAATGCCTTAAAAGCCTCATCCTTGTGGGTGAGGAATAGTACCCATGTCCATCTAGAATAGTCATCAATTATTACTATTCCATATCTTTGAAATACACAAGAACATACTAGAAGGTGGGGTTGAATAGTGGGTTAGAAAACTTTTTCGCAAACACTATTAGTTCACAGATTGCCTTCTAGGATATACGTAGGTTAAAACAAGAAAATATATCTTTGTAAGGTAAAGCTTTAGAAATCTTTTCAAATGAGCACAGTATGCAAGATAAATAAATGTAATCACAAGATAGCAAGTAGAATCTTGTTTTTATACTAGTTCACTCCAATTAAGCTACGTCTAGTTCTCCTTTAACAACTATTAAAGGGTTCCACTATAATCAACTGATTACAAAACAAGTATTCGTCACTGCCACTTCTGGCTACAAGTATTTTCTATGCCACTACTAGCTATAAGTATTCTAAACCACTACTGGTTACAAGTATGGATCTCCCCTGAGATTATACTTCCCAAGTATTCTTTAATCACTAAGCCACTCCTGGCTTTCTATTCAAATATGAATAAGATTTAAATAACTCTTAGAGAGAGGATATGAATGTGTTGAATTTGTATGAGCTTGTAGAGGATAGGTATTCTCTTTTTCTCTCAACTCGTGTTTCTCACTGGATTCTAGCTTTCTCAATGTGCTTTTCTTGTTGTGCTTGCTTTCTCAAATTTGCTTTGAATGGTTTTGTTTCAACTTGTTCTTTTTCGTCTCAGTTCATTAGTCTTCTTGTTGCATGGAAGCATCTTTATATAGTAGAGCTTCATGGATTTGAATGTTGGAGAAGAGAGGTTTTCGTTGTCTCACAGGAGAGTGTTGAAGTTGCTTTAGCTGAGCTTAATTTGATAGGAGCAGGTTCTTGTCTTTGTCTCAACTTGCTTTTAGCTTCAGGTGTGCTTCTCAAAGTTGATTAGCCTTTTGGTTGTACCTACAAACTTCACACAATTCAAGACATGCAAGCAATACGAGGAATAAAAGAAAGTAAGTTCAAAGAGTATCTCCCTTTCTTTCTATAATGAACATTTCCTCTTTTAGTGTAAAGAATTGATTATAAAGCACATATTCATTAGCACGTGTAACAAATCATGTTTTGTTCCAACACAGACATCATCTGGCTTGACAGACACTGTCTGGCCTTGCTCAGACATCGTCTAGCTTGACAGACACCATCTAGTCTAGCTTTAGACATGGTCTGGCTTAACTATGCGTGGTCTGGATTGATAGACATGATCTTGCCTAACTTCAGACATCGTCTGGCTTAGCTCAATCATGTTCTGACTTGACTACGCATTGTCTAGCCTTGTTCCATATATGGTCTAGTCCAATACTTATGCATAGTCTGGTCCTAGACTTGTATCATTCGGTACACGACTTCACATAGTCTGTCCTGAGACTATTGTATGGTCTGGTCCAAGACTTTGCGTAAGTCATTCCAAGACTTTGCATGGTCTGTTCCAAGACCTATACTGTCTGTCCTCATGAACTTCTCATGGTCTATTCGAAGCTTATCTTAATCTGATTAAAATCATTTTTGGGTGCTTGATAAGTTATTAAGTGTAGTCAGACAGTTAAGATAGTAGAGTGAGATGGAGAGATTTTACCATTGTCTGTGATCATTTTGATTCCCTGAAATTACTCAATTTCAAATCATTAGTTGATCAAATATTATCACATTTGTTATTATCAAAACCCATCAAAGGATTAGGGGTCAGACATCATTCAATGTCTTGGTTCTAACAATCTTTTCCCTCTTAGAGAGACTGTCCTAGTTGGACCAAATAGATCAATATGTAACAACTCTAATGGTCTGAAAATGGAAACAGTATTTTTACTTTTAAAAGAGGTTTTCACTTGTTTCCCTTTCTGACATGCCTCACAAAGTAAGTCATCTTTATATGATAAAGTTGGAATTCCTCTTACGAGGCTGTATCTTTGCAGTTTTGAGATTAATCTCAAACTTGCATGGACAAGTTTCTTATGCCATAACCAATGACTTCTTTGACAGACATTAAGCATGATACATTTTGGTCCTTTAGTTCACCAAGATTAATCTTATAAAGATTGCCTTGTCTCTTTGCAAAGAAGAGATGTGAACTAGTAGAGTCTTTGACTATGCATGACTCTTTGTTGAAGGAAACATCATATCCATTGTCACAAAATTGACTTATGCTCAGTAGATTGTGTTTTTGTCTGTCAACAAGTATAACATTCTCTATGGAAAGACTAGGAGGAATACCTACCTTACTAGTACCCCTTATCTTCCCTTTCTGATTCCCTTCAAAAGTGACTGTACCACCATGCATGGGTGTTAGGCTTAGGAACATAGACCATACACCGTCATGTGATGTGAGCAACCACTATCTAGGTACCATGACTGGTGTTTCTTTCCTGCCATCAAGGACATTTGCAACAGGAATTATTTTGCTCTTAGGTACCCACATTCTTTTGGGTCCTTTTAGGTTAGTCTTAGTGGCAGATGATTTACCTCTTGTAGGCAATTTCTTTTTCTTTTGGACTTCATATGTCCAATCCCTGGATGAGACTTACTAGAAGAAACTTTATCCTTAGATGCTTCTTTTTTGCTTGTGAATCCGAGGCCAGATTTGTCATGTGAATGTCTATTGTATGAAAGAATTTTCTTTAAATTTTCAGACCCACTGACAAACTTTCTTAGAGTACTCTTGAGAAATGCTACTTCTTTGCACAATTGAGCAATTTCAGCTTCATCTTTGCTTAAGGTTCTTACCTTGTTGATTTCATCACTTTCCTTAATCAATTCATTCAATTGCCTTTTATGTTGTTCTTTTTCTACCCAGAGTTCACTTTTGCTTTTAACTAAGCATTGGTGTTCTAAGGTTAGTTTTTGAAAATCTTCAGTGAATGAAGACTCAAGTTCTTCATGTTCTTTTGAAAGCTTTTTAAATTTCTCTTTCATAGATAGATAGGCTTTTGAAAGAATAGATGAGTTAGAAATAAGTTCTTGGTAAGCTTCTTGTAGAGAGAAAAGGTCATTGAGATCTACCTCAGGTTCTTCTTTATCTGAAGCTTCAGACGCAAACGCTAAGGTGTTGTTGTCTGTCATCAGACCTTGTTCAATGTTTGGTGTATATTCTCCACCAAATGTAGAGGATGAGGAGGTAGCATCTGCCATCAGACAAAGATTGGCCTCTTCATCTGATGCCTCAAACCCTTCTTCGTCTATTGAGTCTTCTAGATCTTCCCATGTGGACAACAACCCTTTCTTTCTGGGGAATCTTTTCTTGACTCTTTCCTTTCCTTGACTGAGTTTGGGACATTCAGATTTGAAATGTCCTAGCTTTTTGCACTCGTAGCAAACGATAGAATTCTTCTCCTTTTTCTCATGGTCTGCTGAGAACTTCTTGTTGAAATTCTTCTACCTCGAGCCTCCTTTCTTCCTCCACATCTTGTGGATTCTTCTGGAGATAAACGACAGCTCATCATCTTTGCCTAAATCTTCTTCACTTGAGGATGTGGTCTCCTCTTCTGATTCCTCGACTTTTAGAGCTTTAGAGGTCCGTCCCTTGGATGGTCTGGACGATTGGCTCTTGGACGATGATGGCTCCTTTGTTGTAGTTTGCTTAGGCTTTTAAGCCTTTAGAGCTAGAGATTTTCCCTTTTTTAGTTGAGCGTCTCCTTGTAGCTCTTGCTCATGCAACATTAGTATGCCCATGAGCTCTTCAAGTGGTAGAAAGTCCAGGTTCTTTGATGCCCTAATAGCTGTGACCTAAGGTCTCCACTGTCTTGGAAGGTTGCGAAGAATTTTATCAATATGTTCGAAGTTCTTAAAACTTTTACCAAGGTTTTGGAGCTTATATAAAATAGTTTGAAACCTAGACATCATAGTAGCAATGGTTTCATTCTCTTCCATAATAAAGAGGTCATATTCTCTAGTTAGAATACTTATTTTATTTCTTTTTACTTGGGTGGACCCTTCATAGGTCATTACAAACATGTCCCATATATCTTTGGCAGATTTGAACTAACTGATGTTTCTGTGTTTAGTTTCTAAAATGCAAGCATGAATGGCGTTCCTTGCTCTAGAGTTAAGAACAAATGTTTGCTTTTGTTCCTCTATCCAAAGTTCTCTTGCAATCTCATTGTCTGCATCATCAACAGGAATGTAACTCCCATTTTCTATGACATCCGGCATGTCTATGTGGCATGACTCGAAGAACGTCTCCATTCTTTATTTCTAGTATGCAAAGTTTTCTCCTTTGAAAACTGGAGGCTTGTGAATGGATTGACTTCCCTTCTCTATTCTTCTGTAGGATCTTTAGCTCTATATCTGTAAGGATATTTATGAGAGACCGGGCTCTACCAACTGAAATATACAAGAATACACTAGAAGGGGGGGTTTAATAGTGAGTTAAAAATAAAACTTTTTGCAATGGGTATAAGTTCACAAGTTTCCTTTAGTGATATACATAGGATTAAACAAGCAAATATATCCTTTCAAGGCAAAGCTTTTGAAATATTTTCAAAAGCTGCAAAGCATGGAAGATGAACAAATGTAAACACAAGTTAGCAAAAGTAGAATGCTTGTTTTATGCTGGTTCACTCAACCTAAGCTACATCTAGTTCTCCTTTAATAACTATTAAAGGGTTCTACTATAATCAATTGATTACAAAACAAATATTCTTCACTGCCACTTCTAGCTACAAGTATTCTCTATGCCACTACTGGCCACTAGTATTCTAAACCACTACTGATTACAAGTATAAATCTCCCTCTAAGATTATACTTCCCAAGTATTCTTTAATCACTAAGCCACCCTTGGCTTTCTATTCAAATAAGAATTAGATTCAGGTAACTCTCATGGTAATCTCTATGAGCTTTGTAAAAGATGAAGTGTTCTTTTCTCTAAGCTCTTTTTTCTCACTAGGAATTGGCTTTTTTTGTTCTTAGCTTTTTGCTTATGCTTGCTCGTTTTTGTTCGTTGATTCGTTCATTGATCTTTCGTTAGTCATCTCGTTGCATGGAGGCATCTATTTATAGTAGAGCTTCATGGATTTGAACGTTAGAGAAGAAAGGTTTCCATTGACTCACAATTAAGTGCTAAAGTTGCTTTAGCTTGAGCTTGATTGGATAGTAGCAGGTTCCTGTCTTGTCACAACTTGCTTTAGCTGTAGGTGTGCTTCTCAAAGCTTATTAGCCTTTTTGTTGTACCTACAAGACTTCACACTTTTCAAGACATGCAAGCAGTCATACAAGAAGCTTGGTGATTATTAAATGCATAGTCCTTAACGCATAAAAACAACTCATGGTCTGGTCTAACACAGACATGGTCTAGTTCGACACAAACATAGTTTGGTCTAACTGTGCATGGTCTGGTCCAACTATCACATAGTTTGGTCCAAGATACATGCATGGTCTAGTCCAATACTTATGTATGGTTTGGTCCAAGACTTCTATCGTTTGGTCTGAGACTTCACATAGTTTGTTTCGAGACTATTGCATGGTCTGCTTCAATGACCTTTACACAGTCTGTTCCAATACTCAACATAGTCTAATTAGAAGCACTTTGGATTCTTGATTTATGATTAAAGCGTTATCAGATAGTTAAAGTAATACAGTGACATGGAGAGATTATACCATTGTCTGTGATCATTTTGATTCCCTTAAATTACTCAATTTCAAATCATTAGTTGATCAAATATAATCACATTTTTTATCATCAAAACCAATCAAAAGATTAGGGGTCAGACATCATCCAATGTCTTGGTTCTGTATTTTGCACAATTGACCTTGAAGGTAGGACAACTTGGAGAAACCCCTCGTGTAATCAACTGAGAGGGTATGACTAAGACTCTTGGTCTCTAAAGTCTTCACAATGCATCATGATGCATTGTGCGGACTGTGACAGCCAACTTCTGCTTGTCTTCTATTGTCATAGGCTTTAGCACAACTGGTTCAGTAGAGAAGTAGTTCAATCCCTCTCTCACAGACCTGTACCAGTGTGCAATCTCATGTACCAATTGACACATGAGAGGGATGGTAGAGGCATATTCTCCCTCTTGCAATCTTCTTGCAAGGTCAACATCATCTTCTACATCTTGTAGAAGAGTTGTATTGTAGAGTGGCCTTTGAAAGGGAATAATCCCTTGGTCTGTCTATAGAGGAGGGAGCTTGATCACTTGTGCTACCCTTGGTTCCTCAATTGTTTGTTCTGTTGATGGCTCAATTTGAGTCTCTTCTCTATATGCTGCAGACTCAACATTTTCTCCCACATAGTACAAGGAGAATCTCTACATCATCTTTTGATGCCATGAGCCAGATAGAGGAGGTGGAGGAGGTGTGTCTTCTTTGAAGCATGATAGCTTGCTTGTTCCATCAATGTTGAATAGTCTGTTGTTCCAGGATGGAGTAGCAGATGCTTCAAAAGAGGAGATAACGATGACCTGCTCCTCTTGTTTAGATCTAGAAGAGATGGTGACAGACTCAGCATGTGAGTAAGTAATTACTGTGTTTGTCATCTCTAGTATCATACAAGTGGGGGGATTGATATGGGGGAATGGTAGTGTCTGGAGGGGTTTATGGTGATGTTGTTGGAGCAACAGTTTGAGTAGATGGTCCAGACTGTGCTGCAGACTGTATAATAGGTTCAGCCTGTTATGTGATTGTCTATCCAGTGAGGGCAAACGCAAGGTTTTCTTTTGTCTGAACAGTGGGTTCAGACAGTGACCTTTGCTCAGTCTGTGCATGGGCATGAGACTATGCATTTACTATTTGGTTTTCTATGGTCTGTGTAGGTGACACAGATGATAGAGGTTCAACAGACAATGAGTCTGTTGTGGTTTTTGTTTGTGCTAATGGGGGTGTTGTCTGGGGAATATTCTTCCTTAGACACTTATGAGTGGGAAGAGTGAAGGTGGATGGTGTTATACCTAGATTGGTAAAGGAGGGATTGAATGCCAACCCAGGCATGTCATTTTCCAACACGACTTTCCTCTTGACAGTTAACTTCCTGGTTGTGGTGTTGGGTGGTCTCATCATCTAAGGATTTATAACAGTAGATTCTTCAGGTTGTTGTTGTCTGGTTAGCCTCTTGAAGACCAATCCATCTTCTTCTTCTTCCTCGAATTGTTAGCAACTATGACAACTGCTTTTCCAATGTCTGCTATGTCCTCCAAGGACACTAAAGGTTCAATAGACAGTTTGGCAACACCTTTGCCTTTCTGTTGAGCCCTAGTCTTGATCCTTACTGTGGGTGTAGCTTGTTGAGTCGTTTGTCTTTGCTTTTTGGTAGGTGGCTCCACAACAGACTATGCTACTACCTTGCGTGTTGTCCGGACGCTAGCAAGTCTCCTCATTTTGTTCGCTAGTGGCTGAACAACAACAGCTTCATCAAAAGTAACAATAGATTTTGTAGCCTTCTTCTTCTTTGACTGCTTTGTCTGGTCTTTACTATCTTCCTCAGAAGGTTGAGGGAACCTGGCAGGTTGTCCCCTTATGATTTCAAATCCCAGATTCAGCTTCAGCAAACTTGAAGAGGTCAACTGCCTCTAGTAGACAAATGGACCTTCTAAAGCAATGGAGTCCAATTCGTCTAGTCTTCCCGATTGAAGATCTCTATACAGTTTGTTGTAGTAGTGAGAAGAGGGTGTAAGGAAGGTTGAATGGGATACCTATGATGATGTTGTAGAGGATGAATCTGTGGAGAGTTGAAACATGATCTTTAGACCCAATCTTGTGCAAGATGGTCTTGTTGATGATGTTGAGCAACAATTTGGATAAAGTGGGGAACGAGGCCAGATGGAGCTTCTTCTTGGTGCGCTCCACTTTGTAGTTAGGTCCAAGAATGAACCTTTCTATAGTTCCTATTGCCAAATCGAAGTCCCATTGCTCTGTAAAGTAGTTATGGTGCAACTTGCACCCAATGACCTTAGCAATGGTGGTGGGGATATGGTTACATCACACCCGTACACCTTGCTGACCATTCCATTCCCCTTCACAATGAAGTTCCTCCGAAACTCCCTAATCAAACCGAGAGCAATCTTCTGGTGGTCGTTGAGATAGCCTTTGATTCCAGCAAACTCAAGGTACTTTGAAATGTTTAGGTCGCACTCCTCAAGATAGGGGATTGTCAACGTAATATTCCAAGTGCATATTCCTAGTGTAGGAACCCCGTGGATTGGTAAGAATGTTCTCAACATCGTTGAGATTTCTTTCCCTTCTAATCTCAGGGTCAATATTAGCAGTGGCAGAGCTATTCGTATCCATGGTGGTCTCAAGTTGTGGCTTGATAGAGTGTATTTTAGCATAGTCTAGAGATTCATTTAGCATAGTCTAGACATGTTTTTATACCTCATTTTGGCCCATTTAGTTGAGTTTAGTGAGATTGGATCGTGTTGGGTCCAAGTGTCTAAAATTGCTATTTGTCACATTTTATTTATGCTTTTGACATTGTCCCTTGTGAAGCCCATAACTTTTGACACAAGTCTTAGATTTTGATGATTTTTATCTTGTTTGAAAGCTAAGGAGAAGAGCTACAATTTCAATAAAAGCATTTTCAGAGAATATTATATTGATTGAATAAACCAAAAAAATAACCTCAGCTTAAGATAGAAGTGATTTAGAACAAATTATCTTGATAAAGATCAAATGCTAAAATGAAATAGATCAAGGGATAGAGAGATAGAGCTTGTTGATTTATATTGGTTTGATCAACCACCGATCTACATCCAATTCTCCCTTTCACCAAGGGGTTCCACTATGAATTTGATTACATACACCATGCACACACAATTCACAGCAAATCCTGATTTCACAACTTGAAACAAGAGCCTAGAAGATTGAATGTGAAAACACCATTCACCATCCAATTTCTAAACACAAAACTACACACAAAATTAGAAATACCATCTAATTTCAACACAACATTTACGAACGAAATTCTCACAATGCTAATCAAACAAGATTAATGAAAAAGATTAAAGAACAAAAACACCTTGATGTGCTGATATAGCAGATATGAGATCAGATCAAGAAACTCCAATATGAGCAGATTTAGCAGTCAAGAACTAATGTGAATCATCTTAGTCCATGAAGGAACAAGAGAGAGATATAGTTGTATATGCTCAGGGGTTCAATCTCAAATGGGTATAGCAGTAAAAGCAATATTGAGTTTTTTGAAACTCAAGAGATTTAAGAATGTGCAGAATTAAGAAGAGAGTGATCAAAACAATATCAAATCTGAAAAGCAAATCAAAGATTTGGATTTTTACAAAATGAAGGAATGAAAAGATATTGTAACTGTTTGTTCTTGTTATTCTGCACAGAATGATATGGGTTCAAATATATGGCATGGGTCAAAAAGATTCGGAGTTAGTTAGACAAAGAATGAGTCTTGGAGATCTTTAAAAATGACCGTTATACCAAATATAATCGATTGCAACAAGGTGTAATCGATTATCCCGTATATCAGAATATGATTTACACTTACTATCAACTGTTGTAATCAATTGCAAAAGACTTGTAATCGATTGCACACAAGACAGAGCCAATTCTGAATATCAAAGATCATCTGGTAATCGATTGCCATAGGATGGTAATCGATTGCAAATGAAACAAAGCAATTTCTGAATCTTAGAGATTGTTTTGTAATCGATTGCAGCTCGATGGTAATCGATTACAATGGATACAGGGCAATATCTGAACTCTGAAACTAACATTGTAATCGATTACAATAGTAGGTAATCAATTAACCCGATACTAGAGATTGTTTCAAAACTGATTAGGCCATCTGGTAATCAATTCCTACAACTTGTAATCGATTGCAATCACTCAGAATTAGTTCCTAAGAAGTAAATCATCTAGTAATGCTAGAGATAATAGAAAACAAGGAAAATCAAAACATCAAACAAGAATGATATAGCTTAGCCTATAACAAACAATACAATGCCATCATCCATACATGTTATGGCATAAAAGGAAAATACTAGACTAAGAGAGCTGAAAAGACTTAAGGTATGAAGATACCAAAAATCTAAATGAAGAGGTGAGGCGTCAATCTTCAATAGGGACCTTTTGGTAATTTTAATTAGTTAAGGTAGCATTTTATTTAGTGAGTTTCAGTCCTCCTTTGGAGGCTCACGTTTTTAGTCCATGATATATATAGTTTTTCCCCTTTGTAAAAGGGACACACTACTTCATTATATGAAATTTCACCTTTGGGATTCAAAGTGCTCTCTTCTCTCTCCTCTCTTTTCTTCTCTTCTTTCCCCTTTCTTCTCCATTTTCATGCTGCCCATTTGGAGCTCCCATGAAGATCTTTGTGGAAGGCTAAATCCGTTTTCAACCTAAGGATTATGTGCTTGTGGGTAAATATGAGTTCCTCTATTCTCAATTTCTAATTATGCTCATGAAACCCTTTTTCCCCTTTTTCTAATTTTCAATTTCCTTATTTAATGTATGATAATGATTAGATTAGGGAATTGAAATCTGAATTTGGGTCAATTGCAATCAATTGATTGTGATTTAGTACGATACCTTTGTGAATTTTGGAAAATTAGGAATGCGATAGTAATCCAAATTTTTTCGAATAAATGTGAGGTGATTGCCTTAAATTTCGTATTTCCATGAGCATGAATTTGACTTATCCTTGCCGCAATTGTGATTATTTCACCATAAGCATAGATTCTTGAGTTGTATCTCTTTGATTCTATTTTTGTTTATTGATTTAAGTTGCTCTGTTTGCTTAATTTTCTAAAAATCACACAAAATCCCCCCTAATTTGAATTGAATGCAAGGTGTTTGATGAATTGTATCTTTGAGAAAATGACTTGAGTTAGCCTTATATTGCAAAATTTATTGGGGAACTTAGTTGCTTTTGATGGCATGTTCGGCGCGTGCTCGTCATGGCTCCTCAAAGTGCTCATCAGAAGCTTGAGAGGGAGAGGGTGGTTGCTGTGAGGAAGAGCCCTTGGATGGGTGATAAAATGCTAATTTACTTATTTTATAAGTAAAATATGGGCTTGTTTTCTATCCTTTAGACTAAATAGAGAGTTGTTTACCTCATGATTGCTGTCATTTCATCAAATCTTCCTTTGATAGACAACTTGAGTGAGCTTTTGGTTTTCTTTTACCCCTTTTCACCTTTTTTGTAGGATAATGATGATAAAAGAGAGAGAATCGAGGAATCTGTGAGTGCAATACCCCAAGAGTGAGCAGAGGATCAACAGCTGTTTAAAAGTCAAGTACGATTTTGGCTTGAAGCCAAAATTTGAACTATGAATTTGGCTTGGAGCCAAAATCGACTAACAATGGAACAGTGACTTTTTCTACTCTGAAAAGAAGTCTACTACTGCAGATTATTTGTTCTCTACTTTTTGAGGATGATGGGACAAAGCACTGTTGCATTGGGCTGAGTAGAAGTGTTTTCCTATGTAATTTTAGGATTAAAAAAAGAAACCCCATTGTAACATTAGAAATCATCTACCATTGTACTCACTCCCCATTATCTATCCTCAGAACCTAAGTTGTTGCTATCCATGGAACAGAGCAGCTAAGCTCTTCATTGCTGTAAGGGGATGAATGTAACCACTGCTACACTCTATTTGTATCTTTGATATTTTTAATGCATGAATTCCACTTTCTATATTTGGGGTTAGCATCTTTTTCCTTGCTTAATGCTTGTTGTAAACTGATCACTTATAGCATGATTTTAGGATAGTAACCTTGGTTGGAAAACGGGGATTATTTTCTTGAACTGAAAACAGATGCCCAATAGACTGGGGGGTGCGAGGAATCGAAACTTGGTTTATTGGTAATCACGTGAGAGAATAAACCAGGGGTGCGAGGGATCGAAACTTGGTTTGTTCGAATCACATAGCCACTGTTGTTACTACTGGTTTCTTTGTTAAGATGTGAGAGCCTTAGGAAAGAAACTTAGTTTTTCTGAGTGCAAGGGATCGACACAGAAAATAGAGTAGTTGGCTGATTTTGACTGATAAATATAGAAGGAATTTATGCAGAACGTTCATGCCACAAGAGTGTTAGCTTTGGTGAAATTCAAACCCCCTTATAGCATCATTTTATAATCTGTTATCACTATTACTGTTGCTACTGCTGCTGCTTATTATTACTGCTATTATTGGTTTAATTCTGCATTACAAATAACATTCTTAATCCTGTTCTTGGCTGAAAACATCAGCCTCTATTACACATAATTGGTTCATGTTTTTATTGCTTTCTGTTCATTTAATTATAGTTTAAAATAGTAGAAATACTTGGTTATTTATGTTGCTCTAGTCCCTGTGGAAAACAATACTTGGACTTGTCCATTTTACTACTTGATACGACTTGGTGCACTTGCCAACAATTTCTAATCAAGCAATGGGTTACCTTTGGCCATGGTGATAGGAGAGTGTTTAGGATTTCTAAGAGGTTTTGGTTGCAGAGAAGGCAATGAGAGAGATGAGAGGTTCAAAAGCTTGGAAAGTAAGTTTGAGAAACGATAGCCATACAAAGGCTATGAATAAGCATTAAATATGATGGTACAGTTAAGAATGATTGAAACGACACATTAATAAAACGTTAAATATGCATTTTGGGCTTTAAATGACTCAAAACCCAATAAATGTTTTAAGTTATGAAAACATTTCAAATTCCACATGGTTTGCTCATAGCGCGAACATGTGGCCTGCACATGCCCCACTTAAGTAATACACCAGACAACGTGTCCTTAGTTTACTAGTGGACAACAGACAATCATAAAACATTAAGTCACATAGACCATCCCAATCTTTTCTCTCAAAAAGATTAGTTTGTCTTCATAAGGGGATTTTGTAAAAATATCAACAAGTTGATCGTTTGTCTTGACAAATTCCAAATTAATAGTCCCCTTCTAAACATGGTCTCTTATGAAATGATGTTTTATTTCTATATGTTTGGCTCTAGAGTGCATGGTTGGATTTTTCAAAAGAGATATAGTAGTAGTATTATCACAGAAGATAGGAATGTTACTCTCAAATATGTTGTAGTCCTCAAGTTGATTCTTGATCCACAAAATCTGAGAGCAGCAACTTGGAACTAAAATATATTCTACTTCTTCTATTGATAGTGCTATTGTCCCTTACTTCTTGCTGAGCCATGACACCATGTTGCCTCCAATAAAGTGACAACCTTTACTAGTGCTTTTTCTTTCAATTGATCTTTAGCATAGTCAGCATCACAATAGCCCATCAATTTATACTCTTTCTACCTTTTAAACCAAAGACCAAGATTAGGTGTTCCAAGAAAATATCTTAATATTCTCTTAACAGCTAATAAATGTACCTCCCTTGGATTAGACTGAAATTTGGAGCAGAGGCAGGCGCTGAACATTATGTCTGGTTTGGATGCAGTCAAGTATAGTAGAGACACAATCATTCCTTTGAATTTAGTGGCATCTACCTTCTTTGAATCTTCATCAATTCCAAGTTATGTGGTTGGATGCATTGGAGTTTTCATTACTTTAGCATCATCCATCTTGAATTTCTTCAAGAGTTCTTTCACATACTTGGTTTGATGTATTTATATTCCTTTGTTGGTTTGCTTGATCTGTAGCCCTAGGAAGAATTTCAGTTTTCCCATCATGTTCATTTTGAACTCAATCTGCATCAAAGTGGAGAACTCCTCGCAGAGTTTTTCATTAGTAGCACCAAATATAATATCATCAACATAAATTTTGACTACAATGAAATCAGAGGAGTAGTTTTTGCAGAACAGTGTAGTATCTATCTTTCCTCTTATAAAATCATGTTCAATAAAAAACAAACTGAGTTTTTCATACCAAGCTCTTGGAGCTTGTTTAAGACCATACAAAGCTTTTTTTAATTTAAATACATAGTCTGGAAAGATAGTACTCTCAAACCCAGGGGGTTGTTCTACATAAACTTCTTCTTTGATTATACCATTGAGGAATGCACATTTTACATCCATTTGATAGAGTCTCATATTTTTATGAGCAGCAAATGAAAATAAAATACTAATTGCCTCAAGTCTAGCTACGGGAGTGTATGTCTCCGTATAATCAATACCTTCCTTTTATGAGTAACCTTTGGCCACTAATCTAGCCTTATTCCTCACAACCTTACCATTCTCATCTAACTTGTTTTGGAAGACCTACTTTGCACCAACAACTTCCTTGTTGTTTGGCAACTTCACAAGTTTCCAAACATCATTCTTTTGAAATTGGTCCAGTTCTTCTTACATTGCTTGGACCTAGCTCTTGCCTTCCATGGCATTATCAATGTGCTTTGGTTCTATTTCAGACAATAGAGCTATTTTTTGGAAGGATGATCTCATTTTTACGGGAGCCTCTACTTCTCCAATGATTTGGGAAGGACAATGGTTCATGATCATCGTTTTGTTGCTGCTTTGTGGTTCTCTAATTTCTTCATTATCATCATCTGAGATGGTCTGGTGTCGAACAGACAATCTGGGAGCAGATGGTGTGTCAGACATAGATGTTGGTGTGACAAACACAGATGATGTGCCTTCAAACAATGATTTGGTCCTTGTTATTGCTTCATCTAGTCTGATATTTGCAAATGAATCTTCTAACTCTGATAGTTTCCTATCAAGTTGAGTGTCATTAAACTTTACATGAATAGCTTTTTCAACACTTTTGGTTCTAGAGTTAAACACTCTACATGCCTTTGATGTTTCAGAGTATCCAAGTAGGATTCCTATATCACACTTCAAATCAAACTTACCCAAATTGTCTTTTGTGTTAAGAATGAAACATTGACATCCAAAGGGATGGAAGTATGATATGTTGGGTTTCCTTCCTCTCCACAGTTCATATGGAGTCTTTTTAAGGATAGGCCTAATATAAATTCTATTTTGTAAATAATAGGAAGTATTTATAGCTTCTGCCCAAAAGTGCTTAGGAGTTAAGTTATCATTCAACATGGTTCTGGCCATTTCTTGCAATAACTTGTTCTTCCTCTCAACAACACCATTTTGCTATGGTGTTATAGGTTGAGTGAAGAATTCCATTTTCTTCACTCAACCTTTGAAAAATTTCCTTTGAAAAATTTCGTTTTCAAACTCTCCTTCATGGTCACTTCTAATAGAAGTTATACATACACCTTTTTCATTTTGAACACATTTACATAATTTATAGAATGCCTTAAAAGCCTCATCTTTGTGAGTGAAGAATATAACCCATGTCCATCCAGAATAGTCATCAACTATTACTAGTCCATATCTTTTCCCTGTTAGAGAGGCTATTCTGGTTGGACCAAATAGATCAATATGTAACATCTCTAATGGTCTGGAAATGGAAACAATATTTTTACTTTTAAAAGAGGCTTTCACTTGTTTCCCTTTTTGACATGCCTCAGAAAGTAAGTCATCTTTATATGACATAGTTGGCAGTCCTCTTACGAGGCTATATCTTTGAAGTTTTGTGATTAATCTCAAACTTGCATGGCCAAGCTTCTTATGCCATAACCAATGACTTTCTTTGATAGACAATAAGCATGATACATTTTTTATCCTTCAGTTCACCAAAGTTAATCTTATAAAGATTGCCTTGTCTCTTGGCGGAGAAGAGATGTGAACTAGCAAAGTCTTTGACTATGCATGACTCTTTGTTGAAGGAAACATCATATCGACTATCGCAAAATTGACTTATGCTCAGCAGATTGTGTTTTAGTCCATCAACAAATAACACATTCTCTATAGAGAGACTAGGAGGGATACCTACTTTACCTGTACCCCTTATCTTCTCTTTCTAATTCCCTCTGAAAGTGACTATACCACCATGCATTGGTGTCAAGCTTAGGAACATAGACCTTACGCTTGTCATGTGATGTGAGCAGCCACTATCCAGGTACCATGACTGGTGTTTCTTTCCTACCATCAAGGACATTTGCAACAGGAATTATTTTGCTCTTAGGTACCCAAATTCTTCTGGGTCCTTTTGTGTTAGTCTTAGAGGCAAATGATTTACCTCTTGTGGACAGTTTCTTGCTTTTGGACTTCATATGTCCAGTTCTTGAATGAGACTTACTAGAAGAAGCTTTATCCTTAGATGCTTCTTTCTTGCCTGTTGTCGCAACCTAGATCACGGCGGGACGGCGATTAAAATCGAAAAGTGTGAATCGGAGGAGTCGCCACCAATGTTTATTAAGGAAAACATCAGAAAAACCTTTTTTAGAAAAAAATGGTCTTTGAAACCAGATTTGAGTTCGGAAGTCCATTACGTGTAGGGAAGGTATTAGCACCCTACAACGTCCGTCACAAAGACAATTACCTTTAATTAATTAAGCGAAAATCTTTTATAATTTTTAAACATTTATCTCACCAAAACATTACTAGAACAAGATAATTAATTTTACTAAAGGAAAGAAAGAAATATACTATTTCTTTTTATTTTTTAATTTAGAACTCTTGAGTTGTCGCAACTCATTTATCCTAAAAAACACTTTGAAAAATTGACAGAGGTGTACACCCAAGCCAATTCATCTTTATTATTATTTTTTAAAATGATTTTAATTTAAACAACTATTGATAATTAAAGAAAGTGCAACTTAGTAAAACGGAGGTGTAGACAGAAATATGGCCCCAAAACAAGAAGCTGTAATTTAGTAAAATGGAGGTGTAAGTAGAAATCTGGCCTAAAGACGAGTAGCTGTAATTTAGTAAAATGGAGGTGTAAATAGAAATCTGGCCCAAAAACGAATGTGTTGTGATTTAGTAAAATGGAGGTGCAAATAGAAATCTGGCCCACAACAAAAAGCTGTGATTTAATAAAAGGGAGGGTGCAAACAGCAAAATGGCCAGAAATGCGAAATTAAGTTTAGGGGTTCTCTTTCTCTCATTCAGTTGCTTCTCAAAAGGAACCCTAGGAGAGCTCGCAACAGAAAAGAAAGGGGAGCGGGGTGTGGCGCGAGGAAAGGAGATCGAGGCGGCGGGTCACGAGGGTGGTTGCAGAGTGCGGTGGCAGCAGCGGCGGTGGTCGTGGCGGTGGAGAGAGAACGAGAGTGAGGGAGCATTGAGGACGAAGGTGACGATGGCGGCGGTGGCCGACGCGGTGGTTTTTTTTCTTTCCCTATTTTCTCTTTTATTCTCTTTATACTCTTTTTATGCTTTCTTTGGATTTTTCTTGGTCCCAAATTTGATTTTCTGATGATTTGACTTTGTAATTTGGATTTGGTCTGGGCTATGATTTTGGGTTTGGGATGATTGTAAAAAATGGTGTTGTATTCGGGTATGAAGTATTTTTCTGTTTGGTTGGTTCATCCGATTTGCTCATGCTTTGCTCTGTTTGTGTTGGGTCTATGTTAGGGATTGAGCTCAATTATTCGATGTTTTGAAATTTGTCCTGTTTATGTTTGGTGTTTTGAGTCGGTGCTTGGTGTTTTGAACCTCGTCTCTGTTTATGTTCTTTGATCTATCTTTGGTGGGTTGATTAATTAAACATAGCATTTTCTTTTAACTCATATCTTTACATCATTTTGAGCAAATGGATTTGAGCATAATATTACACTCGATTATAAGTAAACATAGAAAAAGCTAATATTCATGAAAGTCACATGATGATTGAAAAAAGAGAAACCTGTTTGCTATATTGTTGTTTCTATTTTCGGGTTCTAGTTTCTATTCTTGCTTTGTTTGTTCTTTGCTATTTCGGTTTTTGCTTGCTTCATCTCATTTGCTGCTTTTTTCTTTCTTTGTCCGATCTTCTTTTATGCTTCCCCCTCTTCTCGATCTTCTTTCCTTCTTTATAGCTGAGATTTCCTTCCTAGGAAGGTTTTTTTCTCCTTTCATCATTATTTTTTCCTTTTGCAGCTGCCATGTTTGAAAAATGAACACCTCCTACCGTGCTCGCATGATGACGGAGTCTTGATGGAGGAGCCACTAGATTCTTTCAAGCTGCTGCTGGTGGATAAGCTGCTTGTTTCTTCTTTTGTCTTTCTTTTATTCTTCTTCTTCTTCTCGTGGCTTCCTTTTCCCTTTTCTTTTTCTTGTGCTTGATCTGGGCACTTACTGTAAGCTATACTTCAATTTTTCTAAAGAAACTTGTAGCATTGCAGCAGTGTAACTTGGAGGAAAATGAGAAAAAAATGGGTTTCTTGCTTATTATATTATTGTGTGTTCTTCTTCATTTTTTTCTTTTCCCTTTCATTCTTTCATTCATTTTTTTTTTATGTAGCAAGATAAACTTGTGAGATAATAATAACAAAAACAACAACAATAATAATAATAATTATGGGATAATAATAATAATACTAATAATAATACCAATAATAATAACAACAATAATAATAATAATTATGAAAGATAATTAGACGGACAAAATTGGGTGTTAACACCTGTGAATCCAAGGCCGGATTTGTCATGTGGATGTCTATTGTATGAAATAATTTTCTTTAATTTTTCAGAAATTTGCTTAGAGTGCTCTTGAAAGATGCGACTTCTTTGTGCAGTTGAGCAATTTCAACTTCATCTTTACTCAAGATTCTTACCTTGTTGAACTCATCAGTTTCTTTAATCAATTCATTCAATTGCCTTCTATGTTGTTCTTTTCCTATCCAGAATTCACTTTTGCTTTTAACTAAGCATTGGTGATCTGTGGTTAGTTTTTGAAAATCTTCTATTAGAGCATTACTAGCTGTGACTAATGTGGAACATTTGTCAGATAGCTCAGTAAATGAAGACTCAAGTTCTTTATGCTCTTTTGAAAGTTTTTTAAACTTCTTTTTCATAAATAGATAGGCTTTTGAAAGAATAGATGAGTTAGAAAGAAGTTCTTGATAAGCTTCTTGCAGAGAAAAAAAGGTTGTTTAGATCTACCTCATTTTCTTCCTCATCCAAAGCTTCAGACATAGACGCTGAGGTATTGTTGTCTGTCATCAGACCTTGCTCATTGTCTAGTGCATCTTTTTCACCAGACACAGATGATGAGATGGTTGCGTCTGTCATCAGACAAAGGTTGGCTTCTTCATCTGATGCTTATGATCCTTCTTCGTCTGTCGAGTCCTCTAGATCTTCCCATGTAGACATTAGGCCTTTCTTTCTAGGGAATCTTTTCTTGACTCTTTCCTTTCCTTTGCTAAGCTTTGGACATTCAAATTTAAAGTGTCCTGGCTTCTTGCATTCGTAGCAGATGACAGGATTCTTCTCCTTCTTCTCATGGTCTATTGGGAACTTTTTGTTGATTTTTTTCCACCTCAAACCTCCTTTCTTCCTCCACATTTTGTGGATTCTTCTAGAGATGAATGAGAGCTCATCATCTTCACCTGAGTCCTCTTCACTTGAGGATGTGGTCTCCTCTTATGATTCTACAACTTTTAGAGCTTTAGAGGTTCATCCCTTGGATGGTCTAGACGTTTGGCTCTTAGATGATGATGATTCCACTTGTGTGGTCTGCTTGTGCTTTTAAGCCTTCAGAGCTAGAGACTTGCCCTTTTTTAGTTTGGAATCTCCTTGTAACTCTTGCTCATGCAATGTTAGTATGCCCACGAGCTCTTCAAGTGGAAGAAAGTCTAGCGTCTTTGATGCCCTTATAGTTGTGACCTGAGGTCTCCATTGTCTAGGCAAGCTGCGCAGAATTTTGTCAATATGCTCGAAGTTCTCAAAACTTTTACCAAGGTTTCGGAGCTCATTTAAAATAGTTTGAAATCTAGACATCATAGCAGCAATGGTTTCATCTTCTTCCATAATAAAGAGTTTGTATTCTCTGGTTAGAACACTCACTTTATTTCTTTTTACTTGAGTGGACCCTTCATAAGTCATTTTGAATGTGTCCCATATGTCTTTGGTAGATTTGAATTGATAGGTCTTTTTGTGTTCAATTTCTGAGATGCATGCATGAATAGCATTTCTTGCTCTAGAGTTAAGAACAAATCTTTGCTTTTGTTCTTCTGTCCAGTGTTCTCTTGGAATCTCGTTTTCTCCATCATCAACTGGAATGTAGTTTCCATTTTCTACGACATCCAGCATATTTATATGGCATGACTCAAAGAATGTTTCCATTCTTTGTTTCCAATAAGCGAAGTTCTCTCCTTTGAAAATTGGAGGCTTGTGAATGGATTGACTTTCCTTCTCCATTCTTGTGTAGGATCTTTAGCTCTATATCTGTGAAGATAACTATTAGAAACCAAGCTCTAATACCAACTGAAATACACAAGAACACACTAGAAGGGGGGGGGGGGGGGGTTGAATAGTGAGTTAAAAAACTTTTCGCAAAGAGTGTTAGTTCGCAAGTTACCTTTAGAGATATACGAAGGTTTAAATAAGCAAACATATCCTTTCAAGGAAAAGCTTTTAGAAACCTTTCGAAAGTGCACAACGTGCAAGATGAACAAATGTAAACACAAGACAGCAAAAGTAGAATGCTTGTTTTATACTGGTTCACTCAAATTGAGCTACATCTAGTTCTCCTTTAACAACTGTTAAAGGGTTCCACTATAATCAACTGATTACAAAACAAGTATTCTTCATTGCCACTCCTGGCTACAAGTATTCTTTATGTCACTACTAGAAACTAGTATTCTAAACCACTATGGGTTACAAGTATAAATCTCCCCTTGAGATTATACTTCTCAAGTATTCTTTGATCACTAAGCAACTCCTGGCTTTCAATTCAAAAATAGAATATGATTCAAATAGTTCTCAAAGAGAGGATATGAAATTAGATATGAATCTAAATGAGCTTTGTAGAAGATGGATTTTTTCTTTTCTCTGAGCTCTCTTTTTCTCACTAGATATGTGTATTTCTTTCTCTTAGCTTTTGCTTGCTTGTTCTTGTTCTCTTGTTCGTTCAGATTAGATTTGTTAGTTGTCTTGATGCATAGAGGCATCTATATATATAGTAGAGCTTCATGGATTTGAACATTGGAGAATAAAGGTTTTTGTTGTCTCATAGTAGAGTGTTGAAGTTGCTTTAGTTGAGCTTGATTTGATAGGAGCAGGTTCCTATCTTGTCATAGCTTGCTTTTAGCTTTAGGTGTGCTTCTCAAAGTTGATTAGCCTTTCCAATGTACCTACAATACTTCACACATTTCAAGACATGCAAGCAGTCATACGAGGAATATAAGAAAGTTATTCAGAGAGTATCTTCCTTTCTTTTTGTAACAAATAGTGCATTCTTAAAGTCAAGAGATAATAATTAGATGCATATTCCTCAGTACATGAATCAGCTCATGGTCTGGTCTAACACAGACATGGTCTAGCTTGACAGACATGATATAGCCTAACAGACATGGTCTGGTCTAGCACAGACATGTTTTGGCCTAACAGACATGGTCCAGTCTAGCTATGCATGGTCTGGTCCAACTATCACATAGTCTAGTCCTAGTTCCATGCATGGTCTGGTCCAGCACTTATGCATGGCCTGGTCTAAGACTTATATCGTCTGGTCCAAGACCTCACATAGTCTGTCCCGAGACTATTGCATGGTCTGGTCTAAGACTTTACGTAGTCTGTTCCAAGACTACTGCATGGTCTGGTCCAGGACCTGTACCCTCTATTCTAATGTGATAGAGGGCTAGTCAATGAACATGAGGACCTAGGGGCACTTCAAGAATTAAAGGGACCAATGACAAGATCCAAGGCCAAGATTCTCTAAGAAGAAATGACCAAGAGACTAAAGGAAGGGTTATTCATCAAAGGCCAAGAAGGAAGAAGCCCAAAGGAGCTAAATTGGAGCACTTGGAAATTTGCTGATAGCTCGCTCAATGCAAGCTTGGGCTCAGCGAAGTTTTGCCTCGATCAATCATCTCGCTCAGCGCAAGATAGAGCTTAGCGGAGATTTGCCTCGATCAAGCATCTCGCTTAGCTCACAATTGAGCTTAGCGGAGATGTGCTTCGATCAAGCATCTCACTCAGCGGAGATTTGCTTCG
This sequence comes from Amphicarpaea edgeworthii, assembly GCA_014843725.1. NCBI lineage: Eukaryota > Viridiplantae > Streptophyta > Magnoliopsida > Fabales > Fabaceae > Amphicarpaea > Amphicarpaea edgeworthii. Next base: position 10,878,367 of record CM026324.1, read on the forward strand.
ATCAAGCATCTCGCTCAGCTCAACGTTGAGCTCAGCGCAATTTGTGCTAAGCTCAAGGTTGAGCTTAGCGGAAGGTCTGGCACGGGAATTTTTGAAAACTTTGTTTACTTGTGTAAGGGGTTTCTTAATTGTGTAATTAGGCCTTAAAACGTTATGTTTAAGTGGAGATTAGTTACATGACCCTCTTCTAAGGCCTGGCTCTATAAATAGTAGAAGAGAACCTCATTTGTACAACATATCATATAACTCATTTGTGAATGAAATAAGCTTTGGCTTAATTAAGAGCTTAGCCTCTTCTTGGTTCTTGAGTGGAACCAAATTGATTCTTATCAAGGAAGCTTTCCTTATGGCAAATTCTCCTTGGCTTATCGTTCCGTGCGAATCGTGGCGTCGTTCCAATTCATCTTCTTCTTCTTTCCGCTTTTCCCCTTTGGTTTGAGTTCTTGATTTGGCTTCAATGGAGCTCTTTTGATTTGCTTCCGAACGATCCAAACCAAGCTTGTGTGGCTTAGAACTGCATCATGCATGCATCAAGTGGTATCTAGAGCCTCAACCAGAGTGCAATTCACAGAGAATTAGGTGCAGTTTTCGTTTTCCCCAAATTTGCATTTTTGAGTTTTGTGTTCTTCTTCTTCTTCTCCAATTCTCATTTTTCTCAGCCTCTTGATTCTTGTTTGTTTGTGTTCAATTGTGTGTTTCGTGCTTGAATTTGAGTTTATCTTGCAATTTCCTTTGTTTCCCCTTTCGTTTTGTTGAATTTGGTGTTGATTTGAGCTGAGAGTGGTTGTTGCATGTGTTCTTCATGTTCTTGATGAAACCCATAGCTTGCTGAAGAAGTTGAGTTTGATCCAAAAAAGTGCAGTTTGGAGTACATTGGGCCATTTTTGCAATTTTAAAAAGTTTCTGGTCCAAAAATAGAAAAATACGTGGGGCCAAAGTGTAAAAATAAAGAAATTCTTGGGTCAAATTGCAAATATAAAAAAATATGAGGACCCAAGTGTAAAAAAAAATTTACAAAAATTTTCTACAGCCCTATCTTCTTAGTGTGTGCTTCTTATTGCTTTCTAATACATTTATTTTGCATAATTACAGTGGTTGCTACTTTGCCTAAATTTTTCTTTTTGTTACATCTTTAGAAAAGCTTGTTAAGCAATCTCGCTTAGCGAAATATTTCACTTAGCGCACGTTTGCTTCGATCAACGAGTTCACTTAGCGCGCCTTGCTTGCTTAGCACACGTCTTGTCATTCTTATATCTTTCTATTTGTCTTTTCTTTGGCATTCCTTTTTGTGTTGTCCTTTCTTTTTGAGCTTTTATTGCTTGTCTTCTAAACTTCCATGGTTTCGTCTTAGAGTTTTCTTTTCCTTGACCTCTTAAGTTGAGCTTGGATTTGTTTCATCTTTCACTTGGAAACTCCTTGAATTGAAATCTTTGGTTGATCTCAAGGGCTAAAGAAGAGTTAGAGAGTGGAAAAAGACAAGAGTGAACCTTATAGAAAAAGTCTTATAAGAGTGAAACACGAGTGTTATTGAGTGTAAACACTTAGTGAGTGGTAAGGTTCAATATTTTTGTTCACTAACCTTTTGCTTGTAGCCATGGTTTCCGGAAGTGATAGTGATCCACCCTCACCTAGATCTGCTAAGCTAATGGTCTCATTGGCTAAGCAAATGGATAAGATGCATAGAAACTTTGAGAGGAGGATGGGAGAGAGATTTGATGATGTGCAAAGAAGTACTCAAGAGTTGAGTGGAAGAGTGGGAGACATTGAGAGAAGGAGGCATCATAGGTCACCTCATTCACCTCAAGGGAGTGATGATGGTTATGATGAAGGTAGAAGGCATAGGAATAGGAGGAATAGAGATGGCTTGGATGATGTGAAGGTCAAAATCCCCAAGTTCTTAGGTACTTATGACCCGGCGGGTTACCTTGATTGGGAGATGAAAGTAGACCAAATTTTCAGTTGTCACAATTATAGTGAAGAAAAGAAAATAAGTATGGCTAGCTTAGAATTTGAGAAATATGCCTTGGTGTGGTGGCAACAAGTTCAAGTGGATAGAGAACGACAAAGAAGACCTAGAGTGGAGACTTGGGAGGTAATGAAGAGTGTCTTGAGGGAGAGATTTGTTCCCATTCATTATATTAAGGACATGCATATCAAGTTACAAAGGCTCTATCAAGGTAGTAAAAGTGTTGATGACTATTACAAGGAGATGGAGATTACTTTGATAAGAGCTAACATTGAAGAAACTAATGAAGCTACAATGATTAGATTTTTGAATGGCTTGAATAGGGACATTCAAAATGTTGTAGAGCTTCAAAGTTACAACAACATGGATGAACTTATACATAGGGCCGTGCAAGTGGAGCAACAATTGAGGAGGAAGCATTCCTACAAGAAGTCTTCCTACAATTATTCCTCTTGGAGGGATAAGGACACTTCCAAGAAGGAGGGTTCTTCTTCACAACATCTTGAAAGAAAGTCTTCAAGAGGTAACCCTACTTCTCCTCCTCAAACCCCTCCCCATAAATCTACTTCTCATACTCATCCTACTTCCAATAAATCTAGTTCTATTAAATGTTTTAAGTGTTTGGGCAAGGGTTACATTGCATCCCAATGTCCTAACAAAAGAAACATGATTTTGTTGGAAAATGGAGAGGTGGATAGTGAGTCATCTAAGAGTTCTCTTAGTTCCTCTAGTGAAGGTGAGGATGATAGTTTTCTTCCACCGAAGGAGGGAGATCTTTTGATGGTTAGAAGACTCATGGGTAGTTTGTGCAAGGATAGAGATGATACACAAAGAGAAAATATTTTCCATTCTAGATGTTTTGTGAATGGAAAGGTTTGTTCTCTAATCATTGATGGTGGAAGTTGTACCAATGTTGCAAGCACTAGATTAGTGGAGAAATTAGGCCTCAAAACCATCCCTCACCCTAAGCCTTATAAGTTACAATGGTTGAGTGATAGTGGTGAGTTGGTTGTGAATAAGCAAGTGTTGCTTACATTCTCCATTAGAAGTTATGTTGATGAAGTGCTTTATGATATGGTTCCTATGGAAGCCGGACATGTGTTGCTTGGTAGACCTTGGCAATATGATAGAGATGTTGTCCACAATGGGGTCACCAATAGATTTTCTTTCTTGCATAAAGGTCACAAGGTAGTTCTCTCACCTTTGTCTCCAAGTGAGGTGTGTAAGGATCAAATAAAAATGAGGTTGAAAAGAGAGAGAGAAAAGAAAATTAAAGAAGGAAAAAGTCTTTTGAGAGAGAAAAGCCAAAAAGAAAAATATGGCAAAAAGAGTGAAAAGAAAGACCAAAAGAAAAGAGAAAAAGAGAGTGAAAAAAAAATAGTGATAAAAGAGAGTTTGTTCATGAAACCTAAAGAGGTAAAAAGAGTGATGCTTGCTAGGCAACAAATGTATTTGCTCACTCCAAATTACATGTGCTCTTGAATTGCCTCAAGGTTTTGATACACTCTTGAAGGAGTTTGAGGATGTCTTTCCACAAGACCTTCCCCATGGCTTGCCTCCTTTAAAAGGAATTGAACATCAAATTGATCTTGTTCCGAGAGCTTCACTTCCTAATAGGGCTGCCTATAGGAGTAATCTGGAAGAGACAAAGGAAATACAAAAGCAAGTTGAAGGGTTGATGCAAAAAGGGTGGGTGAAAGAAAGCTTGAGCCCATGTGCAATGCCGGTCATCCTAGTCCCAAAGAAAGATGACACTTGGAGGATGTGCACGGATTGTAGACCCATCAACAACATCACCGTGAGGTATAGACATCCTATCCCTAGACTTGATGATATGTTGGATGAACTTCATGGTTCTTGTGTTTTCTCCAAGATAGATTTGAAAAGTGGTTACCATCAAAATAGAATGAGAGAAGGTGATGAGTGGAAAACCGCTTTCAAAACTAAGTTTGGACTTTATGAGTGGTTGGTCATGCCTTTTGGCTTAACCAATGCACCAAGCACTTTTATGCGACTCATGAATCATGTTTTGAGGCATTTTATTGGTAAATTTGTGGTTGTTTACTTTGATGATATCTTGATTTATAGCTTAACAACAAATGACCACTTATTCCATGTTAGAAGTGTCTTGGAAGTGCTTAGAAATGAGAGTTTGTTTGCTAATAAGGATAAATGCACATTTTGCACTAGTCAAGTAGTGTTTCTAGGATTTGTTGAGTGCTAAAGGAGTCCAAGTGGATGATGAGAAAATTAGAGCTATTAGAGATTGGCCCACACCCAAAAATGTGAGTGATGTGAGGAGTTTCCATGGGTTGGCTAGTTTCTATAGGAGATTTGTCAAGGAATTTAGCACAATAGCATCTCCATTGAATGAAATTGTTAAGAAAAATGTAGGATTTAAATGGGAGAGTGAACAAGAGAGAGCCTTCAATGAATTGAAGGAAAGGTTGACAAATGCACCCATTCTTGCTTTACCAAATTTTTCAAAATCTTTTGAAATAGAATGTGATGCATCAAATGTTGGCATAGGAGCGGTATTGTTACAAAAGAGTCACCCAATTGCCTATTTTAGTGAAAAACTTAAGGGTGTCATCTTGAACTATTCCACCTATGATAAGGAACTCTATGCACTTATTAGAGCCTTGCATAATTGGCAACACTATCTCCTTCCTAAGGAGTTTGTGATTCATAGTGACCATGAGTCACTCAAACATTTGAAAAGCCAAGGCAAGCTTAATAAGAGGCATGCCAAATGGATCGAGTTCTTGGAACAATTTCCTTATGTGATTAAACACAAGCAAGGCAAGGCTAATGTAGTGGCCGATGCCCTTTCTAGGAGATATGCTTTAATCTCCATGCTTGAAACCAAAATGTTTGGGTTTGAACACATAAAGGACTTGTATCCTCAAGACCATGACTTCTCTAACTTGTTTGAGCTATGTGAAAAAGGGTCTCACCAAGGTTTCTTTAGGCATGACGGGTACTTGTTCAAAAATAAAAGATTATGTTTGCCTCAAAGTTCTTTGCGTGAACTAATGATTTGTGAAGCTCATCAAGGGGGGTTAATGGGACATTTTGGAGTTGAAAAGACTTTGAACATCTTGCATGAACATTTCTTTTGGCCTAAAATGAAACATGATGTCATCAAATTTTGTTCTAATTGCATTGTGTGTCATAAGGCCAAGTCTAAAAGCATGCATCATGGTTTATATACTCCATTGTCAATCCCTACCTCTCCTTGGACTGAAATTTCCATGGATTTTGTACTTGGTCTTCCACGGTCCAAGAGAGGCAAGGATTCGATTTTTGTGGTTGTTGATAGGTTTTCCAAGATGGCACACTTCATTCCATGCCACAAGGTGGACGATGCTTGTCATGTGGCGGATCTTTTCTTCAAAGAAGTAGTGCGTCTTCATGAATTACCTAGGAGCATTGTGTCGAATAGGGATTCCAAGTTTTTAAGCCACTTTTGGAAAACATTGTGGGGAAAACTTGGAACCAAGCTTCTTTTCTCCACCACTTGTCATCCTCAAACCGATGGGCAAACGGAGGTGGTGAATAGAACACTTTCACAACTCCTAAGGTGTTTCATAAAAGGTAATTTGAGAACTTGGGAAGAATGGTTACCTCATGTTGAATTTGCCTATAATAGGGTAACTAACTCTACCACTTCTTTTTCTCCTTTTGAGGTTGTTTATGGCTTTAATCATTTATCTCCTCTTGATCTAATTCCATTACCTAATGATTCTTCTATTTTGAGTAAGGATGGTCTTTCAAGAGCCACTTTTGTGAAGAATCTCCATGAGAAGGTAAGAAACCAAATTGAGCACAAGATAGAGCAATATGCAAGACAAGCCAACAAGGGGAGAAAGCCCATGGTATTCGAACCCAAAGATTGGGTTTGGGTACATCTACGGAAGGATAGGTTTCCCTCATAAAGGAAATCTAAACTTCAACCTAGAGGTGATGGTCCTTTCAAGGTCCTTGAGCGGATAAATGACAATGCCTACAAGATTGACTTGCCAAGTAAGTATGGGGTGAGTTCTAGTTTCAATGTCATTGATCTTTCTTCTTGTGATGCAGGTATCTTAGATGCAAATCCGAGGTCGGATTCTTTTCAAGAAGGAGGGGATGATAGAGGGCTAGTCAATGAACATGAGGACCTAGGGGCACTTCAAGAATTAAAGGGACCAATGACAAGATCCGAGGCCAAGATTCTCCAAGAAGAAATGACCAAGAGACTAAAGGAAGGGTTATTCATCAAAGGCCAAGAAGGAAGAAGCCCAAAGGAGCTAAATTGGAGCACTTGGAAATTTGCTGATAGCTCGCTCAATGCAAGCTTGGGCTCAGCGAAGTTTTGCCTCGATCAATCATCTCGCTCAGCGTAAGATAAAGCTTAGCGGAGATTTGCCTCGATCAAGCATCTCGCTCAGCGCACAATTGAGCTTAGCGAAGATTTGCTTCGATCAAGCATCTCGCTCAGCGCAATTTGTGCTAAGCTCAAGGTTGAGCTTAGTGGAAGGTCTGACACGGGAATTTTTGAAAACTTTGTTTACTTGTGTAAGGGGTTTCTTAATTGTGTAATTAGGCCTTAAAACGTTATGTTTAAGTGGAGATTAGTTACATGACCCTCTTCTAAGGCCTGGCTCTATAAATAGTAGAAGAGAACCTCATTTGTACAACATATCATATAACTCATTTGTGAATGAAATAAGCTTTGGCTTAATTGAGAGCTTAGCCTCTTCTTGGTTCTTGAGTGGAACCAAATTGATTCTTATCAAGGAAGCTTTCCTTGTGGCGAATTCTCCTCGGCTTATCGTTCCGTGCGGATCGTGGTGTTGTTCCAATTCATCTTCTTCTTCTTTCTGCTTTTCCCCTTTGGTTTGAGTTCTTGATTTGGCTTCAATGGAACTCTTTTGATTTGCTTCCGGACGATCCAAACCAAGCTTGTGTGGCTTGGAATTGCATCATGCATGCATCATAATGACCTTCACATGGTCTATTCCAATACTTAATTTAGTCCGATTAAAAGCACTTTGGATGCTTGATATATTATTAAGGCGTAATCAGATGGTTAAAGTAATAAAGTGAGATGGAGAGATTATACCATTGTTTGTGAACATTTTGATTCCCTGAAATTACTCAATTTCAAATCATTAGTTGATCAAATACTATCACATTTGTTATCATCAAAACCCATCAAAGGATTAGGGGTTAGACATCATCCAATGTCTTGGTTCTAACAAGCACTAGGTTGAGAACCCACTTGGCACTCTCAACTTATGTGCCTACCCATACGCACTGCCATCTAGGCATCATGTATAAATGTGTATGCATAACCAACTACATAATACACTTTAGGTATGCAAACATTCATAAACTTTACTACCACAAGTTCACCATGTTATAAATTCACCATTTATATACCTTCACACATCAAGAACCCATCTAGTAGTTCTATCAGCATGGTGAGACATTCCACACCATGAATCCTCATAATAATTACACCAACAATCCTCATGAATAATGAATTTCATAACATTAATAGAAAATTGTACTTCTCCATTATAATACATAAAACAATTATATATATATATACTTTGGATTGATCTTAGAACCCTTGAGAAAGCAATTAGGGTAAAATAAGACATTTTGACTTAATTTAGCTTTAGTTAGAAATCGTGGCTCAAGCTAAATTTATGCAAATCTAATTATTATCAAAATTTAGCTCAGCTAGAAAATTTAGCTTCAACCAAACATTTAGCTCAAGCTAAAAATTTTAGCTTAGCTAAAACAACAGATCCTGCATCACAAGTTCTTCACGAGTTTTAAGCCTATTAATGGCTACCCAAACATCCAATTTCACAATAAACATGTCAATAATCAACTCTTAAGTTTCTAAACCCTAAACCCTAACAAAAGAACCCAAGATTTAAACCAAATAACTCAAAATCATCTTAAAACAAAGAAAAGGGGTAAGCTTCCCTTACCCTAGGAAGTGATTCAAAATCTTGAAGGAGAAGCTATTGAGGGAACTTGATGATCTAATAGACCTTACTCAATCTCTACTATGAAACCAACTAAAGGGAACCTAGATCAACACCAAAACAAGCTTTCATCAAGATTTCATCTAACCCTCAAAATCTTAAATAATACCCATTTGAGAGCTTCTTGATGGGAGATGAGAAAGGAACAAACAAACCAAGAAGAAGAAAGACATGAGCTTACCAATACCACAACAATTTAGGAAGCTTCAAAGAAGGATGATCAAGTTTCCAATAATGAGAAAGTTTCAATTTTTCACCATGAGAGAAGAGAACAAATAAGAAAGAAGGAAAGTGATGGAGATAAGGGGAAGGAAGAAGCTTCCCACATGTAAGTTCAAGAAAGATTCAAGCTTTTGCTCTTTGCACCCCTTTCAACCTCTAACTACACACCCCTCATGGTCTACAATTAATCTCAAATGCAAGGCTCTAAGAACTTAGCCCAAATTAGTCTAAGCCCACTAAAACATATATACCAAAAAACATAGAACTAACTAAGCATCTAACAAAACACCTAACCACACATAATTAAATCACTTCATTTTATTTATTAGATCATTAAACAACAATTTAAATTTACTTTCTGTTGCATTTTAAATCAATCACGTGCTGATGGAATTAAAAAAAAAAACTAGGACATTACAATTCTCCCCAACAAGAAAATTTCCATCCTTGAAAATTCGCTTACCTGGGAAGAGATAAGGATATTGTTCATGCATTTATCTTCAAGATCCCATGTAGCATCACCCGTAGTATCATTCCATATAACCTTGACCAAACCAATTGCTTTGGCCCCTAAGTTGCGTAGTCCTTTCAATCCTTACAAGATGAATCTCATACGTCAAGTCCTCTCGCACTTTTACCACATCATGTTCAACGATATGGGTAAGATCAAGAACATACTTCATCAGCTGAGATACATGAATTGTGAAGGTTAGCTAGGAAAGGTGGTAAAACTATTTCATAAGCTATTAGACCTATACATCTGAGAATTTGGTAGGATCCAATGAACTTAAGAGTGAGCTTCTTAGACTTAATGGCTCAACCTACATCATGTTCACACCATCTTGGTACCAACCAAGAGGCGTTCAACACCTTCTACCATACAAAGCTTCAAATGGTGCCATTCCAATACTAACATGAAAACTATTGTTATAAGTGAATTCCACCAAAGGCAAAACTTCATCCCAGCTTCCAAGATGATCCGAAACACATGCTTGCAGCAAATCTTCTAATGACTGGATCGTCCTCTCAGATTGTCCATTTGTCTGTGGTTGATAAGTAGAACTAAGTCTCAACTTAGTTCCCAAAGTTCCTTGTAAACTTTGCCAAAACCTTGGGGTAAATGTGGGATCTCTATAAAAAATGATACTTGAGGGAACTCCATGTAGTCTCACTATCTCTCTAATATATAACTAAGTCAACTTCTCCAATGAATAGTTCATGTTAACAAGTATTAAGGGAGCACACTTCATCAACCTATCAACTATCACCCATACGACATCATAACTTCTATTAGTCCTTGGCAAGCTGGATACAACATCCATGGTAATACTATCCCACTTCCACTCTAGGATATCCATTGCCTGCAACAAACCACCTGGTCTTTGATGTTCCACCTTGGCTTTTTGACAAGTCAAACAAGATGCCACATAGTCCACCACACCCCTCTTCTTCTTCATGTGAAGGGAAGAGAAGAATGTGAAGAAGATTTGAGGGTTTCTATTTGTAACATCTCTTTAACCATTTTCTTCTTTATGTCAAATTTCTCTATTTATCTATCTAGGCCTATGGTAGGCTAAACTTCTTTTCTAGAGTTATGATGTAATTGCCTTTGATGAACCCTAATTGAAGCTTAATTGAATGTCCTCTTTTTATTCTTTCAATTGTTTTGTTCTACTTTAAATTATATTAGAACTGGTCACTCTAAATTCCAGTCTTTTATACGTTTGTGGCCAACTTCGTAGAATTGATAAAACCTGTAGAACGAATGAATTCCTTAAAGATAGTGATTGACCAAACATATCCTAAGGGCTTCTAATATTTAAATTCTCTTTGCATTTATACTTTCTCTTAATTTGAATCCCCATCTGACTAAGTAAGGATTTGAATTAAGAGAAAGATGGTTAATAGTGTTTGACCAGGACCTATTAACTAATTTAAGAGAAGTCAATAATTCATGAATAATTATTCAATTAAGTGGAAATTGGGGGATTCGATTGCATGTTATAATCATAACTCTAGGCTTTCTTTATCTGATAAATTTCTTACATTGCTCGGTTAATCTTTTAATTTTTATTCTTCTTACAAAGCAATTGATAAACACTTTTCAACCCATTGATAAAAACCAAATTGTTTTGTTATTGCATACTGGGGACACAACTAATCGTTAGGGTATGATATCCGGACTTAGGCCCATTGTTACTACACATAGGGTACGCTTTCTTTTTACGCATCATTCACGGGTCGGGCTAGGCTGGAATTCTATTGCTTCTTGGATGGATAGTTCATATATAATTAATTGATGTGAATTTGGAAGATCAATATAAGGTTGTCTTTACTAGTCTTTTTGGAGTCAAAGCTTAATTATAGAAGAATGCATTTTGGCTTAACAAACAGTTAACTAATCTATGTAAAACTAAAAACAAAAAATCAAGTGAGAACTAAAAAGGAAAATCACGAGTAAGTTGATATTCAATACAATGATGATCCATTCACAAAGAGAGAGTTCAACATTGTGCATTTGGATGGAGAACTGAAGAAAAAATCAAGAGTGAAAACTAAAAACTATAATGATATAGATGCAAATGAGAATTTGATTAATCCAATAATTTTAATGAATATATGGCTTTCAAAAACGCCAACTAATTTCTTGCAGTGTTTTGTGGCATGTTGAGCTTATTTTGAAGAGTTTTCTTTCAAATTAGAAATCCTACTTATGCAATGAAAATAATATGGCATGGATGTCATTCATCTTTTGTCCTATTAAAAATGTATTTCTTTAAGTGATAACAAGTAATAAATTTGTATATTAATAACAATAATAAATAACATTCTTAATGAAAAAAAAATATAAATATATGTTTGGGTTAATTGCATGTTTTATCCGCAATTTTTTAGTTTTTAATAAATTTTACCTCCAACAAATTAATTTGGCAAAATTAGCCAAATTTGAAAAAGTTAGGAGTAAAATGTGCCAAATTTATTTGTTGGGTGTAAAATTCGCCAAAAATTAAAAAGTTTGAGTAAAAAGTGAAATTAAGTCAATATGTTTTAGGTCCCTAATAAAAAAAATACTTTGGATCCCTAGTATATTAAAATATTTGTTTTAGGTCCCTTATATTTAGTCTTAGTCCTTAATAAATTAATAATTTTTCTTTTGTGTCCCTAATATATGTAGATAATTTGTTATTAGTCCCTATAAAATATTTTCAAAGGGACTAAAACAAATGAACAAAATTTAGCAAGAACCCAAAATAAAACTTGCTAATTTATTAGGGACTAAAACTAAATATCAAAGACCAAAAACAAATACTTAGATGTATTAGGGGTCCATAGAAAAAATATATTAGGGACCTAAAGCAAAATTCAGTGATTTATCATGGATTTAAAATATATTTTAGCCTATTCAACAACTAATATATGGTAAGAGAAAAAATATTATGAAATTTTTTTTGTGTATGTGTGTGTGTGTGGAAACATACATTTTTATTGAATTTTCTTGAGTCATTTGGGCCAAGAATTTTTATTTCCATCTATAAATTTCTATAAAAAATTAGCATTTCTCTTGTAGTGATGATAGTAACTACATTTAAAAGCTTGCATGATTGTGGAAAATAAAAAGGAAATAACAAAATTTATTTGAAATTCTTGAAGAACTAGTGTCGACCTTTTAAGAAATAAAAGGAAGATGTCATCTGAAATGAAAGATCACGTGAAGAAAGAGACCAAGAATAGCTATGCCTATTTTAGCATAATTTCTTCAAAAGAAAAGCATGAAAGAAAATGATGTTGCATATGTGTGTTTAAATAAGATCAGATTATCGGTTGATTTTTTCATTTTTATTTACAATAAATGCAATTTGAAAAATGAAGTCTTGGGAAGAGGTATCAAGCACAATATATGAGAATTTAAATGTTCTCAATTATTTTCTTGGTAAAACATGATTTTAAACCCTGAAATTTTGAGATTTTTGATTTTGGTCCCTAAACTTTTCGTTGACTAATTTTGGTCTTTTAACTTCTTTTTTTGTTGTTGAAGGTTTTAGTCATTTTTGTCTGTCTATTTTGACTATTAAATAATGACATGACATTAAGTTATTTTTTTCTTTTCATTTTGGTCCAAAATGTTTAAAAGTATTTTTTGTTACTTTAAATTATGTTTTTGGCACATTTTGATACTTTAAATTATTTTTTGTCACATTTTTGTTCAATTTTGGTGGAAACTTTTAAAAACTTATGTTTTTCACATTTTGGTCCATTAAGTGTTAGAGAATTGTAATCAAATTAGGATAAGATGTAACATTGTTCTAAAACTATCATATTATTTCGAAAACCAACCAAAAGATCAACCAAATTGACTTTTTAACGTTTCCATTCAAATTGACCAAAATGTGTAAGAAACATAATTTAAAGTAGGGAAAAATATATTTTTTGTCCCTGAAGTATTAAGTATTTTCATTTATAGTCCATAATATTTTATTTGATTAGTTTTGATTTCCTACAACATGACACGTGTCTCAACTTGATAAGCTACTAAGGTGCAAACCTGACCCACTAATGAAGGGAACAAAAGGCAAACAAGAAACTATTTAGGGACTAAGATTAGTCAAATTAAACATTAGGGACTATAACCGAAAATGTTAAACACTTCAGGGACAAAAACCATATTTTTAAAGTGATGGAGGCGATGATGGTGGCCCTAGAGGCAATAAGAACGGTAGTGATGACCATGTTGGTAGTGGCAGCAGTGGTCATAGCAAAGGCGACAACTCTTGGTGGAGATGATAACTCTTGGTGGGGGTGATGACAAGTCTTTAATATTTTAGGACGTGATAAAATAAATCTTTTAGATATTTGGTAAATCTTTTCTAGATTTCAATCTGGTCAGGTGAGGTGTATGTTAATTTTTAAATGAGTGTTCTAATCCTAACTGTCTAATTTAATCTAACGAATGAGAATGTTTATTCTCTCTCTCTCTCACACACACACATATATATGGGGTTTGCTAATAGGCACACACATATTTTTTAGTTGGTGCGCATTAGCAATGTGCACCAAAAAATTTAGGACATAAAAACCATTTTTCTATTTACTTTAATTAATTAAATTTGGGATATTAAAGTAATTATAGATTTTCAATTAAAAAAATAAAAATCTTCTTCCTCTCTCCTCTCGAGGTGTGGTTACCTTTTGTTACGCTTGCATTTGCATCTTTACTTGCCTCATTCCATGGCATCACCATCACCATCATCATCAACACCAAATCTCTAACCAAGTTTAAAGAAAACTATAAAAATAAAATTAAACAGATAAATGAACTGATGCATGCATGATGCAGTTCCAAGCCACACAAGCTTGGTTTGGATCGTCTGGAAGCAAATCAAAAGAGCTCCATTGAAGCTAAATCAAGAACTCAAATAAAAAGGGAAAAGCGGAAAGAAGAAGAAGAAGAATTAGAACAACGCCACGATCCGCATGGAACGATAGGCTGAGGGGAATTCGCCACAAGGAAAGCTTCCTTGATAAGAATCAATTTGGTTTCACTCAAGAACTAGGAAGAGACTAAGCTCTCAAATTAAGCCAAAGCTTGTTTCATTCACAAATGAGTTATATGTGTCTTTACAAATGAGGTTCTCCTCTACTATTTATAGAGTCAGGCCTCAGAAGAGGGTTATGTAACTAATCTCCACTTAAACATAACGTTTTAAGGCCTAATTACACAATTAAGAACCCCCTTACACAAGTAAACAAGGTTTTCAAAAATTCCCGCATCAGACCTTCTGTTAAGCTCAACGTTGAGCTGAGCGAGATGCTTGATCGAAGCGAATCTCCACTAAGCTCAATCTTGCACTGAGCGAGCTGATTGATCAAAGCGAATCTCCGTTAAGCTCAATCTCGCGCTGAGCGAGATGCTTGATCAAAGCGAAACTTCACTGAGCTCAAGCTTACGCTGAGCGAGATGTTAGCAAATTTTCAAGTGCTCCAATTTAACTCCTTTGGGCTTCTTCCTTCTTGGCCTTTGATGAATAACCCTTCCTTTAGTCTCTTGGTCATTTCTTCTTGAAGAATCTTGGTCTTGGATCTTGTCATTGGACCCTTTAATTCTTGAAGTGCCCCTAGGTCCTTATGTGCCTTAGACAATCCTCTATCATGAACATTGAGAATGAGTCATTTACTCATTACTTTACATATAAAATCATATATTTTCCCTTTTCTTTTGTTGAAAATGGTTGCAAAACACCAACACACGCACTACTACATAAAAATCATGAATGGTTTCAACGAGAAAGAAAGATAGAGAATGTGGGATAGAGGAGATAAATTTCATTTTTTTTAATTTTAAATAATAAATTACTATTCTATCCATAAATGGAATTAAAAAACAAAAAATTATTGGGTTTTCGATCTAAAATTTTTGGGGCACATTGCTCAGAGAGAGAGAGAGAGGGAGGAGGGAGGGAGGGAGAGGGTTGCTAACGTCTACCCTAGTTGGGTATATTAGCAACCAACACCAAAATATTTTAAACTAAAATATCAGTTACTTAGTTTATTTTTGTTCATTAAATATGAGTATTTTAATAATTTAATATTAAATTAAAAATTAAATTATTTCCCACTCATCAAAATCAATTATCTATTCAAAAATAAATTATTATAAATGAAGACTACAAGAAAAAGGTAAATTACTGACGAATCCTAATCTGTTGAAAAAAATAAGATTACCGACAAATATTATTGTCGGATTCAAATTCGTAGAATAAATATTAATTATCAATATATATTTATGACAATTGTTTTTGTGTCCAAAGTTTTAACTTTTTCGATTGATAATATTGACAAAAAATTGATCGATAACAAATATCATGGGTAAGATATACAAATCCATTGGTAATAATAAAAATGTATTTAAAAATGACCGAAGTCAAAGAACCATATCATTTTTTTAGGGAGGAAAGAAGTATCTCATTAAAAAGAACCGTATGTCTTATTAGGTATATTTTTTTAAAAAAATAATTCCCTTTTTTCTTTTTATGGAAAAGTTTTAGTATCCTTATTCTTTATTGAAAGCTTATATAATATATATTTAAAAATAAAATAAATTGATAAATATATAATAATTTATTTTTAATTTCTACTCTTAAATTCAAATAAATTGATAAATATATATTATAATTATTAAATTGATAAAAATATAATATATAATACTTTTTTTTATTCATATGGAAATATTTTTTATTCAAGTAAGTTTATATACACTGATATCCCTTTTTTTATGACAGAATAATATCATATCCCTAATTTCTCGTTATTCCCCTACTTACACAACACCAAATATCACTTATTCTCTTTTGGTTCTTACATAGCACAGTCGCACTTGAGTAGGATACAACCGATTCAAGACTGTAGAGTCGTACTATAAGTAAGATACAACCAAGGTGAGTTTTGCGAATCCTCATCGATTCTCCTTCTCTTTTTGTGAATCCTCATCGATTCACGTTTTTGTAGTCTTCACTCTCATTCTAAATCACATTTGTTCAAGGTGAGTTATCATTTTTTCCTAATTCATCATTGCATTCGTTAAATTCTCTTACTCAAAATCGAATTCTCACATTACTTTGTTTAATTTTATTCTTTTGCATTTGTTAGATTTTTGCATTGTGAATGTCTTCTGAGCTTACTTCAATTCATTTTGATGTTGTCACGGCTAAACAGTCGGTGTCATGCGTTGGTTGAATTTGGCTTTGGTGATGAATTTTGAGGGTTTGATTTAGGGTTTGCGATCATTTTTTTGGTGCTTTTAGATAGGATTATGCTCTGCTGATCTTGGAAGGATTTTTAGCTTCTAGAATTTTATATTGACTGTAGTTGCTTTGTTGATTTTCTGTCTTTAGTGATAATTATTTTAGTTAAATTAATGCTTTTGTTAGTATTTTTACTGTTAGTTTTCCTATAAGTTGTGAATGTTTTTTATACTTAATTAGCAGTGAATAATTCTTCACAATTCTCCGTGTTCATGTTTAGTTATCATAATTTGGAATGAAAATTCATCTTCTTAACCTTAACATAATAATACAAAATTTGCTGTAATTTTTCCACTATTTGGTTACATGTTATGGTAGTTGATTGACTAGAAACATAATTTAATTGTCTTATATGCTGCAATACTTTGTTTTTAATGATGCTACTTCATTGACACCTTTACGAATGTTGTTCCTACTAGGAAGTTTGAAATTTTGGTTAATTACTAATAGAAAGCACATGTAATAATACAACTAGTTGACTGTCACACAATTTTGGTACTCTAAACAAGCTTTTGCATTTTCATTTTATTTGTATTACTCCTCTCAATGTTGGTTCTGATTTTAGGAGAAATTTACCAATAGACCTCGCAAAATGAGTTGTTCCAGCACTCTGTCTACAAGCATTGGGACTAGTATTAATATTTTTTCCTAGCAGAGAATTAAGAAGTGAAAAACTATCACATTTAATGGCTAAAATCAATGTGTTTTGAAAGTCATAACTCTATTGAGTCAAACTTATTGTCCATCATTCTTCTCTGTTCTCACAAAGTTATGTTCCGTATTCACGCAAATGATTAATAGAATTAACTTGCTAGGTTTATTTATGTATTTACTATTAAAATTGGGAATGGACTAGGTCTGACTTGATCCCAAAAGTTTGTTCAATGACAGAATTGCCCAAGTCGTTCCATTTACTGGGACAATGTGGGATCATAATACATTCCCGTTACACTCAGTTGGATATTTGGAATGTGGAGTTTTCATGAGTGGACATTTTCTAATAGCCTAACGTCATATAGGCTCTAATATGAAATCATGAACCAATTATCTAAAAAGTTCAAGTTGTTAAATGAAGGCACTTAACTGCTTTTTATATTTTTTTTATATCTCTAACACTAGCCTACCTAAGGATTTTTGTGTTAATTAACATATTAGCCGAGGAGTGTTAGGTCTAATGCTGCATTGTTTCCATTTAGGAATTTGTGTGATTCAAAACCATCAGACTTGTGTATATGTGACTCTCCTATGTGAGTGTTAGGTCTAATGTTGCATTTTTTTTTACAAGAAAATAAATTTTCATCTTATGGAGTGCTTAAATTAAATCCAAGGTGCAATTCCTAGAATTGCTTGTAGGCTATTTTATGTGGAGCAATGTCAATTATGGAATTTAGTTTACATAGTTGTTAGACTGATAATAACCTTTTGTTCACTTTACTTGATGGCTACTTGAATTTAACTTAGCCTCACAATTAATTAAGTTCAGGAAATGTTCTCAACAAATTTTGTCAGGACTGAGTGATAGGCATGATAAGTTCCCAGTAGTTATTATTAGTTAAATATTCTTACTTAAACCACTTACTCCAAGACATGTATGTAACTGTTGATTGTATGTGTCAATCTTAGTACTAATATACTAAAATTATTGATGATGGATGTAGCCTCTGTATTTTAAAGTCTCGTGTCTTATTATTTAACTAATTGCATATAAACTTTTCTAAAACTTAGGTGAAATCAATATAAAAAGTCTTTATTGTGAAACTAGGGGTTTATTAGATTAAGATTATTTAGGATTTTAAAAGACTATTTTTTTGTGGAAATGTCTTAGGGTATTCAATCAAGATTATTAAATGATAAAAAAAAAATATGATGGTATTCAATCAAGATTATCAAGATTTTTTTATAGAGGGTAATGAAATCTGATGTATTCGATTGGAATTTTAAATAACTTAAAAAAAGTCTTCTGTTATTCAAAATCATAAAGATTTCGAAAGATTATCTTTTTGATTGGATTTTGGTGGATTTTATGGACTTTATAATTGATTATATAAATACAAAACCCAGCAAACAATCTTATCCAACCTTGAGAGACTTTTCCTTCTCATCACAAACATTTTTATTTCATTATCACTACTACAAAAAAGGGCTTCCAAGATGGTTCTAGAAGCCCTTTCAAGATGGTTCCCATACGTCTTTGATAAGGACGTCATTAAAGGAGCACCCTTCTAGGATGGTTAGCATCTGTCTTAGAAGGCTATAATTTCAAGACAGATAAGAATTTAATCGTCTTGAAAGGGTGATTTAACTGTCTTTAAAGATCTTTATTTCAAGACATTTTTTCAGTTTTAGTCTTTTAAGACAGTTATGTTCAAAACCGTTTTTAAAGACCACCTTTTCTAGATGGTTATTGCCAAAACCATTTTAGAAGGGTACTATTTTTTCTAATACATCCTGTTTATACTTGAACACAACCTATAAATTGAAAACTATTGAGAAAAATATATAAACAGACTCAACAAATATAAATTTAGTAAAAACATATCAAATTACAGTCAAATGTTTAAAAGTCAAATTGTATGCATATTGACAATCAAATTATGCTTGTAATGATCATAATATAATAACATCCTCAGTTAAATATGCATATTGACCAAAGATATCTTTCAACTACTATTTCTTCTTAGAAATACTAATCTACAGAATTTTTAAATAGAAAATAGAACTAAGAGGGCCATTGATATTCAATCAGATAAACACTCAAACAAAATTCTCAAACATGCCTACACTAATGCATGAATCAAAATTTCAAATTATCTGTTAGATAGAAACCAGATACACTTTGATTATTCCTTTTAAAAATTGTAAAAGAAATATGAACATATAAATTTCACCAGGTATAAAATGAATTGAAGAAAATATGAAAAAGTAAGTCTCTAATTTTCCTACTAGCAGGGGTATCATAGATTGTGTCAGGTTTTGCTTCACCACAAAAATTAAAATCTTCTAGTATTATGTAGTGTTACTATTACGTTTAGTACAATCAAACTCCTTAAGAGTTAGACCTCAAAAAATGGCACATGAGGACAAAAGTAAGGTAAGGAAATAAAAGAATTTTTTGCTACAGTAAAATCAAACACTATAGTGTTACTATTATGTTTCCTGAAGCATATGTCTCAAAGGTTAAATCATATCTTACACACACAATATAAGTTCTTAACTTCATGAGAAAGAGTTCAAAAAACAATGTTATATATAGCTGGGTTCCTTAGCATCACTGTTATAGTTGCTAAAGAGATCATTGCTTTGAAAAGCATAGTTGCATACTTGGTGGCTTAGAAATCAATTTAAATTTGACTAAAATGGATGTTGAGGAGAATCTAAAAGAGGTGTTAATAAATGGTGAGTATGCAATTTGGTATTCTAATTGTAATATATATCTGGTCTTTAATTAATTATGTTCATATATATACAAACTCATTAAAGAATTTTGAAGGTTTGTCACAATTTTCCTTAAATGTATCATAAGCACAAATAATAGACAAATCACTAACAATGAAAGCACAATTCACTACATTGTATACAGGAAAATCCATGACAAAAGAAGCACAAATTCAATTCATACAAATACATTTGACACGATAAAATCCCTAAAACAAACAAAACCCTAATTGAGGGATGAGAATAGACCTATGCGTTTTAGTTGTAGTAGAGTTCAAGATGGCAATGTAGGGAGAGAGCGACGGTGAGGGGAGAGAAAGACGATGAGGCAAAGAGTGTGACGATGAGGAGAGGTCGATGGTGCAAGCGAGACAACAACGACGAGACTCAACAATGGCATGTGCAAACGATAACGACAGCGAGCCTCAATGACGGCGCTATAGAGGTGAGGTTGACGATTACGAAGAGCAAGGGTGTGTGCAGAGGAGAGGTCGACAACATTGAGGAGAGAGCGACAACGCAAAGGAGAGAGCGACGGTGTAGGGTCGAGAGAGGAGAGAAATGAGTGGAAGGTAGCGTGAGGAGGTTTGAGTCTCGTATATAAATTTAGGTGGAGGGATTCAAAGACGATTCTAGTGTAACCATCTTGGAAGATAGCTCTTTTAAGACGGTTTTAGTGTAATTGTCTTAAAAGTGTGGATGCTTTAAAGACAAGCTTTTAGAAATCGTCTTGGAATGGTACCCTTCTAAGATGGTCTTGAGAAACTGTCTTGAAAATGTGGATGTTTTAAAGACGTGTTCTTGAAAATTGTCTTGGAAAGCTACCCTTCTAAGATGGTTTTGAGCAACCATCTTGAAAGTGTACCCTTTTAAGACAATTATTAGCAAACCATCTTGAATTGCACATAATTATTTACAAAAATGCCACCGTGTTGGTTACCAAGATGGTTTCGACGGAACCGTCCTGGATAAGCTAACTTAGAATTTAGTTTTGTTAGCAGTGTATCTCTCATTTGGAGGCGGTGGCATAATCTCCCATCCAATCTCTCATGTTTTTCTACTTCAAGGTGAGACTTTCCATATGATCATAATAGTGATGCGTTCATACCCCAAATCACTAAGAATCACCTTACAAGCCTACATCACCTGACCAATGTAGTCCACCATCTCATTCCCCTTTAGGTTCATAAATTCCTAATGAAATGAAAATCATCATAAGAGAAGTAGATATGAGCATGGAGGAAGTTCTAACTCAGCCGGGGCAAACAATCAAGTCAGTTTTAAAAGACTTTTCTAAACTATTACAGTCCATTTTGAAAACAAAAAGTAATGTTTGGTTTTATATTTTGATGACATTGTTGATTCTATGGGTTAAATGGAGCATTTTATATTTTTGTACTAATGTTTTGTTATTATTTTTCACTATTACTTTATGAAAATTTGTGATTAGAAGTAAGTCATTATCGTAACCCTCATGAAAAAGATATCTCAAAATGTATTAGCAACTTGTAGCTTTGATTTGGAATTTATGTACGTTCTTAGCATGTAGGAGGATTCAACTCATGATGACTTGTGACTAGTCTGTGTTCAATGATATTTTTAGGCACACTATTTTTGGTTTGTGTTCAATAGTTTTGAATGTTTTTTTTTTTCTCTAAAAAACCAGAGTCCTTTCAAATTTTATAAATCTATGAAGTCCTTTCAAATCTTATGTTACAAATCCATTGAAATCCAAATTACAAAATCCTAATCACAAAAACCTTTTAAAAAAAATCTTAAAAGTTTTTATATTCCTACATAGTCTTAAAAATCCACCAGACTTTTTTATGCTAAAATAGTCTTTTAAAATCCTAATCCAATACACCCCCTAACTTTTCTAAAACTTGGGTTTTTTTTATAGAAGTCAATGGTATTATTATCATTTATCCTTTTTTAATTTTTATCTATTTCTCTAGTTCACTTGAACCAAATGATTTGTAAGCATGTGCAACAAATTCCAAAGGTGTTGATGATAGTTTACAGGTAAGCTACAATTGTTATAATATGACACTCACATAATAATCTCTACAGTTCTTGCTGCCAACGAGTGCTTCATATGTTGTCAGAAACGAGTTTTATCACAAATTGCAATTGAAGGGGAGATTGGGAAATTGTATAGAGTAAGTTTTTATCATAGATACACTACTACAAAAACTAGCTTCTAAGTCAGCTTATTCAAGATGGTTCAATCAAAACCGTCTTGGTAACCGACGTGGTGTCATTTTTGAAAATAATATGTGCAATCCAAGACGGTTTGCAAGAGCCTATCTTTAAAGGGTACACTTTCAAGATGATTACACAAAACCGTCTTAGAAAGGTAGCATTCCAAGATGGTTTACAAGAGCCTATCGTTAAAGCATCCACCCTTTTAGGACAGTTTTCCAAGATGGTTACACTAGAACAGTCTTTGAATCCCTCAACCTAAATTTAATTACAAGACTCAAACCTCATCGCGCTACCTTCCACTCATTTCTCTCCTCTCTCAACCTTATGTCGTCGCTCTCGTAAACCATCATCAACGTCGTTGACCTCTCCTCCGCATGCGCCCTTGCTCTCTACCGTCATCAACCTCACCTCTACAACACTGTCGTCAAGGCTCACTATCGCTATCCTCTGCGCGTGTCATCGTCGAGTCTCATCATTGCTCTCTCACCTATGCCATCAACCTCTCCTTTGCACGCACCCTCTCCCTCACCCTCACTCTCTCCCCTGCACCGCCATCTCGAACTCTACTACAACTAAAAAGTATAGGTCTATTCTCATCCCTCAATTAAGGTTTATTCTACTTTATTTTTTTCTCTGCTTTGTTCTGTAACATAGGTACACATACAACAAGTGTAGGCTTCACTCTGAATTGATTAATTTCCTGATTCTGATTTGTGCCAAATAGTTTATGTATGAATTGAATTTGTGATTCTAATTTGTGCTTCTACTGACATGGATTTGCCTATATACAATGCAGACATTAGAAGGGAGGGGGCGCGGGGGGGGGGGGTGTGGGGTTTGAATAGTGGGTTTAAAACTTTTCGCAAATACTATTATTTCACAAATTGCCCTCTTGGATATATGTTAGTTTAAAACAGCAAATATATCCTTGCAAGACAAAGCTTAGAAAATCTTTTCAAAAGAGCATAGTGAGCAAGATAAATATTTGTAAACACAAGACAACAAATAAGAGCTTGTTTTTATACTGGTTCACTCAACCTGAGTTACGTTCAGTTCTCCTTTAACAACTGTCAAAGAGTTCCACTATAATCAACTGATTACAAAACAAGTATTCTTCATTGCCACTTCTGGCTACAAGTATTCTCTATGCCATTACTGGCTACAAGTATTCTAAACCACTTCTGGTTACAAGTATGAATCTCTCCCTGAGATTATACTTTCCAAGTATTCTTTTATCACTAAGCCACTCCTAAATTTCTATACAAAAATGTATAAGATTCAGATAACTCTCAAGAAGAGGATATAATCAAATGTTGAACCTACGTGAACTTGTAGAGGATGGGTGTTCTGTTTCTCTCAGCTCGCGGCGTTCAAGACTTTATCTCAGAATGCGAAAACAGTTCGACAAAATCGAAATTCATTTTTTATAACTAAAAACACAAATAAAGCATACAATCAACATTATAATTGTAATTACCATTCTATGGGAACATTAAAATGCTAATTACGTGCACAAACGAATAAAAATTACTAAATGCACCCCCTCCACAATTAGCAATTGAGTGTAAATTTTACGAGTGTTATAGAGAGAATTATGATTCTAACTCAACCAATTGTAATCGATTTCATATATTATTGTAATCAATTAAATGTCTCAGAATCCAAAAAATTAGTTCAAATATCATCTTAAGTGAATCAGATAAAAGCTTTTTAAGTTATAAAAACATTTTTGTAGATGGCACACAAAGAGCATAAAGGCCTAAGTCTATAACAAACAATACAAAGCCAACATCTATACATGTTTTGGCTTAAAGGAAAAAAACTTAGAGAAAATATGAAATACCAAAAATAGGATAAAGTCTTCAATCTTCAATGACCATTGTGAATTATGCATTGTTATTTACTGTCATATGAGACATGAGGAATGTGATCCATGGGTACTACCTGCTAGGATTGTTTGTGCATGCTATTGATTGAATTGCATGTCTTGATGCAAAACAAGGATGGTGAATCCTTGTGGCAATAAATGAACTCCTATGGAGTGCATTTGTGAGATTAAGACTTAGTCTTCATTCATAATGACATTCATTAAGAAGTTAATGAAAAAATTAATTTCAAGAGTGAGAAATTAAAAACAAGATAATTTAATTGACGCATGAGTAAGCGGATCTTTTTGGACTTAGAATTAAAGAGTGGGGCCTTGGTAATGGATTGAATGATTAATATTAAATGAAGCATAAGACTTGAGTACTTGTGAGATTTCATAAATTTTAATAAAACTTGATAGGGTCGTGAAATTGTGTTTATGACAGGCGTGCAATGCTTAATGTCGCATGGTTTTGTTTGGTGTGTTATATGAGATGCGAAAGGAAACAGTTTCCTTCGATGTTGGTTTGAGTGAAACCAACGAGTTTGGATGTGATCATAGTGTTGATGATGCATTTTTCGAGAAAGTTCTTCTCAATGAGAGTTGTTAGGAGGAACCAACTTCAATGGAGTGTGTGGTAATTTTCTTTTTGTGCGTGTTGCAACAAACAGAGTGACGATAGTTTATTAACTTAGTGTAGTGAGGGAGACGTGTTTGGTGTTGTGGATGAGAGTTCTGCAAGGAACTTGGTCGATCGCCTTTTAGTGTTTGCAACAATAGAAACCGCGCACAAACCCATTGGAAATGTAATCCTGTGAGGGAAACATTGTTGAGGAGTTAGTCCTCAGAGTGTGAACCAACACATAGTGGTATCTGAGAAATGATCGCAGGCTTGACATCCTAATGGATGTCAAGTTTTAGTAGTAGTGGACCCAAGTTTTGAAAGATATGTTCTAAGCATAGAAACACCTAGGGTTTTGTGTGAGACCTTGAGGATACCATATCACAGTAGGTGTTGTAACACCAGTAAAATTACACTCTATTGCTAATTGTAGAGGGCATGCATTTAGTAATTTTTATTTGTCTGTGTGCGTAATTAATATTTTAATGTTACCGAAGAATGGTAATTACAATTCTGATGTTGATTGTATGCTTTATTTGTGTTTTCGCTTATAAAAATTGAATTTCAGTTTTCTCATACCGTTTTTGCAATTTTCGTGAAAATGGCCCGCCATGTAAATTTTTATCGCTTTTCATCTGCAAATTGTCTTTTTAATGTTTTAAAAGCATAAAAAAAATTAATTAGGACTGTTTTTAAGTGAAATATTAGTTTTGAAAACATTCATAAACTAGATGATGAAAATCACAAAAAAACATGACCCGGGCCCAAAACCCAACCCTAAACCTAATGGGCCTTTAATTGGGCCAACCTAAATTGTTGTGGGAAGCTGACCACGTCCATGTGCCTGGTCGGCCCTAGTTTTAGGAGTTAGAAATTCATAATCAGAATCTTTGCCTTAAATGTGGGAGGGGAGAGAAGGTAGACCATTTTTCTCAAAAGTTTTTTCCTCTTGAATTCTAGTTCATGAATGCTCTCACTTCTCTCTAAAATCTTCTACCCTTCTCTCTAAATTTCTAAGTTGATTAGCAAGTTTGCACCGATTAAATTCTAATATGTTATAGGAGAGAACACAAGCTTTCATTTAAGCTCACTTTTGTGCATTTTGAAACTAAGGTATGGAGGAGTTGCTCTATTCTAACCTTAAACCATGTTTTTTGTTGAGTTTTACTATTTCATTGAGCTTATTGAATTGATTTGGTGGTGAATGTGCTTTGAAATACTTGTTTTGGATGAAAAATAGTCATTGTTGTATATTGGGCTAAAACTATGTTTTTAATTTTAAAAATTATTTCATGTTGTGTTATAAGGTTGAGAGACCATCTGGGTACTTTAGGATACCTCTAGATGCTATGGTAAAAATTTCAGAATTTTTGATGTTAAAGAACTATTTTTAAAAAGCCAATCTTTGATTTAGAAAATAGTTGAGTTTGGGACTATTTTGTTCTTGGAAATTATTTTGAGGCACTTTTGAAGAAATCTGGAAATACTATGTTGTTTCATAAATCATTGGTAACGTTCATGATTTTCTTTGGGATTTTACAAAGCCTCTAGGTATTTTTCCAAAATATATTTAGTAAAACTGAGTTTAGTCTTTTAGTAGGATTTTTGTTCGAATCATGTTGTTGAATGTTAGAGACTATTTAATTCAAAAAGGAGTCTTATGGTTGTTTTAAAATTCTAAGAAATATATGTGTTAACTGAGACCTATGGGAATCTCCCTATGAAAGGATTTGTAAAATGGACTATGTTTACTTAGGTAAGTAAATAGTAAACCATGAGTTCTTGAGTTGGGCCATAAACACGTTTTAAATTAAAGAAAATATTTATACTTATAATTTTCAATTGCAAAAATTATGAGTCTAAATAAGAGTAATGGAGAGTATCTGTATCAATTTTCATGATATTATGAGTTTTGTAAGTATGTTAAATAATTTTTGTAATAGTGTTTTCAGCTTGTATCACTTGATAAATATGACATGAATTATTGGAAATGCAAATATGAGGGGATGTTCTACCTTAGAAGGAGAATCCCTATGGTTATTGTGTATTATGTGATGTTGATATGTGATTAAATATCCTTTGTAAACCATGCATTTTTATAACTAACATCTGAGACTTGGGGAGTGTGACCCTTGGGCACCAACTGCTAGGGTTGGTTGTATCTATGTGATTGGTTGATTGGATTGTATGATTTAATTGTTTGTTTTTGGGGAAAACAATGATGGTGAGTCCTTGTGGGCAGCAAATGGACTCCGATGAAGTGCATTTATGAGATTAAGATGTAGTCTTAATTAATAAATGAGTTCATTAAGAAATTAATGAATAAATTAATTCTAAGAGTGAGAATTTAATAACAAGTTAATTTAACAAGACTTGAGTAAACAGATCATTGGACTTAGACTTAAAAGTAAGACCATTGCAATGGATTGGAGTGGCATACTTAATTAAAGCATAATATTTGAGTGTATGTGAGAATTACATAAAGATTAAATAAAGCGTGTTGGGGTCATGAAACGGTGTTCATGACAGGCATGCGGTGCTTAATGCGCACATTGCTTTGTTTGGTGTCTTTAGTGAGATGTGAAAGGAAAGGATTTCCTTCAACATTAGGACGAGCAAAACTGACGTGTTTGGACGTGATTATGATGTTGATGACACATTTTACGAGAAAGACATTCTCAGTGAGAGCTGGTCAAAAGAACCAATTGGAATGGGATGTGGATTAATATTTCCAATTGCATGTGTGGTGACGAACGAGGCGACAACAACTACTCACTTAGTGTAGTGAGGTAGACATGTTGGTGTTGTGGACAAGAAGTTCACAAGGCACTTGATGGACTATCGTTCGGTGTTTGCAACAGTGAAAAGTGCACAACCCATTGGAAACGTAATCCCTGCTGAGGGAAACGTTGTTGAGGAATCAATCCTCAGAGTGTGGATGACCACAGTGGTATCTAAGAAATGGTCACAAGCATGGTGTCCTAGGGGGTATGGCGCTGGGTTGTGGCTTTGGGTCACATAACCGGCTTAGTGACCTCGACTAAGCGCGATGCATTTTCAATTGGTGAGAGCCCTGTCAACCAATGACGAGAGGGGTGTACTCCAAGCTCATCCACACTCTGAGGATTGATTCCTCAACAACGTTAGGATCAGCTGGGTAATCAATCAAGAGGGGGTGGTGAATTGATTTATCGTAATGTGACTGATTCTTTTCCTCAAAAATAATTTTCACCACTGCTCTAGAGGTCTTAATAAAAGCGTTTTCAGATAATGTTATATTGATTAAATAAACCAGAAAAACAACCTCAGCTTAAGATAGAAATGATTTAGAACAAATTATATTGATAAAGATCAAATGCTAAATTGAAATAGATCAAGGGATAGATAGATAGAGCCTGTTGATTTATACTAGTTTGATCAACCACCAATCTACATCCAGTTCTCCCTTTCACCAAGGGATTCCACTATGAATTTGATTACATACACCATGCACACACAATTCACAACAAATCCTAATTTCACAACCTGAAACAAGAACCTAGAAGATTGAATGTGAAAACACCATTCACCATCCAATTTCTAAACACAAAACTACACACAAAATTAGAAATACCATCTAATTTCAACATAACATTTAAGAACGAAATTCCCACAATGCTAATCAAACAAGATCAATGAAAAAGATTAAAGAATGAAAATACCTTGATGTGCTGATATAACAAATATGAGATCAGATCAAGAAACTCCAATATAAGCAGATTTAATAGTCAAGAACTAATGTTGAATCACCTCAGTTCATGA
This sequence comes from Amphicarpaea edgeworthii, assembly GCA_014843725.1. Classification (NCBI taxonomy): domain Eukaryota; kingdom Viridiplantae; phylum Streptophyta; class Magnoliopsida; order Fabales; family Fabaceae; genus Amphicarpaea; species Amphicarpaea edgeworthii. The sequence goes on from CM026324.1 coordinate 10,906,331, forward strand.
AGGAACAAGAGAGGGATATGGTTGTATAGGCTCAGAGGTTCAATCTCAAATGGGTATAGTAGTAAAAGCAATATTGAGTTTTCTGAAACTCAAGAGATTAGAGAATGTGTAGAAGAAAGAAGAGAGTGATCAAAGCAATATCGATCTGAAAATCAAATCAAAGATTTGGATTTTGACAATTGAAGGAATGAAAAGATATTGTGACTGTTTGTTGGTTGTTTTGCACAAAATGATATGGATTCAAATATATGGCATGGGTCAAAAAGATTCGGAGTTAGTTAGACAAAGAATGAGTCTTGGAGATCTTTAAAAATGACCATTATACCAGATATAATCGATTGCAATCAAGGTGTAATCGATTATCCCGTGTATCAGAATATGATTTACACTTGCTATCATCTGTTGTAATCGATCGCAGTAAACAGAGCCAATTCTGAATATCAAAGATCATCTCGATTGCCACAAGATGGTAATCGATTTCAAATGAAACAGAGCAATTTCTGAATCTCAGAGATTGTCTTGTAATCGATTGCAGCTCGATGGTAATCGATTACAATGGATACATGGCAATATCTGAATTCTGAAACTAACATTGTAATCGATTGCAATGCTTGGTAATCGATTAACCCGATACTAGAGATGGTTTCAAAACTGATTAGGCCATCTGGTAATCGATTCCTACAACTTGTAATCGATTGCAATCACTCAGAATTAATTCCTAAGAAGTAAATCATCTAGTGATGTTAGAGATAATAGAAAATAGGGCAAATCAAAACATCAAGCAAGAATGATATATCTTAGCCTATAACAAACAATACAATGCCATCATCCATACATGTTATGGCATAAAAAGAAAATACTAGACTAAGAGAACGGAAAAGACTTAAGGTATGAAGATACCAAAAATCTAAATGAAGAGGCGAGGTGTCAATCTTCAGGTGGACTATCGTTTAGTGTTTGTAGTAGTGAAAAGTGCACAACCCATTGGAAACATAATCCCTGCTGAGGGAAACGTTGTTGAGGAATCAATCCTCAGAGTGTGGATGACCACAGTGGTATCTAAGAAATGGTCGCAAGCATGGTGTCCTAGGGGTATGGCGCTGCATTTTCAATTGGTGAGAGCCCTATCAACCAATGACGAGAGGGGTGTACTCCCAGTAGTCATCCACCTAAAGTGTAAGACCACTATGTTCATGGAGTTCTAGTGGCAGCGGGCACAAGTTTTTGGAAAAGTTATACAAGTGTAGAAACGCATAGGTTTCTATTGAGATCATGAGTGTACCACTGCGGTGTGGATGTGGTTTGTGTATATGGTCGGAAGGCCATTTGATTGTTGGTTTTTTGGAGGAGCGGAAAACTCACTCCTTACACTTTGTTTCAGATCATGATGGATTAAGACCAGACATCGTGGGTACGGATTTGGATTGATACCATCTAAGGGTATTGGTCCCACGACGTCTGTTGGAGCCAAGATGTGTTTGTGGGAAGGATTCGCATTGGGCTCTCGTCTACGGAATTCGGACTTTATCGCTGCCCAGTGTTTTTAAGATTACCTGTCATCCTGTATCAAGACCGAGCACCGAACCATACACTTTGTTTTAGATGGAGACGAATGTTGTACGTAATCGACTAAGATGGAATTGAATGGCTACGACCAACCTTGATGATGTGGAAAGACTTGTTCGGGAATAAAATGCCTTCGAGGTTACTTTTCAAGTTCTTAGTGAGGGTTGGGAGTTAGTTTTCTTTTAGTTACTATCTTGAGTCTTAGTCTGGTTTCTTGTGAAATAGATGGTAGACTAGATCTTAATTTTATGGTCTTATTGTTGTTGTATGCAACTTAGATGACTTATGTCTCTTTTCCAAAGATGTAAAGGTGTAATCATGTTTCTTTTTATGGAATTGTTTTAAGGCAAGATTTAGGTATTAATTCATGTTTACTAGTGTTTCAGTATCATTTGGAATCAAGCATTTTATAAAAAGTAAGAGGTTTCTTGTAAATGATATTTGTTCATGAATACTTATTTTTAAGAGAATGATAGGTGTATTGAAAGTGAATTTCATTGAAATTCTTGTAATAATTTTTGAGGCAAAAGAAAAATACATTTCATATTTTGATAATACATTAACAGATCAAGTTTTTAATTAAATCCATACGTTTGTTGTTTGTGTATGTGGTTGTTAGGTCGTTTGATTATTGGTTATTAGGAGGAGGGAAGGCTCACTCCATACATTTTGTTTATGATGAAAATGAATGTTTTTGTGCGACTAGCCAAGACGGAATGAAATGGCTACAACAAACGTAAACGATATAGATGGACTTGTTCAAGATAAGAGGATCTTCAAGGTTGTCTCTCAAGTTTTAAGTGTGGGTTGGGAGTTCATTTTCTTTGGGTCATTGCTTTAGGTTTGTGTCCCTTTTTCTTGTACAAAGAGGGTAGACTAGGTTTTGATTTTAAGATGTATCGATCTCTTGTGTATGACTCATAAGATTATGTTTTCTTTTTCAAATGTAAAAGTATATTCATGTTCTTTTAAGGAAAGATTTTAATGAGGAGCATTTAAAGATTGATGATTTTTTGTGTTTATCAGCATAAGTATTTATAAATAAAAAAAATGTAAGGTATTGTTTTAAGAATGATATTTATATATGAACGTTTCTTTTCTAAGAGAATAATGAGTGCATTAAAAATGACTTTGTTGAGTTTTAAGTAATAAAATTTCAAAGCAAAGGCAAAAATACTTTAATGTTTTGAAAACAAGCTAGATTACAATTTTAGTTTCCTTAATTTCTCAAATCCATGATTTTGGTCCTCTAATTTTTAATTGAAACATTTGATTTCTCTAGTTTTAAAAATTGACGATTTTAATCCCACAGTCGATTATTAACTAATAATTATGATTAATAAAATTATTAAGTTGATTATAAATTAATTAAAAAACATTAATTATTAAAAGGCATTAAAAGTTTTTTTTTATTACTTTTTTAAATTTTAAAAAAAATCAATGATTGGTAATTTATGACACTTTAATCTTAAAAATTATTATTATTTATCAAACAGACTTTAAAATCTTATAAATCCTCTCAAATCATATAAATTCATATTATAAATTTATTAAAATTCAAACGATAAAATTCTAATCATAAAAGTCCTTAAAAAAATCTTAAAAGTTATTACATTCCTACAAAAGTCTTTTAATTTTAGCATCCACAGATTTTTTATACCAAAGTAGTCTTCAAAAATATTAACTGCACGTAACCACGAAAGTGAGACTAATTACAAATTATCACACTTAACTGAATCAATTCCTAACAAATCCCTATCCCTACTTAATTACATAAAGAATGAAATCCTCAACAAATTAGCCCAAATCCATCAGTTTCATAACTTCAATTCACTTCTTAAGAAAAGTCAAGCAATAAATTTTAGAAGTCAAAGTTAAAGAGTAACAAAGAGGTTTAACTGTTAGAAGATCAAGATGGTAGTATTTTTTCCATCTTAGCACTTTTTTAAAAACGTTAATTCCCATAAAAATGAAATAAAATAAAAAGGAGAAAAGTAGCATTTCTTATAAATGGTGCAACCTTGGAATGACAAATGAGGTTCAGGACAATGTTATTAGATTATATGATGCAACCAGCATTCACTTCAAAGAAACCTCTCATAAGAATTGGTCTCAAGTAGTCACACAAAAGATCAAGACTATGTTTTCAAAGCACTAATTAGATTCTATATACAAGGCAGCAACTATCATAGCAGGTGCATCTTATCAAGTAGTCTATCTCTGCCCCTATGTAAATAGTTCTATCTGAATATGATTCCATGTCAACCATGCTTCTTAAATGTTTGTCAGTACTGTAAGAGCCACTATCCCCTAGCCTTTTCCAAGTCTGGAAGATCTGCATATGATAAATCATTCATGTCAGGTGGGAAATAAGAGCAAATAAAGGTAGCTGTTTAATACTGCTACTAACAAAATAGTCAAGGCTTAATGTTGCTATACACCTCTAATTTATTTTTTATTTTTAGGGGAGTATATTTAATAAAAAAAGGGTGTAAATAACAAAAATTTTGACAGAAAATAACCAACTTGACGCATTTTAAATAATCAAATGACCAAATTGAAAATTTTAAAAACTTGGGATTCAAATTGAACGATTAATTATGACCTGGGGACTAAATTGAGTACTAACCAAATTGTCAATTGTGGGGAAATATAGATCTTTCCTAATAATGAATAAATACTGATAGAGATACAGCTCTAGCCATGCATGTGCACAGTATAATAACCAAATACTAAGATTTTATTTGAATACAAAATTTAATACGTGTAAGTGCAGTTAGGAGAAGAAAATAATATGATAAAATGAATTAAACTTCTCCAAAAAATTAAAATTAATTTAATGCACTTTAACTTTTATAGGAGCTCTCTTATCTGACTTCTCCCCGGTGCATAAGTTAATTTAAACTTCCAAAAGAATTTTGATTCATTTTTTTTACTTCTATAAGTGTTTATTGAAAAGTCTTTCCAAAGAAGGCTTAAGAAAGACCAAGGATCTCATTGAATATATTCTACAGACAACAATATTACCACTAAACACCATATCAGCAAGCAATTGAATGAATCACTACAATTTAATTAGAGATACAAGGGGACCGATCACTCACACAACATTCCTTCATCATCACTGCTTCCGTCATCTTGACCAACAAACTGCAAAAGAACACGTTTGCAATGGTCGAGATTAGTTACTAGGCTTGTTAAATTTTGTAACTATTACATGTGGCAAGTAAAAATAAATAAATTTACCCGAGCATCATCATCAGATACTACATCAGCTGCAAAAGGTCCAAAAAAAGCTTTAATCAGATAAGAGAAATACTCAGAAGAAGTAATCAACTTTATTGTAATCCTCAAGCAATTTGTGCAAATAACAAAGCACACCCAAGGTAAACTACACAGATCAGGATGCTAGTAATTTAACATTTTAAAAAAATAAAAATAAAGAATTGAAATGACTGACTCGGTGTCATTAGTCCCCATCTTTATTTATTTATTTACACTAAAATAAAGCACAGGACCTGAGATAGGTCCTGCCCAATGCACAAAATAAACTATGAATATTCTCTTACACACTCACGCTACATAATGAACATAAAACAAAAGTTATTCGTGCTCAACTTGTTAGTTGTTACAATAGTCTATTCTATCTATTTTTTGTCAAGTGTTTGGTGAAGATGTCTACAAGCTGTTCTCCGTCTGCACAGTCTGATAATAAGAGGCCCTTGTTGAATCTTTACTCACATAAAATGACAATCAGACACGATATGAATGGCAGCTTCATTATTTCACCAAGCTTTACAGGCATTGAAATCTACAAGCCAATCTCAACAAGATATGTATCCACACCAATTTCATGTGTTGTCTGTGCTATTACAGAATATTCTAGTCAGATGTGACACTAGATCAAAAAACCTTATTTTGCTTCTTAGTTCTCTATGAAACAATGTTAGCACCAACAAGAACACAGTAGCCAAAAGAAGATCTCCAATTGACATGGAAACCAACTCAGTCAGTATCAGAGAAGCCCTTCAACTACAGTATGTCCGTGATCACTATACCAAACACCATGACTTGGAGCCCCTTTTGGATATCTAAATATATGAGAAACAGCTTATCAATGGATTGTTCAAGGTATGAAATGAACTGACTAACCTTACCACTGACAGAAAAAGGCAATGTTAGGACAAACAGCACACCTTACCACTGTCTTCCTAAGCAATAAACCCAGGTTGTGCGCCCTATAAACCTCTTCTAATATCAACATGAAGGCCAGCTCGCAACAGATGCAAATATCAATGATGGCTAGTTTGCAAGATAAACAATTGCAAAGAGCAAGCTTTGCAACAGGAAAAAGAAAAAGGCATCAGAATAATCAATGCCACAAACCTGTTCATAAAACATAGCAACCAAACAGGCTTTTAAGCAGGCCACAGGACCATCAGGGTTGACCTTCGCAGTATAAAATCGTTTACATGCAATTGATTGTTTAATGTATGTAGAGAAATCAATGCCCATGTCTGATTATGTTCAAGGTTATGCGTCCCATCCAACTAGGTCATACACCAGCCTTTAAGAGTGAGAACTTCAGTAACAGTGGCGCAAATAGAGAGAGATGAGAAGTTGCAATGGAATTTGAAAAACTAGATAAATCAGCATAAAGAACAACAAAGCAATAAGATAGGTACAGCTATGCTTAACCTTTCAAAGAGCATTGGAAATCAGTATTGGTCTCAGTCTCAAACGAGGAAGCATCTTAAGAAAAAGGAATTGTAGGAGGAGTTTGATCAGGATGCCCTAAAGCAGGGTTGCATGTTCCACCAAACACAGTGGTTACGAAAAGGGGAAATAGGAAGATCGGGAAAAGAAGAGTGTAGTAGTAGATGAAACAAAAGAGTTAAGGTATATAGGCAAGTTAGTCATCATCACTTTAGGTCAAGGGAGGACAATAATACACCTTCATTCTTATTTATTCTAGAATTGAAAGATTTGGCTTTCAATGGAGAAATGCAAAAAAAAGGAGCATCTTTTCAGGGGTGATTAGACTGTTGGAGCTTTGATAGAACTGGTACTAATTCGAATAGGGAATTCAGATTTAATAATAATAGAATACTGGAACTCCATGTATTTCTCAAACTCCTCTACAAACTCCTCCACCGTCCCGGTTTGCTTGAGAGACAACAACAATTTAATGGGATTTTGAATCATGGATGGCTGGAAGCGCCTGATAACCACCAATTTGAAGCCTTCCCAAGTAGGTGTTGGGTTGCACCTTTCCCACCACTAGAACCAACTCAAGGCTCTTCCCTCCAATGCAACCATGGTTGCTTGCATTCTTTCCTCGTCTGTGACACCCTTTAGGCTGAAGTAGCATTCCAATTTATGAGTCTAGCCAAAAGCATCTTCGCCTACAAAAATTGGAATTTCCAATTTGCACCACGGTTCGTGTCCCCTGTCTCTGGAGCTGTTGCGATCCCAACTGGCTCCGTGGCTGTCTGTTTCGCCTTGCTGCACGCCTAATTTGGCAGCAATTGCCGCTAGGAGTTCCTCGTTTTTCTTGGTCCTGGCTTCGTTCAGTTCCATTCTGGTCCTCATCTCCTCCCTCTCTTGCGCCTAGTCCTCCATGCTTCGCTCCATCCCTCGTGTTGTCACCATGCGCAGCTTTGGAATCGTGGGTTCTCAGGGCACCAGATCGGTGCTCTGATACCAATGATAGAACTGGTACCAATTCGAATAGGGAATTCAGATTTAATAATAATAAAATACTGGAACTTTATTAATAATAATATTGCTCTTGAGAAGAATTACAACTGGACACCAATAGCCAGCTACCAAAACCTAATTCTTCCAAAAACTACCCCCAATAGAAGTACAATCACCTCTATTTAAACTAATCCTAATAACTAAAAATAGATAAACTAATCAAAACAACTATTAAAGATAAAATAGATAAACTAAACTAGATAAACTATTTAAAATAGATAAACCAAATCTATAAAATAGATAATGATAAAATATATAACCCAATACTATTTGGCTAACTATTATCATTATTTTCCCTTTTTTGGCACCTCCTATATACCTTAGTAATAAGAGGTTTCGGTTGAAGTCTATCAAGCTTCAATTTCAACCTCTTCCAACTTAAACACAGTCATGTTTATGCCCAGGGTTAGCATTAATCACCCGAACACAGTCATGCGGAGCTTACCCTGCCCTTCACATCCAGCTAAAGCATATATGTTAAATGCATATTACATATGTAAGTTACCCTTGGAAATATAATATGAAACTAATCCTAAAAGATAATCTATGATACTCTAAGATGACAATCTAATCCAAAGAGATTATTTAAGATATTCTATGATTAAAAAAAGTAGAGAGTCAAGAGTGGCGAGCAAATGTCAACAAAAAAATAAGGATCAAGACTCACTCACTCTAGCTGTTCAAACCCTATGCGGTTGTTTGGTAGGGAATAAATTTTTAGTTTCCTGGGAATCCTATGTTGGGAATCTTAGTTTCCTATGTTTGGTATTCATTTTAAAAAATAACATTCCTAGGAAAGTAGGTTTCCCAAGAATGTTTTTTATTGGTAAAAGATTCATATGTTCCTAGGAAAGTTTTAATATAATTAAACGTGAGCATCTTTAATTCCCAAAGAAACATAAAATGACTAACCAAACGTATTTTAACCATTCCCAGGAATCAGCTCTCCTAGGAATCATGATTCCCAGGTATGAAAAAACTTCTCTCCCACCAAACACCCCCTATAAGTAACCCTATGGAAACTATTTAACCGAAGGCCAATTGGCATCCTCAGAAACAACGAAGAAAAATATGGGTCAACACTCACTCCGACGATTGAAACCCTTAAAGCACCCCTACAGCCACTCTTGAACGGAAAGAAGGATGATTGGCGGCCTAAAAAATCTAGACAGTAGGCCAGCGCTTACTGCAACTGAAAACCTAGTCTAAAAAGAGTTGTAGAGCAAGCTGTCATAGAGACTTGTAAAGCAAGCTACTTGTACACATATATAATCTTAAGATGTAACAGAAAGAGTTGCTGCAGAAAAGGCATTGAATTGCTTGAACAAAATTGGCATGGATAAGGTAAGAAAGACATCAACTGGTGTCATGCTCACAGAGAATACAAAGTCATCAAAGAAACATGCCATTAGAGAACACATGGTCTGATGAATAATTGAACCTTCATCATCATAATCATGTCCACATCTTAAAAAGACTTGGTCAGGCGCCATTTGAGATACAAGCTTGACTGATAGCTTGGGGGTTCTAGATATCCTAATGGGTAACAAGAGATAGAGAAGCAAGGGATTCAGAATTGATAGCGGACTCTTAACCCTATTCAGCTCCTCTTACTCTGATGCAGAAGTCAAATTGAATTTATATTTTATCTTTATATGCAGTGTTGTTAAATAGCCGCTATGGCACAGCCATGGCAGAATGGCAATTTGTGAAGGGAGGCCTACCATGGTAGTGCCATAAGGTGCAATGGTGTGTTTATATGGCGGAATTTTGACCTTCCGCCATTCATCATTGACAACACTGTTTATATGGATGGGATGGGAACCAGGCTTCCAGATATTTTACCCAAAAAATTGTATAATAAACCATGAAATCCCAAGTCATCTGCTGTCCTACACCATTTTAAGTCTAAATACCTTAGAAATGGCTGCATGTACATTGTACTAAGAAAAGAAAAAAACATAAGCAATTGAGATCATAATTATTGAACCTTTCATGCAAAAATCTTTTCACAAAGAGCAAGATCTACATAAACAATTAGCAAACTCAAGATAACAATAATAATAATGAATGAAAGATTTTGTCAACTGCTCTCATGACAATGACATAAAGGTGAAAACAAAAGTATCATTTTACAAAATTTATGATTTTAATCCATAGGTATCATCATACTGAAAAAGTTTCTCTTTCCAACTGAAATCTTGAGCTAAACAGCAAGAGGGATCATCCTTAACACTAACATGTAGAAAATGCATAGATGGACATAGAAATATAAATTCTTGCATTCAATCACAGAAGCTTACAAGTTGACTCTTCGTCATCCTCATCACACCATCTGTTCCAATCAACCTTTAAGTATGGAGCAGGTTTCTCTTCAGACTTCAATAGCCTCTTCCACCAACCTTTTTCTCCTTTCGGAATTGAGCATAGTATGTTTCTTAAGCCAGATTTAGTTTTACAACCCTACACATCATAATGACAAATTTATGGATAGGACAATCAAACCTTTTTCTTTTAAAAAGTTTGATGTGGAAAAAAAAAATTAAAAAAGCAAACTACAAGAGGCAAAGACCAGAACAGTTGGCAGAACTTCTATACAGAATTTTATTTTATCACAAGATTTCTATTTGCAGCTTAATATATGAGTAGTTTTCATATTTTATTTTATTAATCTCCAATTTACAGTTTTACAAACACACACACACACACACACTAGGGATAGTATTCCATTTCAGGTTTTAAAGGCTTCCCATAATGCCGGGTATATAGCAGCAAACAGTGGTGAAACCCTGAGGTTGGAGCAATTTCAAAAGAACAAGACTAAAAGATTCATCTCATCAAATATTGTTTAGCTGAATATAACATCAACTTCAAAGCATGAAGATAAACACATACTATGTCCAGTAATCCCAGATGGCAAGAAGAGCACAACTACATGTGGTCTAAAGAATTAAAGTGGTATGTAAGTAAAACTGGACACTATTTAATGGACAAAAAGAAAAGGAAAGATCAAATTCATCAGAAAATTAAATTCCAAATAATTGTAATTGTAATTAAGAAAACATATAGCCAACCCCAAATCCTTCAAATATCAGTCCACTGAATGCTACAATGGCCGTTACCCTAACACAACCGTGGAACACAATTTCAAACAAAGCATGCACAGGAATCAAAGAACAGTGTTGTATTTTTGTAATGTCAAGAATATGGTAAAAAACAAAATCAAAAGCTCCCTCACCTCGGGTTCAACAGATCCATAAAGTTCTAAGCTAAAGCTGTAGGCTTCATCTTGAACCCCAGAAGCAGAGAAACTAAACAGACCCTGAGGCTCACACTTCACAGAAACATCTTTGGCATCAGGTAGAGCAACAGTAAGGTAAACCTTATCAGAACGCTGTGCCCACAGAACTTCAGGATGGCGACTAATCTCACAAGTAAAAAAAAAAAAGTCAAATTTTCAATGACATTATAAATAAAAACAGGGGAAATTGCTCAGAATATTAAACTCTTCAAGTTACAGGCAAATGGGTCAATAATATTTTAATATTTCCAACGTTTTTCACACTAAAGATGTGATTTTGATGTTGGAAACAAATGTGGCAACATTACCGAGAGATGGGGTGGTGATCAAATTAAGTTATTTTACAAGTGATGAAGTTTTATTTCTTCTTAGGAAAACCTAAAGCTTTAGATTTGAGTGGTGAGTGAAACAGTGGAATGGAAACACAAAACTAAAAGAAAGAAACAAAGTAAAATAAAAAAGAACCTCATTTGCTGAGAGGGAAGGAAGAAAGCGAAAGCGAGAGTGTTCCGAAGAAAACGGAATGTGGGTATGTAGAAATAGTAATGACTTCGAGACAAGGTCAAGCTTCGTTCTTGGCCTCTTTGGTCTCTCTCGTTACTTGTTTCGGTTTCCCAACTTTTTTTTTTTTTTTACTTTTTATTTTGCACCTCATTTCTATTTGGTTAAATGATTTATTTATTTATTTATTTTATTTTTTGTTTTGATATGCAATGTCTTAAAAGTTTGATTATGATATTTAAAATTATGTTTTAATTATATTTTGATATATAATATATTAAAAATATCATTTTTTAATTTTAAATTATATTTTAATGAAATTTTGATATTTTAAATTATATTTTAGTCATATTTTGATATATTTTAAATTTTTTTTATAAAAAATTTAACATCTATATTGCTTTAAATTTTAAAATAATTAATTTAAAATAATGAAAACTAAAAATTACCATTATTTTTATTTTATTTTAAAAAATAAAAATTATCATCTGCAATCTCTTTTCATCCTTCCACGACCACTACGTTCACCGTCACCCTTCCCTCCATAATTGTGCCACCGACCCTCTCCCTCCATCACCTCCCATGAGACTATGATGCAATTACATATTAAGTACTCACTCTTGTGAGGCTTGTGGTGAAATAAGGAGGTTTACTTTAGATGGTGTATTAGATTAGGATTTTAAATTTATTTTTTATTTTTGTATAAAAAAGTCTTAGAGATTTTAAAGATTTGTAGGAAACTAAAAACTTTTAAGATTTTTTTAAAAAGACTTTTATGATTAGATGTTGTAATTTAGATTTAATGGATTTAGAATATAAGATTTGAAAGAACTTCATGGATTTATAAGATTTGAAAGGATTCTATGGATTTCTAGAAAAAACATTCAAAAGTATTGAACATAAACCAACAAAAGTGTGTCTGAAAATATCATTGAATATAGACTAGTTACAAGTTATTATGAGCTGAACACTCCCACTTACTAAGAACGTACATGAATTCCAAGCTACTAATACATTTTGAGATATCTTTTTCACAAATTTTCATAAAGTGAGAAAAATAATAACAAAATATCAGTTAAAAATATAAAATATTTCATTTAACTCATAAAATCAATAATATCATCAAAATATAAATTAAATAATTTAACAAAAAAAGACATGATGATCAAAACATTAATTATCTGCTTAACTTGAAGAACATCCAAAATAAATATTTTTTCAGTGACATATGAATAGATTTGAGATTTCTTTTATACCATCTCAAACATGTGACTACAATAATTTAGAAAGGTCTTTTAAGACTTTAACTTGATTGTTTGCCCCAACTGAGTTAGAACTTCCTCCAAGCTCAAATTTATTTCTCTTACAAAGATTTTCATTTCATTAGAAATTTATAAACCTAAAGGGGAATGAGATGGTGGACTACATTGATCAGGTGATGTAGACTTGTAAGGTGATTCGTAATGATTTGGGGGTATGAACACATCACTATTAGGATCATATGAAAAGTCTCACCTTGAAACAAAGCAGTGTGGGTGGGAGATTATGCCACTGCCTCCAAAGCAGAGAGAATGAAATAAAAAAGTTGTGATGAGAAAGAAAAGTCTCTCAAGGTTAAATGAGATTGTTTGCTGGGTTTGATATTTATATGATCAACTAAAAGTCCATAAAATCCATCAAAATCCAATTAAAAAAACAATCCTTCAAAATCTTTATGATTTTGAATAACAAAGACTTGTTTTAAGTTATTCAAAATCTCAATCGAATACCACAAGATTTCGTTGCCTTCTAAAAAAAATCTTGATAATCTTGATTGAATACTATCAGATTGTTTTTTATTATTTAACAATTTTGATTGAATATCCCAAGACATTTTTACCAAAAAAAAAGTCTTTAAAATCCTAAACAATCCTAATCCAATACACCCCCTTAGTATAAGGGGGCATGGGTGTGAGTTGTAATTAAAGTGAAATGAAAGCTAGACCCCATCCCATGTTTTCTTGCAGATTTGGCGTATATGTGTTTGTGAGATAAACGGTGTCTTTTTCCCCTTTCGTCTTTTCCTTCCTCCCTCGATTCCTCTCTCAATTTTTCTGCCACCTCTCCAATCAACTCCATCGTTCGCTGGCTCTTGGTTTTCTATGTCAATCAATCCCAATTTTTGCCATGTCGTTGTGTTGGATCCGTTTTTGGGTTTCCGTCGTGAATCTATTGTCCACAGTATGAGATTTGGAATGGGAGATTTTCTGTTCAATTTTGGGTTCTGGGCAGTTATTGTCATGTTTTCTACAATTTTTGGTAAATTATTTTCTTAGGTTCAATCCTTCAAACGCTTGGTTTGGTTGTTACTTCAAATTTTTGTTGTTAATTATCTAGGGAGAGGGTCGACGGCCATGGTCATGGAGTGAAGGGTGGCGACGCATGTAGTGGTTGCGGAGGACAAATAAAATTACATTAATAGAGGACCGGGTAACTAGAAAAAAAATTATCTAACAAAAACACTTATCTAATCAATAAAATATTCATAAATTGATCTAAAATATTAATTACATTAATAATATATCACGAAAATCGTATATAATTGAATCTACACTAAATTTTTCAGCAATTTTCATTTTAATGTACACTAACAAACATACAAGAATTCATTTTTTATCTTGTTACGAAATGAAGTCAAATTTGAAATATAAAAATTAGAAATACCTTTTTTTAATATGCTAATGTCTTTTAACTTTTGTCTTTTGTCGACTATGGCAACTCATGGCTATGACGTCTTATGCGACGTGCAATTTGAAAAAAAAAAAAACCCATTTGCTTGTGAGACAAATAAAATTTGACAATTGTAATTTTAGCTCAATAAATAGCTAATTATATATAATAAAAAAATTAATCAAATATAATATTTAGATAAGATTTATTTATAAAATAAAATAATATTACTATTGATTTTATAGTTTAAAAAGTAGATTAAAAATTGATACTACAATAATTAAAATTTGATACTTTATAACATTAAAAAGAGATAACATTGTGATTTTATAATTTAGAAAAAAATCAAAAGATAAAAATAATTATATAATAACTAAAGTTAATAAAACACTAATATAATCTTTGTATAAGATTTCTATAAAAAAAATCAAACATAAAATTGATTGTATAATAATTAAAATTTAATATTTCAATAAGATTTAAAAAAAAAAGAGTGATATTAATTTGATATTTTAGAGAAAAAATAATTTAAAAAAATCATATAATACTAATAATAAATCTAGTCAAATATAATATTTATATAAGATATTTTATAAAATTAAAAACATAATAAAAAAAATGAATATTAGAATTCTAAAACATCGATGAAAAAAAAAGAAGCATTTAATGCATTATGAAATTCCAAAAAGTGGGGGGAGGGGGGGGCAACGTAGGTTCACCCCGTTGAGGAAAGAGATGAGGTTGAAGATGGTAGTTGTTAGGATCAGCCAAATAATCAATCAAGAAGGGGGGGGGGATGAATTGATTTAACGTAAAGTGACTGATTCTTTTTTTCAAAAAAAAATTTCACCACTATTCTTGAGGTTTTAATAAAAGCGTTTTCAAAGTGTGTTATATTGATTGAATAAACCAGAAAAAACAACCTCAACTTAAGATAGAAATGATTTAGAACAAGTTATCTTGATAAAGATCAAATGCTAAATTGAAATAGATCCAAAGATAGAGAGATAGAGCCTATTGATTTATACTGGTTCAATCAACCTCCCTTTTATCAAGGGGTTCCACTATGAATTTGATTACATACACCAAGGCAATATCTGAACTCTGAAACTAACATTGTAATTGATTGTAACGCTTGGTAATTGATTAACTCGATACCAAATATGGTTTCAAAACTGATTAGGCCATCTGGTAATCAATTCCTACAACTTGTAGTCGATTGCAATCACTCAAATTAGTTCCTAAGAAGTAAATCATCTAGTGATGTTAGAGGTAATAGAAAACAGGGCAAATCAAAACAACAAGCAAGAATGATATGGCTTAGTCTATAACAAACAATACAATGCCATCATCCATACATGTTATGGCATAAAAGGAAAATACTAGACTAAGAGAACGGAGAAGACTTAAGGTATGAAGATACCAAAAATCTAAATGAAGAGGCGAGGCATCAATCTTCAATCTCCCCCTTTTTGTTTTTGAATACCCAAAAAAAAATGTGCTTAAGTCTTTGAAGTGTTCTTGTCTAAAAGGTTTGCTAGATATAAGACTTTGGTTAGCATAAAACAGGATAACAAAGATTGATAAACTTTCTCCCCCTTTTTGGTTTTCAAATCACCAAAAGGTTAAGAATTGAAACAAATATAAATCTTGGAGAAAATAAACGAGTTATATATATCAAATATAAGCATTGTTCAGATTAACAATAAAATATAAAACATGAACAAAATATGAAATGTTCAAAAATGCAATAAAGAAAATATGAAATGATATGCTAAAAGATTAATGAGACATCTTCAGCGTCAATGTTCATCGCCATCAGAGTCACTAGGATGCATTGCTTCCAATTTAGCAGAAATCTCGTTGAGATTGTAGCGAAGCTCCAGGTAGTGCTCGTTTTCTCTTTTGGAGAGTTCCTCATGTTGTCTGGTGAGCTCTTGCTGTGTCTTCATTATCTGATTTAGCTTGTCCAACACCGATACCTTGAATGTAGATGCTTGAGGAGGTTGCTCAGCTTGTGCTTCTGGCGATGCGACATGTTGATCATCTTCTTCAGTTGCTACATGACCTTCTTTGTGTTCCCAACCATCATCAATTTCCACTAAACCCATTTGCTTCAGATGCTTGGCTGAGAGTTCACCTTTAGGTCGTGCAAAATCAGTGACTACATCATCAGTCTTGACACCAAAATGGTCAAGAATATGCGATACTAGAACAAGATAAGCAATTTTGATGTCATTTGGCTTGCTGATTTTCTACATATGGTCAGTGATAGCGAAAATCCAGTCCACTTGGTAGTTGTTCTTCATCAGAAACAGCAGTAGCAGATCATCTTCTGAGAGGGCTCCGTGATTACTCCCTTGTGGTAGGATAATCCATGAGAGGATGTAGGCTAGTATTCGATCCTCTATCTTCATTCGTCCAACGAGAAATCTGTTACGAATGGGATTATCAAGATCAAAAACCATGTCCTTATAGACTTCTGTTTTGCTGTAATCTATACCTTCGATATCCTTTATAGACCTTAACATAGGTTCTATTTCATCATTCACTCTTTCAATGCTTGCAATGGAGAACCACAGCTCCTGATTCATCTGAATATCCTTGCGGTGGACATGGGATTGAATGTACCCAGTATCCCCATTAATACTCAAGCTATAGTAGAAAACTTTAACCAGATCAAGATAGTAGGTACCTTTCAATTCATCCAAGTCAACTAGCCCTTGGTCATCAAGAATGCTATGAAAGGTGAAGCCTTGTTGAACCAACCATTCTTCTCTAAGATAGCGTGGTTTCAAAATCTCTTTCCTTGAGAAATCCCGAGCAAACCCCAATTCTTCACTTCTAGTGCGGAACCAGTCGCAAAGTGGTGGAGGATGTTGTCGAGGAGGAGAGGAGGAGGAGCGAGCAACTGAACATCGAGGACACTTGGTGGGTGCCTTTCGAGGGTTGGATGACCCTTCCATTGCTGTTTTTCCTTTCTCCTGTGAGAGCTTTCTCTCAATCTGCTGTTGAATCCGAGCGGAGTTTGGGCATATGGCATAAGATTTCGTGCGTGCTTGATGTTGAGAGGATGAGTCAGCCATTTGAACTTAAATGCAGAGGTAGGGCACGTTTTGGAAGTTGAGTAGTTTTTCAGAGAGTGGGTCTTCTAAAAATGGAGGGAATGAACTGCTGTTTTGCCTTTTAATATTCCAAATTATAACGTGGTAATCGATTGGTGCTCCCAATAATCGATTGCTATAGAGTCAAAGAGTCTGGACTTGGTTAGTCTGATAGTGGTAATCGATTGGCATAGGCTGCAATCGATTAACCCGATGGTCTGAACAGAGAGTAGTATGGGCAATCTGAATCTGGTAATCGATTGGTGTGGGCTGCAATTGATTAATACGATGGTTTGAGCAGAATGAATTATGCTGTCTAAAGCTGGTAATCGATTGGTGATTTCTAGTAATTGATTGGATTGTTGACAGAGAGGATCTTGAGGCTTCAGATGTCTCATGGTAATCGATTGGCTTACCTTGCAATCGATTAACCCGTGTTTTTATGCAAAAGATTTTGAATGCAGAATTGAATGTAATCAATTGATGCAAATGGTAATCGATTGATGATTATGACAGATCAAAAAATTATGCAAAAAAGGAGTTATTAGATTTAGAAAAATTTTTGCATAGACACTTAACAGTTACATAGGAATATTTCACATTCACACAAGGCTAGGCTGAATGATATATTTCCTATGGCTAGGTGAGTGAAGACTCACTTATGATGCCAAGCTCATTCCTAAGAAAATACATCCTCTCCTTAGGCAGAGGTTTGGTGAAGATGTCGGCCAGCTGGAGGTTGGTTTCTACAAATTCTATACTACAATCACCCCGCTGTATATGGTCTCTAATAAAGTGGTGCCTAATCTCGATGTGTTTGGTTCGGGAATGCATGACAAGATTTTTGGTAAGGTTAATGGTGCTAGTATTGTCACACATTAAAGGGATGGCTTCTAGCTTCAGCCCAAAATCTAAGAGTTGTTGTTTGAGCCAAAGAGATTGAGCACAACAACTCCCAGCAGCTATGTACTCAGCCTCAGTTGTAGATAAGGCTACACAAGCTTGCTTCTTGCTATGCCAAGACACAAGATTGTTCACAAAGAGATGAAAAGTATCACTTGTGCTTTTTCTATCCATTTTACAGCCTGCAAAGTCTGAATCAAAATAACCTATGAGTGTTGGTTGGACACCCTTGGGTTACCACAAACCTACATCTATGGTTCCTCTATGGTACTTAAGGATACGTTTTACGGCTGTGAGATGAGATTCCTTAGGGTTGGATTGGTACCTAGCACACATACAAACACTGAACATAATGTCAAGATGACTAGATGTAAGATAAAGAAGAGAACCTATCATACCACATTAGAGTGTTTGATCGACACTTTTACCTCTTTCATCAGCATCCAAATAGCAGTTGGTTGCCATTGGAGTTGATGCTACCTTGCAGTTGTCCATCTTAAACTTCTTGAGTAGATCTTTGCAATACTTGCTTTGGTGGAGAAAGATCCCTTGAGTCATATCTTTGACTTCAAGTCCAAGAAAGTATTTCAGTTCACCCATCATTGACATTTCAAATTCTCCCTGCATACCTTCTACAAATCTCTTGCAAAGCATCTCATTAGTGGATCCAAATATAATGTCAACAACATAAATTTGTACTAAGAGAATATCAAATTTGGTATGCTTTATGAAGAGAGTTTTATCTACTTGACCTCTTATAAAATCATCTTCAATTAAGAAGTTACTTAGCTTTTCATACCATTGCCTTGGGGCTTGTTTGAGGCCGTAGAGTGCTTTCTTGAGACGGTAAACGTGATTTGGACAAGTGGGATCAGTGAAGCCAGGAGGTTGTGACACATACACTTCTTCTTCAATATATCCATTTAGAAAAGTGCTCTTTACATCCATTTGAAATAGTTTGAATTCCTTATGGCATGCAAAGGCGAGAAGGAGACAGATAGCTTCTAATCTTGCAACTGGAGCATATGTCTCGTCAAAGTCAATTCCCTCTTGCTGATTGTAGCCTTTTGCTACAAGTCTGGCTTTGTTCCGAGTGATGATTCCTGAAGCGTCACTTTTGTTGCAGAACACCCACTTTGTACCTATTATATTCATCTTTGAAGAATGAGGTACAAGCTCCCAAACTTGATTCCGTTTGAATTGATTAAGCTCTTCGTGCATTGTCATCATCTAGAATTCATCAAGGATGGCTTCCTCAATAGTCTTGGGCTCTGTTTGTGAAACGAAGGCTGCTGCATTACAAATTTGGTTCATAAAGGATCTGGTTGTGACTCCTTTCTAAAATGTCTCCTAGAATATTGTCAATAGAGAGATCTTTTGGCTGCTTCCACTCTTTTGGTAGACCATGAATGGTTGGAGAGGCAACTGATACAATTGAATCTTCAATGGAGGTAGATGGAGATGGCCCTTGTGCTTGAGGCTTAGTCAAGTCACTGTAAATTGGTCCTACATAATCATCAAAAGACACATCTTCCTCCAACTTGGAGTTAGACTCATCAAATGCAATGTGTACAGATTCTTCAACAACTAAAGTTCTTTTATTATAAACACGATAGGCTTTACTGGACAAAGAATAACCTAAGAATATAGCCTCATCAGCCTTTGGATCAAACTTGCCAAGTGATTCTTTGCCATTGTTTAAAACAAAACACTTACAGCCAAAAACTCGCAAGTGACTGATATTGGATTTTCTTTCATTGAAAAGTTCATAAGGGGTCTTTTTCAAGATAGGTCTTATTAAAACACCATTCAAAATATAGCAAGCAGTTGACACGGCATCAGCCTAAAAGTACTTTGGAAGACTGGCTTTGTTTAAAATAGTTCTAGCCAATTCTTTTAAAGACCAATTTTTCCATTCAACAACACCATTTTGTTGTGGTGTTCTTGAAGTAGAAAAGTTGTGCTTAATACCATGATTTTCACAATATTCAAAAAATATTTCATTTTGAAACTCTCCCCCATGGTCGCTTCTTAATGAAATAATTGAAAGATTTTTCTCTCTTTGAATCTGTTTGGCAAATTTAATAAAAGACTTTACAGCATCATTCTTATGCTTTAGAAAGTAAGTCCAAGTAAATCTAGAGAAATCATCAACTATAACCAAAGCATAGAGGTTTCCTCCAATACTCATTATCCTTGAAGGACCAAAGAGATCTAAATGTAAGAGCTCAAGAGGTTTAACAGTTGAAATAATGGTTTTAGCTTTGAAAGAAGTTTTAGTTTGTTTCCCTCTTTAGCAAGCTTTACATAAGCTCTCTTGTGAATATTTTTGCTAAGGGAGACCAATCACTAGGTCCCTTGAAATGAGCTTGTTGAGATGGTTCATATGTATATGTGCCATTCTCTTATGCCATAGCCATGAGGTATCAACCTTACTCATGAGGTAGTTTTCAAAAGGAATATAATTTTTAAATTCAAGCACATATACATTCTGAATTCTCTTGCCAACAAGTTTAACATTGCCTTGCTTATCACTAATCAAGCACTTTGAATGATCAAAAGATACTCCATACCCTTTGTCACAAAGTTGACTAATGCTAAGAAGGTTATGCTTCAACCCATCAACAAACAAGACCTTTTCAATTATAGTTGAGGAGAAGTTACTTATGTTACCTTCACCTGAAATTCTCCCTTTGTTGTTGTCTTCATAAGTGACCCAACCACCTAGTTTCTCAGTGAGAGTGACAAATTTCCTCTTGTCACCTGTCATATGCCTTGAACAACCGCTATCAAGATACCATTGTGATTCCATGGCTTTCAAGCATACCTACAAAATAGATTAGGTGTTGGTCTTAGGTACCCAAATTTTCTTGGGTCCTTTTTTGTTAGTGCTGACATGAGTAACCTTTGGAATCCATTCAAATTTCCCTTTAGGTACTCCATGTTTCTTAATGATGCAATTATTTGAAGTATGTCCTTTATGCATGCAGTAATTGCAAATAACAAATGATACTTGGGATGACTTTACAAAGTTTCTAAAAGGTTTTTCATTCAAGCCATTTGTAAATCCAATCCCAGTTTTGTTAAGAGCTCTTTTTTGCAATCTTAGCAAAGCGTCAAGATTATCTCTTCTAGCTGTGAACTTTGCTAAAGTTTTCAAAAGATATTCATTTTTCAATTTTAAATCATTGCAAAGCTCACATGGAATTGAATGACTTGTAGAAGCAATGTTGGCTTTGCAAAAGGAGTACTCAAAATCAAGTTTTTCCTTTTCAGATTTAACCTCTAAAAGATCCTTTTCCATTTGAGCCGATTTGTCTACATGCCATTTAATTTTGCCTTTGAGAAGACTATTTTCTTTGGCTAGGCATTTGGACTCTTCAACTAATTCATTGAAAGCATTATGCAATTCAGAATTATCTTCAATATCAAAATCTGTTTCAGTTTCCCAATCTGAAGAAGATTCATGATTTGAAATACTTACATTGCTTTCTTTATCCGATTCTTCATTAGCCATCAAGCATATGTTGGCTTCTTCACTTTCAGAACTGTCAGATGAAGTGGTGGATGCATTGTCTTCCCAAGCTATGTATGCTGTCTTTTTCTTTGAGTTTCCTTTGAATTTCTTTCTTTCTTCACTATGCTTCTTTTTGATGTCTGGACAATCAACCTTGATGTGTCCTGGTTTACCACATTTGAAGCATATGTAATTGTTTGAGGATACTTTGCCTTTCTTCACCATCTTCTTGGTAGGGTATCCTTTGCTTTTGTTGGTTCTGAAATCCTTCTTCTTCTTCAGAAACTATTTGAATTTTCTTACAATGAGAGTTAAGTTTTCTGAATCTGAATTGGTTTCTTCATCATCTTCATCGTTGCTTTGGTCTGACTGATGTTTTTTAGCTTTCAGAGCTATCCCTTTTGTCTTATTTTCTTTATGCTCTTCTTCGTTCATTCGGGTCATATCCATTTTGTGTTCTCTCAGCTTTTTGAACAGCTCAGCACTCATCATGGTGGCCAAGTCTTGTGTCTCTGAAATTGCTGTGACCTTTGGCTGCCATGTTCTGTTCATGTTCTTTAGGATTTTGACATTCATCTCCTCATCTTCGAACATTTTTCCGAGGCCTTTGGGATGGTTTACTATATGAGTAAATCACATTTGAAAGCTGGATATGAATTCACCAGGTAGCATCCGAAATGTTTCATATTCTTGTATGAGTGTATTCTTCCTTGAGCGTCTCACTTTCGAAGTGCCTTCATGGGTTACCTCTATCGTATCCTAGATTTCCTTAGCGGTAGAGCAAGCTAAAATCCTGAAAAACTCATTAGAATTCAAAGCTGAGTGTAATATGTTCATGGCTCTTGGATCATAGTTAGCTTTTTTTGTTTCTAATTCAGTCCAATCATCTGCTGGTTTTATAATGGTTTTTCCATCAATAATAATGGTTGGAAGCGTAGGTCCATTAATTACTGCTTGCTAGATGCCTTGATCAATCGACTCCATGAAAATTTTCATACGGACTTTCCAAAATAGATAGTTATCTCCACAAAAGAGAGGAGGTCGATTGATTGAGCCGCCTTCAACAAATGGTAATCGATTTCCGGCCATATTACAAATCCTTGATTAAAAAACAAGAACCAGCTCTTGATACCAATTGTTAGGATCAGCTGGGTAATCAATCAAGAGGGGGCGGGGGGTAAATTGATTTAACGTAAAGTGACTGATTCTTTTCCTCAAAAAGATTTTTCACCACCACTCTTGAGGTTTTAATAAAAGTGTTTTCAGAGAATGTTATATTGATTGAATAAACCAAAAAAACAACCTCAGCTTAAGATAGAAATGATTTAGAACAAATTATTTTGATAAAGATCAAATGCTAAATTGAAATAGATCAAGGGATAGAAAGATAGAGCTTGTTGATTTATACTGGTTCGATCAACCACCAATCTACATCCAGTTCTCCCTTTCATCAAGGGGTTCCACTATGGATTTGATTACATACACCATGCACACACAATTCACAGCAAATCCTGATTTCATAACCTGAAACAAGAACCTAGAAGATTGAATGAAAACACCATTCACCATCCAATTTCTAAACTCTAGAACAACACAATTCTAGAAACAAAATTAGAAATACCATCTAATTTAAACACAACATTTAGGAATGAAATTCCCACAATGCTAATCAAACAAGATCAATGAAAAAGATTAAAGAACGAAAACACCTTGATGTGCTGATATAGTAGATATGAGATCAGATCAAGAAACTCCAATATAAGCAGATTTAGCAATCAAGAACTAATGTTGAATCACCTTAGTTCATGAAGGAACAAGAGAGGGATATAGCTGTATATGCTTAGAGGTTCAATCTCAAATGGGTATAACAATAAGAGCAATATTGAGTTTTTTGAAACTCAAGAGATTAGAGAATGTGCAGAAGAAAGAAGAAAGTGATCAAAGCAATATCAAATCTGAAAATCAAATCAAAGATTTGGATTTTGACAATTGAAGGAATGAAAAGATATTGTGACTGTTTGTTTTTGTTGTTCTGCACAGAATGATATGGGTTCAAATATATGGCATGGGTCAAAAAGATTCAGAGTTAGTTAGACAAAGAATGAGTCTTGGAGATCTTTAAAAATGACCATTATACCAGATATAATCGATTGCAACAAGGTGTAATCGATTATCCTGTGTATCAAAATATGATTTACACTTGGTGTCAGCTGTTGTAATCGATTGTAGTAGACTTGTAATCGATTGCAAACAAGACAAAGCCAATTCTGAATATCAGAGATCATCTAGTAATCGATTGCCACAAGTTGGTAATCGATTGCAAATGAAACAGAGCAATTCCTAAATCTCAGAGATTGTCTTGTAATCGATTGCAGCTCGATGGTAATCGATTACAATGGATACATGGCAATATCTGAATTCTGAAACTAACATTGTAATCGATTGCAATGCTTGGTAATCGATTAACCCGATACTAGAGATGGTTTCAAAACTGATTAGGCCATCTGGTAATCGATTCCTACAACTTGTAATCGATTGCAATCACTCAGAATTAGTTCCTAAGAAGTAAATCATCTAGTGATGCTAGAGATAATAGAAAATAGGGCAAATGAAAACAACAAGCAAGAATGATATGGCTTAGTCTATAACAAACAATACAATGCCATCATTCATACATGTTATGGCATAAAAGGAAAATACTAGACTAAGAGAACGAAGAAGACTTAAGGTATGAAGATACCAAAAATCTAAATGAAGAGGCAAGGCGTCAATCTTCAGTAGCGATAGGGAAGAGAGGAGGTTGATGATGGTGATTTTTTTTTATTTTTATAAAAATAAAATAAAGATAGTGGCAATTTTTAGTCATTGTTATTTTAAATTAATTATTTTAGATTTAAAACACTAATGGTGTTAAATTTTTTAACGAAATTTTTTAAAATGTACCAAAATATGATTAAAGCATAGTTTAAAGTATTAAAATGTGACTGGAACATAGTTTAAAGTACCAAAATGACATTTTTAATACATTATGTACTAAAATATGACTAAAACATAGTTTAAAGTACCAAAATAAAAATTTTAAAACATTATGTACCAAAAAAAAATGTGAAACTTAATGGACTAAAAGTGACATTAGGTTTTATCTTTTTAAATAAGGCTTAATTATAATTTTGGTCCCCCTACATTCACAAATCAGTGATTTTGGTCCCCTAGTTTCTAATCTGCAATTTTGGTCTCCTACTTTTAAAATCTTGCAATTTTGGTTCAATCGTTAAATTGTAACGGTAGACTGCCAAATTTAACATTGAATTTTTTTTTCATTTAAAAAAAATAATTTTTTTTTGTACTAATCACAATTTTTTTTTTAATTTAAAATTTAGTAAGTTATTATAATTTTTTTATTTTGTAATTATTTTTAAATTAGGTAGTTAAATTTAATTTAATTAAATATTTTATTAAAAAATAGGTAAACTTTTTTTTCTTTTTTGAAAATAATTTTTTTACTAATCAAAAAATAATTTTTTAATTTAAAAGTGACTTGGTTTTTTTTTTTTTGCGATCAGTAAAAAATACTTAGGTAATTAAATTTAATTAATTAATTTTGTGATTATTAAAAAAATAGGTAAATTTTAAAAATTAAAAAAGTCAACATTAAATTTAATAGTCAACCGTTGCAATTTAACGGTTGAATCAAAATTGCAAGATTTTAAAATTAGGATGACCAAAATTGCGAATTAGAAACTAGGGTGACAAAAATCAAAGATTTGTGAGAGTAAGGGAACCAAAAATACAATTAAACATTTAAATAATTTATTTTGCTTCTTTATTTATTTAAAATAATTCAAAAAAATATTTCGTCAATTTAAACTTAACATCGTTAATAATATTCGAATAATGGCGGCTTTTAGCCATTACAATTTTTTTTTCTAGATCATCTTCCTTCCGGTCATCCTGTTTCTACATTATTTGACCTTAAACCGACCCCAACCTTTACCCTTTCTCCCCAACGTTGCTCTCTTCCACAATCAATGTTTTCACTAATCGAAATGCCGTTTACTCCATTGTCGTTGACTTTGTTGCAACTAGTGTGACCATCGTAGCTCTTTCCTTCTATGCTATCCTCTCCCTCATCCCCCTGATCCTCTTCTTCACCACCAACATCATTGCCTACAACAAAGCGCTCCTCCTCCCATCATCGTCACTACCGCACCAATCCTCATTGTCATCATCATAATTCACACTCTACACTTGCCACGTAAACTACCATGATCAGTGCATCTTCATGCACATTCTTCTACTGTTATTCTTAGGCATTTCCTTAGTTTATTTCATTAGTTTCACCATTTTAGTGTGTATTCATATTTATGTTTGTTTCTAACTTTATTTAATTTTCGTATTTTATTTTCAGCATTAGCAGCTTTCAATGGAAAATTCATAACTAGAGCTACAGGAATCGGATTGAGGCATTCTAATATTCTTTGGAAAGCTAAGAGAAAGAGCTACAACTTTCATGTTGGAGTCAGAAGCTGATTCGGATTGTAGAAGGCTTGAATAATTCGTTGAAGTTGCAGACCTTAGGAAATAATTTGTTTTGGGTCAATTTTATGGGCTTGGTTTGTATTTTCCGACCCGGTTCGGATTGTTAGTGAAACCCTTACTCTGTTAAAACTCTAGGGCCGGCTGCTTTTCACTCATTCACTGTTCATGAAATTATTTTGAAGGTTTTGAGCAATCGTAATGGAGAACTAATTTCCGAAGAATTGATCTACTGCAATCGGATTCCACTTTGAGGTTCTTTTATAAATTCCATATCAATCTGTTTCCTTTGATTTCTTCCAATAATCTCAATTATTTGCTTAATTTGATTGTTGTTATAGGATATAATTCTTAAATTCGATTGGTTATTTGATCTTGAATCAATTTCGCGTTAACGTAGCTTTTGCATTATCGCGTTTGATCAGATTGCGTTTGCTTAATTTGCAATAGTTTTTAATCCATTTGCTTAATCCGGAATTCAAGAACATACGCCGTATAATTTCTATTGCGCTTGTCAGTGGTTATTATAGTCGAATAGGATCAGACCCATTTAGGGAATTGGAATTTATAGGGATCAATGATAAGTCGGAAGTCGATACAGTAGGTTGATTCACTTTAGCTTATTCGATAATCACAATTTATTTTAATCCCTTTTTCTTGAAATCGTAATCGAAACCCCCCATTAATCGTTACTGCATTGATTAATAATAATACAAGAATCCTTGAGAACGATACTCGAGTTGTCGTTACCATAACTATATTTTCAAAATCACTCGTTTTGATCTGTGCGCGACAGCGGATCATACCACTTATGTCACAATCGTTGTTTTCAGTTTCTACCGTTCCTCTTCCCTTCTCCTTCTCTCCTACAAGCACACTTTCGAGGAAAGCAATTCCAATGTCACCAACCATAGATTTGACGCTTTCAACAACGGATTTAGTCTATGAGGTGTAGTGTGGTTATGATTTGAAATTTGGCATGTGGTAGTTCAATGGCGGTCCGATGCAAGGATTTGAGATTTGGTGTGCAATGATTCCATTGAGTGGGGTGCAGTGATTCAATAGTTGGTGTCTAGTGGTTCCATGGAGGCTTTAGTTTTTGCAAATGTAAGGTTTTGTGTGTTGGTGTTAAGGGAGTACTTCTAGCAGAGCAATACCTATAGGCGCAGTAATGGCAGGACAATGGCAGTTTGCGTGGCTACGGAGATTTGAAAAAAAAAATACATTTTGAATATTATTAACAATGTTATGTTTAAATTGACAGAATAACTATTTGAATCATTTTAAAAAGATAAAGGACTAAAATAAACCTTTTAAAAGAAAAATGATCAAAGTGAACAAAAAAAATAAGATAAAAAACCAAATAGTTCATTTAATCTTCCTATTTTGATATATATTCGAAAATCGAAATAAATATAATTAGAAAATTAAATATTCTCATTAAGAAAAATATAATTATTTAATTAAGAAAAAATATATATATATATATATATATATATATATATATATATTTAATTATAATAATACATATATTTACAAAATTCTATAGCAAATTTATTTTGTATAAAAAATTAAAAAGAATTTGACTTTTGTTAAATTTAAATATTTTAATTTAAAATATGAAATAATAAAATCACTATACAACTATATTGTAAAGAATCATTATTAATTATACAATTTAGGTTTAAATATGTTTTTAGTATCTCAAATATGAGTCATTTTAATCTTGATTGGAGAATTTGGTTTCAGAATGCTTTAGTGGTGCATTTGCCATCTTTTAAGTTTGACCACCGAGCCATTTTGATCAAGTTTAGGATTCATAAGGGGGTGAATAAGCGGAGAAGACTGTTGCGCTTTGTGGCATCATGGCTGGTGCATGTTAATTTTGAGCCTTTTTTGAAGAATTTCTGGAGGGGTGAGTGGGATTGGAGTATGCAGATCAGTGATTTACAAAAGACACTCAGACAGTGGAATAAGGAAGTGTTTGGGAATATCTTCATTTGTAAGAAGAATCTCCCAAAACAATTAAATTCCATTAATAGTAGCATGCAGTCTGGGTATAATGGGGTGCTAGAGGAGAAATAGAGGGTCATTTGGTCTAATTATTAGGAGGTCTTGAGGCAAGAAGAGGTCTTGTGTTTTCAGCGCTCTAGGGAAAAATGGTTATTGTTTAGGGACCGAAATACACGTTATTTCCATGGAGTAACAGCTATTAGAAGAAGGATGAATACTTATGAAGCAATTCAAGACTCAAATGGGAGTTGGATTGTGGAAGTGGAGTCTCTTGAGAGGCTAGTCACCGAGTACTTTTCTGCCCTTTTTACTGATGATTCGCCTTATGTATCTTTCCCAATTAGAGATGCATTCCCTAGTCTAGTAGCAAAGAAACTGAACATATTTAGTATGGAGGTATCAAATGTGGAGATTAGAAGAGCCCTATTTACAATGGGGAATTTCAAGGCTCTTGGAATGGATGGCCTTTAGGCTGTTTTTTACAAGAACCAATGGGAGGTAGTTGGTGAGTCTTTGTGTAGCCTCATCAAGACTATCTTTGCTGACTCGAGTAAGGTGGCACGTCTCAATGATACACTCATAGCTTTGATCCCAAAAACGGAAGTAGTGATGAGTATGAAGCACTTTCGGGCAATCAACTTATGTAATGTGTCATACAAGATTATCACTAAGATCCTGTCTGCGAGGTTGCGAAGGGTGATGGAGGAGTTGATTGACCCTTGCCAGTGCAGTTTTATTCCAAATAGAAATTTTGGGGATAATATAATTATTGTGCAAGAATTCATTCATTCTATGAAGAAGAAAAAAGGGCAGAATGGGTGGATGGCAATTAAAGTTGATTTGGAGAAAGTTTATGACCAAATCAAATGGAATTTTGTCACTGATACACTTAGTGATATTGGCCTACCTGATGATTTTATTAACCTTGTGAGTTGGTGCATTTCTTCTCCTTCTTTTAAGGTGCTTTGGAATGGGGAAGCTCTTGAAAAATTTAAGCCAACAAGAGGAGTGCGTCAAGGCGACCCCATCTCTCTCTACCTGTTTGTGTTGTGCATCGAAAGACTTTTCCATCTAGTCAACAAAGTAGTGGAGCAAGGTAGATAGAAGCCTATCCAATTATCATGTGATG
The DNA here is from genome assembly GCA_014843725.1 of Amphicarpaea edgeworthii. NCBI lineage: Eukaryota > Viridiplantae > Streptophyta > Magnoliopsida > Fabales > Fabaceae > Amphicarpaea > Amphicarpaea edgeworthii. The sequence continues at coordinate 10,935,370 of CM026324.1, forward strand.
GACCAAAGTTATCTCATCTGGCCTTTGCAGATGACCTTCTTTTGTTTGTGGATGCCAATGTGGGGCGAGCGAAGGTTCTAAAATTAGTGCTTGATATATTTTGTCAAAGTTCTGGTTAGAAGGTTAGTGAGGATAAAATTAGGATTTTCTTTTCTAATAATGTGCCTTGGCAAAGGAGAAACCAAATTGTGAATGTTCTTGGCTACTAGAGAACTACAGATCTTGGGAAATACCTTGGCGTTCCCCATCATCATAAACGAGTGTCAAAACAGAGTTATAAGTTTCTGTTGGACAAAATTACTCATCGACTTAGCAATTGGAAAGCCACCACTTTGTCCTTGGCCGAGAGAGTCACACTTATGAAAGTTGTCTTGTAAGCCTTGCCAAATTATGTGATGCAAACCAATTTGCTCCCTATTTCGGTCTATGAGGATATTGATAGAAAATGTAGGGATTTTATGTGGGGAGACCTGAAAAATAGTAGGAAAATTCACTAGATGAACTGGGATGCTATTTGTACTCCCAAAGAAAATGGTGGTTTAGGCCTATGTAAAGCAGGTATGATGAATCAAGCTTTATTGTCAAAGGTGGGTTGGAACATGTGCAATTGTCCCAATGATCTGTGGGTGAGAGTGATTAGAGCAAAGTACAAGTGCGACAATGATATTATCCCTAACATTGATGCTAGAAGACAAGGTACTAATCTGTGGTGTGGTGCTGTTAAAACATGGAGCACTGTCCATGATAATCTGCTCTAGTCTATTGGAAATGGTCAGAGGACTCACTTCTGGGAAGATAAATGGGTTCTAGGTCATGGTCTGTTGTCGTAGTTTAGAGAGCCTAATATAGAAGTTGTGTAGAATACACCAGTGTGTTCTTTTGTTAACTGGTAAGGGCAATGGGATTTGAACAAGTTGCATAGTCTATTACCATCTCACATTATTGACACCATCAACGTTATTAATCCTTCGTGTAGTTCTCAACCACAGGACCATGTTAAATGGGATAACCCTATAAATGATAGCTTTTACACAAAGGATGCTTTTCAGAAAATATCAGGTGAAAATAATCTTCATGTCAATAGATTGTTCAATCTAGTTTGGAAATGGAAGGGCTTGAAGAGAACTAGGTTGTTACTTTGGAAAATAGCCAATGGCATACTACCAACAGAAAGGTTCACTATTTTCGATCTGCCTCAATTTCCGTAGCCAGAGTTCTGAGCGTAAAAAGGGTTCACTGTTTCGGATTTGCCTCAATCTTGAGATCCACGGCTTATCAACCATTCCGAGCGCACAAAAGTTCACTGATTCGGATTTTGCTCAATTCGGGTCTCCAAAGTTTAAGAAGCATTCTGAGCCAAAAAAAAAAAAGGTTCACCTCTTCAGATTTGGCAGGCAAAGTTTGCAAACAATTCTGAGTACCAAAAAAGTGCACGGTTCCCGGATTTAGCTCGATTTTGGGGTCCACGGTTCGTGAACCATCCCGAGCGCCACACAAGTTCACTGTCTCGGATTTGCCTCAATTCTGGTAGCCAAAGTTTATGAAGCCTTCCGAGCACAGAAAAAGTTCACTGTCTCGGATTTGCCTCAATTTTGAGGTCCGGATTTTATCAACCATTCCGAGCACAAAGGGGTTCACTCTTTGCGATCTGCCTCAATTTTGGTAGCCAAAGTTTATAAACCATTCCGAGCACAAAGGGGTTCACTCTCTGCGATCTGCCTCAATTTTGGCAGCCAAAGTTTATCGACCATTCCGAGCACAGAAAGACTTGCCTCAATTTTCGTGGCCGAAGCTTACAAACCATTTCGAGCATAAAAAGAGTTCGCTGTTTCGGATTTGGCTATATCTTCGTCTCGAAAGTTTATGCACCATTCTGAGCCCAACAAAGTTCACTATTTCGGACTTGCCTCATCTTTGAGGCCCGGATTTTATCAACCATTCCGAGCACAGAAAGGTTCCCTGCTTCCGATCTGCCCCAATTTTCGTAGCCAGAGTTCTGAGCATAAAAAGGGTTCACTATTTCGGATTTGCCTCAATCTTGAGATCCACGGCTTATCAACCATGCCGAGCGCACAAAAGTTCACTGATTCGGATTTTTCTCAATTCGGGTCTCCAAAGTTTATGAAGCATTCCGAGCACAGAAAAAGGTTCACTGTTTCGGACTTGCCTCAATTTCGAGGTCCAACGTTTATCAGCCATTCCGAGCACAAAAAAGTTCACTGTTTCCGATTTTGCTCAATTCTGGTCTACAAAGTCTATGAACCATTCCGAGCACAGAAGAGCTCACCGTTTCCGATTTGCTTCAATTTTGGTAACCAGAGTTTTATGTACCACTCCGAGCACAAAAAAGTTCGCTGTCTCAAATTTGGCTTGATTTTGAGCTCCAAAGTTTATGAACCATCCTGAGCCAAAAAGAAAAGGTTCACCTCTTCGGATTTGGCAGGCAAAGTTTGCAAACAATTCTGAGTACCAAAAAAGTGCACGGTTCCGGATTTAGCTCGATTTTGGGGTCCACGGTTCGTAAACCATCCCGAGTGCCACACGAGTTCACTGTCTTGGATTTGCCTCAATTCTGGTAGCCAAAGTTTATGAAGCCTTCCGAGCACAAAAAAAGTTCACTGTCTCGGATTTGCCTTAATTTTGAGGTCCGGATTTTATCAACCATTCCGAGCACAAAGGGGTTCACTCTTTGCGATCTGCCTCAATTTTGGTAGTCAAAGTTTATAAACCATTCCGAGCACAAAGGGGTTCACTCTCTGCGATCTGCCTCAATTTTGGCAGCCAAAGTTTATCAACCATTCCTAGCATAAAAAGAGTTCACTGTTTCGGATTTGGCTATATCTTCGTCTCGAAAGTTTATGCACCATTCTGAGCCCAACAAAGTTCACTGTTTCGGATTTGCTTCATTTTTTAGGCCCGGATTTTATCAACCATTCTGAGCACAGAAAGGTTCACTGTTTCCGATCTGCCTCAATTTTCGTGAGCTGCAGTTCTGAGCATAAAAAGGGTTCACTGTTTCGGATTTGCCTCAATCTTGAGATCCACGGCTTATCAACCATTCCGAGCGCACAAAAGTTCACTGATTCAGATTTTGCTCAATTCGGGTCTCTAAAGTTTATGAAGCATTCCGAGCACAGAAAAAGGTTCACTGTTTCGGACTTGCCTCAATTTTGAGGTCCAACGTTTATCAACCATTCCGAGCACAAAAAAGTTCGCTGTTTCCGATTTTACTCAATTCTGGTCTACAAAGTTTATGAACCATTCCGAACACAGAAGAGCTCACCGTTTCCGATTTGCTTCAATTTTGGTAACCAGAGTTTTATGTACCATTCCGAGCACAAAAAAGTTCGCTGTCTCGAATTTGGTTCAATTTTGAGGTCCAAAGTTTATGAACCATCTTGAGCCAAAAAGAAAAGGTTCACCTCTTCGGATTTGGCAGGCAAAGTTTGCAAACAATTCTGAGTACCAAAAAAGTGCACGGTTCCGGATTTAGCTCGATTTTGAGGTCCACGGTTTGTGAACCATCCCGAGTGCCACACAAGTTCACTGTCTCGGATTTGCCTCAATTCTGGTAGCCAAAGTTTATGAAGCCTTCCGAGCACAGAAAAAGTTCACTGTGTCGGATTTGCCTCAATTTTGAGGTTCGAATTTTATCAACCATTCCGAGCACAAAGGGGTTCACTCTTTGCGATCTGCCTCAATTTTGGTAGCCAAAGTTTATAAACCATTCCGAGCACAAAGGGGTTCACTCTCTGCGATCTGCCTCAATTTTGGCAGCCAAAGTTTATCAACCATTCCGAGCATAGAAAGACTTGCCTCAATTTTCGTGGCCGAAGCTTACAAACCATTCCAAGCATAAAAAGAGTTCACTGTTTCGAATTTGGCTACATCTTTGTCTCGAAAGTTTATGCACCATTCTGAGCCCAACAAAGTTCACTGTTTCGGACTTGCCTCATTTTTTAGGCCCAGATTTTATCAACCATTCCGAGCACAGAAAGGTTCACTGTTTCCGATCTTCCTCAATTTTCGTAGCCATAGTTCTGAGCATAAAAAGGGTTCACTGTTTCGGATTTGCCTCAATCTTGAGATCCACGGCTTATCAACCATTCCGAGCGCACAAAAGTTCACTATTTCGGATTTGCCTCAATTTGGGTCTCCAAAGTTCATGAAGCATTCCGAGCACAATAAAAGGTTCACTGTTTCGGACTTGCCTCAATTTTGAGGTCCAACGTCTATCAACCATTCCAAGCACAAAAAAGTTCACTGTTTCCGATTTTGCTCAATTCTGGTCTACAAAGTCTATGAACCATTCCGAGCACAGAAGAGCTCACCGTTTCCGATTTGCTTCAATTTTGGTAACCAGAGTTTTATGTACCATTCTGAGCACAAAAAAGTTCGCTGTCTCGAATTTGGCTCAATTTTGAGGTCCAAAGTTTATGAACCATCCTGAGCCAAAAAAAGGTTCACCTTTTAGGATTTGGCTCAATTTTGGTAGGCAAAGTTTGCAAACAATTTTGAGTGCCAACAAAGTGCACGGTTTCGGATTTAGCTCAATTTTGAGGTCCATGGTTCGTGAACCATCCTGAGAGCCACACGAGTTCACTATTTTGGATTTGCCTCAATTTGGGTCTCCAAAGTTCATGAAGCATTCCGAGCACAATAAAAGGTTCGCTGTTTCAGATTTGCCTCAATTTTGAAGTCCAACATCTATCAACCATTCCGAGCACAAAAAAGTTCACTGTTTCCGATTTTGCTCAATTCTGGTCTACAAAGTTTCTGATCTCAAGATTGAGGCAAATCCGAAACATTGAAGTCTTTTTATGCTCAGAATGGTTTGTAAACTTTGGCTACGAAAATTGAGGCAAATTGGAAACAGTGAACCTTTTTGTGCTCGGAATGGTGATAATCGCTTTATATATGTAAATATTGTATCATATTTTGTAGTGATTATCCATTATTCTCAGGAATTTTAGCTTAGTTTGAAATCATTTAATATAGATTTGTATAGTTTGATAATTCTAACCCTAGGAAGTTATTTTGTGAGAAATATACTCTAATTTATGTGTGCAAGCCTAGATTCAACAGTAAAGGGAGAATACAAGAAGAAGACAGATCTCGCTAAGCGACACATCTCGCTCAGCGCTTCACTCGCTGAGCGCAACATCAAGCTACGTGAGCTAGGCGATCTATAACGCGCTGAGCGCCATATTGTGCTAAGCGACATTTTCATTCGAACTGACGACTCGCTTAGCGGGACATCCCGCTTAGCAGAAGTTGCTTTCGAACTAAAGATGCGCTTAGCGGAACACCTGTTCTGAGATGCATTATGCAGTGTCCTACGCTTAGCGGAAGGTTGTGCTAAGCGAGACTTCGACTATATAAGCTGCACTTGTAATAATTTTGAAGAATTCAGACTTGGTTGATTTTGTTGAAGCTGCTTCCTCTGTTTTTCTCTGTTTTCCTCTGTTCTCTTTCTTCCATTTTGTAACCTTTTCAAAGCTTCTCATGACAATGAGAGGCTAATCTATTAGTGTTGAGGACTTGGAACTAGGTGCTAACCATGTAAACGCTTTTCTTCATATCTATTCATTGAAATATTCAGTTTAATGTTCATTTCTCTATCTTTATTCTTGTTATATGATTGGATCGATTATATATGCATGTTTTAGAGTTTACCCGCCATTGTGAGATCTTTGTTGAACTTGGAACTGAGTTTGAACTCTAATGGAGTGTATTTCTAGACATAGGATAGACTCCATTAGCTTCGCAAAGATCTCTAAGCTTCATCAAACCACTCAACTGAACTTATCGAGACATCGGAAGTGAGGTTGAGCAGTTTAGGCTTGATTTGATGAGAGATCACGTTTTGAGCACTTTTAGATCAAAGTTAATCTGAACTATTAATGTGAATGGAGAATATGTCTTATATGTTTACATGGGAAGCAAACCGGTTGAACCAAATTCTCAACATATCCATTATTCCATTCTAAAACTCAAGCACGCCAACTGTTCGATCATAGTCCTGAATCAACATTGTCGTTTTTATTGTTTATAGTTAGTGTTAACTGTAGTGTTTAGTTAAATTTATGTTATTATTGATGTTTCAAGAACAACCAACTTTAAAAACCAAACTAATGTTTAGGAATTGATTACTTTATTGATAGTCAAATACGGACAATTCCCTGTGGATTCGATACTGGGATCTTCCCTTTTAAACTACTTGTGCGATATTTGGTACGCTTGCCAAAATAGTCCATCAGTAGCATCACCCTATCATTCGCAAACCAATGGCCAAGCAGAAGTTTCCAATAGAGAAATCAAGAAAATCTTGGAAAAGACAGTGGCAGCATCAAGGAAGGATTGGGCACACAAGCTGGATGATTCCCTCTGGGCCGATAGGACTACATTGAAGACTCCAATTGGTCTTACACCATTTCAGATGGTATATGGCAAGGCCTATCACCTTCCAGTGGAAATGGCTCACAAAGCTTGGTGGGCAATTAAATTGCTAAATTTTGATCCAACATTGGCGGTTGACAAGAGAAAGCTGTAGTTATTAGAACTAGAGGAAATGAGAACTCAGGCCTATGAATCCTCAAAGCTCTACAAAGAGAAAACCAAGAGATATCATGATAAGAAGCTGCTGAAGAGGGAATTTCATATAAGGCAGCGAGTGCTCCTATTCAACTCAAGACTCTGGCTTTTCCCTGGGAAATTGAAATCCAAGTGGTCCGATCCCTTCACCATCAAAGATGTCAAATCTTACGGAGCAATTGAGATCATGGATCCATTAGCGGAAAACCCACAAACAAGCTAGGTGGTGAATGGCCAAAGACTCAAAGGCTATCATGGTGGAGAAATTGAGAGGCTTACAATAATCATACATCTACAAGATCCTTGATCTTGTCAACCGTCAAGCTATTGACGTTAAAGAAGCGCTAGCTGGGAGGCAACCCAGGTTTGTCTCTTCATTTTATCAATTTTTGGCATCAATAAATCTCTGCATAGTTCGCTTAGCGCTTCTCTTCACTACGCGCAACTTTGGCTCGAACTGTTTTTGCGCTAAGCTCATGTTCACGCTTAGCGAACACTCAATTTGAAGTGAATTTTCGCTAAGCGCCTACTCGAGCTTAGCGCACTATTAGTTCGAATGAAATTCTCACTAAGCTGGAATAGGCGCTTAGCGCAAATTCATTTCAAGTTGTGAGGTCGCTAAGTGCGTTATGCAGCTTAGCGCAGTTTTGGCTCGACTTAGAATGTCGCTAAGCGCAGGATGGCGCTCAGCGGTTCTTTGGCTCGAACACATTACTCGCTGCAAGTAAGATCGCGCAAAGCTGGCTTTGCATAATTATGCAGATCTCGCTAAGCACATATCTTCGCTCAGCGGAGTTTAAAAAAATATATTAAAGTTAAAAAGAAAAAAAGGGAAGCACGAGAGATTGCACTAAGCGTAACCATGCGCTAAGCGCGATTGTAGTAACAGATGAACAGTTTTGAAACCGCCCACTCTCCCTCTTTCCCAAATTAAATTTTCTCTCTCACTCAGCCAAACCTAATCCCCTTCCTCTCTCTCACGCCGTCCCCTCTATTTTTCTTCACTCTCACTTTTCACTTTCACTCACTCACTCACACACACTGCATCTGTTCCTGCTGCATCTTCTTCTTCGATCCCATTCTTCTTCACTCTCCATGCCAGGTAAGCACTCCAAATCCTTTTTAATTTGTTTTTTTTTGTTTTTATTTGTAGCATTGTTGTGTGTTTAGTGTTATTAAGTCTGGGTTGTTTGCTGAATAGATTAGGTTTCATTTTCGCTTTCTTTTCATTTGATTTGCATTTTGGGTCTAGCATTTTTTAGGTTTCCCTGTTTGGGATTTTTGATTTCGCACTAAGCACGTTTGTGCGCTAAGCGAAAACATGCATTCTGGGTTTTTGTTCTTCAACTGTTTAATCTGCGCTCAGAATGGTGCATAAACTTTCGAGGCGAAGATATGGCCAAATAAAAAACGGTGAAATCTTTTTATGCTCGGACTGGTTTATAAACTTTGGCTACCAAAATTGAGGCAAATCCGAAACAGTGGACTCTTTTGTGCTCGGAATGGTTGATAAAATCCGAACCTCAAAAGATGAGGCAAATCCGAAACAGTGAACTTTTGTTGGGCTCAGAATGGTGCACGAACCTTCGAGACGAAGTTATGGCCAAATCCGAAACCGTGAACTTTTGGATGCTCGGAATGGTTTATAAACTTTGGCTACGAAAGTTGAGGCAAATCGGAAACGGTGAACCTTTTTGTGCTCGGAATGGTTGATAAAATCCGGACCTCAAAAATGATGCAAATCCGAAACAGTGAACTTTGTTGGGCTCGGAATGGTGCATGAACTTTCGACACGAAGATGTGGGCAAATCCGAAACAGTGAACTCTTTTTACGCCCGGAATGGTTTATAAGCATTGGCCACGGAAATTGAGGCAAATCGGAAACAGTGAACCTTCTTGTGCTCGGAATGGTTGACAAAATCCGGACCTCAAAAAATGAGGCAAATCGGAAACAGTGAACTTTGTTGGGCTCGGAATGGTGCACGAACCTTCGAGACGAAGTTATGGCCAAATCCGAAACCGTGAACTTTCGGATGGTTCATAAGCCTTGGCTACCAAAATTGAGGCAAATCGGAAACAGCGAACTCCTCTGTGCTCGGAATGGTTGATAAAATCCGGACCTCAGAATTAAGGCAAATCCGAAATAGTGGACTTTTGTGTTCTCGGAATGGTTGATAGGCTGTGGATCTCAAGACTGGGGCAAATCCGAAACAGCGAACTCCTTTTATGCTCAGAACGGTTTGTAAGCGTTGGCTACGGAAATTGAGGCAAGTCGGGAACAGTGAACCTTTTTGTGCTCGGAATGGTTGATAAAATCCAGACCCCAAAAATGAGGCAAATCCAAAACAGTGAAATCCTTTTATGCTCAGAATGGCTTATAAACTTTGGCTACCAAAATCGAGGCAAATCGGAAACAGTGAACTCTTTTGTGCCCGGAATGGTTCATAAACTTTGTAGACCAGAATTGAGCAGAGTCGAAGACAGTGAACTCTTTTTGTGCTCGGAATGGTTGATAAATGTTGGACCTCAAAATTGAGGCAAGTCGGAAGCAGTGAACCCTTTTTCTGTGCTCGAAATGCTTCATAAACTTTGGAGACCCAAATTGAGCAAAATCCGAATCAGTGAACTTCTGTGTGCCCGGAATGGTTGATAAGCTGTGGATCTCAAGACCGAGGCAAATCCGAAGCAGTGAACTCTTTTAATGGTTGATAAGCTGTGGATCTCAAGACCGAGGCAAATCGGGAACAGTGAACCTTTTTGTGCTCGGAATGGTTGATAAAATCCGGACCTCAAAAAATGAGGCAAATCCGAAACAGTGAACCTTGCTGGGCTCGGAATGGTGCACGAACCTTCGAGACGAGGTTATGGCCAAATCGAAAACGGTGAAATCTTTTTTTATGCCCGGAATGGTTTATAAACTTTGGCTACCAAAATTGAGGCAAATCCGAAACAGTGGACTCTTTTGTGCTCGGAATGGTTGATAAAATCCGAACCTCAAAAGATGAGGCGAATCCGAAACTGTGAACTTTTGTTGGGCTCAGAATGGTGCACGAACCTTCGAGACGAGGTTATGGCCAAATCCGAAACCGTGAACTTTTGGATGCTCGGAATGGTTTATAAACTTTGGCTACGAAAGTTGAGGCAAATCGGAAACGGTGAACCTTTTTGTGCTCGGAATGGTTGATAAAATCCGGACCTCAAAAATGATGCAAATCCGAAACAGTGAACTTTGTTGGGCTCGGAATGGTGCATGAGCTTTCGACACGAAGATGTGGGCAAATCCGAAACAGTGAACTCTTTTTACGCCCAGAATGGTTTATAAGCATTGGCCACGAAAATTGAGGCAAATCGGAAACAGTGAACCTTCTTGTGCTCGGAATGGTTGACAAAATCCGGACCTCAAAAAATGAGGCAAATCGGAAACAGTGGAATGGTGCACGAACCTTCGAGACGAAGTTATGGCCAAATCCGAAACCGTGAACTTTTTTTGGATGGTTCATAAGCCTTGGCTACCAAAATTGAGGCAAATCGGAAACAGCGAACTCCTCTGTGCTCGGAATGGTCGATAAAATCCGGACCTCAGAATTAAGGCAGATCCGAAATAGTGGACTTTTGTGTTCTCGGAATGGTTGATAGGCTGTGGATCTCAAGACTGGGGCAAATCCGAAAACAGTGAACTCCTTTTATGCTCAGAGCGGTTTGTAAAACGTTGGCTACGAAAATTGAGGCAAGTCGGGAACGGTGAACCTCTTTGTGCTCGGAATGGTTGATAAAATCCAGACCCCAAAAATGAGGCAAATCCGAAACAGTGAAATCCTTTTATGCTCGGAATGGCTTATAAACTTTGGCTACCAAAATCGAGGCAAATCGGAAACAGTGAACTCTTTCGTGCCCGGAATGGTTCATAAACTTTGTAGACCAGAATTGAGCAGAGTCGGAAACAGTGAACTCTTTTTGTGCTCGGAATGGTTGATAAACGTTGGACCTCAAAATTGAGGCAAGTCGGAAGCAGTGAACCCTTTTTCTGTGCTCGAAATGCTTCATAAACTTTGGAGACCCAAATTGAGCAAAATCCGAATCAGTGAACTTTTGTGTGCCCGGAATGGTTGATAAGCCCGAGGCAAATCCGAAGCAGTGAACTCTTTTAACGGTTTGTAAACATTGGCTACGAAAGTTGAGGCAAATCGGGAACAGCGAACCTTTTTGTGCTCGGAATGGTTGATAAAATCCGGACCTCAAAAAATGAGGCAAATCCGAGACAGTGAACCTTGCTGGGCTCGGAATGGTGCACGAACCTCCGAGACGAGGTTATGGCCAAATCGAAAACGGTGAAATCTTTTTTTGTGCCCGGAATGGTTTATAAACTTTGGCTACCAAAATTGAGGCAAATCCGAAACAGTGGACTCTTTTGTGCTCGGAATGGTTGACAAAATCCGGACCTCAAAAGATGAGACAGTGAACTTTTGTTGGGCTCGGAATGGTGCACGAACCTTCGAGACGAGGTTATGGCCAAATCCGAAACCGTGAACTTTTGGATGCTCGGAATGGTTTATAAACTTTGGCTACGAAAGTTGAGGCAAATCGGAAACGGTGAACCTTTTTGTGCTCGGAATGGTTGATAAAATCCGGACCTCAAAAATGATGCAAATCCGAAACAGTGAACTTTGTTGGGCTCGGAATGGTGCATGAGCTTTCGACACGAAGATGTGGGCAAATCCGAAACAGTGAACTCTTTTTACGCCCAGAATGGTTTATAAGCATTGGCCACGAAAATTGAGGCAAATCGGAAACAGTGAACCTTCTTGTGCTCGGAATGGTTGACAAAATCCGGACCTCAAAAAATGAGGCAAATCGGAAACAGTGGAATGGTGCACGAACCTTCGAGACGAAGTTATGGCCAAATCCGAAACCGTGAACTTTTTTTGGATGGTTCATAAGCCTTGGCTACCAAAATTGAGGCAAATCGGAAACAGCGAACTCCTCTGTGCTCGGAATGGTCGATAAAATCCGGACCTCAGAATTAAGGCAGATCCGAAATAGTGGACTTTTGTGTTCTCGGAATGGTTGATAGGCTGTGGATCTCAAGACTGGGGCAAATCCGAAAACAGTGAACTCCTTTTATGCTCAGAGCGGTTTGTAAAACGTTGGCTACGAAAATTGAGGCAAGTCGGGAACGGTGAACCTCTTTGTGCTCGGAATGGTTGATAAAATCCAGACCCCAAAAATGAGGCAAATCCGAAACAGTGAAATCCTTTTATGCTCGGAATGGCTTATAAACTTTGGCTACCAAAATCGAGGCAAATCGGAAACAGTGAACTCTTTCGTGCCCGGAATGGTTCATAAACTTTGTAGACCAGAATTGAGCAGAGTCGGAAACAGTGAACTCTTTTTGTGCTCGGAATGGTTGATAAACGTTGGACCTCAAAATTGAGGCAAGTCGGAAGCAGTGAACCCCTTTTTTCGTGCTCGAAATGCTTCATAAACTTTGGAGACCCAAATTGAGCAAAATCCGAATCGGTGAACTTTTGTGTGCCGGAATGGTTGATAAGCCCGAGGCAAATCCGAAGCAGTGAACTCTTTTAACGGTTTGTAAACATTGGCTACGAAAGTTGAGGCAAATCGGGAACAGCGAACCTTTTTGTGCTCGGAATGGTTGATAAAATCCGGACCTCAAAAAATGAGGCAAATCCGAGACAGTGAACCTTGCTTGGCTCGGAATGGTGCACGAACCTCCGAGACGAGGTTATGGCCAAATCGAAAACGGTGAAATCTTTTTTTGTGCCCGGAATGGTTTATAAACTTTGGCTACCAAAATTGAGGCAAATCCGAAACAGTGGACTCTTTTGTGCTCGGAATGGTTGACAAAATCCGGACCTCAAAAGATGAGACAGTGAACTTTTGTTGGGCTCGGAATGGTGCACGAACCTTCGAGACGAGGTTATGGCCAAATCCGAAACCGTGAACTTTTGGATGCTCGGAATGGTTTATAAACTTTGGCTACGAAAGTTGAGGCAAATCGGAAACGGTGAACCTTTTTGTGCTCGGAATGGTTGATAAAATCCGGACCTCAAAAATGATGCAAATCCGAAACAGTGAACTTTGTTGGGCTCGGAATGGTGCATGAGCTTTCGACACGAAGATGTGGGCAAATCCGAAACAGTGAACTCTTTTTACGCCCAGAATGGTTTATAAGCATTGGCCACGAAAATTGAGGCAAATCGGAAACAGTGAACCTTCTTGTGCTCGGAATGGTTGACAAAATCCGAACCTCAAAAAATGAGGCAAATCGGAAACAGTGGAATGGTGCACGAACCTTCGAGACGAAGTTATGGCCAAATCCGAAACCGTGAACTTTTTTTGGATGGTTCATAAGCCTTGGCTACCAAAATTGAGGCAAATCGGAAACAGCGAACTCCTCTGTGCTCGGAATGGTCGATAAAATCCGGACCTCAGAATTAAGGCAGATCCGAAATAGTGGACTTTTGTGTTCTCGGAATGGTTGATAGGCTGTGGATCTCAAGACTGGGGCAAATCCGAAAACAGTGAACTCCTTTTATGCTCAGAGCGGTTTGTAAAACGTTGGCTACGAAAATTGAGGCAAGTCGGGAACGGTGAACCTCTTTGTGCTCGGAATGGTTGATAAAATCCAGACCCCAAAAATGAGGCAAATCCGAAACAGTGAAATCCTTTTATGCTCGGAATGGCTTATAAACTTTGGCTACCAAAATCGAGGCAAATCGGAAACAGTGAACTCTTTTCGTGCCGGAATGGTTCATAAACTTTGTAGACCAGAATTGAGCAGAGTCGGAAACAGTGAACTCTTTTTGTGCTCGGAATGGTTGATAAACGTTGGACCTCAAAATTGAGGCAAGTCGGAAGCAGTGAACCCTTTTTCTGTGCTCGAAATGCTTCATAAACTTTGGAGACCCAAATTGAGCAAAATCCGAATCAGTGAACTTTTGTGTGCCCGGAATGGTTGATAAGCCCGAGGCAAATCCGAAGCAGTGAACTCTTTTAACGGTTTGTAAACATTGGCTACGAAAGTTGAGGCAAATCGGGAACAGCGAACCTTTTTGTGCTCGGAATGGTTGATAAAATCCGGACCTCAAAAAATGAGCCAAATCCGAAACAGTGAACCTTGCTGGGCTCGGAATGGTGCACGAACCTCCGAGACGAGGTTATGGCCAAATCGAAAACGGTGAAATCTTTTTTGTGCCCGGAATGGTTTATAAACTTTGGCTACCAAAATTGAGGCAAATCCGAAACAGTGGACTCTTTTGTGCTCGGAATGGTTGATAAAATCCGAACCTCAAAAGATGAGGCAAAAATCCGAAACAGTGAACTTTTGTTGGGCTCAGAATGGTGCACGAACCTTCGAGACGAAGTTATGGCCAAATCCGAAACCGTGAACTTTTGGATGCTCGGAATGGTTTATAAACTTTGGCCACGAAAGTTGAGGCAAATCGGAAACGGTGAACCTTTTTGTGCTCGGAATGGTTGATAAAATCCGGACCTCAAAAATGATGCAAATCCAGCATGAGTGAACTTTGTTGGGCTCGGAATGGTGCATGAACTTTCGACACGAAGATGTGGGCAAATCCGAAACAGTGAACTCTTTTTACGCCCAGAATGGTTTATAAGCATTGGCCACGAAAATTGAGGCAAATCGGAAACAGTGAACCTTCTTGTGCTCGGAATGGTTGACAAAATTCGGACCTCCGAAATGAGGCAAATCGGAAACAGTGAACTTTTGTTGGGCTCGGAATGGTGCACGAACCTTCGAGACGAAGTTATGGCCAAATGCGAAACCGTGAACTTTTGGATGGTTCGTAAGCCTTGGCTACCAAAATCGAGGCAAATCGGAAACAGCGAACTCCTCTGTGCTCGGAATGGTCGATAAAATCCGGACCTCAGAATTAAGGCAAATCCGAAATAGTGGACTTTTGTGTTCTCGGAATGGTTGATAGGCTGTGGATCTCAAGACTGGGGCAAATCCGAAACAGCAAACTCCTTTTATGCTCAGAACGGTTTGTAAGCGTTGGCTACGAAAATTGAGGCAAGTTGGGAACGGTGAACCTTTTTGTGCTCGGAATGGTTGATAAAATCCAGACCCCAAAAATGAGGCAAATCCAAAATAGTGAAATCCTTTTATGCTCGGAATGGCTTATAAACTTTGGCTACCAAAATCGAGGCAAATCGGAAATAGTGAACTCTTTCGTACCCGGAATGGTTCATAAACTTTGTAGACCAAAATTGAGCAGAGTCGGAAACAGTGAACTCTTTTTGTGCTCGGAATGATTGATAAACGTTGGACCTCAAAATTGAGGCAAGTCGGAAGCAGTGAACCCTTTTTCTGTGCTCGAAATGCTTCATAAACTTTGGAGACCCAAATTGAGCAAAATCCGAATCAGTGAACTTTTGTGTGCCCGGAATGGTTGATAAGCTGTGGATCTCAAGACCGAGGCAAATCCGAAGCAGTGAACTCTTTTAACGGTTTGTAAACATTGGCTACGAAAGTTGAGGCAAATCGGGAACAGTGAACCTTTTTGTGCTCGGAATGGTTGATAAAATCCGGACCTCAAAAAATGAACTTTTGGATGGTTCGTAAGCCTTGGCTACCAAAATCGAGGCAAATCGGAAACAGTGAACTCCTCTGTGCTCGGAATGGTTGATAAAATCCGGACCTCAGAATTAAGGCAAATCCGAAATAGTGGACTTTTGTGTTCTCGGAATGGTTGATAGGCTGTGGATCTCAAGACTGGGGCGAATCCGAAACAGCGAACTCCTTTAATGCTCAGAACGGTTTGTAAGCGTTGGCTACGAAAATTGAGGCAAATCGGGAACAGTGAACCTTTCTGTGCTCGGAATGGTTGGTAAAATCCAGACCCCAAAAATGAGGCAAATCCAAAACAGTGAAATCCTTTTATGCTCAGAACGGTTTGTAAGCGTTGGCTACCAAAATTGAGGCAAATCGGAAACAGTGAACCTTCTTGTGCTCGGAATGGTTGGTAAAATCCGGACCTCCAAAATGAGGCAAATCGGAAACAGTGAACTTTGTTGGGCTCGGAATGGTGCATAAACCTTCGAGACGAAGTTATGGCCAAATCCGAAACCGTGAACTTTTGGATGGTTCATAGACTTTGGCTACCAAAATTGAGGCAAATCGGAAACAGTGAACTCCTCTGTGCTCGGAATGGTTGATAAAATCCGGACCTCAAAATTAAGGCAAATCCGAAATAGTGGACTTTTGTGTTCTCGGAATGGTTGATAGGCTGTGGATCTCAAGATTGAGGCAAATCCCAGACTCTAGTATCCTCTCTATTATCCTTAAATTAGTTAATTCTGAGCACAATTACTCACTCACTAGAAAGCCCACCATGGAGGAAGTCAGAGGTGTTGTCTTCACTATGAACAAGAATAGTGCCGCTGGACTTGATGGGTTTGGTGGCAATTTTTATCAACACTTTTGGGATACCATTTCAGCTAATGTGTTTCAAGCCACATTGTTGTTTTTTGAGCTGGGTTGGATCCTTCCTGGATTAAATTCTAATTTTGTGGCCCTCCTCCTTAAGTCACAGGAGTTGAAAAAATTGAAGATTTTCGGCCCATTGCAATGGGAAATTATCAATTTAAATTATCACAAAAATTCTTGCTAATAAACTCGCTCTTGTTGCTGCCAAAATTGTTTCTCCACAACAAATGGGATTCATTGCAAATAGGCAGATCCCAGACTGCATAATCACCACATCAGAGGTAGTAAATGTGCTTCATAAGCCTTGCAAGCCCAGTAATATTATAATAAAGTATGATGTAATGAAAGCTTTTGACACCCTTGATTGGAGCTTCCTCCTTCAGGTTCTCTGTAGATTTGGTTTCAGCAGCAAGTTCTATGATTGGATTAAAGCTATCCTTCAATCTGCATGACTATCATTTATTTTAAATGGTTCAAGCATTGGATACATTGGTTGTAAAAGGGGTGTAAGATAGGGCAATCCTCCGTCCCCTATCCTATTATGTCTAGCTGAGGAGGTCCTAAGTAGGAGCATCACCTTTCTCATTCATAACAACCTCCTCTTCCCCATGTGTCGTGCGAATGATTGTACCTTCCCTTCCCATGCATTATATGTAGATGATATTGTCATCTATTGCCAAAGCACTTTGGAGAATATGGAAAACTTGAAGAGGCTCTTCCAAATCTATGGCATGGTGATGGGAACACAGATAGGGACAAAGAAAATGAGGCACTTGGAGGACTTGGGGGACCCATGACAAGGGCAAGAGCTAGGAAAGCGAAGGAAGCTCTTGAACAAGTGGTGACTAATCTATTAGAGGCCCAACAATCTGCTGAAACCCAACACTTGGAGAATAAAGTTTTGACATGCATAGCTCACTTGGAGTGAGAAGAGCCAATCTGAATAACAAGACTTTTAATTTGCTTTTGGGGTTATTTTCTTTTTAGTGTGTGGCTGTATATAAAATAAAATAATAAAAAAATAATAATATATATATTGGCTACAGTAGGATTAGAACCCAAGTCTTTTTATAAGGATTTGTTATTCTTAACCGCTACTACATGTCAGAAACGCTTGTGCTTAAGAGTTTTGTTTTTTTCTTTTGTTTGCTTAAGTCTAGTGCATAAACTCCTAAGCTGAAATGTATTAAAACAATTGGAGATCAATAAGAAATCAGAATCATATTTTTGTTCAGACTTGTGAGAAAATCTCTCTGCTAGGGTTCTTGGTTGAACCTTGATCTTATCAAGAATTCACATTCTTGTGGCGATCTTCCTTGTTGGCTTATCAAACCCAGGTTTGTGGCGCCCTAAAAACCAGTAACCCTCTTGTTCCTTTTCACTGTTCATCTCTGAATTCACGTTCTAATTTCAATTTGGTATTTTCTATTCGATTTTTCTTTGGCCCATATCTCACGTTTTACATGTCCAATTTTAGCGTTTCTTGAGTCTTTTTCGTAGTTCAGAACGTGAGTGTTCACCTCGTTTTGGAATCGCCGCAATCGGACTTCTGGGCTGCGAGTTACGACATTATCCTAAGCGCTTGATCTGATTTTGTGCCCTAAAAAAACAGCTTGTTCAAAAATTCATCAAGGGGTTTCGTATCATTTGGTATCAGAGCTTGATTTAGAATCAATTTCATATTAATGTTTGGATTCTAGATTGATTGCGTTAATTCTAGTAAGTTTTGTGTCTGCTTCCGTTAATCCTGATTTAGTGCATCAGTTTCCTTTTTCCTGTTTTTGTGCACTTGTTTCCAAATTACTTGTTTTTGTTGTGCCTTGGTTCTGCAACTGGTGTTGAATTATTTTGTTTCACTATATTTACTGCATCAACTCAAAAAACAAAATATATTTTGCAGCAAGGTTAAAAAAAAAAAAAAAAAAATGGAAGTGAAGATGAAGTAATTGTGAATTGGTGTTTAGTATATGTGAATTCTTGCCTTGTTGAATTCTGGACATAGAGGACTTATATATAATCAGTTCCAGTTGCTTCAGCCTAATTTGTGGGTTTTTGTTTTTGTTAATTTGCTGTCCTAAACTCAAAAGTGTCTTGGTTGTTCTATTTTCTTCATAGTATCTCTTGTTTTGTCATTCTTGTGAGTGTTAGTGGTAAAATTGTTCTTTACCACTTGTGTTAAAACCTACGTTCGCCATGTGAAAGTGATTCTTGAAATAGATTGGCTGATTCAAGTAAGAACCTTAAGTGAGGGAGAGAGTGGTAAAAGGCAAGAGAGATACATCATAAAAAAAAACAGCCATCAAGAGTGATATACACGAGTGTTCATCTTAAGAGTGTAAACACGTGAGAAGAGTGGTGAGGTCCTATTTTCATATTATCATTTTATTCTTTGTTATTTTGAATATGTCGAGAACAGGTGGTAATGGCTCTCCTCCTCCTCATGATGGAGCAAATAGACTGCTAATTGAAGCTCTCACTGCTCAAATGCAAAGAATGCTTGAGAGAGCACTGCGAGGAGATGTATGCAAGAATAGAGTTGTTGGAGAATCAAGGTCCTCGTAATGAAGGTTGGCCTGCTGGAGATGGAAGGAGAAATTATAGAAGAAGAGATAATGACGGTGAGCAAAGACAAAACAGACTTGAAGGGATCAAGCTAAACATCCCACCTTTCAGAGGAAAAGGAGACCCGAGAGGCATATTTGGAGTGGGAGTTGAAGATTGAGCATGTGTTTTCTTGTAACAATTACACCGAGGAGCAAAAGGTTAAGATGGCAGCAGCTGAATTTTTTGATTATGCGCTTATTTGGTGGAACAAGTATCAAAGGGAGAGGCTGAGAAATGAAGAACCAATGGTAGACACTTGGGCTGAGATGAGGAGCATCATGAGGAAGAGATATGTACCAGCTAGTTACAATAGGGATTTGCAGCTGAAACTTCAGAAATTAAATCAAGGCAACAGGAGTGTTGAAGAGTATTTCAAAGACATGGAAGTGACTATGATTCGGGCTAAAATTAATGAAGACAATGAAGTAACTATGGCTCGATTTTTGGGTGGGTTGAACAATGAAATTAGAGATGTTGTTGAGCTGCAAGAGTATATTGAGTTGGAAGATTTATTTCACAAAGCTGTACTGGTAGAACAACAACTCAAAAGAAAAGGGGCCATGAAAAAAAGTTCTTCCAATTTCAACAACAACCATTGGAGGGATAGGTCCAAGAGTGATAAAGGATCTTCTTCATCTAGTCCAGTGATGGGAAAATCACATGCTTGGTTCGAATTGGATCTTCTAGGATGGAATTCGCGCACCAAGAGCAACCCAGAATGAGTTTTAATTCTCGTTCGTATCTCGGTCTACAGAACTCGGATTGGAGTGATTCCAAATCGAGGAGAAAGATGACGTTCTGAACTGCAATTTAGGATCAAGAAACACTCAAAATGGATACGTAAAACGTACAGAACGAACCTGGGAAAAATGGGGCTGGAGGCACAATGCGAGAAATGCGAAAACGAACAAAAACACAAATTGGGACAGAACGAACAACGGGGTAGGCGCCACAAACAATGAGGTTTGATAAGCCTAGGGGATCGCCACAAGAATTGAGGGAATTCTTGATAAGATCAATTGGTTCAAGGAAGAACCCTAGCAGAGACAATTCTCACTTTTTGACAAAACAATCGGAATCTGCATTTTCATTCAGTTCCAAATGATTTATACAAATTTGTTCTCAACAAAATAAGAGAAATGTAAAATCCCAACATTACAAGCATAGCTAATATGTCCTAGTGGTTAAGGCGAGGCAAAGTTTAGTTTGAGGTCAACGGCTCAAAACTGGCTGCAAGCACTTTAACATTATTATTTTTTTAATTAAATGACTAAGTTTGTAAGTGGGCCTTCATTCCAAGCAATCAACAGACAGGACTAGCAACTCTCCCTTGTGGGCCTCTAAGTGTTGGGCCTCTCCTTGCATTTGAACTGCCCTCAGAATAGTCACCATATTTTCCAAAGCTTCTTGGGCCTTTTTAGCTCTTGCTCTTGTCATGGGCCCTCCTATGCCTTGTATCGGGTCTTGGGCTTCCATCTGGTCATGGGCTTGGGCTTTGATGTCCACATCATCCAGCAATGGCTTCCTCACACAGAAAGTCACCAATGAGGTCTCGCGCATCACCTCCAAAAACCAAGTCTAGAGATGTAAAATGCTTCAGGTGTTTGGGAAGAGGGCACTATGCCTCTGAGTGTCCAACTAAGAGAACAATGGTCCTGAAGGAGAATGGAGAAATCACTAGTGAGTCTTCAGCCAGTGAAGAAGAGGAAGAGGAAGAGGAAGAAATAGAAGTGGAAGCAATGGGGGGTGACTTGTTGATGGTTAGGAGGTTGATGGGAAGTCGGATGCAAGCCCTAGATCATTCCCAAAGAGAGAACATTTTTCACACTAGATGTTCAATCAATGGGAAACTTTGTTCGTTGATAGTTGATGGTGGAAGCTGTACTAATGTGGCTAGCTCTAGATTAGTGTCCAAATTAAATTTGGAGACTAAACCGCATCCTAGGCCATACAAACTTCAATGGCTGAGTGAAGATGGGGAGATGATCGTCGGCAAGCAAGTGGAGGTGTGCCTTTCCATAGGACAATATAGTGAAAAGGTGCTTTGTGTGATGTGGTCCCAATGGAGGCAACCCATATCCTCTTAGGGAGGCCATGGCAATATGATACCAAGGCAATTCATGATGGGTTCACAAATAAAATCTCTTTCATGCACAATGAGAAGAAAATTACTCTCAAACCATTATCTCCTAGAGAGGTGTGTGAGGACCAGGTAAAATTGAGAGAAAAGAGAGTGCAAGAGAAAAGAGAAATGAGTGAAACACATAAAAAGAGTGGAAAGAAAAAGAGTGAAACACTTGTGGGAAGGAGTGAAACACTTGAGAGCAAAATGAGTTGTCTAGCAAAAGAGAGTGAGGTGAAGAGGATGCTGCTCACCAACAAGCCATTGTACTTGTTGTATTGCAAAAATAATATGCATGTTGCTAATAACTCTAATGAAATTGCTGTCCCTACTAGTGTTGAATTTCTTTTGCAGGAATACAAGGATGTGTTTCCAAAGGAGGTTCCAATGGGATTACCACCTTTGAGGGGAATTGAGCATCACATTGACCTTGTCCCTGGAGCTTCATTGCCCAATCGGCCTGCATATAGAAGCAACCCTCAAGAGGCCAAAGAAATTCAAAGGCAAGTTGAAGAATTGATGAACAAAGGATGGGTGCAAGAGAGCATGAGTCCGTGTGCTGTTCCAGTGATTCTAGTACCTAAGAAGGATGGTACTTGGAGGATGTGCATTGACTGCAGAGCTATTAATAACATCACGATCAAGTACAGACATCCTATTCCCAGGTTAGATGATCTTCTTGATGAGCTACATGGTGCTTGCATATTTTCTAAAATTGATTTAAAAAGTGGGTATCATCAAATTAGGATAAGGGAAGGGGATGAATGGAAAACTGCCTTTAAAACTAAGTATGGTTTATATGAGTGGCTGGTGATGCCCTTTGGGCTAACTAATGCCCCAAGCACTTTTATGAGATTAATGAACCATGTCTTAAGGGAATTTTTAGGCAAGTTTGTTGTGGTGTATTTTGATGATATTTTGATTTATAGCACTAGTCTTGAGTTGCATATTGAACATGTGAGTGCTGTCTTGAATGTGCTTAGAAAGGAAAAATTATTTGCAAATCTTGAAAAATGCATTTTTTGCACTGATCATGTTGTATTTCTAGGATTTGTGGTGAGTGCTAAGGGAGTACAGGTAGATGCGGAAAAGGTTAAGGCCATCCAAGAATGGCCTACACCAAAAACCGTGAGTGAAGTAAGGAGCTTTCATGGTTTAGCTAGTTTCTATAGGAGGTTTGTTAGGGACTTTAGTACCTTGGCTGCACCTCTTAATGAAATAGTTAAAAAGCATGTTGGCTTCAAGTGGGGTGAAAAACAAGAACAAGTGTTTGCTGCACTTAAACACCAATTAACTAATGCCCCCATTCTTGCATTACCAAATTTTGCAAAATCTTTTGAAATTGAATGTGATGCATCTAATGTGGGTATTGGGGCTGTTTTGATGCAAGAGGGGCACCCAATTGCTTATTTTAGTGAGAAGTTAAATGGGGCTGCCCTAAACTATTTCACTTATGATAAGGAGTTGTATGTCTTAGTGCGTGCTTTGAGAACTTGGCAGCATTATCTATTGCCCAAAGAATTTTTCATTCATAGTGATCATGAGTCCCTTAAATATTTGAAAGGACAAGGCAAGCTGAACAAGCGGCATGCAAAATGGGTTGAGTTCCTAGAACAATTCCCATATGTCATAAAACATAAAAAGGGAAAAGGGAATATTGTTGCTGATGCATTATCTAGAAGGCATGCATTACTTTCTACTCTTTGGACTTGAGCCATTGAGAGAAATGTATTTGCAGGATGCTGAATTTTCTGAGATATATGCTGCTTGTGAAAAAGTGTCTCAAAATGGTTACTATAGGCATAATGATTATCTGTTTAAGGAGAAAAAATTGTGTGTGCCTAAGTGTTCCATAAGGAATTTGTTGGTGAAAGAGGCACATGAAGATGGTTTGATGGGGCATTTTGGGGTACAAAAGACTTTAGAAACATTGCATGAGCATTTCTATTGGCCCCATATGAAACGTGATGTGCATAAATATTGTGAGCATTGCATTGTTTGTAAAAAGGCAAAATCAAAGGTGATGCCACATGGTTTATATACTCCTTTGCCTGTTCCTGATTTTCCTTGGATTGATATATCTATGGACTTTGTTTTGGGATTGCCTAGAACAAAGAATGGCAAAGATTCTATTTTTGTGGTTGTTGACAGGTTCTCAAAAATGGCGCATTTTATACCTTGTAAAAAGGTTGATGATGCTTGCCATGTAGCTGACTTATTTTTCAGGGAAGTGGTGAGACTCCATGGACTGCCTAGAAGCATTGTGAGTGATAGGGACACCAAGTTCCTAAGTCATTTTTGGAAAACGTTGTGGGGTAAGCTTGGTACTAAATTACTTTTCTCTACTACTTGTCACCCACAAACTGATGGGCAAACCGAGGTAGTGAATAGAACTTTAGGCACTTTGCTTTGAGAACTATTTTAAAGAAAAATCTTAAATCTTGGGAAGAATGTCTACCTCATGTAGAATTTGCATATAATAGGGCTGTCCATAGTACAACTAATTGTTCACCATTTGAAATTGTGTATGGATTTAATCCTATGACACCACTTGACTTATTGCCTATGCCTAATATTTCTGTTTTTAAGCATAAGGATGCACAGGCTAAGGCTGATTATGTGAGGAAACTGCATGAGCGTGTGAAAGCTCAAATTGAAAAGAAGATTGAGAGTTATGCCAAGCAAGCTAATAAGGGAAGACGGAGAGTTGTACTCGAACCTGGTGATTGGGTTTGGGTACACATGAGAAAGGAAAGGTTCCCTGAACAAAGGAAGTCTAAACTCCAACCTAGAGGGGATGGTCCATTTCAAGTGTTGGAGAGGATAAATGACAATGCTTACAAGATTGATTTGCCTGGTGAGTATAATATAAGTGCCACTTTTAATGTTTCTGATTTGTCTCTTTTTGATGCAGGT
The DNA here is from genome assembly GCA_014843725.1 of Amphicarpaea edgeworthii. Taxonomy (NCBI): domain Eukaryota; kingdom Viridiplantae; phylum Streptophyta; class Magnoliopsida; order Fabales; family Fabaceae; genus Amphicarpaea; species Amphicarpaea edgeworthii. The sequence goes on from CM026324.1 coordinate 10,959,078, forward strand.
GATGAGGCCTTGGATTTGAGGACAAATCCTCTTCAAGAGGGAAGGGATGATGGGAACACAGATAGGGACAAAGAAAATGAGGCACTTGGAGGACTTGGGGGACCCATGACAAGGGCAAGAGCTAGGAAAGCGAAGGAAGCTCTTGAACAAGTGGTGACTAATCTATTAGAGGCCCAACAATCTGCTGAAACCCAACACTTGGAGAATAAAGTTTTGACATGCATAGCTCACTTGGAGTGAGAAGAGCCAATCTGAATAACAAGACTTTTAATTTGCTTTTGGGGTTATTTTCTTTTTAGTGTGTGGCTGTATATAAAATAAAATAATAAAAAAATAATAATATATATATTGGCTACTGTAGGATTAGAACCCAAGTCTTTTTATAAGGATTTGTTATTCTTAACCGCTACTACATGTCAGAAACGCTTGTGCTTAAGAGTTTTGTTTTTTTCTTTTGTTTGCTTAAGTCTAGTGCATAAACTCCTAAGCTGAAATGTATTAAAACAATTGGAGATCAATAAGAAATCGGAATCATATTTTTGTTCGAGACTTGTGAGAAAATCTCTCTGCTAGGGTTCTTGGTTGAACCTTGATCTTATCAAGAATTCACATTCTTGTGGCAATCTTCCTTGTTGGCTTATCAAACCCAGGTTTGTGGCGCCCTAAAAACCAGTAACCCTCTTGTTCCTTTTCACTGTTCATCTCTGAATTCACGTTCTAATTTCAATTTGGTATTTTTTGTTTGATTTTTCTTTGGCCCATATCTCACGTTTTACGTGTCCAATTTTAGCGTTTCTTGAGTCTTTTTCGTAGTTCAGAACGTGAGTGTTCACCTCGTTTTGGAATCGCCGCAATCGGACTTCTAGGCTGCGAGTTACGACATTATCCTAAGTGCAGTCTGATTTTGTGCCCTAAAACAACTTGTTCAAAAATTCATCAAGGGGTTTCGTATCACATGGCCTTTGCCTTTGGGTAATGGACAAATCTAGTCAAATGCAAATTTTACATTAGTAAAATTTCTAATTCCCAACTGAGCAAAATTCAAAGTATACTTGGATTGGCCCAGGCTGCCTACCCTTCACTTACCTAGGGGTGCCAATTTTCTATGGCAAGCCTAGAACTTCACATCTACAACCTATCGCTGATAAGATTCGCTTGAAGCTGGCCTCCTAGAATGGAAAGCTATTATCATTCATGGGCAGAACATAGCTCCTCACTTCAGTAATCATTGGCCAATTCAGACGTTCCAGGGGTCAAATAATGGATTCAATGTTTCGGCCTTGCACTTGTATAATTTCGGGTTTAGTTTGTAATTAGGGACCCTTTGATAATTTTAATTAGTTAAGGTAACATTTTATTTAATGGGTTTGGTCCTCCTTTGGAGGCCCATGTTTTTAGTTCATCATATATATAGTTTTTCCCTTTTGTAAAAGGAGACACACTACTTCAATTTATAAAATTTCACCTTGAGAATTCAAAGTGCTCTCTTCTCTCTCCTCTCTTCTCTTCTCTTTTCTCCCCTTTATTCTTCATTTTCGTGCTTACCCATTGGGGTTCCCATGAAAATCTTCATGGAGGGCTAAATTCGTTTGCTACCCAAGGAATATGTGCTTGTGGGTAAATATGAGTTCCTTTATTCTTAATTTTGAATTACGTTCATGAACCCCCTTTTTCCCTTTTTCTGATTTTCAATTTCCTTGTTTAATGTATGATAATGATTAGATTAGGGAATTGAAATATGAATTTGGGTCAATTGCAGTTGATTGATTATGATTTAATACGAAACGTGCATGGATTTTGGAAAAATTAGGAATGCAATATTAATCCAAATTTTTCCAAATAAATGTGAGACGATTACCTTAAATTTCGTATTTCCAATAGCATGAATATGACTTATCCTTGCTGGAACTATGATTATTTCTCCATAAGCATAGATTCTTGAGTTGTATTTCTTTGATTCTGTTTTCGTTTATTGATTTGAGTTGCTTTGTTTGCTTAATTTTCTGAAAATCACACAAAATCCCCCCTTTTTTGAATTGAATGCAAGGTGTTTAATGAATTGTATCCTTGAGAAGATGACCTGAGTTGGCCTTATATTGCAAAATTTATTGGGGAACTTAGTTGTTTTTTACGGTGTGTTCAATGCACACTTGTCAATACTTAACAAAGGAGACTGCATCCTAGTTAGATAGTTGGTGGTCTGAATCATCCATTGTGGATACTCTCAATATCAACACCGAATGTAGAAGCTGTTAGGATTAGCCGGGTAATCAATCAAGAGGAGGGGGGTGAATTGATTTAACGTAAAGTGACAGATTCTTCTTCTTAAAAAGATTTTTCACCACCACTCTTAAGGTTTCAATAAAAGCGTTTTCAGAGAACGTTATATTGATTGAATAAATCAAAAAAATAACCTCAGCTTAAGATAGAAATAATTTAGAACAAATTATCTTGATAAAGATCAAATGCTAAAATGAAATAGATCAAGGGATAGAGAGATAGAGCCTGTTGATTTATATTGGTTCGATCAACCACCGATCTACATCCAATTCTCCCTTTCACCAAGGGGTTCCACTGTGAATTTGATTACATACACCATGCACACAAAATTCATAACAAATCCTGATTTCACAACCTGAAACAGGAACCAAGAAGATTTAATGTGAAAACACCATTCACCATCCAATTTCTAAACACAAAACTACACACAAAATTAGAAATACCATCTAATTTCAACACAGCATTTAGGAACGAAATTCCCACAATGCTGATCAAACAAGATTAATGAAAAAGATTAAAGAACGAAAACACCTTGATGTGCTGATATAGCAGATATGAGATTAGATTAAGAAACTCCAATATGAGCAAATTTAGCAGTCAAGAACTAATGTTGAATCATCTCAGTCCATGAAGGAACAAGAGAGAGATATAGTGGTATATGCTTAAGGGTTCAATCTCAAATGGGTATAGCAGTAAAAGCAATATTGAGTTTTCTAAAACTCAAGAGATTTGAGAATTGTGCAGAAGAAAGAAGAGAGTGATCAAAACAATATCAAATCTGAAAAGCAAATCAAAGATTTGGATTTTGACAAATGAAGGAATGAAAAGATATTGTAACTGTTTGTTCTTGTTATTCTACACAGAATGATATGGGTTCAAACATATGGCATGGGTCAAAAATATTCGGAGTTAGTTAGACAAAGAATGAGTCTTGGAGATCTTTAAAAATGACCGTTATACCAGATATAATCGATTGCAACAAGGTGTAATCGATTATCCCGTGTATCAAAATAGGATTTACACTTACTGTCAGCTGTTGTAATCGATTGCACACAAGACAGAGCCAATTCTGAATATCAAAGATTATCTGGTAATCAATTACCATAGGATGGTAATCGATTGCAAATGAAACAAAGCAATTTCTGAATATCAAAGATTGTCTTATAATCAATTGTAGTTTGGTGGTAATCAATTGCAATGGATACAAGGCAATATCTAAACTCTGAAACAAACATTGTAATCGATTGCAATGGTTGGTAATTGATTAACCCGATACCAGAGATGGTTTCAAAACATATTAGGCCATCTGGTAATCAATTCCTACAACTTGTAATCGATTGCAATGACTCAGAATTAGTTCCTAAGAAGTAAATCATCTAGTGATGCTAGAGATAATAGAAAACAGGGCAAATCAAAACATCAAACAAGAATGATATAGCTTAGCCTATAACAAACAATACAATGTCATCATCCATACATGTTATGGCATAAAAAGAAAATACTAGACTAAGAGAACGAAAAAGACTTAAGGTATGAAGATACCAAAAATCTAAATGAAGAGGTGAGGCGTCAATCTTCAGTCTCCCCCTTTTTGGTTTTGAATACCAAAAAACAAATGTGCTTAAGTCTTTGAAGTGTTCCTGTCTAAAAGGTTTGCTAGATATAAAACTTTGGTTAGCATAAAACAGGATAACAAAGATTAATAAACTTTCTAAACTTTCTCCCCCTTTTTGGTTTTCAAATTACCAAAAGGTTAAGAATTGAAACAAATATAAATCTTGGAGAAAATAAACGAGTTATATATATATATATCAAATATAAGTATTGTTCAGATTAACAATAAAATATAAAACATAACCAAAATATGAAATGTTCAATAATGCAGTAAAGAAAATATGAAATGAAATGCTAAAAGATTAATGAGACATCTTCAACGTCAATCTTCATCGCCATCAGAGTCACTAGGATGCATTGCTTCCAATTTAGCAAAAATCTCGTTGAGATTGTAGCGAAGCTCTAGGCAGTGCTCGTTTTCTATTTTGGAGAGTTCCTCATGTTGTCTGGCGAGCTCTTGCTGTGTCTTCATTATCTGATTTAGCTTGTCCAGCATTGATACCTCGAATGTAGATGCTTAAGGAGGTTGCTAAGCTTGTGCTTCTGGCGGTGCGACATGTTGATCATCTTCTTCAGTTGCTACATGACCTTCTTTGTGTTCCCAACCGTCATCAATTTCCACTAAACCCATTCGCTCCAGATGCTTGGCTGAGAGTTCACCTTTAGGTCGTGCAAAATCAGTGAGCACATCATTAGTTTTGACACCATAATGGTCAAGAATACGCGATACTAGAACAGGATAAGCAATTTTGATGTCATTTAGCTTGCTGATTTCCTGCATATGGTCAGTGATAGCAAAAATCCAATCCACTTGGTAGTTGTTCTTCATTAGAAACAACAGTAGTAGATTATCTTCTGAGAAGGCTCCGTGATTACTCCCCCGTGGTAGGATAATCCATGAGAGGATGTAGGCTAGCATTCGGTCCTCTATCTTCATTCGTCCAACAGGAAATCTATTACAAATGGAATTATCAGGATCACGAACCATGTCCCTATAGACTTCTGTTTTGCTGTATTCTATACCTTCAATATCCTTTATAGACCTTAACCTAGGTTCTATTTCATCATTCACTCTTTCAATGCTCGCAATGAAGAACCACAGCTCCTGATTCATCTAAATATCCTTGTCGCGGACATGGGATTGAATGTACCCAGTATCCCCATTGATACTCAGGTTATAGTAGAAAACTTTAACCAGACTGAGCACAACAGCTCCCAACAGCTATGTACTCAGCCTCAACTGTAGATAAGGCTACACAGGCTTGCTTCTTGCTATGCCAAGACACAAGACTTTTACCTCTTTCATCAGCATCCAAATAGTAGTTGGTTGCCATTGGAGTTGATGCTCCTTGAGCCTTCTTTCTTCAACTTCCTTGATCTCTTTCTCTTTAGCTAGAGCTTGGAGTCTCCTTTCCTCTTCTTGAGCTGCTAGCATAGCTTTGAGTCTGGCATCTTTTTCTAATTGTCTAGCTTTTTTAGTTGCTTCTACAGTAGTTGATATTAATGCTTATGCAGCCTTGTATTCAGCCAAAGAGATTGAGCACAACAGCTCCCAACAGCTATGTACTCAGCCTCAACTATAGATAAGGCTACACAGGCTTGCTTCTTGCTATGCCAAGACACAAGACTGTTCCCAAAGAGATGACAAGTACCACTTGTGCTTTTTCTATCCATTTTATAGCCTGCAAAGTCTGAATCAGAATAACCTATGAGTGTTGGTTGGACACCCTTGGGATCCACAAACCTACATCTATGGTTCCTCTAAGGTACTTAAGGATACGTTTTACGGTTGTGAGATGGGATTCCTTAGGGTTGGATTGGTACCTAGCACACATGTAAACGCTGAACGTAATGTCAGGATGACTAGACATAAGATAAAGAAGAGACCCTATCATACCACGATAGAGTGTTTGGTCGACACTTTTACCTCTTTCATCAGCATCCAAATAGTAGTTGGTTGCCATTGGAGTTGATGCTCCTTGAGCCTTCTTTCTTCAACTTCCTTGATCTCTTTCTCTTTAGCTAGAGCTTGGAGTCTCCTTTCCTCTTCTTGAGCTGCTAGCATAACTTTGAGTCTGGCATCTTTTTCTAATTGTCTAGCTTTTTTAGTTGCTTCTACAGTAGTTGATATTAATGCTTATGCAGCCTTGTATTCAGCAAAATGATCAGCAAGCATCTATTCAGCTTGAGCTTTGTCTCTAGGTGTTTGTGGAGTAAACAATGTGGGAACAGCCATAGTGTCTGACACACAAATAAAGCTACTTGAGGAAGAAGTGCCTTCACCAATAGTTTCAATCTTCCCTTTTTCTTCATGGGAGAGATTGGATGAACTTGTGGTGTGAAGCATGTTGTTCATCACGTTCTGCCCAGTAGATGCCAGCATCAGATTCTGTGTTCTCTTCAAGCAGTGCACGCTCTGGTTAAGGAAGAGGCTCAATTTTAGGAATATTCTATGGAAGGTTGTTTGCTTTTATAATCTACTTCCCCTTCAGCTTGTTGGGGTTGATAGTTGGTAGCCTGGGTACTATACAGTCTGGAGTGACACGTATATCAATTGCTTCTCGAATGTGTAGGCTGGGAGGATACAACTGTCTGGGCAGTGAACACTAAAACTTCAACAAACATAAGGCTTTGTATTCTACACAGTTTTCCTTGAAGGAGGGAGAGCTTGGAGAAAACCCTCGTGTTATCAGCCAACTTTTGCTTGTCTTCTATTGCATCACGATGCATTGTGTAGACTATGGTAAGCAACTTATGCTTGTCTTCTATGGTCATAGGCTCTAGCATAACTAGTTCAACAAAGAAGTAGTCCAATCCCTCTCTCACACACGTGTACCAGTGTGCAATCTCATGTACCAATTGACGCACGAGAGGGATGGTAGAGGCATATTCTTCCTCTTGCAATCTTCTACATCTTGTAGAAGGGTTGTATTGCAGAGTGGCCTCTGAAAGGGAATAATCCCTTGGTTTAACTATAGAGGAGGGAGCTTGATCCCTTGTGCTACCCTTGGTTCCTCAGTTGTCTGCTTGCTGATGGCTCAATCTAAGACTCTTCTCTGTATGTTGCAGACTTAGCATTTTCTCCTACATAGTACAAGGAGAATCTCTCCATCATCTTCTAATGCCATGAGCTAGTTGGAGGAGAGGGGGAGGGTCTTCTCTGAAGCATGATAGCTTGCTTTTTCCATCTGTTAGGATCAGCCGAGTAATCAATCAAGAAGGGGGGGGGGGGGGGGGGTGAATTGATTTAACGTAAAGTGACAGATTCTTTTCCTCAAAAAGATTTTTTCACCACCACTCTTGAGGTTTTAATAAAAGCATTTTCAGAGAATGTAATATTGATTGAATAAACTAGAAAAACAAACTCAGCTTATGATAGACATGATTTAGAACAAATTATCTTGATAAAGATCAAATACTAAATTGAAATAGATCAAGGGATAGAGAGATTGAGCCTGTTGATTTATACAAGTTTGATCAACCACCGATCTACATCCAGTTCTCCCTTTCACCAGGGGGTTCCACTATGAAGTTGAATACATACACCATGCACACACAATTCACAGCAACTCTTGATTTCACATCCTGAAATAGGAACCTAGAAGATTGAATGTGAAAACACCATTCACCATCCAATTTCTAAACACAATACTACAAACAAAATTAAAAATTCCATCTAATTTCAACACAGCATTTAGGAACGAAATTCCCACAATGTTAATCAAACAAGATCAATGTAAAAGATTAAAGAACGAAAACACATTGATGTGCTGATATAGCTGATATGAGATGAGTTCAAGAAACTCCAATATGAGGGAATTTAGCAGTCAAGAACAAATGTTGAATCACCTTAGTTCATGAAAGAACAAGAGAGGGATATAGCTGTATAGGCTCAGAGGTTTAATCTCAAATGGGTATAGCAGTAAAATCAATATTGAGTTTTTTCTGAAAACTTGAGATTAGAGAATGTGCAGAAGAAAGAAGAGAAAATTCAGAGCAATATCAAATCTGAAAATCAAATCAAAGATTTGGATTTTGACAATTGAAGGAATGAAAAGATATTGTAATTGTTTGTTCTTGTTATTCTGCAAAGAATGATATGGGTTCGAACATATGGCATGGGTCAAAAATATTCGGAGTTAGTTAGACAAAGAATGAGTCTTGGAGATCTTTAAAAATGACAGTTATACTAGATATAATCGATTGCAACAAGGTGTAATCGATTATCCTGTGTATCAGAATATGATTTACACTTACTATCAGATGTTGTAATCAATTGCAGAAGACTTGTAATCGATTGCACACAAGACAGAGACAATTCAAAATATTAGAGATTATTTGGTAATCGATTGCCATAGGATGGTAATCGATTGCAAATGAAACAGAGCAATTTCTAAATCTCAACGATTGTCTTGTAATCGATTGCAGTTTGGTGGTAATCAATTGCAATGGATACAAGGCAATATCTGAACTCTGAAACTAACATTATAATCGATTGCAATAGTTGGTAATCGATTAACCCGATACTAGAGATGGTTTCAAAAATGATTAGGCCATCTGGTAATCGATTCCTACAACTTGTAATCGATTGCAATGACTCAGAATTAGTTCCTAAGAAGTAAATCATCTAGTGATGCTAGAGATACTAGAAAACATCAAGCAAGAATGATATGGCTTAGTCTATAACACACAATACAATGTCATCATCCATACATGTTATGGCATAAAAAGAAAATACTAGACTAAGAGAACGGAAAAGACTTAGGTATGAAGATACCAAAAATCTAAATGAAGAGGCAAGGCGTCAATCTTTAGTCTCCCCCTTTTTGGTTTTGAATACCCAAAACAAAATGTGCTTAAGTCTTTGAAGTGTTCCTGTCTAAAAGGTTTGCTAGATATAAAACTTTGGTTAGCATAAAATAGGACAACAAAGATTAGTAAACTTTCTCCCCCTTTTTGGTTTTCAAATCACCAAAAGATTAAGAATTGAAACAAATATAAATCTTGGAGAAAATAAACTAGTTATATATATATATATATCAAATATAAGCATTGTTCAAATTAACAATAAAATATAAAACATAGCCAAAATAAGAAATGTTCAATAATGCATTAAAGAAAATATGAAATGAAATGCTAAAAGATTAATGAGACATCTTCAGCGTCAATCTTCATCGCCATCAGACTCACTAGGATGCATTGCTTCCAATTTAGCAGAAATCTCATTGAGATTGTAGCGAAGCTCCAAGTAGTGCTCGTTTTCTCTTTTGGAGAGTTCCTCATGTTGTCTGGCAAGCTCTTGCTGTGTCTTCATTATTTGATTTAGCTTGTCTAGCACCGATACCTTGAATGTAGATGCTTGAGGAGGTTGCTCAGCTTGTGCTTCTAGCGATGCGACATGTTGATCATCTTCTTCAACTACTACATGACCTTCTTTGTGTTCCCAACCGTCATCAATTTCCACTAAACCCATTTGATTCAAATGCTTGGCTGAGAGCTTACCTTCAAGTCGTGCAAAATCAGTGAGCACATCATCATTTTTGACACCAAAATGGTCAAGAATACGCGATACTAGAATAGGATAAGCAATTTTGATGTCATTTGGCTTGCTGATTTTCTGCATATGGTCAGTGATAGCGATCTAGTCCACCTGGTAGTTGTTCTTCATCAGAAACAGTAGTAGCAGATCATCTTTTGAGAGGGCTCTGTGATTACTCCCCCGTGGTAGGATAATCCATGAGAGGATGTAGGCTAGCATTCGGTCCTCTATCTTCATTCGTCCAACAAGAAATCTGTTACGAATGGGATCATCAAGATCACGAACCATGTCCCTATAGACTTCTGTTTTGTTGTATTCTATACCATTAATATCCTTTATAGACCTTAACATAGGTTCTATTTCATCATTCACTCTTTCAATGCCTGCAATGGAGAACCATAGCTCCTGATTCATCTGAATATCCTTGCTGTGGACATGGGATTGAATGTACCCAATATCCCCATTGATAATCAGGTTATAGTAGAAAACTTTAACTAGATTAGGATAGTAGGTACCTTTCAATTCAGCCAAGTCAACTAGTCCTTGGTCATCAAGAATGCTATGAAAAGTAAAGCCATGCTAAACCAGCCATTCTTCTCTAAGATAGCGTGGTTTCAGAATCTCTTTCCTTGAGAAATCCTGAGCAAACCCTAGTTCTTCACTTCTAGTGCGGAACCAATCGCAAAGTGGTGGAGGATGTTGTCGAGGAGGAGAGGAGGAGGAGCGAGCACCTGAATGTCAAGGGCGCTTGGTAGGTGCCTCCCGAGGTTGGATGGCCCTTCCATTGCTGTTTTTCCTTTCTCCTATGAGAGCTTTCTCTCAATCCGCTTTTGAATCTGAGCGAAGTTAGGGTGTACGACGTAAGATTTCGTGCGTGGTTGATGTTGAGAGGAGGAGTCAACCATTTAAACTTGAATGCAGAGGTAGGGCACGTTGTGGAAGTTGAGCAGTTTTTTAGAGAGTGGGTCTTCTAAACATGGAGCGAATGAACTGCTGTTATGCCTTTTAATATTCCAAACTATAACATGGCAATCGATTGGCACTTCCTGTAATCAATTGCTATAGAGTTAGAGAGTCTGGATTTGGTCAGTCTGATACTGGTAATCGATTGGCATGGGTTGCAATCAATTAACCCAATGGTTTGAACAGAGTAGTGTGGACAATTTGAATCTGGTAATCGATTGGTGTGGGTTGCAATCAATTAATACGATGGTCTGAGCAGAATGAATTGTGCTATCTGAAGCTGATAATCGATTGATGATTTCTAGTAATCGATTGGATTGTTGACAGAGAGGATCTTGAGGCTTCAGATGTCTCATGGTAATTGATTGGCTTACCTCGCAATCGATTAACCCGTGTTTTTTTGCAAAAGATTTTGAATGCAAAGTGGAATGTAATCGATTGATGCAAATGGTAATCAATTGATGATTATGACAGATCAAAAAATTATGCAAAAAAACAGAGTTATTAGTTTTAAAAGATTTTTGCACAGACACTCAACAGTTATAGAGGAATATTTCACATTCACACAAGGATAGTTGAATGATGTATTTCCTATGGCTAGGTGAGTGAAGACTCACTTATGATGCCAAACTTATTCCTAAGAAAATACATCTTCTCCCTAGGCAAAGGTTTGGTGAAGATATCGGCCAGCTGGAGGTTGGTTTCTACAAATTCTATACTACAATCACCCCGCTGTATATGGTCTCTAATTAAGTGGTGCCTAATCTCGATGTGTTTGGTCCAGGAATGCATGACAGGATTTTTGGTAAGGTTAATGGCACTGGTATTGTCACACATTAAAGGGATGGCTTCTAGCTTCAACCCAAAATCTAAGAGTTGCTGTTTGCGCCAAAGAGATTGAGCATAACAGCTCCCAGTAGCTATGTACTCAGCCTTAGCTGTAGATAAGGCTACACAAGCTTGCTTCTTGCTGTGCCAAGACATAAGACTGTTCCCAAAGAAATGACAAATACCACTTGTGCTTTTTCTATCCATTTTACAGCCTGCAAAGTCTGAATCAAAATAACCTATGAGTGTAGGTTGGACACCCTTGGGGTACCACAAACCTACATCTATGGTTCCTTTAAGGTACTTAAGGATACGTTTTACGGTTGTGAGATGGGATTCCTTAGGGTTGGATTGGTACCTAGCACACATGTAAACGCTGAACGTAATGTTAGGACGACTAGACATAAGATAAAGAAGAGACCCTATCATACCACGATAGAGTGTTTGGTCGACACTTTTACCTCTTTCATCAGCATCCAAATAGCAGTTGGTTGCCATTAGAGTTGATGCTCCTTGCAGTTGTCCATCTTAAACTTCTTGAGTAGATCTTTGCAATACTTGCTTTGGTAGAGGAAGAACCCTTGAGTCATATCTTTGACTTCAAGTCCAAGAAAGTATTTCAGTTCACCCATCATTGACATTTCAAATTCTCCCTACATACCTTCTACAAATTTCTTGCAAAGCATCTCATTAGTGGATCCAAATATAATGTCATCAACATAAATTTGTACTAAAAGTATATCAGATTTGGTATGCTTTATGAAGAGAGTTTTATCTACTTGACCTCTTATAAAATCATGTTCAATTAAGAAGTTGCTTAGCCTTTCATACCATTGCCTTGGGGCTTGTTTGAGGCCGTAGAGTGTTTTCTTGAGACGGTAAATGTGATTTGGACAGGTGGGATTAGTGAAGCCAGGAGGTTGTGACACATACACTTCTTATTCAATATATCCATTCAGAAAAGTGCTCTTCACATCCATTTGAAATAGTTTGAATTCCTTATGGCATGCAAAGGCGACAAGGAGACGGACAACTTCTAATCTTGCAACTGGAGCGTATGTCTCGTCAAAGTCAATTCCCTCTTGCTGATTGTAGCCTTTTGCTACAACTCTGGCATTGTTTCAAGTGATGATTCCTAAAGCATCACTTTTGTTGCGGAACACCCACTTTGTACCTATTATATTTATCTTTGAAGAATGAGGTACAAGCTCCCAAACTTGATTCCGTTTGAATTGATTCAGCTCTTAGTGCATTGCCATCATCCAGAATTCATCAAGGATGGCTTCCTCAATGTTCTTGGGCTCTATTTGCGAAACGAAGGTTGCTACATTGCAAATTTGGTTCATAGAGGATCTGGTTGTGACTCCTTTCTGAATGTCTCCTAGAATATTGTCAATAGAGAGATCTTTTGGCTACTTCCACTCTTTTGGTAGACCATGAATGATTGGAGAGATAGTTGATACACTTGAATCTTCAGTGGAGGTAGATGGAGATGGCCCTTGTGCTTGAGGTTTAGTCAAGTCACTGAAAATGGGTCTTGCATAATCATCAAGAGACACATCTTCTTCCAACTTGGAGTCATACTCATCAAATGCAATGTGTATAGATTCTTCAACAACTAAAGTTATTTTATTATAAACACGATAGGCTTTATTGGACAGAGAATAACCTAAGAATATAGCCTCATCAGCCTTTGGATCAAACTTGCCAAGTGATTCTTTGCCATTGTTTAAAACAAAACACTTATAGCCAAAAACTCGCAAGTGACTGATATTGGGTTTTCTTTCATTGAAAAGTTCATGAGGGGTCTTTTTCAAGATAGGTCTTATTAAAACATGATTCAAAATATAGCAAGCAGTTGACACAGCATCAACCCAAAAGTACTTTGGAAGACCGACTTCGTTTAAAACACCATTTTGTTGTGGTGTTCTTTGAGCAGAAAAGTTGTGCTTAATACCATGATTTTAACAATATTTAGAAAATATTTCATTTTGAAACTCTCCCCCATGGTCACTTCTTAATGAAATAATTGAAAGATTTTTCTCTCTTTGAATTTGTTTGGCAAATTTAATAAAAGACTTTACAACTTCATTCTTATGCTTTAGAAAGTAGGTCCAAGTAAATCTAGAGAAATCATCAACTATAACCAAAGCATAGAGGTTTCCTCCAATACTTATTGTCCTTGAAGGACCAAATAGATCTAAATGTAAGAGCTCAAGAGGTTTAACAGTTGAAACAATGTTTTTAGCTTTGAAAGAATTTTTAGTTTGTTTCCCTCTTTGGGAAGCTTTACATAAGCTCTCTTGTGAATATTTTTTCTTAGGGAGACCAATCACTAGGTCCCTTGAATTGAGCTTGTTGAGATGGTTCATATGTATATGTGCCATAGCCATGAGGTATCAACCTTACTCATGAGGCAATTTTCAAAAGGAATATAATTTTCAAAGTCAAGCACATATACATTCTGAATTCTCTTGCCAACAAGTTTAACATTGCCTTGCTTATCACTAATCAAGAACTTTTGATATGAAACCCCTTGATGAATTTTTGAACAAGCTGTTTTAGGGCACAAAATCAGACTGCGCTTAGGATAATGTCGTAACTCGCAGCCCAGAAGTCCGATTGCGGCGATTCCAAAATGAGGTGAACACTCACGTTCTGAACTACGAAAAAGACTCAAGAAACGCTAAAATTGGACACGTAAAATGTGAGATATGGGCCAGAGAAAAATCGAACAGAAAATACCAAATTGAAATTAAAACGTGAATTCAGAGATGAACAGTGAAAAGGAACAAGAGGGTTACTGGTTTTTAGGGCGCCACAAACCTGGGTTTGATAAGCCAACAAGGAAGATCGCCACAAGAATGTGAATTCTTGATAAGATCAAGGTTCAACCAAGAACCCTAGCAGAGAGATTTTCTCACAAGTCTGAACAAAAATATGATTCTGATTTCTTATTGATCTCCAATTGTTTTAATACATTTCAGCTTAGGAGTTTATGCACTAGACTTAAGCAAACAAAAGAAAAAAACAAAATTCTTAAGGACAAGCGTTTCTGACATGTAGTAGCAGTTAAGAATAACAAATCCTTATAAAAAGACTTGGGTTCTAATCCTACTGTAGCCAATATATATATTATTATTTTTTATATACAGCCACACACTAAAAAGAAAATAACCCCAAAAGCAAATTAAAAGTCTTGTTATTCAGATTGGCTCTTCTCACTCCAAGTGAGCTATGCATGTCAAAACTTTATTCTCCAAGTGTTGGGTTTCAGTAGATTGTTGGGCCTCTAATAGATTAGTCACCACTTGTTCAAGAGCTTCCTTCGCTTTCTGATGGGAAAATCACATGCTTGGTTCGAATTGGATCTTCTAGGATGGAATTCGCGCACCAAGAGCAACCCAGAATGAGTTTTAATTCTCGTTCGTATCTCGGTCTACAGAACTCGGATTGGAGTGATTCCAAATCGAGGAGAAAGATGACGTTCTGAACTGCAATTTAGGATCAAGAAACACTCAAAATGGATACGTAAAACGTACAGAACGAACCTGGGAAAAATGGGGCTGGAGGCACAATGCGAGAAATGCGAAAACGAACAAAAACACAAATTGGGACAGAACGAACAACGGGGTAGGCGCCACAAACAATGAGGTTTGATAAGCCTAGGGGATCGCCACAAGAATTGAGGGAATTCTTGATAAGATCAATTGGTTCAAGGAAGAACCCTAGCAGAGACAATTCTCACTTTTTGACAAAACAATCGGAATCTGCATTTTCATTCGGTTCCAAATGATTTATACAAATTTGTTCTCAACAAAATAAGAGAAATGTAAAATCCCAACATTACAAGCATAGCTAATATGTCCTAGTGGTTAAGGCGAGGCAAAGTTTAGTTTGAGGTCAACGGCTCAAAATTGGCTGCAAGCACTTTAACATTATTATTTTTTTAATTAAATGACTAAGTTTGTAAGTGGGCCTTCATTCCAAGCAATCAACAGACAGGACTAGCAACTCTCCCTTGTGGGCCTCCAAGTGTTGGGCCTCTCCTTGCATTTGAACTGCCCTCAGAATAGTCACCATATTTTCCAAAGCTTCTTGGGCCTTTTTAGCTCTTGCTCTTGTCATGGGCCCTCCTATGCCTTGTATCGGGTCTTGGGCTTCCATCTGGTCATGGGCTTGGGCTTTGATGTCCACATCACTTTCCTAGCTCTTGCCGTTGTCATGGGTCCCCCAAGTCCTCCAAGTGCCTCATTTTCTTTGTCCCTATCTGTGTTCCCATCATCCCCTCCCTCTTGAAGAGGATTTGTCCTCAAATCCAAGGCCTCATCACCTGCATCAAAAAGAGACAAATCAGAAACATTAAAAGTGGCACTTATATTATACTCACCAGGCAAATCAATCTTGTAAGCATTGTCATTTATCCTCTCCAACACTTGAAATGGACCATCCCCTCTAGGTTGGAGTTTAGACTTTGTTCAGGGAACCTTTCCTTTCTCATGTGTACCCAAACCCAATCACCAGGTTCGAGTACAACTCTCCGTCTTCCCTTATTAGCTTGCTTGGCATAACTCTCAATCTTCTTTTCAATTTGAGCTTTCACACGCTCATGCAGTTTCCTCACATAATCAGCCTTAGCCTGTGCATCCTTATGCTTAAAAACAGAAATATTAGGCATAGGCAATAAGTCAAGTGGTGTCATAGGATTAAATCCATACACAATTTCAAATGGTGAACAATTAGTTGTACTATGGACAGCCCTATTATATGCAAATTCTACATGAGGTAGACATTCTTCCCAAGATTTAAGATTTTTCTTTAAAATAGTTCTCAAGCAAAGTGCCTAAAGTTCTATTCACTACCTCGGTTTGCCCATCGGTTTGTGGGTGACAAGTAGTAGAGAAAAGTAATTTAGTACCAAGCTTACCCCACAACGTTTTCCAAAAATGACTTAGGAACTTGGTGTCCCTATCACTCACAATGCTTCTAGGCAGTCCATGGAGTCTCACCACTTCCCTGAAAAATAAGTCAGCTACATGGCAAGCATCATCAACCTTTTTACAAGGAATAAAATGCGCCATTTTTGAGAACCTGTCAACAACCACAAAAATAGAATCCTTGTCATTCTTTGTTCTAGGCAATCCCAAAACAAAGTCCATAGATATATCAATCCAAGGAAAATTAGGAACAGGCAAAGGAGTATATAAACCATGTGGCATCACCTTTGATTTTGCCTTTTTACAAACAATGCAATGCTCACAATATTTATGCACATCATGTTTCATATAGGGCCAATAGAAATGCTCATGCAATGTTTCTAAAGTCTTTTGTACCCCCAAATGCCCCATCAAACCACCTTCATGTGCCTCTTTCACCAACAAATTCCTTATGGAACACTTAGGCACACACAATCTTCTCTCCTTAAACAGATAATCATTATGCCTATAGTAACCATTTTGAGACACTTTTTCACAAGCAGCATATATCTCAGAAAATTCAGCATCCTGCAAATACATTTCTCTCAATGGCTCAAGTCCAAAAATTTTAGTTTCAAGAGTAGAAAGTAATGCATGCCTTCTAGATAATGCATCAGCAACAATATTCCCTTTTCCCTTTTTATGTTTTATGACATATGGGAATTGTTCTAGAAACTCAACCCATTTTGCATGCCGCTTGTTCAGCTTGCCTTGTCCTTTCAAATATTTAAGGGACTCATGATCACTATGAATGACAAATTCTTTGGGCAACAGATAATGCTGCCAAGTTCTCAAAGCACGCACTAAGGCATACAACTCCTTATCATAAGTGGAATAGTTTAGGGCAGCCCCATTTAACTTCTCACTAAAATAAGCAATTGGATGCCCCTCTTGCATCAAAACAGCCCCAATACCCACATTAGATGCATCACATTCAATTTCAAAAGATTTTGCAAAATTTGGTAATGCAAGAATGGGGGCATTAGTTAACTTGATGCTTAAGTGCAGCAAACGCTTGTTCTTGTTTTTCACCCCACTTGAAGCCAACATGCTTTTTAACTATTTCATTAAGAGGTGCAGCCAAGGTACTAAAGTCCCTAACAAACCTCCTATAGAAACTAGCTAAACCATGAAAGCTCCTAACTTCACTCACGGTTTTTGGTGTAGGCCATTCTTGGATGGCCTTAACCTTTTCCGCATCTACCTGTACTCCCTTAGCACTCACCACAAATCCTAGAAATACAACATGATCAGTGCAAAAATGCATTTTTCAAGATTTGCAAATAATTTTTCCTTTCTAAGCACATTCAAGACAACACTCACATGTTCAATATGCAAATCAAGACTAGTGCTATAAATCGGAATATCATCAAAATACACCACAACAAACTTGCCTAAAAATTCCCTTAAGACATGGTTCATTAATCTCATAAAAGTGCTTGGGGCATTAGTTAGCCCAAAGGGCATCACCAGCCACTCATATAAACCATACTTAGTTTTAAAGGCAGTTTTCCATTCATCCCCTTCCCTTATCCTAATTTGATGATACCCACTTTTTAAATCAATTTTAGAAAATATGCAAGCACCATGTAGCTCATCAAGAAGATCATCTAACCTGGGAATAGGATGTCTGTACTTGATCGTGATGTTATTAATAGCCCTGCAGTCAATGCACATCCTCCAAGTACCATCCTTCTTAGGTACTAAAATCACTGGAACAAAGACACGGACTCATGCTCTCTTGCACCCATCCTTTGTTCATCAATTCTTCAACTTGCCTTTGAATTTCTTTGGCCTCTTGAGGGTTGCTTCTATATGCAGGCCGATTGGGCAATGAAGCTCCGGGGACAAGGTCAATGTGATGCTCAATTCCCCTCAAAGGTGGTAATCCCATTGGAACCTCCTTTGGAAACACATCCTTGTATTCCTGCAAAAGAAATTCAACACTAGCAAGGACAGCAATTTCATTAGAGTTATTAGCAACATGCATATTATTTTTGCAATACAACAAGTACAATGGCTTGTTGGTGAGCAGCATCCTCTTCACCTCACTCTCTTTTGCTAGACAACTCATTTTGCTCTCAAGTGTTTCACTCCTTCCCACAAGTGTTTCACTCTTTTTCTTTCCACTCTTTTTATGTGTTTCACTCATTTCTCTTTTCTCTTGCACTCTCTTTTCTCTCAATTTTACCTGGTCCTCACACACCTCTCTAGGAGATAATGGTTTGAGAGTAATTTTCTTCTCATTGTGCATGAAAGAGATTTTATTTGTGAACCCATCATGAATTGCCTTGGTATCATATTGCCATGGCCTCCCTAAGAGGATATGGGTTGCCTCCATTGGGACCACATCACACAACACCTTTTCACTATATTGTCCTATGGAAAGGCACACCTCCACTTGCTTGCTGACGATCATCTCCCCATCTTCACTCAGCCATTGAAGTTTGTATGGCCTAGGATGCGGTTTAGTCTCCAAATTTAATTTGGACACTAATCTAGAGCTAGCCACATTAGTACAGCTTCCACCATCAACTATCAACGAACAAAGTTTCCCATTGATTGAACATCTAGTGTGAAAAATGTTCTCTCTTTGGGAATGATCTAGGGCTTGCATCCGACTTCCCATCAACCTCCTAACCATCAACAAGTCACCCCCCATTGCTTCCACTTCTATTTCTTCCTCTTCCTCTTCCTCTTCTTCACTGGCTGAAGACTCACTAGTGATTTCTCCATTCTCCTTCAGGACCATTGTTCTCTTAGTTGGACACTCAGAGGCATAGTGCCCTTTTCCCAAACACCTGAAGCATTTTACATCTCTAGACTTGGTTTTTGGAGGTGATGCGCGAGACCTCATTGGTGACTTTCTGTGTGAGGAAGCCATTGCTGGACTAGATGAAGAAGATCCTTTATCACTCTTGGACCTATCCCTCCAATGGTTGTTGTTGAAATTGGAAGAACTTTTTTTCATGGCCCCTTTTCTTTTGAGTTGTTGTTCTACCAGTACAACTTTGTGAAATAAATCTTCCAACTCAATATACTCTTGCAGCTCAACAACATCTCTAATTTCATTGTTCAACCCACCCAAAAACCGAGCCATAGTTACTTCATTGTCTTCATTAATTTTGGCCCGAATCATAGTCACTTCCATGTCTTTGAAATACTCTTCAACACTCCTATTGCCTTGATTTAATTTCTGAAGTTTCAGCTGCAAATCCCTATTGTAACTAGCTGGTACGTATCTCTTCCTCATGATGCTCCTCATCTCAGCCCAAGTGTCTACCATTGGTTCTTCATTTCTCAGCCTCTCCCTTTGATACTTGTTCCACCAAATAAGCGCATAATCAAAAAATTCAGCTGCTGCCATCTTAACCTTTTGCTCCTCGGTGTAATTGTTACAAGAAAACACATGCTCAATCTTCAACTCCCACTCCAAATATGCCTCTGGGTCTCCTTTTCCTCTGAAAGGTGGAATGTTTAGCTTGATCCCTTCAAGTCTATTTTGTCTTTGCTCACCGTCATTATCTCTTCTTCTATAATTTCTCCTTCCATCTACAGCAGGCCAACCTTCATTACGAGGACCTTGATTCTCCAACAACTCTATTCTTGCATACATCTCCTCGGAGTGCTCTCTCAAAGCATTCTTTGCATTTGAGCAGTGAGAGCTTCAATTAGCAGTCTATTTGCTCCATCATGAGGAGGAGGAGAGCCATTACCACCTGTTCCGACATATTCAAAATAACAAGTAACAAACAGATAATATGAAAATAGGACCTCACCACTCTTCTCACGTGTTTACACTCTTAAGATGAACACTCGTGTATATCACTCTTGATGGCTGTTTTTTTTTTTTTTTTATGATGTATCTCTCTTGCCTTTTACCACTCTCTCCCTCACTTAAGGTTCTTACTTGAATCAGCCAATCTATTTCAAGAATCACTTTCACATGGCGAACAGAGTTTTAACACAAGTGGTAAAGAACAATTTTACCACTAACACTCACAAGAATGACAAAACAAGAGATACTATGAAGAAAACAGAACAACCAAGACACTTTTGAGTTTAGGACAGCAAAATAACAAAAAACAAAAACCCACAAATTAGGCTGAAGCAACTGGAACTGATTATATATAAGTCCTCTATGTCCAGAATTCAACAAGGCAACAATTCATATATACTAAACACCAATTCACAATTACTCCATCTTCACTTCCTTTTTTTTTTTTTTTTTTTTCAAACCTTGCTGCAGAATTTTTTTTTTTTTTTTGTGTTGATGCAGAAAAATAGTGAAACAAAATAATTCAACACCAGTTGCAGAACTAGGGCACAACAAAACAAGTAATTTGGAAACAAGTGCACAAAAACAGGAAAAAGGAAACTGGTGCACTAAATCAGGATTAACAGAAGCAGACACAAAACTTACTAGAATTAACGCAATCAAACTAGAATCCAAACATTAATATGAAATTGATTCTAAATCAAGCTCTGATACCAAATGATACGAAACCCCTTGATGAATTTTTGAACAAGCTGTTTTAGGGCACAAAATCAGACTGCGCTTAGGATAATGTCGTAACTCGCAGCCCAGAAGTCCGATTGCGGCGATTCCAAAATGAGGTGAACACTCACGTTCTGAACTACGAAAAAGACTCAAGAAATGCTAAAATTGGACACGTAAAATGTGAGATATGGGCCAGAGAAAAATCGAACAGAAAATACCAAATTGAAATTAGAACGTGAATTCAGAGATGAACAGTGAAAAGGAACAAGAGGGTTACTGGTTTTTAGGGCGCCACAAACCTGGGTTTGATAAGCCAACAAGGAAGATCGCCACAAGAATGTGAATTCTTGATAAGATCAAGGTTCAACCAAGAACCCTAGCAGAGAGATTTTCTCACAAGTCTGAACAAAAATATGATTCTGATTTCTTATTGATCTCCAATTGTTTTAATACATTTCAGCTTAGGAGTTTATGCACTAGACTTAAGCAAACAAAAGAAAAAAACAAAATTCTTAAGGACAAGCGTTTCTGACATGTAGTAGCAGTTAAGAATAACAAATCCTTATAAAAAGACTTGGGTTCTAATCCTACTGTAGCCAATATATATATTATTATTTTTTATATACAACCACACACTAAAAAGAAAATAACCCCAAAAGCAAATTAAAAGTCTTGTTATTCAGATTGGCTCTTCTCACTCCAAGTGAGCTATGCATGTCAAAACTTTATTCTCCAAGTGTTGGGTTTCAGCAGATTGTTGGGCCTCTAATAGATTAGTCACCACTTGTTCAAGAGCTTTCTTCGCTTTCCTAGCTCTTGCCCTTGTCATGGGTCCTCCAAGTGCCTCATTTTCTTTGTCCCTATCTGTGTTCCCATCAACTTTGAATGATCAAAAGATACTCCATACCCTTTGTCACAAAGTTGACTATTGCTAAGAAGGTTATGCTTTAACCCATCAACAAACAAGACCTTTTCAATTATAGTTAAGGAGAAGTTACCTATCTTACCTTCACCTGAAATTCTCCCTTTGTTGTTGTCTCCATAAGTGACCCAGCCACCTAGTTTCTTAGTGAGAGTGACAAATTTCCTCTTGTCACTTGTCATATGCCTTGAACAGCCGCTATCAAGATACCATTGTGATTCCATGGCTTTCACGCATACCTACAAAACAGATTAGGTGTTGGTCTTAGATACCCAGATTTTCTTGGGTCCTTTTTTATTAGTGTTGACATGAGTAACCTTTGGAATCCATTCAAATTTCCCTTTAGGTACTCCATGTTTCTTAATGATGCAATTATTTGAAGTATGTCCTTTATGCATGCAGTAATTGCAAATAACAAATGATACTTGGGATGACTTTACAAAGTTTCTAAAAGGTTTTTCATTTAAGCCATTCGTAAATCCAATCCCAATTTTGTTAAGAGCTCTTTTTTGCAATCTTAGCAAAGCATCAAGATTATCTCTTCCAGTTGTGAACTTTGCTAAAGTTTTCAAAAGATATTCATTTTTCAATTTTAAATCATTGCAAAGCTCACATGGAATTGAATGACTTGTAGAAGCAATGTTGGCTTTGCAAAAGGAATGTTCAAAATCAAGTTATTCCTTTTCAGATTTAACCTCTGAAAGATCCTTTTCCATTTGAGCCAATTTTTCTACATGCCATTTAATTTTTCCTTTGAGAAGACTATTTTCTTTGGCTAGGCATTTGGACTCTTCAACTAATTCATTGAAAGCATTATGCAATTCAGAATTATCTTCAATATCGGAATTTGTTTCAGTTTCCCAATCTAAAGAAGATTCATGATTTGAAATACTTACATTGCTTTCTTTATCCGATTCTTCATTAGCCATCAAGCATATGTTGGCTTCTTCACTTTCAAAACTGTCGGATGAAGTGGTGGATGCATTGTCTTCCCAAGCTATGTATGTTATCTTTTTCTTTTGAGTTTCCTTTGAATTTCTTTCTTTCTTCACTATGCTTCTTTTTTATGTCTGGACAGTCAGCCTTGATGTGTCCTGGTTTACCACATTCGAAGCATATGTAATTGTTTGAGGATACTTCGCCTTTCTTCACCATCTTCTTGGTAGGGTATCCTTTGCTTTTGTTGGTTCTGAAATCCTTCTTCTTCTTCAAAAACTTTTTGAATTTTCTTACAATGAGAGTTAAGTTTTCTGAATCTGAATTGGTTTCTTCATCATGATCATCGTTGCTTTGGTCTGACTGATGTTTTTCAGCTTTCAAAGCTATCCCTTTCATCTTCTTTTCTTTATGCTCTTCTTCGTTCATCTGGGTCATATCCATTTCGTGTTCTGTCAACTTTCCAAACAACTCAACACTCGTCATGGTGGCCAAGTCTCGTGTCTTTGAAATTGCTGTGACCTTTGGCTGCCATGTTCTGTTCATGTTCTTTAGGATTTTGACATTCATCTCCTCATCTTCGAACATTTTTTCGAGGCCTTTCAGATGGTTTACTATATGAGTAAATCGCATTTGAAAGCTGGATATGGATTCGCCAGGTAGCATCCGAAATGTCTCATATTCTTGTATGAGTGTATTATTCCTTGAGCGTCTTACTTCTAGAGTGCATTCATGGGTTACCTCTATCGTATCCCAGATTTTCTTAACGGTAGAGCAAGCTGAAATCCTGAAAAACTCATCAGAAATTAAAGCTGAGTGTAATATGTTCATGGCTCTTAGATCATAGTTAGCTTTTTTTGTTTCTAATTCAGTCTAATCATCAACTGGTTTTATAATGGTTTTTCCATCATTAATAACGGTTGGAAGCGTAGGTCCGTTGATTACCGCCTGCCAGACACCTCGATCAATTGACTTCATGAAACTTTTCATGCGGACTTTCCAAAACAGATAGTTATCTTTGCAGAAAAGGGGAGGCCGATTGATTGAGCCACCTTCAGCAAATGGTAATCGATTTCCGGCCATATTACAAATCCTTGATTAAAAAACAAGAACCAACTCTTGATACCAATTGTTAGGATCAGCTGGGTAATCAATCAAGAGGGGGGGGGGGGTGAATTGATTTAACATAAAGTGACAGATTCTTCTCCTTAAAAAGATTTTTCACCACTACTCTTGAGGTTTCAATAAAAGCTTTTTCAGAGAATGTTATATTGATTGAATAAACCATAAAAACAACCTCAGCTTAAGATAGAAATGATTTAGAACAAATTATCTTGATAAAAATCAAATGCTAAATTATCTTTCCCTTCTTGATCTCAGGGTCAATGTCAGCCATGGTGGAGCTATTCGTGTCCGTGGTGGTCTCAGGTTGTGGCTCCTCATGGTGCTCATTAGAAGCTTAAGAGGGTGAGAATGGTTGCTGAGAAGAAGAGCCCTTGGAAGGTGTTTAGGGTTTCTGAGAGGTTTAGTTGCAAAGAAGGCAATGGAAGAGATGAGAGGTTTGAAAGCTTGGAGAGTAAGTTTGAGAAATGGTAGGCTTGCAAAGGCTATGAGTAGGAATTAAATATGATGGTACGGTTAAGAATGATTGAAATGACACATTAAGAAAACATTAAATGTGCGTTTTGGGCTTTAAATGACTCAAAACCCAATAAATGCTTAAGTTACAAAAAAAAACGTTTTAAATTCCACATGGTCTGCTCATATTTTGAGCACAAAACACGTGGCATGCACCTGCTCCATTTAAGTAATACGCCAGACGATGTGTCCTTAGATTACTAATGGTCAGCAGATAGTCATAAAACATTAAGTCACACAGACCATCCCAATCTTTTCTCTCAAAAAGATTAACCTGTCTTCAGTAAGGGGTTTTGTAAAAATATCAGCAAGCTGATCATCTATCTTGACAACTTCCAAATTAATGGTCCCCTTCTGAACATGGTCTCTTATGAAATGATGTTTTTATTTCTATATGCTTGGCTCTAGAGTCACAGAAGATAGGAATGTTACTCTCAAATATGTTGTAGTCTTCAAGTTGATTCTTGATCCACAAGATTTGAGAGCAACAACTTGCAGCTGAGATATATTCTGCTTTTGCTGTTGATAATGCTATTGTCCCTTGCTTCTTGCTGAGCCATAACACCATGTTGCCTCCAATAAAGTGGCAACCTCCACTAGTGTTTTTTCTTTCAATTTGATCTCCAGCATAGTTAGCATCACAATGGCCTGTCAATTTATATTTTTCTGCCTTTTAAACCAATGACCAAGATTAGGCGTTCCAAGCAAGTATCTGTGAATTCTCTTAACAGTAGATAAGTGTACTTCCCTTGGATCAGACTGAAATCTAAAGTAGAGGCAAACACTGAACATTATGTTTGGTCTGGATGCAGTCAAGTATAGTAGAGACCCAATCATTCCTTTGAATTGAGTGACATCTACCTTCTTTGAATCTTCATCAAGTTCAAGTGATGTGGTTGGATGCATTGGAGTTTTCATTACTTTGGCATCATCCATCTTGAATTTCTTCAAGAGTTCTTTCGCATACTTGGTTTGATGTATGTATATTCCCTTGTTGGTTTACTTGATCTGCAGTCTTAGGAAGAATTTTAGTTCTCCTATCATACTCATTTCAAATTCAATCTGCATCAAAGTGGAAAACTCCTCATAGAGTTTTTCATTAGTAGCACCAAATATAAAATCATCAACATAAATTTGGACTATAATGAAATTAGAGGAGTAGTTTTTACGAAACAAAGTGGTATCTATCTTTCCTCTTATAAAATCATGTTCAATTAAAAATGAACTCAATTTTTCATACCATGCTCTTGGAGTTTGTTTAAGACCATACAAAACTTTGTTTAATCTAAATACATGGTATGGAAATATAGTACTCTCAAACCCAGGGGATTGTTTTACATAAACTTCTTCTTTGATTATACCATTGAGGAATGCACATTTTACATCCATTTGATAGAGTCTCATATTTCTATGAGCAGCAAATGAAAGTAAAATCCTAATTGCCTCAAGTCTAGCTACAGGAGCGTATGTCTCTGTATAGTCAATACCTTCCTGTTGTGAGTAACCTTTGGCCACTAATCTAGCCTTGTTCCTCACAACCTTACCATTCTCATCTAACTTGTTTCAGAACACCCACTTTGCACCAACAACTTCCTTATTATCTGGCAGCTTCACAAGTTTCCAAACATCGTTCTTTTGAAATTGGTCTAGTTCCTCTTGCATTGCTTGGATCCAGCTCTTGTCTTCCATGGCATCATCAATGTGCTTTGGTTCTATTTCAAACAATAGAGCTATTTGTTGGAAGGATGATCTCATTTTTACGGGAGCCTCTACTTCTCCAATGATCTGGGAAGGAGGATGGTTCTTGATCATCATTTTGTTGTTGCTTTGTGGTTCTCTAATTTCTTCATCATCACCTGAGATGGTCTGTTGTCGAGCAGATGATGGTGTGGCGGACATAGATGATGCTGTGACAGACGCAGAGGATGTGCCTTCAGACAATGGTCTAGTCCTCGTTACTACTTCATCTAGTCTGATATCTACAAATAAATCTACTAACTATAATAGTTTCCTATCAAGTTGAGTGTCATTAAACCTTACATGAATATCTTCTTCAACATTTCTGGTTCCAGAGTTAAATATCCTGTACTCCTTTAATGTTTTAGAGTATCCAAGTAATATACCTATATCACACTTCAAATCAAACTTACCCAAATTGTCTTCTGTTCTAAGAATGAAACATTGACATCCAAAAGAATGGAAGTATGATATGTTGGGTTTCCTTCCTTTCCATAGTTCATATGGAGTCTTTTTAAGGATAGGCCTAATATAAATTCTGTTTTGTAAGTAACAGGAAGTATTTATAGCTTCTGCCCAGAAGTGCTTAGGAGTTGAGTTATCATTCAACATGGTTCTAGCCATTTCTTGCAATGACTTGTTCTTCCTCTCAACAACACCATTTTGCTGTGGTGTTCTAGGTGTTGAGAAGTTGTGAAGAATTCCATTTTCTTCATTGAACCTCTAAAAACTTTCATTTTCAAACTCTCCTTCATGGTCACTTTTAATAGAAGTTATACATACACCTTTTTCATTTTAAACACATTTGCATAATTTATAGAATGCCTTAAAAGCCTCATCCTTGTGAGTGAGGAATATAACCCATGTCCATCTAGAATATTCATCAACTATTACTAGTCCATATTTTTTCCTTTTTAGAGAGGCTGTTTTGGTTGGACCAAATAGATCAATATGTAACAACTCTAATGGTCTAAAAGTGGAAACAATATTTTTACTTTTAAAAGAGGTTTTCACTTGTTTCCCTTTCTGACATGCCTCACAAAGTAAGTCATCTTTATATGACCTAGTTGGCAGTCCTCTTACGAGACTGTATCTCTGCAGTTTTGAGATTAATCTCAAACTTGCATGGCCAAGCTTTTTATGCCATAACCAGTGACTTTCTTTGACAGACAATAAGCATGATGCATTTTGATCCTTCAGTTCACCAAATTTAATCTTGTAAAGATTGCCTTGTCCCTTAGCAGAGAAGAGATGTGAACCAGCAGAGTCTTTAACTATGCATGACTCTTTGTTGAAGGAAACATCATATCCACTATCGCAAAATTGACTTATGCTCAACAGATTGTGTTTTAGTCCATCAACAAATAAAACATTCTTTATAGAGAGACTAGGAGGGATACCTACTTTACCTATACCCTTATCTTTCCTTTGTGATTACCTCCGAAAGTGACTATACCACCATGCATTGGTGTCAAGCTTAGGAACATAGACTTTATGCCCATCATGTGATGTGAGCAACCACTCTCCAGGTACCACAACTGGTGTTTCTTTCCTGCCATCAAGGATATCTGCAATCAGGAATTATTTTGCTCTTAGGTACCCAAATTCTTCTGGGTCCTTTCGTGTTAGTCTTAGAGGCAGATGATTTACTTCTTGTAGGCAATTTCTTGCTTTTGGACTTCATATGTCCAAGGCTGGATTTTCCATGTGAATGTTTGTTGTATGAAATAATTTTCTTTAAATTTTCAATCCCACTAACAAATTTGCTTAAAGTGCTCTTGAGAGATGCAACTTCTTTGCGTAGCTGAGCAATTTCAGCTTCATCTTTACTTAAGGTTCTCACCTTGTTGAATTCATCAGTTTCTTTAATCAATTCATTCAATTGCCTTCTATGTTGTTCTTTTTCTATCCAAAGTTCACTTTTTCTTTTAATTAAGAATTGGTGATCTATGGTTAGTTTTGGAAAATCTTCAATTAGAGCATTACTAGTTGTGACTAATGTGGAACATTTGTCAGATAGCTCAGCAAATGAAATCTCAAGTTCTTCATGCTCTTTTGAAAGTTTTTAAATTTCTTTTTCATAGATAGATAGGCTTTTGAAAGAATAGATGATTTAGAAAGAAGTTCTTGATAAGCTTCTTGGAGAGAGAGAAGGCCATTTAGATCTACCTCATTTTCTTCCTCGTCTGAAGCTTCAGACGCAGACTCTGAAGTGTTGTTATCTATCATCAAACCTTGCTCATTGTCTGGTGCATCTTCTTCACCAGACGCAAACGATGAAATGGTTGCGTTTGCCATCAAACAAAGGTTGGCTTCTTCATCTAATGCCTCTGATCCTTCTTCGTCTGTCGAGTCTTTTAGATCTTCCCATGTAGACATTAGGACTTTCTTTCTAGGAAATCTTTTCTTGACTCTTTCTTTACATTTGCTAAGCTTTGGACATTCAGATTTGAAATGTCCTGGCTTCTTGCATTCGTAACAGACAACAAGATTCTTCTCCTTCTTCTCATGGTCTACTGGGAACTTCTTGTTGAAGTTCTTCCACCTCAAATCTCCTTTCTTCCTCCACATTTTGTGGATTCTTCTAGAGATAAACGAGAGTTCATCATCTTCACTTGAGTCCTCTTCACTTGAGGATGTGATTTTAAAGCTTTAGAGGTTTGTCCCTTGGATGGTCTGGTGATTGGCTCTTGGATGATGATGATTCCACTTATGTGGTTTGCATGGGCTTTTGAGCCTTCAGAGCCAGAGACTTGCCCTTTTTTTGTTTGGCATCTCCTTGCAGCTCTTGCTCATGCCCACGAGCTCTTCAAGAGGAAGAAAGTCTAGGTTCTTTGATTCCCTTATAGTTGTGACCTAAGGTCTCCACTGTCTGGGCAAGCTGTGAAGAATTTTGTCAATATGCTCGAAGTTCTTGAAACTTTTACCAAGGTTTCGAAGCTCATTTAAGATAGTTTGAAATCTAGACATCACAACAACAATGGTTTCATCTTCTTCCATAGTAAAGAGTTCGTATTCTCTGGTTAGAACACTTACTTTATTTCATTTTACCTGAGTGGACCATTCATAAGTCATTATGAATGTGTCCCATATGTCTTTGGCAAATTTGAACTAACTGATCTTTTTGTGTTCAATTTCTGAGATGCATGCATGAATAACATTTCTTGCTTTGGAGTTGAGAACGAATCTTTGCTTTTGTTCTTCTATCTAGTGTTCTCTTGGAATCTCATTTTCTCCATCATCAACTGGAATGTAGTTTCCATTTTCTACAACATCCATCATATCTATATGCCATGACTCAAAGAATGTTTCCATTCTTTGTTTCCAATAGGCGAAGTTTTCTCCTTTGAAAACTGGAGGCTTGTGGATGGATTGACTTCCCTTCTCCATTCTTGTATAGGATCTTTAGCTCTATATTTGTGAAGATAGCTATTGCCTTTAGAGGTATACGAAAGTTTAAACAAGCAAATATATATTTTCAAGGCAAAGCTTTTAGAAACCTTCGAAAGTGCACAACATGCAAGATGAACAAATGTGAACACAAGACAGCAAAGGTAGAATGCTTGTTTTAAACTAGTTCACTCCAACTGAGCTATGTCTAGTTCTCCTTTAACGACTGTTAAATGGTTCCACTATAATTAACTAATTACAAAATAAGTATTTTTCATTGCCACTCCTCGCTACAAGTATTCTCTATGCCACTACTGGAAACTAGTATTCTAAACCACTACTAGTTACAAGTATGAATCTCCCCTTGAGATTATACTTCCCAAGTATTCTTTGATCACTAAGCCACTCCTGGCTTTCAATTCAAATACAGAAAATATGATTCAAATAGCTCTCAAAGAGAGGATATGAAAATAGATTTGAATCTAAAGGAGCTTTATAGAATATGGAATTTTTCTTTTCCCTCAACTCTTGTTCCTCACTGGGTGCTAGCTTTTCTCAGAATGCTTTTCTTGCTTGTGCTTGTTTACTAGTTTTTCATACTGTACATTTGTTCATTCCTTTTCTCCTCGTAGCATGGAAACATCTTTATATAGTAGAGCTTCATGAATTTGAACGTTGAAGAAGAAAGGTTTTCGTTGTCTCACAATTGAGTGCTGAAGTTTAGAGCCATCAAAATGGCTCGGCCCGTCCCAACCCGACCTTGGCCCACAGGGCCAAAATTTTTAAAAAAAATCCCACAAGGCCAAAAGATCCATATAAAAAGCCCGCAGGGCCAAAAAGCCCCATTAGGCCCTATGGGCTAGGGTTGGCCTGCAGGCCTTAAATTCTAACAATTTAACATTTTTTTAAATAATAAGTTTGGTTTATGGCTTTATTGACTACCTACCTCACTCATATAATTTTGATCAATACTTAAATAATATAAAATAACAACTAAAATTAAGAACTTCATCAAAATTTTATATTTAGGATAAAAAGTGTCAAATTCAATAAACAAACTTCATCCAAAATAAGTACATGATAGTCCTCCATCCAAAATAATTAAAAGCTAATTAAGTCAATCTTTCCTTCTCACATGAGCCATATCAAATAACTCCATCTCCATCTTCATGCATATGGGACTCTATTATTGTTGTTGTCTCATCTTCATCTAAAACTCAACCAAATGAAATATAATAAGACAATTAAACAAGATAACATTAGAAAAAAAAAAAACAAAAAAAAAACAAAGGATTACCACTCAAATATTTAGAAAAGTCCTGCAACCAATTCCTACTGCAAATAAGCATTTAAACATGTTTAGGAAGAGTAGAACTTCTATATTTTGTCAAAACACATCCACCAATGCTAAAAGCAGACTCCAATGCCACTATGGTAATAGGAACACTAAGCACATCCCGAGCTAGTATAAAGAGTGTAGGAAACTTTTTCTCATTAACCTTCCAATAATGAAGCACATCAAAATACTCATAGCCATCATACTCCACTTGAGGTTCCTCCAAATACACATCATACTCACTTTTACCAGTGGTGGATTTAACTTCAATTTGACGCATTTTATGGTCTTGTAGTATATAATATATCAATTATATAAAAATAAAAAAAAGAAAATAATAAACAAGGTATTGTAAGAAAGTTACATAATAAATCTTTGGTCTCTTAGCCTTATTTTTCTCTGAATCTGACTTACATAGTGAAATAGATTGAATGGGTGATTGAGAAAGAGAAATACTAGAGATAGGAAAATTCTCTGCATATTCACTATAAAGTTTCTCAAGCTTTTTCTTCAGATTTTCTACCTTTTCTTCCACTGTTTCTAGATTAAGTTTCTTGTAGCAATAAGTTAGAAAATGAGTTTTCAATGTTGGGTCAAGAATAGCTCCAAAAGCTAGCAAGTCACTATAATCCTTCCAATATTTATCAAACTTTTCATTTTTCATCCTCAAAGACATTTTTCTTATAACATCATTATCATTATTCATATTATCAACCAAGAGGGACTCAATGACGGTTGGGAACACAAAGAAGGTCATGTAGCAATTGAAGAAGATGATCAACATGTCGCACCGCCAGAAGCACAAGCTTAGCAACCTCCTCAAGCATCTACATTCGAGGTATCGGTGCTGGACAAGCTAAATCAGATAATGAAGACACAGCAAGAGCTCGCTAGACAACATGAGGAACTCTCCAAAAGAGAAAACGAGCACTACCTGGAGCTTCGCTACAATCTCAATGAGATTTTTGCTAAATTGGAAGCATTGCATCCTAGTGACTCTGATGGCGATGAAGATTGACGCTGAAGATGTCTCATTAATCTTTTAGCATTTCATTTCATATTTTCTTTACTACATTATTGAACATTTCATATTTTGGTTATGTTTTATATTTTATTGTTAATCTGAACAATGCTTATATTTGATATATATATATATATATATATATATATATATATATATATATATATATATATATAACTCGTTTAATTTCTCCAAGATTTATATTTGTTTCAATTCTTAACCTTTTGGTGATTTGAAAATCAAAAAGGGGGAGAAAGTTTAGAAAGTCTATTAATCTTTGTTATCTTGTTTTATGCTAACCAAATTTTTATATCTAGCAAACCTTTTAAACAAGAACACTTCAAAGACTTAAGCACATTTTTTTTGGGTATTCAAAACAAAAAAGGGGGAGACTGAAGATTGACGCCTCGCCTCTTCATTTATATTTTTGGTATCTTCATACCCTAAGTCTTTTTCGTTCTCTTAGTCTAGTATTTTCTTTTTATGCCATAACATGTATGGATGATGGCATTATATTGTTTGTTATAGGCTAAGCTATATCATTCTTGTTTCATGTTTTGATTTTCCCTGTTTTCTATTATCTCTAACATCACTAGATGATTTACTTCTTAGGAACTAATTCTGAGTGATTGCAATCGATTACAAGTTGTAAGAATCGATTACCAAATGGCCTAATTTGTTTTGAAACCATCTTTGGTATCGGGTTAATCGATTACCAACCATTGCAATCGATTACAATGTTAGTTTCAGAGTTCAAATATTGCCCTGTATCCATTGCAATCGATTACCACCAAACTACAATTGATTACAAGACAATCTCTAAGATTTAGAAATTGCTCTGTTTCATTTGCAATCGATTACCATCCTATGGCAATCGATTACCAGATAATCTCAGATATTCAGAATTGGCAATCGATTACAAGTCTTCTGCAATTGATTACAATAGCTGATAGTAAGTGTAAATCATATTCTGATTACAATCGATTATATCTGGTATAACGGTCATTTTTAAAGATCTCCAAGATTCATTCTTTGTCTAACTAACTCCGAATCTTTTTGACCCATGCCATATATTTGAACCCATATCATTCTGTGCAGAATAACAAGAACAAACAGTTACAATATCTTTTCATTCCTTCATTTGTCAAAATCCAAATCTTTGATTTGCTTTTCAAATTTGATATTGTTTTGATCACTCTCTTCTTTCTTCTGCACAATTCTCAAATCTCTTGAGTTTTAGAAAACTCAATATTGCTTTTATTGCTATACCCATTTGAGATTGAACCCCTGAGCATATACAGCTATATCTCTCTCTTGTTCCTTCATGGACTGAGATGATTCAACATTAGTTCTTGACTGCTAAATCTGCTCATATTGGAGTTTCTTGATCTGATCTCATATCTGCTATATCAGCACATCAAGGTGTTTTTGTTCTTTAATCTTTTTCATTAATCTTGTTTGATTAACATTGTGGGAATTTCATTCCTAAATGCTGTGTTGAAATTAGATGGTATTTCTAATTTTGTGTGTAGTTTTGTGTTTAGAAATTGGATGGTGAATGGTGTTTTCACATTAAATCTTCTAGGTTCCTATTTCAGATTGTGAAATCAAGATTTGCTGTGAATTGTGTGTGCATGGTGTATGTAATCAAATTCATTATTTGACCCTTGGAACGTCCGAATTGGCCAATGATTACTGAAGTGAGGAGTTATGTTCTGCCCATGAATGATAATAGCTTTCCATTCTAGGAGGCCAGCTTCAAGCGGATCTTATCAACGATAGGTTGTAGATGTGAAGTTCTAGGCTTACCATAGAAAATTGGCACCCCTAGGTAAGTGGAGGGTAGGCAGCCTGGGCCAATCCAAGTATACTTTGAATTTTGCTCAGCTGGGAATTAGAAATTTTACTGATGTAAATTTTGCATTTGACTAGATTTGTCCATTACCCAGTGGCAAAGGCCATGCCATAGATCTGGAAGAGCCTCTTCAAGTTTTCCATATTCTCCAAAGTGCTTTGGCAATAGATGACAATATCATCTACATATAATGCATGGGAAGGGAAGGTACAATCATTCGCACGACACATGAGGAAGAGGAGGTTGTTTTGAATGAGAAAGGTGATGCTCCTACTTAGGACCTCCTTAGCTAGACATAATAGGATAGGGGACAGAGGGTTGCCCTATCTTACACCCCTTTTACAACCAATGTATCCAAGGCTTGAACCATTTAAAATAAATGATAGCCATGCAGATTGAAGGATAGCTTTAATCCAATCATAGAACTTACTGCTGAAACCAAATCTACAAAGAACCTGAAGGAGGAAGCTCCAATCAAGGGTGTCAAAAGCTTTCATTACATCATACTTGATTATAATATTACTGGGCTTGGAGGGCTTATGAAGCAAATTTACTACCTCTGATGTGGTGATTATGCAATCTGTGATCTACCTATTTGCAATGAATCCCATTTGTTGTGGAGAAACAATTCTGGCAGCAATAAGAGCAAGTTTATCAGCAAGAACTTTTTTGATAATTTTAAATTGATAATTTCCCATTGCAATGGGCCGAAAATCTTCAATTTTTTCAACTCCTATGACTTAGGGAGGAGGGCCACAAAATTAGAATTTAATCCAGGAAGGATCCAACCCAACTCAAAAAACAACAATGTGGCTTAAAACACATCAGCTGAAATGGTATCCCAAAAGTGTTGATAAAAATTGCCACCAAACCCATCAAGACCAGGGGCACTATTCTTGTTCATAGTGAAGACAGCACCTCTGACTTCCTCCATGGTGGGCTTTCTAGTGAGTGAGTAATTGTGCTCAAAATTAACTAATTTAGGGATAATAGAGAGGATACTAGAGTCTTAGATACAATTATTAATCTGATTGTAAAGCCCAAAAACTAATTATATGTGTACTGATTTCCTCTCTATCCTGCATAGGCACATCATTAATAGTGAGAGAATGAATTTTCTTGGAAGAATGTTTGTAGGCAGCATATGCATTAAAAAAAAGGTGTTTATGTCCCCATGCATGGCCCACTTCAGCCTAGATTTTTCCATCTAGAAAGACTCCTCATAGGCCAAAGCATTATGCAGAGCTTGTTGAGCATTTCTATCCTTGTCTGCCAATTCATTAGATGTGCCAGTTTGGTCTATTTGCTTCTGAATATCCTTTGCACAGGCCATGGTCTTGGCAACAACCTCCTAGACATTGCCAAAGACATCTCTATTCCAAATTCTGAAAGTTGTCTTGACCTTTTTCAATTTGTCTCTGAGTTTGAGCATTGGGCTACCAAGACAAGGTTGATTCCAAACATCAATCAAAATAGCATTGTAGCTAGGGTGATTGAGCCACATTTTGTGAAATCTGAAGCATCCCTTTGAGTTGTTGTGTCGATCAGTGAGTAAGAGTAGAAGTGGATTGTGATCGGATTTTTGCTTGAGGAGGGTCCTACAGCTGATGTCTCTAAAGACTGATAAAAGTGGCAGATTGGAAACAAATCTATCAAGGCGCATAGCAATGAATTGGCTGCCTTGTCTGCCATTGTTCCAAGTAAACTGATGTCCACTACATGGCAAATGGATAAGGTGATTTTGATTTGTCCATGTGAGAAATTCCTCCATAGAGATTTTAGCAAGGGGGGTTGCCTCCACGCTTTTCATGGGCTCCCATAATTGCATTGAAGTCCCCTACAAGAATAAGACCATTGCTCGAGCTAGCCTGCAAATTAAGTCTCTCCATAGAGTCCTTTTGTTAATATAGGATGTAGATCCATAAATCCCAACAACATTTACAGTATGAATTCCATGGTTAAACAAAAAGGAAAATAAACTGATCAGTTGCTTGAATTAAAATAGGATTAATGTTTAAAGGGCAAAGATAAGAGATACTAGGAAGCTTGTCCTGTCTAGAATTAAAAGCAAAAAAATTTAGACCAAGTTTATCTAGAAATTTACTAGGCAGTGCAGTGTGTGCAATCATAGGTTCGAATAGAAAGATCAGACCTAGTTTATAAGTATGGCAGAAATGATAGAGTATGCGTCTTGAAGCCATATTTCCAAGACCTCTAATGTTCCAATATAAGATTATTGTTAGGATTTCGGCAAGCATACCAAAAATTGTTCATGTAAATAAAATTGGTAAGAAACCAAGTATCGAACACAAGGACTCACATAATGTATTCAACTATGCAAGTTATATTACTAAAACAAAAGGTATGTAAAAAATAACTTTGAAAAGAAATAGAACTCAATTAAAAACTAGAATGTAAACAATGTAAAGTTGGTTCAGAACTTAGAACAAACACTTGGTGTGCAAAAACGAAGATGCAATGATACAAAACAGTTGGGGTTCAATTCTGCCCAATCCTCCTCCCATATAAACCAACCAAGCAATTATACAAGATGAATTCATGAATTTACCATAAATCTACCAAATTACTCTAACCCTTATTCCTTAGATGGAGAGAGCCTAAGTGGCTTCATCAACTCATCAATCCCTTGATTCAATTGATGAAGCTACTTGCATGGAGCTCAAAGATTAGAAAAACAATGGCTAATGACCCCTATCCTATCCCTAGGCATAAACGTCATTAGTTACTATCTCCATTTCTAGGTATAGAAAAGCTTCCTCGCAATTAATACACCCAAGCAACAATCAAAGGTATGCCACACCCAAGAAAGCATTAAGAGAAGAAGATAAAGCAATAAATTCAAATTCAAACTTGTATAAAACTTAGGAGAAGTTTACATGAGTTTTAGATGGCTTCCTCAAACCCCAACTAGAGGTGTTTATGAAGGTGAAAGGAGGATCCATGGAGGTTGGGTACATGAGTAGTGGGGAAGAAGAAGCAAAATGAAAAATGGAATGGAACAATATGATGGCGCTTAGATCCCTAGGCTCCACCAATAATGAAATAGAATAACATAATCTGGCCATCTTGCACTTAAGAGCAATGAATCTCACATTTGTTTTTTTCTACATAAGTGACGCCACGCTAAGTGCCAAATGCGGCTTAGTGAGAAATGGGATTCGTGCTTAGCACCAAATGGGGCTTAGCAAATTCTTCTTCACAGAGAGGGAAATTTGCTAAGCCTCAAATCAGGCTTAGTGACTCTTCAATCTTCAGCATTTGCTCTCAAAGCTTCAAGCTTAGTGCCATTGCAGGCTTAGCGCCAAGTCTCCACAAAATCCTCGACTTCACCCAATGATGTGGACATTAAAACCCAAGACCTAATACAAGGCATAGCAGGACCCATGACAAGAGCAAGAGCTTATATGAGTGGAAGGTAATGCCATTTGGTTTGACAAATGCCCCTAGTACTTTCATGAGGTTAATGAATCATGTTTTGAGAGAGTTCTTAGGAAAATTTGTGGTTGTGTACTTTGATGACATTCTTGTGTATAGCAAAAGTTTGGATGAGCATTTGCAACATTTGAAATTTGTTTTGCATGTGCTTCGAAAACAAAGGCTATATGCTAATCTAGAAAAGTGCACGTTTTGTAAAGATCATGTTGTGTTCTTAGGATTTGTGGTTAACTCTAGTGGAGTGCATGTAGATAAAGAGAAAATAAAAGCAATCCAAGAGTGGCCAATTCCTAAGAATGTGAGTGAAGTGAGAAGTTTCCATGGCTTAGCTAGTTTCTATAGGAGGTTTGTGAAGGACTTTAGTACTATTGCTGCACCTCTTAATGAGCTAGTTAAGAAACATGCGGGATTTAAATGGGGAGAGAAACAAGAGAAAGCATTTTCTGTCCTAAAAGAGAAATTAACACATGCACCCATACTTGCTTTACCTAACTTTGCTAAATCCTTGAACTTGAATGCGATGCATCTGGGGTGGGAATAGGAGCTGTCTTAATGCAAGAGGGGCACCCAATTGCTTATTTTAGTGAG
Organism: Amphicarpaea edgeworthii; assembly: GCA_014843725.1. Taxonomy (NCBI): domain Eukaryota; kingdom Viridiplantae; phylum Streptophyta; class Magnoliopsida; order Fabales; family Fabaceae; genus Amphicarpaea; species Amphicarpaea edgeworthii. The sequence continues at coordinate 10,996,658 of CM026324.1, forward strand.
AAACTAAATGGGGCTGCCCTTAACTACCCCACATATGACAAGGAGTTGTATGCATTAGTTAGAGCATTGCAAACATGGCAACATTATCTTCTACCTAAAGAATTTGTAATTCACAGTGACCATGAATCTTTAAAGTATTTGAAAGGGCAAGGTAAGTTGAACAAGAGACATGCCAAGTGGGTAAAGTTCCTTGAGCAATTTCCGTATGTAATCAAGCACAAGAGAGGTAAGTCCAATGTGGTTGATGATGCTTTGTCACGCAGGTATGCTTTACTATCTACTCTTGAAGCTAAGTTTCTTGGTTTTAAGTGCAATAAGGAATTATATGAACATGATGCTGATTTTTCACATATTTACCAAACATGTTCTCATACTACATCTGATGGGTATTTTAAACATGATGGTTATTTGGTTAAGGATAAAAGACTTTGTGTGCCTAAGAGTTCAATTAGGGAAGTTCTTGTTAAAGAGGCTCATGAAGGGGGGTTAATAGGGCACTTTGGAGTGTAAAAGACATATGATATCTTGCATGAGCATTTTTACTGGCCTCACATGAAATCTGATGTGCATTCATTGTGTGATAAGTGTCTTGTTTGCAAAAAGGCTAAATCTAAAGTCAAGCCACATGGTTTGTATACTCCATTACCTATTCCTAAGCATCCTTGGATTGATATTTCTATGGACTTTGTTTTAGGTTTGCCTCGGTCCAAGGGAGGAAAGGACTCAAGTTTTGTGGTGGTTGATAGGTTTTCTAAGATGGCTCATTTTATACCCTACAAGAAGGTGGATGATGCTTGCCATGTTGCTGATTTATTTTTCAAGGAAGTAGTAAGATTGCATGGGTTACCCCGGAGTATTTTAAGTGACCGTGACTCTAAATTTCTTAGCCATTTTTGGAGGACTTTGTGGGGGAAAATAGGTACTAAGCTATTGTTTTCAACTACATGTCATCCTCAAACTGATGGGCAAATCGAGGTGGTCAATAGAACTCTTTCTACTCTTCTTAGGGCTGTTATTAAGAAAAATATTAAGACTTAGGAAGAGTGTTTACCACATGTTGAATTTGCTTATAATAGTGTTGTGCATAGTACTACTCAATTGTCACCTTTTGAAATTGTTTATGGTTTTAATCCTTTAACTCCTTTGGATTTGTTGCCTTTACCTGAAATTTCACAATTTAAAGATAAGTTTGGGCAAGTTAAAGCAGAATATGTCAAGAAGATGCATGAGAAAGTCAAGTCCCAAATTGAGAAGAAAATGAAAGGGTATGCAAAATATGCAAACAAAGGAAGGAAAAAGGTAACATTTGAACCAGGTGATTGGGTTTGGGTACATTTCAGGAAAGAGCGGTTTCCTTCCCAAAGGAAGTCCAAGCTCATGCCAAGAGGAGATGGTCCATTTCAAGTATTGGCCAGGATCAATGATAACACCTACAAAATGGATTTGCCAAGAGAATATGGGGTAAGTGCTACTTTTAATGTGGTTGATCTCACTCTTTTCGATGCAAGTGATGACTTCAAAGATTTGAGGGAAAATGCTTTTCAAGAAGGAGGGAATGATGTGGACATCAAAGCCCAAGCCCATGACAACCACCAGACCTAGGCCCATGACCAGATAGAAGCCCAAGACCCAATACAAGGCATAGCAGGACCCATGACAAGAGCTAAAAAGGCCCAAGAAGCTTTGGAACATATGGTGACTATTCTGAGGGCAGTTCAAATGTAGGGAGAGGCCCAACACTTGGAGGCCCACAAGGGAGAGTTGCTAGTCCTGTGTGTTGATTGCTTGGAATGAAGGCCCAATTACAGACTTAGTCATTTAATTAAAAAAATAATAATAATAAAGTGCTTGCAGCTGGTTTTGAGCCTTTGACCTCAAACTAAACTATGCCTCACTTTAATCACTAAGACATATTAGCTATGCTTGTAATGTTGAGATTTTATATTTCTCTTATTTTGTTGAAAACTAATTTGTATAAATCATTTGGAACTGAATGAAAATGCAAAATGTTGTTGTTTTGTTAAAAGTGTGAGAATTGTCTCTACTAGGATTCTTCCTTGAACCAACTAATCTTATCAGGAATTCACTCAATTCTTGTGGCGATCCTCTAGGCTTATCAAACCTCATTGTTTGTGGTGCCTATTTGATTTTTCTATCATTCACATTTTCTGTACGTTTCTGCATTTCCGTGTTCTCCAAATTGTGTCTTCAACCCGATTTTTCTCAGGTTCGTTCTGCATGTTTTACGAATCTATTTTTAGTGTTTCTTGAGCCTAAATTGTAGTTCAGAGCGTCATCTTTCTCCTCGTTTTGGAATCACTCAAATCCGAGTTCTGTAGACCGAGATACGATCGAAATTTAAAACTTGTTCTAGGTTGCTTTTGGTGCGCGAATTCCATCCTAGAAGATCCAATTTAAACCAAGCATGTGATTTTCCCATCACCCAGGTGCTCTCGCTAAGCACAGAATCACACTAAGTGAGCTCTCCAAAATGGCTAAACCTCCAATCTAGCTCAGAATGATGAAATTCACTTGCAAAACATGAAATTTTTTTCCTAATTCCTAGAGACTAACTATCTAATGTTAGTTGACTATAAAACTTTAAAAACACTGAACAAATGAGTTCAAATAAAGCTATCAACAAGGAAAAAGAAGATAATCACTACGAATTGTGCTCAAAGAACTATAACTATAAAGCGATTATCAAAATCCCCCAAATTAAAGCTTTTCTTGTCCTCAAGCAAAAAGAAACTCAACCTTAGCAAGCAATGTAGATGCATGGTTAAACTGAACAATGTTTAAATCAGAAAACCAAATGGCACATGCAACACTTCTCTTTTCAAGATCAAACATGCTATGGCATTCCAAGGCTCTCAAGGTGCAATCAAGAGATATGAATTTTCACAACAAGACATATTGCACATGAATCAAAGTGAATACTATGACCTTACAAGGCTAGTGTTTCCCTTAGCACTTAGTGTGTACAAGAAAGTTTAAGAACCACAACACCATTGAACTTGCATACTTCAAATTTTGCTATTTTTCTCACTCAATTGCACATGCACAAACCATGAGGATCACTAAGGGCTTTCATTAGGCTTGTAATGAGGCTGAGCTTCAAAAGAACATTTGTTTTTCTAGAATCAAATTCTTAGAGTCTAAGAGAGCATATCCTCAGTTCCAAACAATAATGTTCCAACATTCAATTATTACCCAGATTCCTCTTATCACTTGGCAGTAGCAGCCCTACACTACTAGGTCACACTTTCTCAATTAGGAAACACATTTTTTTTCTGGATGTGTTTGGCTTGAATTTATATTTTTTTTTTATATATTTGAATTTGCCCTTATGTGACCTAGTACCATTTGCTCACATAGGCAGTTGCCCATTTCTCTTTTTCCTAATGAATAATTCTTAACAACCAATCCCCCAAATTTTGAACAAATTTGCTCAAAACCACAGATATGCCTTCCTATCCCCTAAGGTAAGGTAGACAAAGATGTTATCTATCAAGCTCAAGGTTTTAAAACAAACAAATTGTCATTTCAGCTCAAAAAGGGGTAGCAAAAAGGGCTAAATATTTACAAAGGTTAGCTATTTGGCCATGGCTCAAACATCAATCCAATCAAACAAGGCCTTGATCCTTTCCACAATGGTCATGTTCATGCAGCAAAATTAGAGAATCAAGCAAAATTCAAGTAAAACAATCCAATGGTTCTCTCAATCATAAGATTCGCACTCTCACCGGTTGATTTTCAAAGTATTCACAATTCTTCAAATCAATATGCCCACAATCAAAAATTCATAATACTCAAACAAATGCAAACTCAATCATCCAAGAACAACCACCACACGCTCTACTCAAAATTTGAGAACAACAAATTTTTGAGCCAAAGGTTTATTGAGAAAAATGAAAACCTGATTGCCTAAATAGTCAATAACCAACATTTGAGCATTCCAAGTTAAACACTAAAAAAAAAAAATGCATGTTGTCTAACAAAAATATAAAATAACACCACACAGATATAACTAACAAAATTACTCAAAATAACTAGAAAATTAAATTGTTCAAAATTAAAAACCACTTGGCCTCATGAAGATAGCCATGATGCTCCTCAATCCAAGCCACTTCCTTCGGTATCTGTCTCCATGCAATTGTCTTCCTACTCCTCCATGTCATTGGTTTCATCCTCCTCTTCAACAAAGCCACCCCCCTCAGCAAAAATTGGCCTGTCCTCAGGCCAATCAACTTCTTTGTGGAACTCTAGTAGAGAGTTGAGCGGCTGCTGGAGTGAGAGGCAATAAAGGTTTTCCATTAGCATGCACTGCCCTCAATAAAGGGAATTAGTCTGCCTCTCCATTTGAAAATGAATTTCTTCAGCCTGCTAAGAAAGTTGACGATGCAACCCATCCAAAGCCTCCTACAGCATGACCGGGGTAATTGCCTCGATCGCATAAGACTGTTGGGTTGTTGCTTTGGTGCGGGTTTTCCTCTTATTTTTGGGAGGAAACGCTGGCCTGTCGGGGTCTTCTTCATTGTAGTAGTGAGTGAAGATGAAAGCTTTGTTGATCAAAGGACTCAACCGTTGGAAGACAATCGTCTCTAAAAGCACATCCTTTGCATCGCATAAGGCGGAGATGAGAGTTGGAAAACCCAATTTGGTTCCTTTGGCCGATGCCAGGGTAACAATTTAGTTAGATATGAAAGAACCCACATCCATATTGAAACCCATCATGAGCCCATAGACCCAATGAGCTCGTTGCACGACAATGTTGGAGGTGTGAGATGTTGGAGAAAGGTTGAAAAAAGTGAAGACGCTCTAGGCTTGAGCAAGGGTAACCAGATCCTTCCTCACTATCTTCCAAGGAGTGCCGTCCATTGGAGACATAACGAACCTAGCTCCAGGAACACACAGTTTGGCCGTAACCTCAAAAACGGGTCATGGGCCGTTCATGTAACAATTAAAAGCTGTATAATTCGAGTTCTGCTCCAGAATCGGGGTGACCTCGAGATATCTATTGATAGCCTCACCATGCCAGTAAATGGTTTTCACTCTGACCTTGCATTTTTGTTGGTCCTTTGGGTAAGTGTCCTCTGAGTGGTAGATGTTTGCATAAAATTCCTTGACCAACGTCTCATCAATGGAAAGGTCGGAGAGGGAGCAAAGCCATAGCATCCATCCTCTATAGTCCAACTCATTACTAAACACAAGATAATCAGTGGGGGCCAAGATGACCTTCTTCTCAGGGATCAAACCTCTTTTGGACAGATTAGTGAGGAAACAATGCTCAGCCATCTCAGATGCAAAGCGGCTAGCATCATATGATCGGCATCAGCAGTAGCAGCCTCTAGAGGTGTAGCACTAGAGGAAGCGGCAAAGCGCTTGGATTTTGATCTTGGTTTAGGAGCCATCTATGATAAGAGCAAAAGAAAAGAAGAAACAATAAAAGAATGTTAGTGAACAAAAGTCACGCCTAGCCTCACGAGAGGCTTAGCAAGCTCCCATCAACAACCATAGATAAAGACTACGCGCTAAGCTTCCAAGAAGGCTTAGCACAACCAAAAAACATAGGTAGAGAAAAGAGCAAGTCACTTAGTTCGAAAACACGCTTAGCGAGTTAATCATATTAACCAAGACAAAGCGAGAAAGTCGCTTAGCGTAGAAGTGCGCTTAGTGACTCTCTAAGAACACAAAACCCGCACTTAGCAAGAGAACTTGCTTAGCACTCACAGAATAGCACACTCTCAGATCTAGAGAAACAATGAAACACCTAAGAAGCCCAACTGCAAATCAAGAACATGGAATCCAAAACCCAGAAATTCAAGTAGGCACTTAACGCACACTCTGATTTCTGAGAAAATCCCCAAATGCGAAACCCATTTACAAACACCCAAATCAACAACACACCTAAAAAAATCCACGCACAGAAACCCATTCACCAAAAAATGCAGCAAATTCCTAATCTATCAATGACAAAGAAACTAATCACAAAACGAAATCAAAAACGAAAATAAAACAAGATAAAACTTACCTGTGTGAAGAATGGAAAAGAAGAAGAAGAAGAGGGAGGGAGTGTGCGTGGGTGCTCGTTGAATGCTTGAGAGAAGAGAGAATGGAGGTGTTTGTGTGTGTGACGGCTGAAGGGAAAGGGGAGAAAGAAATAGGGAAAGAATGATTAGGGTTAAGAGTGTATGTGGAAAGAAAGAGAAGGAAATTAAAGATTTTAATGCAATTTAGGTGGTTTCTGAAAACTGCTAAGTGCAATTTACAATATTGCACTAAGCGGGAAATCAAGCTTAGCGCGCCTAGCCTGATCAAATTCCCCAAAATTGATTTTCTTTTTTTTGTATATCAAGCTAAGAAAGATTGTAGGCTAAGCGAGAGGCACTGAAGCAATACAACTTGCGCTAAGCCAGAAATCGCGCTTAGTGATTTTATAAAGTCAGAGAAGAAAATTTGCTTAGCCTAAAATCAGGCTTAGCGAATTCCTCAAAACTTTGAAAAACTCCCAAGTCAAAGGAATAACATCGCTAAGCGAGAAATTGTGCTTAGCGAATTCCTCAGAATTTTCAAAAATATAGCAAGTCAGTGGCATAAGCGTGCTTAGCCAAAAACCGCGCTAAGCGAATTCCTCAAATTTTTTAAAATGAAGCAAGTCAGTGGCATAATCGTGCTTATCCAAAAACCATGCTAAGCAAGATACACACAAATTGCAAAATTTAAGGAGCATCGTGCTTAGCGCCAGATGAAGCTAAGCACCCACACTTGGGAATTTTCAAAGTTTTTAAGGTGTTTAAAAGAAAATAAAGGGAAAAGGGCAAGAACTTGGGTTGCCTCCCAGTAAGCACTTCTTTAACGTCACTAGCTTGACGAGTGATGACCCAAGGGGTCAATGAGACAGTTCCACAAGATGAATGACAGTGGTGAGGCGTTCAATTTCACCACCAAGGTGGTGTTTAATACACTAGCCATTCACCACCCAACTTCTTTGAGATCTAGGGTCCTCAACCACCATCGGTCCATATGGTCTAACCTCCTTGATGTTGAAAGGGCCACTCCATTTGGATTTCAATTTACCTGCAAACAACTTCAAGCGAGAGTTATACACGATCACTTGTTGACCTGGCTTAAACTCTCTTTTAAGAATCTTCCTATCATGCCATGCCTTGGCCTTTTACTTGTAAATCCATGAGGATTCATAAGCATTCAGCCTCATTTCTTCTAGCTCAAATAGTTGCTTCTTTCTTTTGTCGCCTGATAAAGACAAGTCAAAATTCAGAAATTTGAGCGCCCAATGCGCTTTGTACTCCATCTCAATTGGAAGGTGACAAGCCTTGCCATAAAACCATTTGGTACTGAGAAAGTCCTATGGGAGTCTTGAATGCTATTCTATAAGCCCACAAGGTGTCATCCAATTTTGCGGACTAATCCTTCCTGGACGATGCTACTATTTTCTCAAGTATCCACTTGATTTCACGACTTGAGACTTCCACTTGACCATTGGTCTGCGGATGGTATGGAGAAGCAACCTTATGCTTGACATTGTAATGCTCAAGCACATTTTTCAACTAAGCATTCCAAAAATGAGTGCTTCCATCGTTGATTAGCACCCTAGGCACTCCAAATCTTGAGAAAATATACGTCTTTAAAAACTTCACCATAGTTTTAGCATCGTCCTTTGGTACAGCTTTTGCTTCCACCCACTTTGACAGATAATCAACCACAACCAGTATATATTCATTAGAAAATGAAGAAGGAAGAGGGCCAACAAAATCTATTCCCCAGCAGTCAAACACCTATACTTCAAATACATTTTGTAAAGGCATTTCATGCCACTTGGATATATTTCCAATCCTCTAACAATTGTCACAGCTCTTGGCATGCCCATTTGTGTCCCTGAATAAAGTTGGCCAGTAAAAACTGGATTGGAGAACTTTGGCTGCAGTCTTTTCTCCGTTGTAATGCCCTCCACAAGGTGAATTGTGGCAGTGACACAGAATGCTTCTAGCTTCCTCAGATGGCACACACCTCCTAAGCAGACTATCCACCCCCACTTTGAACAAATATGGGTCATCTCAAACATAGAACTTAGCATCTCTAAGAAACTTCTTCTTCTGCGGCCAACTCAAATCCTCTAGGATAATCCCTGTTGCTTTAAATTTCACTAAATTAGCAAACCAAGGTCTCTCACTTATCAGAAGTAACATCTCATTAGGAAGAGAAGAGTTTCCTAATGAGTTATAACATCTCAAGTTATATTATCATAAATCTACCAGATTACTCTAACCTTAATACCTTAAATGGAGAGAGCCTAAGTGGCTTCTTCAACTCATCAATCCCTTGATTCAATTAATGAAGCTACTTGCATGGAGCTCAAAGATTAGAAAAACAATGGCTAATGACCCTTATCCTATCCCTAGGCATAAACGTCATTAGTTACTATCTCCATTTCTAGGTATAGAAAAGCTTCCCAGCAATTAATACACCCAAGCAACAATCAAAGGTAGGCCACACCCAAGCAAGAATTAAGAGAAGAAGATAAAGTAATAAATTCAAATTCAAACTTGCATAAAACTCAAGAGAAGTTTACATGAGATTCAAATGGCTTCCTCAAACCCCAACTAAAGGAGTTTAGCTATACATGAAGGTGAAAGGAGGATCCATTGAGGTTGGGTACATGAGTAGTAGGGAAGAAGAAGCAAAGGAATGGAATAGTATGACAGCGCTCAGATCCCTAGGCTCCACCAATAATGAAATAAAATAACCTAATCTAGCCATCTCGCACTTAAGAGCAGCAAATCTCGCATTTGTCTTTTTTGCATAAGTGACACCGCGCTAAGCTCCAAATGCGGCTTAGCAAGAAATGGGATTCGCGCTTAGTGCCAAATGGGGCTTAGCGAATTCTTCTTTTCAAAGAGGGAAATTCGCTAAGCCTCAAATCAAGCTTAGCGACTCTTCAATCTTCAACATTTGCTCTCAGAGCTTCAAGCTTAGCGCCAGGTCTCCACAAAATCCTTGACTTCACCCAAGTGCTCTTGCTAAGCACGGAATCACGCTAATGTTAGGATCAGTCGGGTAATCAATCAAGGGAGGGGGGGGGGGGGAGTGAATTGATTTAACGTAAAGTGACAAATTCTTTTCCTTAAAAGATTTTTCACCACAGCTCTTGAGGTTTTAATAAAAGTATTTTTAGAGAATGTTATTGATTGAATAAACCGAAAAATAACCTCAACTTAAGATAGAAATGATTTAGAACAAATTATCTTGATAAAGATCAAATGCTAAATTGAAATAGATCAAGGGATAGAGAGATAGAGCTTGTTGATTTATACTGATTTGATCAACCACCGATCTACATCCAGTTCTCCCTTTCACCAAGGGGTTCCACTATGAATTTGATTACATACACCATGCACACACAATTCACTGCAAATCCTGATTTCACAACCTGAAACAAGAACCTAGAAGATTGAATGTGAAAACACCATTCACCATCCAATTTCTAAACACAATACTACAAACAAAATTAGAAATACCATCTAATTTCAACACAGCATTTAGGAACGAAATTCCCACAATGCTAATCAAACAAGATCAATGAAAAAGGTTAAAGAATGAAAACACCTTGATGTGTTGATATAGTTGATATGAGATCAGTTCAAGAAAATCCAATATGAGCAAATTTAGCAGTCAAGAACTAATGTTGAATCACTTCAATTCATGAAAAAACTAGAGAGAGATATAGCTATATAGGCTCAGAGGTTCAATCTCAAATGGGTATAGCAATAAAAGAAATATTGAGTTTTTCTGAAACTCAAGAGATTAGAGAATGTGCAGAAAAAAGAAGAGAATGTTCAAAACAATATCAAATCTGAAAAATCAAATCAAAGATTTGGATTTTGACAATTGAAGGAATGAAAAGATATTGTGATTGTTGGTTGTTCTACACAGAATGATATGGATTCAAATATATGGCATAGGTCAAAAAGATTCGGAGTTAGTTAGATAAAAAATGAGTCTTGGAGATTTTTAAAATGACCGTTATACTAGATATAATCGATTGCAATAAGGTGTAATCGATTATCCTGTATATTAGAATATGATTTATACTTGCTGTCAGCTATTGTAATTGATTGCAGTAGACTTGTAATCGATTGCAAACAAGACAGAGCCAATTCTAAATATTAGAGATCATCTGGTAATCGATTGCAAATGAAATAGAGCAATTTCTAAATCTCAGAGATTATCTTGTAATTGATTGTAGCTCGATGGTAATCGATTACAATGGATACAAGGCAATATCTAAACTTTGAAATTAACATTGTAATCGATTGCAGTGGTTGGTAATTAATTAACCCGATACCAGAGATGGTTTCAAAACTGATTAGGCCATCTGGTAATCGATTCCTACAACTTGTAATCGATTGCAATCACTCAGAATTAGTTCCTAAGAAGTAAATCATCTAGTGATGCTAGAGATAATAGAAAACATCAAGCAAGAATGATATGGCTTAGTCTATAACACATAATACAATGCCATCATCCATATATGTTATGGCATAAAAAGAAAATACTAGACTAAGAGAACGGAGAAGACTTAAGGTATGAAGATACCAAAAATCTAAATGAAGAGGCGAGGCGTCAATCTTCAGCTAAGCGAGCTCCCCAAAATGACCAAACCTCCAATCTAGCTCAAAATGATGAAATTCACCTGCAAAATATGAAATTTTTTTTCCTAATTCTTAGAGACTAACTATCTAATGTTAGTTGACTATAAAACTCTAAATACATTGAACAAATGAGTTCAAATAAAGCTATCAACAAGGAAAAAGAAGATAATCGCTACGAATTGTACTCAAAGAACTATATTTATAAAGCAATTATCAATTATCATTTGTGATGGGGTGCTTTATCTCCCCTCAAGTTATATTTCCTTTCCTTACCATGTTCTTTAGCTTTATTAGCACTCGCTTGTTTTCTCAGTTTCTTTTTCTTGGACTTAAAGACTACAACTTCAAATTCCTGCTCAACCTCAATAGCCCTTTGAGTCATACTAGGGATGTCTATGTCTGAGTTATCAGTAGAGTGGTCAGCCCGAAATTTGGTGAATCTCTCCATATCCTTCATAGCCTGCTGGGGCAAGGGAGTGAATGGATCAATAACTTGGTCTAGAGAGGTATCTGCCATTGGAGTGTCCTGAATTGGTTGCTTGTCACTCTTAGGTGATGGTTGCAATTTGTCCTTTGTTGTTGGGGTCTCAACAATAGCAACATCCTCTGTCATGGCCCTATCTACCTCTACAGCAATATAGGCATGAATTCCATATTTGATGGGAAAATCACATGCTTGGTTCGAATTGGATCTTCTAGGATGGAATTCGCACACCAAGAGCAACCCAGAATGAGTTTTAATTCTCGTTCGTATCTCGGTCTACAGAATTCGGATTGGAGTGATTCCAAATCGAGGAGAAAGATGACGTTATGAACTGCAATTTAGGATCAAGAAACACTCAAAATGGATACGTAAAACGTACAGAACGAACCTGGGAAAAAATGGGGCTGGAGGCACAATGCGAGAAATGCGAAAACGAACAAAAACACAAATTGGGACAGAACGAACAACAGGGTAGGCGCCACAAACAATGAGGTTTGATAAGCCTAGGGGATCGCCACAAGAATTGAGGGAATTCTTGATAAGATCAATTGGTTCAAGGAAGAACCCTAGCAGAGACAATTCTCACTTTTTGACAAAACAATCGGAATCTGCATTTTCATTCGGTTCCAAATGATTTATACAAATTTGTTCTCAACAAAATAAGAGAAATGTAAAATCCCAACATTACAAGCATAGTTAATATGTCCTAGTGGTTAAGGCGAGGCAAAGTTTAGTTTGAGGTCAACGGCTCAAAACTGGCTACAAGCACTTTAACATTATTATTTTTTTAATTAAATGACTAAGTTTGTAAGTGGGCCTTCATTCCAAGCAATCAACAGACAGGACTAGCAACTCTCCCTTGTGGGCCTCCAAGTGTTGGGCCTCTCCTTGCATTTGAACTACCCTCAGAATAGTCACCATATTTTCCAAAGCTTCTTGGGCCTTTTTAGCTCTTGCTCTTGTCATGGGCCCTCCTATGCCTTGTATCGGGTCTTGGGCTTCCATCTGGTCATGGGCTTGGGCTTTGATGTCCACATCATTCCCTCCTTCTTGAAAAGCATTTGCCCTCAAATCTTGGAAATCATCACCTGCATTGAAAGGAGTGAGATCAGCCACATTAAAAGTAGCACTTACCCCATACTCTCCTGGCAAATCAATTTTGTAGGCGTTATCATTGATCCTGGCCAGTACTTGAAATGGACCATCTCCTCTTGGCATGAGCTTGGACTTCCTTTGGGAAGGAAACCGCTCTTTCCTGAAATGTACCCAAACCCAATCACCTGGTTCAAATGTTACCTTTTTCCTTCCTTTGTTTGCATATTTTGCATACCCCTCCATTTTCTTCTCAATTTGGGACTTGACTTTCTCATGCATCTTCTTGACATATTCTCGCTTTAACCTGCCCAGACTTATCCTTAAATTGGGAAATGTCAGGTAAAGGTAATAAATCCAAAGGAGTCAAAGGATTAAAACCATAAACAATTTCAAAAGGTGACAATTGAGTAGTACTATGCACAACCCTATTATAAGCAAATTCAACATGTGGCAAACACTCTTCCCAAGTCTTAATATTTTTCTTAATAACAGCCCTAAGAAGAGTAGAAAGAGTTCTATTGACCACCTCTCGTTTGCCCATCAGTTTGAGGATGGCATGTAGTTGAAAACAACAGCTTAGTACCTATCTTCCCCCATAAAGTCCTCCAAAAATGGCTAAGAAATTTAGAGTCACTGGTCACTTACAATACTCCGAGGTAACCCATGCAATCTTACTACTTCCTTGAAAAATAAATCAGCAACATGGCAAGCATCATCCACCTTCTTACAGGGTATAAAATGAGCCATCTTAGAAAACCTATCAACCACCACAAAAATTGAGTCCTTTCCTCCCTTGGATCGAGGCAAACCTAAAACAAAGTCCATAGAAATGTCAATCCAAGGATGTTCGGGAATAGGTAATGGAGTATACAAACCATGTGGCTTGACTTTAGATTTAGCCTTTTTGCAAACAAGACACTTATCACACAATGAATGCACATCGATTTCATGTGAGGCCAGTAAAAATGCTCATGCAAGATATCATATGTCTTTTGCACTCCAAAGTGTCCCATTAACCCCCCCTCATGAGCCTCTTTAACAAGAACTTCCCTAATTGAACTCTTAGGCACACAAAGTCTCTTATCCTTAACCAAATAACCATCATGTTTAAAATACCCATCGGATGCAGTATGAGAACATGTTTGGTAAATATGTGAGAAATCAGCATCATGTTCATATAATTCCTTAATGCACTCAAAACCAAGAAACTTAGCTTCAAGAGTAGATAGTAAAGCATACCTGCGTGACAAAGCATCAAGCAACCACATTGGACTTACCTCTCTTGTGCTTGATCACATACGGAAATTGCTCAAGGAACTCCACCCACTTGGCATGTCTCTTGTTCAACTTACCCTGCCCTTTCAAATACTTTAAAGATTCATGGTCACTTGTGAATCACAAATTCTTTAGGCAGAAGATAATGTTGCCAAGTTTGTAATGCTCTAACTAATGCATACAACTCCTTGTCATATGTGGGGTAGTTAAGGGCAGCCCCATTCAATTTCTCACTAAAATAAGCAATTGGGTGCCCCTCTTGCATTAAGACAGCTCCTATTCCCACCCCGGATGCATCGCATTCAAGTTCAAAGGATTTAGCAAAGTTAGGCAAAGCAAGTATGGGTGCATGTGTTAATTTCTCTTTCAAGACAGAAAATGCTTTCTCTTGTTTCTCTCCCCATTTAAATCCTGCATGTTTCTTAACTAGCTCATTAAGAGGTGCAGCAATAGTACTAAAGTCCTTCACAAACCTCCTATAGAAACTAGCTAAGCCATGGAAACTTCTCACTTCACTCACATTCTTAGGAATTGGCCACTCTTGGATTGCTTTTATTTTCTCTTTATCTACATGCACTCCACTAGAATTAACCACAAATCCTAAGAACACAACATGATCTTTACAAAATGTGCACTTTTCCGGATTAGCATACAGCCTTTGTTTTCGAAGAACATGCAAAACAGATTTCAAATGTTGCAAATGCTCATCCAAATTTTTGCTATACACAAGAATGTCATCAAAGTACACAACCACAGATTTTCCTAAGAACTCTCTCAAAACATGATTCATTAACCTCATGAAAGTACTAGGGGCATTTGTCAAACCAAATGGCATTACCTTCCACTCATATAAGCCATACTTGGTTTTAAAAGCTGTTTTCCATTCATCACCTTCTCTAATCCTAATCTGATTATATCCACTTTTCAAATCTATCTTAGAGAAGTAACATGATCCATACAATTCATCAAGAAGATCATCTAACCCGGGAATGGGATGCCTGTACTTAATGGTGATGTTGTTGTGAGCTCCGCAATCTGAGCACATCCTCCAGCTTCCATCCTTCTTTGGCACCAATATGACAGAAAACAGCACATGGGCTCAAGCTTTCCTCTACCCAACCTTTAGTCATCAAATCAGTGACTTGCTTTTGAACCTCCCGGGTTTCCCGAGGATTACTCTGTATGCTGGCCTGTTAGGCAACACAGCTCCTGGAACCAAATCAATTTGGTGTTCAATGCCTCTTAATGGTGGGAGTCCTTGTGGTATCTCCTTTGGAAACACGTCCTGAAATTCCTGCAAAATAGATTTAACTCCACTAGGAAGTTCAACGTCTGAATCAAGGGCAGCAATCTCCTTATTATAAAGTATATACATAGACTTCCTTGCCATCAAAGCTCTCCTCACCTCTCCACTTTTTACAAATAATCCATTCTTTCTCACTTTCTTTTCTCCACTTTTTCTTTTTTCTCTTTTCTCCTTTTCTTTATCTTGTGGGTCTCTCTCTTTCTTTTTTCTCTCTTTTTCATTTTCTTTTCTCTCTTGCTCTCTTTTCTCTCTCATGATACTCTGATCATCACAAACCTCTTTTGGAGATAATGGAACCAAGGTAACCTTGCGATTTTCATGATAAAAAATGTATTTGTTTTTGTGACCATCATGGTGAGCTTTCCGATCAAACTGCCATGGTCTCCCAAGAAGCATATGGCTAGCCTCCATAGGAACCACGTCACACAGAATTTTGTCCTCATACTTCCCAATAGAAAATTGAATCTCCACTTGCTTATCCACCCTCAATTCACCTTCCTCACTAAGCCATTGTAGCTTATAAGGTCTAGGATGGGGTTTAGTCTCTAAGTTCATCTTCTTCACCAACCTAGCACTAGCCACATTTGTGCAACTCCCTCCATCTATGATCAAAGAGCACACCCTCCCTTGGATAAGACACCTAGTATGGAATATGTTTTCTCTTTGGCTTTCTTCACCCTCCTTGGCTATCCCTCCTAACATCCTCCTCACAATGAACAAGTCTCCTTCAGGAATCTCCTCCTCTTCCGCACTCTCTTCTTCACTTGATGGTTCAGAATGAGAACTCTCACTTGTGATTTCCCCATCGTCTTTTAATATCATGACTTTCTTAGTAGGACACTCAGAAGCTATGTGTCCTCTACCCAAACACTTGAAGCACTTTATGTCTCTAGATCGGGAGTTGTTGGCCACTTCCTTGCCCCGATTTTGGGTGGCCTGTGGTGCAGCCCTTGGGGTCCTATTGGATGAAGCTCCCTCTTTCTTAAACCCCTCCTTCCACCTAGAGTTATCAAAATTAGATGAACTCTTCCTCACACTTTTTCTCTTTAATTGTTGCTCCACTTTCATAGCATGATGGACTATATCCTCTATCTCCACATAATTTTGCAGCTCCACTACATCCCTTATATCTCCATTCAGCCCACTAAGAAACCTTGCCATGGTTGCCTCCCTATCCTCCTCAACATTGGCTCGAATCAAAGCTATTTCAAGGTCTTTATAGAACTCATCTACACTCTTACTCCCTTGGGTCATTCTCTGGAGCTTATTAAGAAGCTCTCTATGGTAGTGAGATGGAACATACCTCCTTCTCAACACTCTTTTCAACTCCTCCCAAGTCTCCAACATAGGCTCTCTATACCTCCTTCTCTCCCTTTGGAATTGATCCCACCAAACTAAGGCATAGTCAGTGAATTCCAAGGTAGCTAGCTTGATCTTCCTCTCTTCAGTTAGGGTGTGACAAGAGAAAATTTGTTCTACCTTCAACTCCCACTCAATATAGGCTTCAAGATCACTTTTACCCCTAAATGGTGGAATGGTAACTCTTCCTCCCTCATCTCGGTTTCCTCTTGGTTCTTCCTCATTTCCTCTCCTTCTTCTCCCTTCATGCCTCTCATGTCTACCCCTATCTCCATGTTGGTCATTCTCCCTATTCAAATTTTGGGTTTCTAAATTCTCAAGCCTCTCATAAATTCCCTCCATATGCTCCCTCAAAACTTGGTTCATCCTTTGAGTTAAGGCATCTAACAACACCCTATGATCTCTAGTAGGGGATGGAGGTCCCTCTCTCTCAGCCATGAACAGAATCTCAAGTAAGAAAACCTCACCAAAGTGTTTCACTCAAGTGTTTCACACAGTTAGGCTTTTCAGCAGAAATGTACTCTCTAGCCTTTTTCCACTCGTTCTCTAACTTAAGGTTCTTACAAGAATCAACAATCTATTATCAAGAATCACTTTCAAGAGTAGCAATCACAAGGCTTGACACAGAATTTTGAACACCAACAAAAGGGAAGTAGCAAAGAACAATTTCACTACCAACAAACAAGAACAGATTCTATGGAAAAACAAGGATTAGAGGAGACACTTGACACTTAGGAATTTTATCAAACAAGTGGGGTGCAAGGAAATTTAATGACTACAGCTGCTGTACTCTTTTTTTTTTTTTTTTTTTGCTCTTTTTTTTTTCTTCTTCTTGCTACTGAATTGAACAAACAACAGCCACAAGTTGTCAAAAAAATTTTTAAACACAAACTGCTTCTAATAATGAAATTTGTAACCTTGCAATCAAACTTTTAAGTTGCAAAGAATCGAGTCACTAGATTAGCATTCCCCACAAAACAAGCTAATGTTTAACACTCAACAGAAATCAACACCAAGAACAAATATGCAGTAGAGTATGACAAAACAAGAAATTGAAGATAGTAAACAACCAAATTGCGAGAATCCAAATTTCAAAGAAACGAAATTAGGGGTTTAGGGTTACCAATGGTGTGACCAGAATTGATTAAGAGAATGGAGAAAAGGTAACTCAATTCCAACCCTAGAACTGAGCTCCGATGCCAAATGATGGGAAAATCACATGCTTGGTTCGAATTGGATCTTCTAGGATGGAATTCGCACACCAAGAGCAACCTGAATGAGTTTTAATTCTCGTTCGTATCTCGGTCTCTGAGAATTCGGATTGGAGTGATTCCAAATCGAGGAGAAAGATGACGTTCTGAACTGCAATTTAGGATCAAGAAACACTCAAAATGGATACGTAAAACGTACAGAACGAACCTGGGAAAAAATGGGGCTGGAGGCACAATGCGAGAAATGCGAAAACGAACAAAAACACAAATTGGGGACAGAACGAACAACGGGGTAGGCGCCACAAACAATGAGGTTTGATAAGCCTAGGGGATCGCCACAAGAATTGAGGGAATTCTTGATAAGATCAATTGGTTCAAGGAAGAACCCTAGCAGAGACAATTCTCACTTTTTGACAAAACAATCGGAATCTGCATTTTCATTCGGGCCCAAATGATTTATACAAATTTGTTCTCAACAAAATAAGAGAAATGTAAAATCCCAACATTACAAGCATAGTTAATATGTCCTAGTGGTTAAGGCGAGGCAAAGTTTAGTTTGAGGTCAACGGCTAAAAACTCGGCTGCAAGCACTTTAACATTATTATTTTTTTAATTAAATGACTAAGTTTGTAAGTGGGCCTTCATTCCAAGCAATCAACAGACAGGACTAGCAACTCTCCCTTGTGGGCCTCCAAGTGTTGGGCCTCTCCTTGCATTTGAACTACCCTCAGAATAGTCACCATATTTTCCAAAGCTTCTTGGGCCTTTTTAGCTCTTGCTCTTGTCATGGGCCCTCCTATGCCTTGTATCGGGTCTTGGGCTTCCATCTGGTCATGGGCTTGGGCTTTGATGTCCACATCAATATTAGCACCTTCATTATTTTCAACCTCTCTTGGACTAGGTTCAAAATGAAATTAACTTATCTAGAAATTAAAATTTTCTTCTCCAATAGTCAATTAGTAGAAGTTCTAGCATATATCTTTTTTTAAAAATATGTGAGACTTCTACAAATTATTGGAGAAGAAAATTTTAACTTCTAAAGATGTTAATTTTTTTTATTTTTCACATTTTCTTCTCCTAAAAATTATTTTAGATTAGTGTGTCCAAACATACCCATAATGTAATTTAAAAAGTGTAGAAAAAGTTGTGAAACTCATGCACGTTGTAAAACTCATTTTCCTTTGCAATGACGTTTCTAATTTCTAATAAAGTAAAAAGATAGTGAAAAGAGGGAATCATAGCTCGTAAGGTTGAGAAGAGTGGAATAAGGAGAATAAGTGCGACTTTTGGACATGATTAGCAGTGGAAAGGTGAGGCAATAAACTACATCTGAAATCGGACACAACTAGGATGTTATTAGAGATTTAGCTTAATAGTTAAGAAACTCATGCACGTCCATTTTTTCACAAATTCATAAAGATAAGGTACTACCATTTCATTCTTAGGCCATCCATTATATTACAAGACCAAATAAAATATTCTGAGTGTTAAAGAATTAAATTATTTCAATTGGAATGCATGAGTAACCTGCATAAAAGAAAAAAAGTCATTAAACAGTTTATTAGTAAATTTACTTGAAGAACATTATAATAATTTTATATTTAAATTTAAAAAATTAAATTTAAAACTCGTTTCTCTTTCCTTTCCTCCACTTATTCTCTCTCCTATCTATCTTGTCTCTCACTTGTTCTTCGTTAGTCACCAAAAACTAATGACCAAACCATGATTGTTCTTGGTTGCTAGAGAATCAATATGATCCAAAATTGGGGTGATCCAAAACGAGAAAATCCCTTTATGGGAGAGAGTAAGTTGAAGAAAAATAAATTGGAATTCAAAGGGCAAGCAGTTACCAGCCAGAAAAGAGAGATGGTTAAAATATATATATATATATATATATATATATATCAACTAGGAAAGGGAAAAAACGTAGAGTAGGTGAGAGAAAATAATTTTTTAAATTAAATATTAAATTATGGTCATATCCATACATTTTTTTAAGAAACAAAAGGATTGATTTTTTGATACACATTGTTGATTTTTTTATTTTTTTTGAGAATACCAAATCTGTTTTCCTATCATAGTTAAGTAGCATTTTATAATTCAATTAATCATAATGACTTGACTCATTAACGTAAAACAATTCCAACACACCACGAACTACCAGAAAGCATAGAACAATAATAATATACAATAATATAGATCAAGGACGAGAAAGACACGAAAGAGAGTGGAAAAAACGGAAAGAAAAATGAGATATTTGGTGCTCGGTGATAGTTTAAAACAGTAGAGAAGAAAATGTGAGAATAAGTTGTGTGTTCTATCCCTTCTATTAATATTTTTAAAAATAAAAATTAACAATTATTTACTAACATTTTTTCATAATTTTTTTTTTTAAAAGAAAACCTCTCTAATAAACCATTCACATCTATCCAGTGGACAGCACTGGAAGTAGCAGCCAGCTAATTCCTACGACGTCGACTTCGCACCAACCTTCCATTTTTCACATTAACAGTGTAACACAGACACTCTTACTTGCAAAACTAAGTCACTCTTCATAGATCATAGCAAGGCCATTTATAAAAAGCGCACCCTCCCACTTCAACAAAAAAGAATCAGCAGCTAACTCATTAATTGTTCCCTTTCCCACACCCAACTTCACAAACACAATGGAATATGGAAAATTGGGACCCTCCAACCCAGGTGGCTCCTCACGCCGCTCCACCACTCCTCTCAGTATCAATCCAACTTCTTCTTCCGCCAGCAGCAAAAAGAAGCTCATCATGCTTTCTCTCCTCGCCGCTGTCTTAATCGCGGTTGCTGCCATCTCCGCCATCCTGGTCACCGTCATCCGCTCGCATGCCATCAGCGGCCAAAACGGGCCGAACCTGGCCGGCAAGCCCACACAGGTGAGACCCAATTTTAAATTCTTTTCAATTGCGTGTTTGATTCACGGTTTATTTTTTTACCTGAAATTTCAGTTAGTTATGAAGGTTGAGAACCTCCCAACTATATTTATACCCTTGTCTTGACACCCTTGAATCCCCAATCAAACCGGATTCATCACGATTTCGTTAAATTGAATGCCAATTGAAAAAAGCAGGATTTTTTTTTTTTTTTTTTCATATACACTATCAACTATGCATGTCATTTTTATCAAATTCCACTATCCATTGCAGGCAATTTCCCGAACCTGCAGCAAGACACGTTTCCCTACTCTATGCATCAATTCTCTCCTAGACTTCCCTGGCTCCACCGCTGCCTCAGAACAAGACCTCGTCCACATCTCCTTCAACATGACCCTGCGCCACGTAAGCCGAGCGTTCTACGCCTCCAGCGGCCTCTCGTTCACCGCCACGAACCCTAAGGCTCGTGCGGCTTACGACGATTGCCTTGAGCTATTGGAGGAGTCAATGGACGCGCTCTCACGGTCCCTCGACTCTGTCCTCACACCTTCGGCGTTATCCGACAACGGAGAGGTCAGACCCATCACTGTTGGATTCACGGAAGACGTGATGACGTGGCTCAGCGCCGCGCTCACTAATCAGGACACGTGTGCGGAGGGGCTCGAGGACACGAGCGGGAGCGTGAAGGACCAGATGGTTGATAACCTGAAGGACTTGTCTGAACTCGTGAGCAATTGTCTCGCGATATTCTCGGCGACTGGAAGCGGCGATTTCTCCGGGGTTCCGATACAGAACAAGAGACGGTTAATGGATAAGAAAGAAGAGGAAGAGGAGGAGAAATTAGTTAACCGCGATATTTCGGGGAAATTTCCTAGATGGTTGAATAAGCGAGATAGAAGATTGTTGAGTTTACCAGTGGGGACAATTCAGGCAGATATTACAGTGTCTAAGAACGGTAACGGAACAGTGAAGTCAATTGCCGAAGCGATTAAGAAAGCGCCGGAACATAGTACTCGCCGGTTCATCATTTACGTGAGGGCAGGAAGGTAATTAAATATATATTGTGCGAATATAATTGTTTTTTTAAATTGATAAAATATGTCTGCTTTCTATCGTTGAGAAAGGTGTACGCTTTTCGAGATAACGAACATTGCACTTTTTTTTTTTTTCTTGTTTTTATTAAACTGTTCTCATAATTGAAGGTGATATGATACGACGTACCGAATAAAGGGGAACATGGTCGGTGATTACTTGGTTTAAAAAAGTTTTTTTTTTCTGCATGCAATCGGAATTGTAATAATGTGAAGGTATCATTGATGATCGATTTCGTTTTTCTGCTATAATTTCTAAACAATATTTACGCCTCCATCTCCGTTAATTTATTTTGACATTAAATAAGATTTGTTGTCTCGATTAATTGTGCTGGTTATGAATTGCTGCTGATAAAGCTAGTTTATGTGGGGGTTTATTTTTCACCGAGTGTTTAAAAATTGTTCGTGTTTTAAGTTTATTCATGATTGGGATGGATAAAAGCTAGGACATGTGGACTGACTTTTGGATATGGAATTTTCAGGTATGAGGAGAATAATTTGAAGGTGGGGAGAAAGAAAACGAATTTGATGTTCATAGGCGACGGGAAGGGTAAAACTGTCATCACAGGGAAAAAGAATGTGATAGATGGCATGACCACATTCCACTCTGCATCCTTTGGTACGTTCCTTTTCATCTGCTGGCTTTTAATGTTGATGTTTTTGTCCAAGAGTAATGCATGAAATTTTTTATAATTTTATAGTGTGAGTTAACAACCTTCAATTTATAATTTATTAGTTTTTATAGAATTATTATAAAAATCGTATAAATTATAGATTATAATTAAACAATAGAATAAAATTATTTTACCAATATATATTACGATTAAACTCTTCTACAAATTTTGCTCATCTTTTGTTATTTAGCATCTTGCGAAAAGATTGGGTACAAAAAATGTGAACCGATAACATGCACGATAATTGAATAAAGCAAGCTTGCACGTGGCCCATGTCGTTCTAGTTGTTAATGTTAATATTCCCAGCTGTCGCATGTCTATTCCATGTCCAAGGTGAGTGAGTGTCCACTTGGACAATATTACCCCCACCGCCACTATTTCTGTATTTACGGTGAAAGACCAATACGATTTTTAGAAACAAAAATAGCATAGTGATCGTGATATATGTTAACATTAGTGCATGCATCATTCTGCTCGTAGAACACGTTAATTTTGCACGTAAGTCCCTTTTTATTTTTTACACACACCCCACTTTCGATATCAAAACTAATTTTTAATTTCTAGCAAAATTTGATTCGGAAAGTTAAAAATATACTTGGAGAGAATTAATTAAGACAAAAAAAAATTCTATTTTTTTACACTAGCTCATGCCACATCAAATTAAATAACACCACTTCACTTGTCCTAATTAATTAACTAACTTCGGAGCTATTTTATTAATGTTTGAAATACAAGTGATAACTGATGTTCATTTTGGTAAATTTGTTAAAAAGAATTTTTTTTTTTTTTGTGGTTCATGTAATTTTACATAAATTTAAACATTTTACACAACTCATTCTAATGGTAAAAATGTTAAAGAGAGTCATTAATTTAATTTTATGAGTCATATAATGTTTTAAAAAATGTTATTTATAAATTATGATAATAATTTTTAAATAATAGTTACTTTAATATAAATAATGATATTTATCTAAGTAACGTCATATTATTTATTCCAATGAAAATGGAAAAGTTAAATAACATTATTTAAGTTTAAGTAACTCATTAAATGTGTAAGGCAAGTGGTAGTGATGGTAGTTGGTTGTGGGAGTTTAAAGAAACCTTGTTCAGAATAGTGTCTCTTATGATAAAATAATAATTAAAGCGTGTTTTGCATAAATCTTACGCGTTATCTTGCCTTAATTCGTCAAAACAAATTATTATTCATTTCTTGACTTTTATTGTCATAATTTCATATCCATAATTATTATTTATATAAAAAAAAATATCCATAATTATTATTAATATATCCTTTAGAACATTGGTGGACAACGTTATCCTCCTTATCGAAACATCAAATAAAATACACACAAACATTAATGACCGCCTCCTAATTAAATTAGCAAAATAAAAATTATTGAATTTTTATATCAACATATGTTAATTTGTTAATGGAGAGAGTTGAACTGCTACTTTTCTCTCATTCTCTTTTCTCTTTATTAGTTGAGCTATCTTATATTGTTGCCTAGTCATGCGTTGCAAGCCAAAATGATTAACAGTATCATAGGATCATTTCCCGAATGAAAATAATTTCGGTACTAAGTTTTTTTTAGAGAGAAATTTCGGTACTAATTAGACACTATGAATTCCTGTAGCTGCTAGTGGTGCTGGATTCATTGCAAGAGACATTACGTTCGAGAACTATGCAGGACCGGCGAAGCACCAAGCAGTGGCGCTCCGTGTCGGAGCCGACCATGCGGTGGTGTACCAGTGTAACATTGTGGGGTATCAAGACTCATGCTATGTGCATTCTAACCGTCAATTTTTCCGTGAATGTAACATTTACGGTACCGTAGACTTCATATTTGGCAACGCCGCTGTGGTTTTCCAAAAGTGCAACATTTATGCTCGTAAGCCCATGGCCCAACAGAAGAACACCATCACGGCCCAGAATAGAAAAGACCCAAATCAGAATACGGGTATATCCATGCACAATTGTCGGATCCTACCCGCCCCGGATCTTGTCCCGGTTAAGGGCAGCTTCCCCACCTTTTTGGGCCGTCCATGGAAGCAGTACTCTAGAGTCGTTTACTTAGTATCCTACATGGGTGACCACGTACATTCTCGTGGATGGTTGGAGTGGAATGGAGACTTTGCTTTGAACACATTGTATTATGGTGAGTACATGAATTATGGGCCGGGTGCAGCTGTGGGTCATCGGGTTCAATGGCCCGGGTACCGGGTCATTACCTCTAATGTGGAGGCGAATCGGTTCACAGTGGCCCAATTTATATCCGGGTCTGCCTGGTTACCATCCACTGGAGTGGCCTTTGCTGCCGGATTATCTACATGAGTTGCACTGCAAAGTATATATAGAGAAGTTTTACATTGTTGCAAATTCCAACCAAACCTACCCAATTGGAGAAATGGGAAATGACTTCTTATTTTGGGCCTATGATTTTTTTTTTTTTAATCTATCAATGATGCTGGTAATAAATATAAATTGTAAACATGACTTTATAAAATAACACTTTGTATTTGTTTTTCTTGCCTCAAAATCAAAGGTGTTAAGAAATTTTATTACCATGGTCATTTTATTGATATAGTTAGGGATGACAATATGAATTCAGATTCTACAGGCACCCGCAAAAATACCCATACGTGAGTAGGATAACAACACATACAATGGGGATAGAGATGGGGCGGGTATTTACCGCAAAATTTCATAAGGATGGATGCAGGTACGAGTACTATAGTACCCATCCTGCCTCGTCCCGCACCATATATATATACATATTAATTAATATAATTTTAATTTTATTATATAAATTATTCAATTAAAATTGTTTAATTATCTATTTTTTATTTTAATTATTCTTTTTATATGCTAATTTTGATATTCAATCGTGTTTTAATTTCTATTTATATTAGTGGTTCAAAGTAATATAGAAACTATGGAGATAAACATTTTTAAAATATGGAAAAATTGATTTGAATGATAAAATCAAAATATTATATATATTTGCGTTTTATTTGTAATTTTTAATATATAATTATAAACTAATTAGTTTTAAAAATATATTAATTTTTCCCGTTTAATTAGAGTTTTTGTTTAGATTAGAATATTTATAATTTTCATGTTGGATGATTATTTTTGTAATGTTATTTATTTATAACTTAAGTTTTGATAAATCAATGTTTGTTTGATTTTAATATTATATGATTTTTTTATGATTTTTAATTTTATATATTTGGAAAATGCGGGTCATGAGTATGGATATGGATATATAGGTATCGAGAGGGTATGGGGATGGGGATTGAAATTGCTATCCACATGGATACGAGACCGGGAATGAATATTTTTTTTCAAATGCGGGTATAGGGACGAGTATTATAGTATCCATACCCTATCTTGCAACAGAGAAAGGAAGAATACTACTACAGCTTCAGAATATTGATTGTGTTCCCACTTGGCCTAATCACATGAATGCATGATGTGTCACGTTGTTGTGTCGTGTGTTGTTTTTCCTATCCTTCGAAGAGTTTTAAGGCTCATATTTTCTAATGCTTTTTGAACAGTGTTGTTGGTTTTCTGGATCTAATTAGATGAACTATAACATGTCGCAATACCAACTATTAACTAAGAAATGCAAATTGACCTACTATGAGTAGCCGAGCTTGATCATATTTTGTTTAGGGAAATATAATAAAAAGTATTTAAATATTCAAAATTCAAAATAATATAATTATATAACTTTTATTTATTGTGAAAGCATAATTATATGACTCAAAACAAAAAAAACAATAAGAAAGTAATAAAAAAAACATCAACAATATTATACTAAACCAACAGATAACCAGTATTTCAATTAAACGGAATAAAAAAATTTACATTATTAACAAGATTATCATTTACAATTGTCAATCATACTGTACAAAAATATAGGTTTAAATATATTTTTAGTCGTTCAAATCACAAATTTTAAAATCTATAAATTTTGTTTGAAAATTTGGGAAAAAATGACTAAAAACAATATTTATCACATTTGAAGGACTAAAAAAGTCAAACATTTTTTTAGGGACTAATAATAATAATAAATTCCTTATAGCACAAACATAAATTTATAGAACTTAACAAAAGAAATTTACTGATTTATGTAATTTGAGATGGCAAAATAAACAGCTCGACACAATCTGGCTCGTTGGGCCAAGTGTGAAAAGCAACTAACTAGATTGACTCATATTTTATATGAATCTTATTTTTGTCGTCCAATCCAAGCTTATGGCCCTTTGGACCAGTCTGTATTGACCCATTTTACTTTTTCTAGTGTATATTTTATATAAATGAAAAAAATATATATATTGGGCCAAAATATACCTTTTTAAATTCGGGGCAAAATTAATCCGGTTGAACTCGGGCCTATATTTTTTGAGTTCAACCTGGTCCTGCCCATATTGGCATAGTTCTATTTGGATCAACATTTTATGAGTCATACCTAACCCGACCTAACAGGCCAACGAGTTAGCTCAACTAACTCGGTACATTTTTCATCTATACATGTATTCATTTTGAAAGACAATAATAACAAAACAAATTCTTCACAGCCAATAACCAGGTAATAACTCAACATTTCTTTCACTTGCCAAGTCAGGTAAACGGTAGCTTAGGTAAGTTGAGTTTTGACTTCCAAGAAAGCTTCTACTTTCAATTTAATTAATCTTTAGGCCAGCACAATTACTTAATTGCCCTATTTATTTGTTTAACACTCTTCCCTTTTGTGTGACATTCATTCTTTTAATCCACTCTAATATCTATATTTTTTTTGTTTTAAATAAATTTTCAATTTCAATATTCAAATCACTATCCAAATTCTACTTCTTGAAATAAATAAATAAGGTTTAAATAGTTTTTAGTCTTTTAAATTTTAGTGATTTTTTTTAAGTCCTTTAAAAAAAACTTCATTTATTAGTCCCTCAAATTTAAGTAATTATATATTTCTCATTTTATTATGATACTTCATAATCAAAGGATAATTTTTTTAATGAAAATTCTAGACTTGTTGCTTAAAAAGTTCCATTGATTCCAATTAGGTTGGCACCAACAGTATTTCAAAGTAAGGGTGGCAAACCAAGCTTAGGCTCGCCCAACCCACCCCACCTAACACATCGACCCGCGTAGGCCAAACCTGCCAACCCGCCTAAGTTAGCTTCTATTACTAACCCTAACACAACTATACAACACAAGCAAATAAAAAATAGAAACCTTCCTTTCCCAACAGAGAATGATGCCTGCCCCTCCCCTCCCCTTTGCCGCCGCCTCGCACCCTAGCTCGCCTCGCCTGCTTGCAGACTTGCGGACTCACATTGACCTTGTGCCCTCATGCTCGTCCACCATCACCAAACCCCTCGCGTTGCCCATTCGTCGTTGTCTTGTGCCGTCCAAGTATTGAGTGCTCTATTTGTTTAGTACCATATGCCATGTAGTGTTGTGTTGCTTCATTCTCCCAAATTGTGTTGCTTGTGTTGTGTTGCTCTATCCTCCCAAATTGCTTAGTTCAAAAATGCTGGAACAAACAAGACTTGCATTCCTGTGTTGTGTTGCCTGTGTTGTATTGCTTTGATCTCCCAATGTGTTTTACTGCTTGTTATTATGGCTATGCCCTGTTCTCTCAATGATTTGTTGCTTGTTGCTTTGTTGTGTACTGTTTAGTAATTGTCCGGTAGCATGATTTAGGTTAAGATAATTAGCATGCTTAAGATAATTTCCTATTCATTCTTTGATTTTGAAATTTTGTATGTTTTTTAGTTTTTAACAGGATTTTAAAATTGAAATGGATGAGTCAATTAGTAAACCTCGTTGTGATGTTAATGTTAGTGATGATTTAATTGAGAATGACGATGAGGATACTGAATGTGAGGAGGAGAATGGTGATGATATTGACTCTGTTGAAGCTAAAAATAAAAGGGTCAAGAGTTTAACATCAAATTGTTGAAAAATTTTCACTAAAATTGGTGTGTGTAAGGATGGAAAAGAAAGGGCAAAGTGTAAAGCCTGTAACAAAAAGTATATAATTGGTTGTAAAAAATATGGAACTCCAACTTTAAATCGTGATATGTAAGAAAATCAAAACTGAAGATGTGGGTCAAATGATATTAGACATGCAAGGAAAGTTAAAGGAAAGAAAGATAGATCAAATGGCTGCGCATGAGTTGTTGGCTGATCTAGTTCTTATGCATGGTTTGCCCTACAAATTTGTTGAATACCTAGAGTTTAGGGCTTTTGTTGCATATTTGAATCCTGATTCTACTCTGATTTCTAGAAATACATCTAAGAGTGATATTGGGAGAGTTTATGGGAAAGAAAAGATCATACTTAAAGGAGTGTTGTCTAACATTTCTAGTAGAATTTGCTTAACTTTTGATTTATGGGCATCTTGTAACACTGAGGGGTATATTTGTTTGATTGCACATTATGTTGATCTAAATTGGAAGTTAACTAGTAAGATTCTTAACTTTCGTCATATGCCTCCCCCTTACATTGGTTTTGAGTTGTCTAAGAAGATTAATGTATGTTTGAATGAATGGGCAATTGAGAAAAAAGTTTTTTCCATCACTTTAGATAATGCTTCCGCCAATTATGTTTTTGCAAAAGACTTTAAAAAGTCAACTTGTTTTGCAAAATGGGATGTGATGGTGAATTCTTTCATGTGCGTTATTGTGTTTATGTTTTAAATTTGATTGTTCAACAAGGATTAAAGGTACTTGGTTCTTCTTTGGATCAAATTAGGGATAGCATCAAATATGTGAAAGGTTCGGAGAGTAGAAGATAAAATTTAAACAATGTCTTGAAAAATTTAATGACATTGATTCATCAAGTGGGTTATGTTTAGCTGTGCCTACAAGATGGAACTCAACTTATTTGATGCTTCGAAGTGCTCTTAAGTATCAACGTGATTTTGAAAGTTTGCACTTGATTGATGAAAATTACAAGTAGAGTCCTTCTATGGAAAAATGGAAAAGATCTGAAAAAATTTGTAAATTCTTGATGCCATTTCATGATATAACAACCTTAATTTTTGCCACAAGTTATCCTACTTCCAACTTGTATTTTTTACAAGTTTGGAAAATTGACTATCTTTTAATGGAAAGTGTGGAAGATGAAGGTAAGGTTGTAAGGAATATGGCTGAAGTCATGAATGAGAAATTTGAAAAATATTGGGATGAGTATAGCATTGTGCTTGCATTTGGTGTTGTTTTAGACCCAAGGATGAAGTTGGAATCATTGGGTTTTTTGTTTTGAAAAAATTAATCCACTTTCTTGGGAAATAAAATTGCAAAAGATAAAGGACAAATTGTACATGCTTTTCTCTCAATATTCTAGCAAAGGTTCAACATCAAAAGTCTAAGTGCGCAATTTCATTTGGAATAAAGGGATCATCTCATATTGTTTATACACTGAGTGCTGAGTGAAACACTGGCATTGTGAGGGTCATGGTGTTCACTTGAACTTCAATTGCTAAATGCTCCTTTGTTGGTTTGCTTAATTTATGTGCATGTTGAAACTCTCTTTGTACCCTTAATGCGTTTGATCTCAATTGAGAACACCTTTTGCTCAAAGTGTCATTGGTTTTAAGCTTAATTCCGACCTTGTCAATTGTTCCTCTGCATCCACTTTGTTGCTATGAAAATATTCTTTTTGCTTGAGGACAAGCAAAGCTTTAATTTGGGGGAGTTTGATAATTGATTTATATACGTAAATATTACATCATATTTTGTAGCGATTATCCAATGTTCTCAGGATTTCTAGCTTAGTTTGAATTCATTTAATATAGATTTGTACAGTTTTGCTAATTCTAACCATAGGAAGCTATTTTGTGAGAAATATACTCAAATTCATGTTTGTAGGCCTAGGTTCAACAATAAGGGAAGAACACAAAGAATGAAGGCAGATAGCGCTTAGCGCCACATCTCGCTAAGTGCATATAGCGCTGAGCGCCACATTGCGCTGCGCGAGACTAGTGATTTATGCAGCACTAAGTGCAAGATTGAGCTAAGCAAACTGTTCTTTTGAACTAAATATTTGCTTAGCGGACAGGCTTGCTTAGCGAAATGTTCTTTCGAACTGAAGCTATGCTTAGCTGACATGCTCGCTTAGCGAAAGCCTTGTATCTAAGATGAAGTCTGTAGAATCACGAACCTGTGCTTAGCGCGCTAAGAGAATGTCCACTTATAGTATATAAGTTGCACTTGTAATTTTTTCTAAGACATTCAGACTTTGATATAATAAAGTTGCTTCTTCATCCTCTGTTCTTCTCTCCCATTTTGTAACATTTTTAAAGCTTCTCATGACAATGAGACATGAGAGGCTAGTCCATTAATGTTAAGGACTTGGAACTAGGTGCTTAACATGTAAACACTTTCCTTCATAATTATTCATTGAAATATTTAGTCTAAAGTTCATTTCTCTAGCTTTACTCTTGTTATATGATTTGATTAGTTATATATGCATGTTTTAGAGTTTAAATGTCATTGACAATTGCTTTTAAACTTGGAATTGAGTTTGGACTCTAATGGAGTGTATTTCTAGACATAGGATAGACTCCATTAGCTTCAATAAGATCTCCGAGCTTCACCAAACCACTCAACTAAACTTACCGAGACATCGGAAGTGAGGTTGAGTAGTTTAGGCTTGATTTGATGAGACATCACATTTTGAGCACTTCTAGATCGAAGTTAATATGAAATATTGCTTTGAATGGAGAATATATTTTGTACGTTTACATGGGAAGCAAACCGGTTGAACCAAATCCTTAACATATTCTTCATTATCATTTCACACTCAAGCACGCCAATTGTTTGATCATTGTCCTGAATCAATATTATTGTTTTATTATTTATCTTTAGTGTTATTTGTTAGTGTTTAGTTTATTTTCTACTGTTACTTATGTTCTACAAAACAAACAACTTTTAAAACCAAATTAGTGTTTAGGAATTGATTACTTTACTAATAGTCAATATGGACAATTCCCTGTGGAATCGATATTGGGATCTTCCCTTTTATACTTCTTGTGCGATATTTGGTACGTTTGCCAAAATATCTCATCAACAAGCATTGCCTTCTAGATAAATATGTGTTGCCTTAAAATGCATGTGCTGAAGTCGTTCCATACAATTCTCCCACTTGTTTCTCAACTCCCACGAAACTAAAGAGGAGTTCTAAAACTCAACAATAACAACAATTGAATTACTTTCAAGTCGCAATGATGACCAGCTACATCCGAACACAATTTTCATTGCCTAAACAACATTGCAAAGAGGGAAAAGTTGATTCCCAGATTCTTAGCAAAGCCACTAAGAAAGAACCCTATGCTGTCACAAAAAAATCCTCCACAGGCCGTGACACCAGGAGAGCCATGCGTGGCCCCATTAATGTTTACCTTCACCCAACCAGGTGAAGGAGGCCACCAAAGTACCATTTTGATATAAATTGCCTTTCTGGCATGCCTTGCCACAAAGAACGCTTGGAGTAGTGTGAATTCCTCCATGGAAGAAGACATGGTTCCACTAGATAAGCTTCCCAAGAGTGCTACGATATTGTGCGTAGTTATTTTTTCGTCCATTCTTGCATTCTCGAAACAGATGTTACTCTGGCTCATCCAAAGAAACCATACCACATTGACGATTTCCGCTAGTACCACATATGTTGCTTGCGAGCTTAGTTGACTATTGCTGACTGTCAGAACTGATAAAGGTGAAGAAATATCTAAGCCAAAGCCGAATTTTGAACTCAACTACTACCAAATATGGACCGCAAAAAGACAATGGAGAAACAAATGGTCAACAATCTCATAGTCCCCATCACAATGCACACACATTGAAACCATTACACAACCCTTCCTACGAAGACCATGATCCATCAAGATTGTCCTTAAGATGAGTTTCTAGTAAAGGAATGCTCTAAAAAGTGGAATGGCAGATCTCCAAAGAAGCTTCGACTAAGAGACACCAGGTGAAACTAGTTGAAGATAAATGTTTTCTTCCTTCAAGGAAAACACTAGAATTCGCAAGAGACCAATTTGGCTTGTCCAATTTACTCATAGTAGGGATGGTCATCTTTCTAATGCATGCAACAACCCCAGGGTTATCAGGCTTGGAAGTTAGTAGGGATTCACGACTCACCATCAACAATAAAAACATTGATCGTGGCTTGTAGCTAGCAAGAAACTACATGCAAAATGTTAAGGGAGGAAGCAATGGGAGATGACAGCCATCTTGCTATCTAGAAGGATATGGACTTTCCATCAGCTAGCTGCCATCATAAATTGTCCCCTACTTCATCCATCCAAGGTCAAATTCCAAGCCATATATGTGACTTTACACAATTATTAATAAAGTGTGAACCACACAGAAATATAGCTCTAAACAGAGTGGCTCAGGAGCCATCCGAAGTGTGTAGTTCCCCCACCTAAGCTTCAACATGGCCGCATAATTAATGGACCTTAAGGATCGAAGCCTTAACCCTCCCATCGAAGTGGGAGAGCAAGCCTTTTTCCATGCAACCGTAACCAACTTACGTTTAAGTATGTCCCCACTCCAAATGAGATTCCAAATGCAACTATCAATATGTTTTAATAAAGACATTTGTCAAGCGATAAAGAGGCTATGTAGTAACATGCCTTGGATAGTGGATTTGATTAGCTGGACCCTCCCCATGTAGGAAACGAAATTAAACATGATAGCAATACAAAGATGAAGGATTAGAAGATGAGCATGACTTTTATATTGATTCGATCTCAACCCATTCTACATCCAATTCTTCCTCAACCTGAGGAGTTCCATTATGATTCTACAGAGGTTACAATCACATGAACACACAAAATCACAACAACTTACTCTTGTTCACAACTCGAACAAGATTATATGCATGAATTTGAAAACCTATCACAATTCATCAACAACCTAGGAAACCGTATCCTAGCATAGGAAATTCAATCAAATCAAAAGAGAGAAAGATTTAAAGAACAAATGCACCTAAAAGTGTAGATTAAGCTGTGTAGAACGTTGAATTGAAAAACACCTTAATCTTGCATGTATAGCTGAAGAAGTGTAAAAAGATTTCAAGCTATATAAGGTGAATATGATTTCAACATAGAGAATTTAGAGGGTTCAAGAACAAAATTGATCTCTGCATGTGGCTGAAATTGATTTTCAAGTGTGTGTTTCCATAGAGAGCTATTTTTTAGAATATACTCTTATCTCACGAATATTAATGATTTGGGTAAGAGATAAGATTTGGGTTTGTGCAGATTGGAACGAAAATAACTTTTCTCTCTTTCAATGAAAAAGGGATTGAAAGATATATAAAGGTCAAGAAAAGATATGGTAAAAGATATGATCAAGATCAGTTAGGATATCTTTAAAGATAGATAGTTATGGCAGATGTAATCGATTGAAATGAAAGTAATCGATTATCCCGTGCTTCAAAAGTTGATTCTGAGTTGCTGTCATTAAATGTAATCGATTACATTTAAGAAAAAGGCAATTCTGAGTTGAGAAATTGTCATTATAATTGATTGCCAATTCATGTAATCGATTATCCTGATGACAAAGACCAACCTGATGTAGATCTACTCTATTGTAATCAACTACATGATATTGTCATTGATTGCAAAGCTCAAAATGCATACACATCAAATTGAAATCACCTTGAGATGTTGAGATAAAAGTTTTGATAAAAAAGCAAAGCATTTCAAGAAGACACATCAAAGCACATAAGATCTTAGTTTAAGAACAAACAATACAAAGCCAACATCCATACATGTTTTGGCTTAAAGAAGAAACACTAAATCTATGAAAAGATAAGAAGCTAAGGTAAAGAGAAAATACCAAAAACTATAAAGACTCCAATCTTCAAAAGCGACATTTTTCAGCACTAATCCATTAACCTAAAGCTTCACCATACTGCAGTAGCAACTCTTGTAAATTTTTTAAACCCTTTTGTTGGCCCTAGCAAAACACCATCAAATCATTTGCAAAAAAATGTATGGCTTGGAACCCTGTAGTCGCGCAGACCTACCATAGGAGATAAAGATCCCTCATGAACCAACTTGGTTATTCCACGACTCAGCACTTCTTCAACTAGGCATAAGAGAAGGTGCGGAAGAGGTTCCCTTTGTCTCACACCTCTCTTGTAGACAAAGTACCAAGTTGACTTTCCATTTACTACAAAGGAGACTATAGCAGGATGGAGAAGAACCTTGATCCAACCACAAAATTTTGAATCAAATCCAAAATTATGCCAAACAGCTAGTTAAAACATCCAATCAAGGGTATCAGAAGCTTTGCAAAAGTCAATCTTCAAAGCCAAGTTTTTGCCAAACATCTTCTTCCTAGTAAGTTAATCGCTTAAGATGTTACTCCTATGAAATCACTAATTTATTTTCCTTTGACGAAGTCACACTGTTATGGTGAGACTAATCAAGGTGCAAGGATAGAGAGTCTATAAGCCAAGATTTTAGTGATAATCTTGTATTGAAAGTTAGCCAAAGCAGTCAGTCTAAATTGCTCAATTGCTTTAGCTCCAATGATTTTTGGTATTAGTACCACCAAATTTGAGTTCATGTTGGAGAGCAACCATCCTTACAAAATAAATTGGCAAACTGAGTTGGAAGCATCGAATCCTACTATATCCCATAATTGTTGGTAAAAACAACCACCATAACCATCAGCCCTAGGAGCACCATCCCAATAAAGTTGAACATCGCATTGTGGATCTCCAAAGTAGAGGGAACTCTAGTTAACCCCTAGTTGTCTAAGGGTGTAACTAGTGAAGGAATATTATCTTGAATCAAACTATTGGTTGTACATTCATTTTTAGATGCATAAAGGCCTTTGAAATAATCCACAACCACCCCCTTTAATTATTCTTGGTCATAAACTTGACACCATTCCGATTTAAGCACTATATTTTCTAGGTAGCCCTGCAAATTTTCGTTAGCCAATAAAAGTAACTTGTATTCTTATTGCTAGAGATGTTCTAGTTAACTCGAGTTTTGTCTTGCCAGAAGATCTCTTGGACGTTTAGAGCACACTACAGTTCTTTATGGGCTTGAACCTCCTTATCCCCAAGTTCATTAGAGGAGCCAACACTATAAGAATTTCATGGATTAGCGAGGGAAATTTGTGAGGGATATATTTTGTCACTAATTCATTACAATTTAGATACGAATTTGCGTGAATTAAACATTCATTCAAATCCTTTGCAAATTAGTGAAAAATCAGCAAAAGGCAAATATTTCCCTCGCTATTCCCTCACAATTTTCTTGAATTAGTTAGCGACAGATACATATCCTCACAAATTCCTCACTAATAAAAAATTAATTATTGTAAAAAAAAAATCATACAATAGCAAGAGACACTTCTATTGCAAATCCCTCGGTAATTTGCAAAGGAAAAGGCCATCGCAAATCCCTTCCAAAAGACATTGTCAATATAAAATTAGTTTTAGCGAGAACAGTTTTTGAAGTAGATCCATCGCAATATTGCGACACAATTGTTTTTGTTGCTAATCCCACACAAATTACTTAACATTGTCAATTTTTAATGAATTTTAAATATATAAAAAAAATTAAAAAGTATATAGAATAATATAACATTAAATATATTAAAAAATTACAAATCATTTCATTTGGTTTCTCTAATACTTTATGGGTATTTTAAAGAGAAAATAGACATTTAATTTTTAATCTTAAGTTAATTTATACAAATTTCATGTAATTTAATTAAATAATAAAAATAAAACTATTGTTAGAATATATATTATCTTTATATTATCTTGGTAGTTATTATCCTTATATTATCTTAGTAGATATTATTTTTATATTATCTTATTAGTTATTATTTCTCTTTATCTTTATATGATGTAATCAATTACTGAGGGTTTCCTCAATATAAATAGAGATGAGGTGTGGCTTTCTCCCACACACACATTCAGTAAATACATCATTCTAATAACTATATTAGCACATGTTTGATATTATTTTATTTAACTTTAGGTGGAAATGTGTCTTTTGATTATAATTATATTACATAAGGTTTTTGCCACAAAAATGTATATATCGTGTGAATTATTTTATAAAGTATTTATTTTATAATTCTTAATTTATTTTATTTTAAAAAGATTCCACAACTATTCTTTATTTTTTAAATTCTAGTTTTCTTCTTATGTTTTATATGTTATTTTAATTTCATTGAATAATGTATATATAATAATGTTAATTTTTATATAATTATGAATATTTTTAAGAGTATTCAATAGATAAGATAACAAATATAGTTAATTTTTATATATATTAAGATTTGAATTAAATATCTAATTAATTCAAAAATTGTTTTATTTAACAAATGTGTAACGAGTCATAATTATATTTTTTTTTAAAAATTGTTTTATTCAAATTTGAAAATTATATCTTATATATAAGATATATATAGGATTTTGTTTCTAATTTAATTAGGAATCATTGTGAACCGTGGTTGTAGATTCTAAACCTATATAATATATAGATGATGCATGCATGATGCAGTTCCAAGCCACACAAGCTTGGTTTGGATCGTCCGGAAGCAAATCAAAAGAGCTCCATTGAAGCCAAATCAAGAACTCAAACAAAAGGGAAAAGCAGAAAGAAGAAGAAGATGAATTAGAACGACGCCACGATCCGCACGGAACGATAAGCCGAGGTGAATTCGCCACAAGGAAAGCTTCCTTGATAAGAATCAATTTGGTTCACCCAAGAACCAAGAAGAGACTAAGCTCTCAAACTAAGCCAAAACTTATTTCATTCACAAATGAGTTATATCATATATCTTTTTACAAATGAGGTTCTCCTCTACTATTTATAGAGCCAAGCCTTAGAAGAGGGTTATGTAACTAATCTCCACTTAAACATAACATTTTAAGGCCTAATTACACAATTAAGAACCCCCTTACACAAGTAAACAAGGTTTTCAAAAATTCTCGCGTCAGACCTTTCGCTAAGCTCAACCTTGAGCTTAGTGCAAATTGAGCTGAGCTCAAATCTCCGCTAAGCTCAATCTTGCGTTGAGCGAGATGCTTGATCGAAGCAAATCTCAGCTAAGCTCTATCTTGCGCTGAGCGAGCTTCTTGATCGAAGCGAAACTTCGCTAAGCCCAAGCTTGCGCTGAGCGAGCTATCAGCAAATTTCCAAGTGCTCCAATTTAGCTCCTTTGGGCTTCTTCCTTCTTGGCCTTTGATAAATAACCCTTCCTTTAGTCTCTTGGTCATTTCTTCTTGAAGAATCTTGGCCTTGAATCTTGTCATTGGTCCCTTTAATTCTTGAAGTGCCCCTAGGTCCTCATGTGCCTTAGACAGTCCTCTATCAATAGACCTATATATATAATGTATAGATTGATAGAATAGAATCAATAGATAGATAAACCTATTTAATATATAGATTTATAGAATAGAATCAATAGATAAATAATATAGTAATTTTATTCTAATATCTAGAAGATTTGAAGTTTTATATAAGTGTGCGCCCTTTTAGTTTTTTTGAAAAATTGTTTAGTTTATTTCCTTCTTCGTTATTCAATGAAACAAAATGTCCATTCAGTCGCTCGGAACTTCCCCTCTTAGAATTGTCATCGTTCAAGGCTATGACAAATCAACTAGATATATTGCTTGTAAATTAGCGACGAAATAGTTTATTTAGAGTAATCAATTTTGCGAGAGATTTTGCCAAAGGAATAACAAGGGTTGATAAATTATTAGCGTGGAAATAGCGAGGGAAAAATTCTGTTATGAATTAACGACTTGAATATAGTAACAGATATATATCTCGCTAAGTTGTCGAAAATTTGTTGCAATTACTCTAGCGGGGAATTTTCCATGGATTTGCGACATAAGTGTCTATCGCAAATCTGTGAAATGCTTGTAGTGCAAGGGATATATCTGTCGCTATATTCAAATCGTCAACAGTCCGGGTTGGATATCCACATCTCATGGAAGTGAAAAGAAGATGTTGAGTTCTTCACGATGTTAGGATCAGCCGGTTATATCAAGAGGGGGGATAAATTGCTGTTTCAAAATTTCAAATTCTTTTTCAAAGATAAAAGGTTTTCACCACCTCTCTTGAAGTTTTTAATAAAAGAGTTTTCAGAGATATGTTGTTGAAGGAATAATACAAGAGAAACTCAATGAAAATAGAATCTTGTTAGAATAATTTCAACCAATTGATATAGTACAAGATAGTAATAAAGAGATGAAAGGAAAGAGAATATAGCCTGAAGATTTATACTGATTCAATCATAAACTGATCTACATCTAGTTCTTCCTCACACCAAGGAGTTCCATTATGACTTTGAGTTACAAACACCATGCACACACAAATCACAGTAATCCTAGTTCACAACTTGAATAGGAACCTAAACGAGAATGGGAAACACCTTTCATCATTCAAGTACTACCTCTAGGAAACCCCCTTCCTAGAAACAAATGTTTAGGAAACCATTTCCTAACACATTATAGCACTTAGGAAACCCTTTCCTACAATGCCAAAAAATCAGAATCAAGAAAGAAAAGAATTAAAGAATGATAACACCTGGAATGTGCAGATTTCGTTGATATAGAGATGAATTAGAAAACACCAAAGTGTGTAGATGTAGTTGGTAAAGAATAAATTTTAAACACCTAAATGTGTAGATGAAGAAGAAAGAAAACTTTCTCTACAGAAAATGATTTAGCTGTGTAGAAGGTTCAAAGATATTAACTCAAAGATATAGCTGTGTAGAAGAGAATGAAATCTCTGTAACTGAGTTGATATGAAAAGATGCAAAACCAAAAGGTTGTTTAGAAGATCTTATCTATTTTGGAAAATCAAATCAAAGATTTAGATATGACTTGTAGAAGTATATGAGAAAAGATATTGAGATAAGAGTCACACTATCAACTAAATGACTTGGGTTATAAAAGACAAAGATTGGGTTAGAAAGATTCGAGAGTTATTAGATAAAGATCAGTTCTTGGAAATCTTTCAAAATGACCGTTATACTAGATGTCATTGATTGTTCATAGGTGTAATCGATTATCCCGTGTATCAAAATATGATTTATACTAGCTGTCATCTATTGTAATCGATTGTAGGAATATGGTAATCGATTGCAATTGGGACAGAGCCAATTCTGAGAATCAAAAATTGAATTGTAATCGATTGTAGGATTCTGGGAATTGATTGCAATTGAAACAGAGCAATTTTTGATATTGAAAACTTGCATTGTAATTGATTGACACTTCTTGTAGTCGATTAATACAATGCCAGAGATAGTTCTAAAAAGTGTTTGGCCATCTAGTAATTGATTGCAAGGCTCAGAATATATTTTTCTAAGATTTCAAATCATCTTTTGATGCTAGAATAAAAGTTTTAAAAAGATTTGCAAGCATCCTAGCAAATATGTCTAACTCAGTATAAAAACACACAACACAAAGCCATCATCCATACATGCCATGGCTTAAGAAAAGAAAACTAAGATAAACGAACAGAAAAGACTTAAGGTATGAAAATACCAAAAATCTAGATGGAGAGGC
The DNA here is from genome assembly GCA_014843725.1 of Amphicarpaea edgeworthii. Lineage (NCBI taxonomy): Eukaryota > Viridiplantae > Streptophyta > Magnoliopsida > Fabales > Fabaceae > Amphicarpaea > Amphicarpaea edgeworthii. The sequence continues at coordinate 11,036,307 of CM026324.1, forward strand.
ATCAATCTTCAGTTGCCCCCTTTTTGGTTTTGAATACCTAAAAATATTTAGTTTTAAGTCTTTAATGTGTACCTATCAAAAAGCAGTTTGCTTGATATTGAAATTGGTTAGAGTAACAGTAATTTACCAATTTGAAATAGGACAGTTATAGATCAATACTTTCTCCCCCTTTTTGGTTTGCAAATCACCAAAAGGTTAAGAATAAGACACAGATATAACGAGGAGAAATAGGCAAGTATATAAAACAAACTTAGAGCATTGTTTAGAATATAAAGCATAAAAGTGTAGAAATGTAGTAAAATATGGATGCTAAAATAGAAAATTGAGACATCCTAGGCGTCAATCTTCATTGTCATCAGATACTACAAGATAAATTGTGTTTAGACAAGCTGATATCTCATTGAGACTGTAGCGAAGTTCCAAGTAATGCTCATTTTCTACTCTTGAAAGCTCTTGCTGTTGCCTTGAAAGTGTTTCCTGAGATTGTATGATTTGGTTTAACTTGTCCAAGACTGCGACCTCAAATGTAGACGTTTGAGGAGGTTGCTTAGCTTGTGCATTTGGCGGTGTGACAGGTTGGTCATCATCATTAGCAACTATGTGGTCTTCCTTATGTTCCCATCCTTCATCTGTTTTTATTAAGCCCATTTGTTTCAAATGTTTAGCCGTGAGTTCACCTTATAGGCGAGCAAAATTAGTTACTACATCATCAGTTTTGACACCAAAATGATCAAGAATGCGTGACACCAGAACCAGATAAGTGATCTTGATGTCGTTAGGCTTGCTAATCTTCTACATATGATCAATAATGGCAAATATCCAATCTACTTAATAGTTGTTCTTTATTAGAAATAGCAACAGAAGATCGTCTTCAGAGAGCGCTTTGTGATTACTCCCCCATGGTAAGATAATCCACGAGAGAATGTAAGCAAGCAGACGGTCCTCAATCTTCATTCGGCCAATAGGAAACCTGTTGTGAATGGGGTTATCAGGATCACGAATCATAGCCCTATAGACATCGGTTTTGCTGTATTCAACGTCTTCTAATTCCTTGATAGTCCTCATGGTAGGTTCAGTTTCATCCTCTACCCTCTCAATATCGGCAATGGAGAACCAAAGGTCTTGGTTCATCTGAATGTTCTTGCTGCGGACATGGGATTGAAGATACCTTGTTTCCCCATTGATGCTTAAATTGTAGTAGAAGACTTTCACAAGGTCGGGGTAGTAGGTACCTTTCATCTTAGCCAAATCGACTAGTCCTTGGTCATCAAGGATGTTATGAAAAGTGAAGCCTTGTTGAACTAGCCATTCTTAAGACAGATAGCGTGGTTTCAGAATCTCCTTTCTTGAGAAATCTCATGCAAAGCTAGTTTCTTCACCTCTAGTGGGGAACTAGTCACAATTTGGAGGTGGTAGCTATCAAGGAGGAGGAGAAGGAGATCTAACAACTGGGCGTCGTTGGCGTTTTAAGGGTGCCTTTCGTGGGTTGGATGGTCCTTCCATTGTAACCTTTCCCTTTTCTAGTGATAGCTTCTTCTCAATGTGTTGTTGAATATGAGCGGAGGTTGGGTGATTAGCACATGATTTAGTACGAGGTTGATGTGGAGAAGAAGAGTCAGCTATTAGAGGTTAAATGGAGTGGGTGGGGCACGTTTTGGAAGTTGAAGCATTTTTCTGAGAGTGGGCTTTCTAATTTTGGAGGGAATGAACTCCTGTTTGCCTTTTAATATCCCCAAGCTGTGGTGTGGTAATCGATTGCTGCTTTTTGCAATCGATTGCTTTAGAGACAAAGAGTTTTGGCTTGAAAAGTCTGAATGTAGTAATCAATTGCCAATCTCTGTAATCGATTAACCCGATAGTCTAAGCAAAATGTTTTGTGCATTCTGAAGCTTGTAATCAATTGGCAATATCTGTAATCGATTGAATTTCTAACAGAGAGGATTTTGAGGCTTTAGATGTCTCATGGTAATCGTTTAGCTTACCTTGTAATCGATTAACTCGTGTTTTTCATGAAATTTTTTTGAATGTAGAACAAGGTGAAATACACAAGAACACACTAGAAGGGGGGGGGGGGGGGGGTTGAATAGTAGGTTTAAAACTTTTTCGTAAATACTATTAGTTCACAAGTTGTCTTCTTGGATATATGTTAGTTTAAATAAGCAAATATGTCCTTGCAAGGCAAAGCTTAGAAAGTCTTTTCAAAAGAGCATAGTGAGCAAGATAAATATATGTAATCACAAGACAGCAGATGAGAGCTTGTTTTTATACTGGTTCACTCAACCTGAGCTACATCCAGTTCTCCTTTAACAACTATTAAAGGGTTCCACTATAATCAACTAATTACAAAACAAGTATTCTTCATTGCCACTTTTGGCTACAAGTATTCTCTATGCCACTCCTGGCTACAAGTATGAATCTCCCCCTGAGATTATACTTCCCAAGTATTATTTTATCACTAAGCCACTCCTGGATTTCTATACAAATATGTATAAGATTCAGGTAACTCTTAAAGAGAGGATATAAACAAATGTTGAATCTACGTGAGCTTGTAGAGGATGGATATTCTTTTTCTCTCAGCTTGTGTTCAAGACCTTGTCTCAGAGTGCTTTCTCTTGCTGTCTAGATTGATTTGAGTTATTCTCTTATAGTTCATTAGTCTTCTCATTTCATGGAGGCATCCTTATAAAGTGAGCTTCATGAATTTGAATGTTAGAGAAGACTTCTTTTCGTTGTCTCACACAATAGAGTGTTGAAGTAGCTTTGATTGTGCTTGATGTGACAGGAGTAGGTTTTTGTCTCTGTTATAGTTGTCTTTTAGCTAAAAGTGTGCATCCCAATGCTAATTGGTTCTTTTGGTTGTACTTACACACTTCACATAATACGAGACATACAAGCAATACGAGGAATCAAATAAAGTAACGTCAAAGAGAGTCTCCCTTTCTTTCTGTTGTAGTAGTGCCTTTATTTGAGTAAAGAATTAATTATAAAGTACATATTCCTTAGCACATATGACAGATTATGTTCTATTCTTGCACAGATACCGTCTGGCTTAACAGACATAGTCTGTCTTGATTAGGTATGGTCTGTTCATGCATAGATATCGTCTAGCTTAACAAACACATTCTGAATTAAGAGACATGGTCTATTTGTGCACAGACAACGTCTGGCTTAACAAACACATTCTGAATTAAAAGACGTGGTCTGTTCTAGCCTTAGACATCATCTGACTCAGCTTCAGACATCGTCTAACTTAGCATCAGACATCGTCTAGCTTGGCATTAGACATCGTTTGGCTTGGCCTCAAAGGTCGTCTGGCTTGGCATCAGACATCGTCTAGCTTGGCCTCAGAAATCGTCTAGCCTTGCATCAGACATCGTCTGGTTCAACGTTAGACATCGTCTAGTCTATAGACTTTGCATGATCTGTTAAGAGCTTATTTTAGTCAGTTTATAAGCAATTTCAGTGCTAGATTTAACCATTATAAGTTATTAGACAGTTAAGACGAAAGTAAGAGTTAGAGTGATTATACCATTGTCTGTTCTTACTTTATTTCCTGAAATCACTTAATCTAAAATCATTAGTTGATCAAATATTATCACATTTGTTATCATCAAAACCTATCACGATATTAGGGGTTAGACATCATCAATTGTCTTGGTTCTAACACGAGGATGTAATCGATTGAAGTAACATGTAGTCGATTAAAATCCATGACAGATAAATAAATATGCAGAAAAAACAGATAGTATTAATTCAAACTTAGTTTTGCATTATCAGCAATCACATACAACATTCAAGTAGATAGATCAAGATATAAATCCAATGACACAAGTAGAATAAGATCTATAGCATTTGAGTGAGCAACATTACTCCCCTGTAATGTGAGAGTCCATGTAGAGTGTAGAGGTTGCCTTGTATGGTCTGTCTCCTAAAAGAGAAAATATCATTTAGACTTCAACAATTTAAATTCTTTTCTTTGGTACCTAAACAATTTTGGGTCCTTTCTTGTTAGTGCCCTCAAGAGTACCCTCTGGGATCCATTTATACTTTCCTTTAGGTACATCACTCTTCTTAATCATGCAATTATTTGAAGTATGACCCTTGTGCATGCAATAATTGCAAATAACAAATGAAACTTGGGATGATTTCACAAAATTTTTAAAAGGTTTTTCATTAAAGCCACTTGAAAATCCAATCCCAATTTTGTTAAGAGCTCTCTTTTTCAATCTAAGCAAAGCATCAAGATTATCTCTTCCAATTGTGAACTTTGCCAAGGTTTTCAAAAGATATTCATTTTCCAGTTTTAAATCTTTGCAAAGATCACATGATATTGAATGACTAGTAAAAGCAACATTGGCTTTGCAAAAGGAGTGTTCAAAATCAAGTTTTTCCTTTTTAGATTTAATATTTAAAAGTTCCTTTTGCATTTGAGCCATCTTGTTTACATGCCATTTAACTTTGCCTTTAAGAAGACTATTTTCTTTGGCTAGACTTCGGGACTCTTCAATTAATTCATTGAAAACATCATGCAGTTCAAAGTAATCTTCACATTCAGAAGATTCATGATTAGAAGTGCTTACATTGCTTTCTTTTTGAAATTCTTCATTAGCTACCAAACAAATGTTGGCTTCCTCATTTTCTGAACTTCCATAAGAGGTTGAAGATGCATTATCTTGCCAAGCTATGTATGCTCTTTTCTTCTTAGAGTTTCTTCTGAATTCCTTCTTGTGACCACCATGCTTCTTTTTCAAATTTGGACAGTTAGTTCTCAAGTGTCTTGGTTTGCCACATTTGAAGCATGTGTAGGTAGTTGAGGATGATTCTCCTTTCTTCATGAACTTCTTAGAAACATATCTCTTGCTTTTTGAGATTTTGAACTCATTCTTCTTCTTGAGGAACTTTATGAATTTTCTCACTGTTGAGGCACGATTTTCTGAATCTGAATTGCTTTCTTCCTCCTCCTCATCTTCTCTCTGTTCTGAAGATTGTTTTTCAACTTTCAAGGCTATGCTTTTTTACTTCTTTTTTATATGCTCTTCTTTTGCCATGCGAATTATGTCCATCTCATGTTCTCTTAATTTTCCAAACAGCTCAGTGCTGGTCATGGTAGCCATATCACGTGTCTCTAAAATTGTAGTAACCTTTGGCTGCCACGTTCTATTCATGTTCTTCAAGATCTTGAGTTCATCTCCTCATCTTTGAATGTTTTTCTGAGGCCTTTGAGATGATTCACTATGTGAGTAAATCTCATTTGAAAGTTGGAGATGGATTCACCAAGCAGCATTCGAAATGTCTCATATTCTTGTATGAGAGTGTTCTTTCTTGATTGCCTCACCTTTGGAGTGCTTTCATGGGTTACTTCTATTGTATCCCAAATCTCCTTTACAATAAAGTAAGCCGAAATCCTGAAAAACTCATCAGAATTCAAAGCTGAGTGTAATATATTCATGGCTCTAGGATCATAGTTAGTTTTTCTAATTTCTAACTCAGTCCATTCATCAGCTAGTTTCGTAATGGTTTTTCCATCAATAACAACAGTTGGAAGCATAGGTCCGTTAATCATTGCCTGCCAGACGCCTTGATCAATCGACTCCATGAAAATTTTCATATGGACTTTTCAAAATGGATAGTTTTCTTCGTAGAAAAGAGGAGGCTGATTGATTGAGCCGCCCTAAACAAATGGCAATCGGTTTCTAGCCATTTTACGAATCCTTGAGTAAATGTCAAGAACTCGCTCTGATACCAATTGTTAGGATCAACCGGTTACGTCAAGAGGAAGGGGGGGGGGGGGGTGGGGGTGAATTGATGTTTCAAAATTTCAAATTCTTTTTCAAAGATAAAAAGGTTTTCACCACCTCTATTGAATTTTTGAATAAAAGAGTTTTCAGAGATATGTTGTTGAAGGAATAATACAAGAGAAACTCAATGAAAATAGAATCTTGTTAGAATAATTTCAACCAATTGATAAAGTACAAGATAGTAATAAAGAGATGAAAGGAAAGAGAATATAGTCTGAAGATTTATACTGATTCAATCATAAACTGATCTACATCTAGTTCTTCCTCACACCAAGGAGTTCCACTATGACTTTGAGTTACAAACACCATGCACACACAAATCACAGTAATCCTAGTTCACAACTTGAATAGGAACCTAAACGAGAATGGGAAACACCTTTCATTATTCAAGTACTACCTCTAGGAAACCCCCTTCCTAGAAACAAATGTTTAGGAAACCATTTCCTAACACATTATAGCACTTAGGAAACCCTTTCCTACAATGCCAAAAAATCAGAATCAAGAAAGAAAAGAATTAAAGAACGATAACACCTGGAATGTGCAGATTTCGCTAATATAGAGATGAATTAGAAAACACCAAAGTGTGTAGATGTAGTTGGTAAAGAATAGATTTTAAACTCCTAAATGTGTAGATGAAGAAGAAAGAAAACTTTCTCTACAGAAAATGATTTAGCTGTGTAGAAGGCTTAAAGATATTAACTCAGAAAGATATAGCTGTGTAGAAGAGAATGAAATCTCTGCAGTAACTGAGTTGATTGAAAAGATGCAAAACCAAAAGGTTGTTTAGAAGATCTTATCTATTTTGGAAAATCAAATCAAAGATTTAGATATGACTTGTAGAAGTATATGAGAAAAGATATTGAGATAAAAGTCACACTATCAACTAAATGACTTGGGTTATAAAGACAAAGATTGGGTCAGAAAGATTCGAGAGTTATTAGATAAAGATTAGTTCTTGGAAATCTTTCAAAATGACTGTTATACTAGATGTCATCGATTGTTCACAGGTGTAATCAATTATCCCGTGTATCAAAATATGATTTATAATAGCTGTTATCTATTGTAATCAATTGCAGGAATATGGTAATCGATTGCAATTGGGACAGAGCCAATTTTGAGAATCAAAAATTGAATTGTAATCGATTGCAAGATTCTAGGAATCGATTGCAATTGAAACATAGCAATTTCTTTGAAAACTTGCACTGTAGTCAATTGGCACTTCTTGTAATCGATTAATATGATGCTAGAGATAGTTCTAAAAAGTGTTTGGCCATCTGTTAATCGATTCCAAGTTGGTGTAATCGATTGCAAAGCTTAGAATATGTTTTTTCTAAGATTGCAAATAATCTTTTGATGCTAGAATAAAAGTTTAAAAAAGATTTGCAAGCATCCTAGCAAATATGTCTAACTCAGTATAAAAACACACAATACATAGCCATCATCCATACATGCCATGGCTTAAGAAAAGAAAACTAAGATAAACAAATGGAAAATACTTAAGGTATGAAAATACCAAAAATCTAGATGGAGAGGCATCAATCTTCACATGAGGGATTGGACCTTCAAGAGTAAATGAAAATGGCCAGACTTGAATTGAGGGAGGGTGCGACACTCAATTAGGTACTGGACATTAAAGAAAGCATCGTTATAGATGGCATAGTCAAATCTCATTTCAATAAATTGGCAACCCTTCTTACCATTTGACCATGTGAAGTCGGCACTTGAACTGGGTAAATGAACAAAATCGCAAGTCTTCATCCATGCCCTAAATTCATCACACGATATTTGAGATTAGACACCCTCCCTAGTTCTCGCGTGAATCAATTATTGCATTGAAATCTCTCATGAAAATCCAAGGGCTTGCATGATTTTACTAAAAATAAGGTAGCTCGGACCAAAATTGACATCGCGCGATGTGCTGACTAGAAAAGGCAATAAGAAACATATTGAGATGGTTAGCATAGAAAACCTAGATGTTAGGAGGGAGGGAGCCCCTATCATTAACAACAAGAGGTGTGTAATGAAGTTGATACCAAATAAGCGATAGATTCTGAGCATGCGACCATGATTCTACAAGAATAAGGAAGTCAAGTTTGTGATCCAAGCAAAGCTGCTTGATGTATTGCTAGGCTGCTTTGTTAGCAACCTCTCCTACATTCCAGAATAAAACCTTCATCAAGCTAGATTTTAGACTGACACTTTTATTGGAAGAGCTTTAATATTTTTCACCGTTATTTATTTAAAATTTATTACTTTTTTTTAAAAATTTCAAATTAGTTTTGGATATTTATTTCATATTGTTTTCTCAATGATTTTTCAAATTGTGAAAATCATTTCTTGACCCAGGCCAATAAACAAGTTGGAAGATTAATATTTACACATTTGAAGGTTCCCAAGGCACTATTAATTCAAAGCCCTCACAACAACTTCGCCAGGGGACCAAATTGAAACATAAGATCATGTTGAAGGTACGTAGGTCACAAGAAATTCTAATTATACTTGCTTCATGAGTAGGGGAAGAAATAGGTCAGACCAGGCTAGGCATTGGTAGGCCTAAGCCTAGCCTACATCATATATACTAAGCCTAAGCTTGGTCTATTACCCGTTATAGGAATTTTTTTTAAGTCGGAGTCTAACTTGTTTAAAATCTTGTCCTAGTATAAAAGCCTTTTTGTACGAAATGTTTTATTGAAGAGCTTATAAACAAGCTAATAGGCTTATAGGGCTTATAGGCCTAACTAGACCAACAAGCCTAAATAAGCCAACATGCTTTGTTTATCACATAAACTATTTGATATGTTCAAAAACTTATAATTAATATTAATAATTATAAATATATATAATATATTATATATAAAAATATATTTTATTATATAAACTAGCATGCTTGTTGGGTTTAATGGATTTTTTTTTAAAGTTGATGTGTAAAATGCAATAACTAAACAATATGGTTTTTATCAATGGACCTAAGTTTGGATATACTATCCTAAAGACTACTTGTGTTCCCAATTAATTCACAATGCAATAACTAAACAATTTGGTTTTTATCAATGGGTTGGAAGGTGGTTCTCAATTACTCTGTAAGAAGAATAAAACTTAAAAAGAACAAGCGAGAGTAGTGTAAGAAATCTATCAGATAAAGAAATCCCAGAGTTATAATTATAACATGAAATCGAATCCCCCAATTTCCTCTTAATTTAAATTCTAACTATTCTTCAATTATTTTAAATCAGTTAATCGGTCCTGGTCAAACTCTATTAACCATTTTTCTCTTGATTCAAATCCTTACTTGGTCAGATGGGGATTCAAATTAAGAGAAAGTATAAATGCAAAGAGAATAAAAATGTTAGAGACCCCCAAGATACATTTGGTCAATTGTTATCTTTAAGAGATTCATTCGTTTTACAAGTTTTATTAATTCTATGAAGTTTGCCACAAACACATAAAAGACTGGAATTAAGAGTGGTTAGTTCTAATATAAATTAAGCATGGTAGAACAAAACAATTGAAGGAATAAAAATAGGACATTAAATTAAGATTCAATTGGGGTTCATCAATGGCAGTTACATCATAAATCTAGAAAAGTGGTTTAGCCTACCATAGGCACATGCAGACAAACAAAGAAATTTGACATAAAGAAGAAAAGGGTTAAAGAGATGTTGCAAATGGAAACCCTCAGATCTTCTTCATGTTCTTCACATGATGCTTAACTAAAAAGGCTTCTCAAAAATCCTAAGCCTAGCATTTTTAATAAACAAGCCAGGTCAGGCCAAACCTTTGGTGGGCTAGGCCATAGGCCCTCGACGAGCGGCCAAGCCTATTTCTACCCCTATTCATGAGTATGATATCATTTTACTAGAATTGTTTTATGCATTCAAACTAAATGTATTAGCAATATAGGTTATTCTTTATAATTAATAGATTATTCATAGGTGTTAATACCTTTTGTCATTGTTGAATGTCTTTGACTAATTGATAGTATTATAATGTGGGTTTAGGCCTAATTTAACCCAAAAAACCTCATAGAGTAAGGGTTGCCCCTCACTTATATACATACTCTATATTGGCCTTATTTCTAGGTTATGTGGGACTTACATTCTTCTCAATACACCCCCTCACGCCCAACACTTTTGGGCTTGGTATGTGGATAATATGGTGGGTGGTTCGCTTACATTTTTTTAATACATCCTCTCATGCCCAACATTTTCTTTGGACTTGGTGCGTGGGTAATATGGTGAGTGACTTTTTCTCTTAATGAATCTAGGATAGACTCTAATACAATATTAGAATGTGGGTGTTGTTCATTGATTTATTTTTTATTGGATTCCCAAGCTACTAATAAAAGCACTTGGAGGGTAGAAGAGAAGGGTGATTAAAGAACCAAATTGTTTGTATAAGGTTTCAGTTTAAGGACAAAGAAATGAAAAATAAAACATGAAAGAAAAGTCAATAAATTAAGTGATAAGAAAAGGAGTAAGAAAATAATCTTAGAAGGACCCAATTGGGTAGTTTTAACAAATACGAGGACCCAAATGCCTTGTTTTTATTCCCTAATTCATGTATATATATAGAATATTAGTTTATATTAGTAATTGATAATTTGATTGAATGCATATGAGTATGTTGTGCCTATGAGTATAATTATGAGTATTATGATACATTTGATCTGAGTGAAGTGTGTGTCATCAAGAGACTAATGGTGTACGTGTGAGTGTTATGTAAATAAGGACCAAACTTATGTAAGGCTGGATTCCCCTTGTGATAAGTTAGATAAAATCATGAGCATATGTGTGAATCATGTGTCAACATGATATTTATGTGTTTTGAAAGTATGTTTATGGACTTAGGGGTGTTATTTGGTGTGAAATCTCCTTTAAGCTCATGCTAGTCACATGGGTTGGAGTATCCTTGCAAAGCTAGATAACCCTGACGTGCTAGAAAAGGTGTTCTCCTAGAAAGAGTGTTAGTGTTGGATGCCCATGGTGTGGCTATTTGTTGACTGCATGTACTCCTAGGCTAATTTCATAAAAGAGTGTTACCCTGGGAGAGTGTTAGTGTCAGATGCCCATGGTGTGGCTATTCATCGACTGCATGTATTCCTAGGCTACTTTCATGAGAGAGTGTTATCTTGGGAGAGTGTTAGTGTTGGATGCCCAAAGCGTGGCTTTTTGTCGACTGCATGTACTCCTAGACTATTTTCACCAATGTATTGACGGGTACCACATGCATATGGAACATGAGTTAGTCAAGCATGCATTGCATGTGTATCAATGTAATAAGTGTGTACATTATTGTAATGTGAATAAAATGTGAAGTTCTCTATGTTTTGCTTTATAAATCTTTAATTTCTTTTATGAGATATATCTCACCCCTGTCTTTTGTGTATTGTTTGTGTTTGGCCTGAATGCCACCATTGTAGGTAAGACTTGGTAAATGATGATGCTGGAGAGAAGGCTTGGATTCATATTTATTTACTTTTGTTTTTCTTAGGATTTTGTATGGTATAAAACTACATTAAATTAGGGCTTGTATTTTATGGCCTTGGGAGTGCCAATGAATATTTGAAACATGTTTGTCTTTCTTTTCAATAAAAGGGTTTTTGATTCATAAATATTATGTGACTTTCTTTTATTTTTAAGAAAGGCACTTTGAGAATATTTTTGGTAATGATTATATTTTAAAGTATATTGTAAATGTATGTGTCTCGAAATAGTAAGGTGTTACACAAATAATAGGAGGACCCAATTGAGCACAAAAAATAAACAAAATATTTGGGTATTATGCCTTTTGAAATAGTCTTCTGTGATGGTGGGCCAATAGTACCCATACTGATGGATAGTCCATTTCTTACTATACCTTGATCGATGAGCCCCACAAATTCCTTCATGAGCTTCTCCCATGACTCTTTTAGATTGTTCCTTGTTGATACATTTTAAAAGTAAGCCATTAACTATCCTTCAGTATAGCAAACCATCAATCATCACATATTTCAAAGCCCTTTGTTTTAGGCTAATATCCACCTTTCGGGAGGGATCTTGAAAATATCGGACCAATTCCTCCATGCTTCTAGGTTTAGGGTTTAGGGTTTAGGATTCAAATTTTTTGTGTCAATGATCAAACATTCAACCAAGGGGAAAATTATTAAGTTGTATTTCGTCATCCCATGATCTATATTCCAAAGCATATTGTGCTAATTGGTTTGCTTCCTCATTATTAATTGGAATGGCATTGGCCATGGGTAGAAGGATTGTCTGAAACCCCAAAGTTGTTAGGTTTGTATGTTTCTTTTGTTTTGGATGAATTGTGAATGTTTTGGAATGCTTAGGTTCTGTCGTTGAGTATTTACATTGTTGTATTGAGTTATTCCCCTTTTTTTTGTTCTAGGTGATTTTGTAATGTTGAGAGTTTTGATGAAATTGGATGAATTCGTGCATGTAAAATTGTTGTCTTTGGCCTTAAAAGAGTCTTGTTAGTGTTAAGGATTGTCCCAAAACCTTTGTGGTGTCTCTTTGGGTGTTGGGAGCCTTTGAGAGGCCTTGAATGCTCCAGAAAAACTAGTTTTTGAAAATTCTGTAGTATCAGTGTTGGATTTTTGTGTTTGGTCAATGTTTTTGCATCTGGTCAACATCTTTGCATGTGGTCAAGTTTTTTGCACTAGGTCAACATTTTTGCGTCTGGTCAAGCCAACTCTAGCATTTTTCGTACTTAAGTCCATAATTTATATGTGGTTGTGAGAGTGATTAATATTCATTTTTCTTATGCAATTATTCTTTTTAAATGTGTGATTGATGTATGGTGAAATGCATAATGTATAAACGTGAGATACAAAGTGTTGTTGGGTGCCATTGAGATAGGTGACCTAGCCTATGTTTTGGCAAGGATGGGCTCGAGTGGTACTCTAACCGTGAGTGACCTAGTCTGTGAGAGACAAGGGTGATCGCACTAGTGTATGATGTGAGGTTCAATGAGACTATTGTTTGTATATATGTTTGAAACATGCATCATAACATTTGAGAGATGTTGAATAGTTATGAAACAAGAAGGTGGGGGTCACGATAGGTTTATCTTAGACCTTGGGGGTTACTTGGTGTGGAAAATCCGTGAGCTTATGTTGATCCCATGAGTTGGAATGTACTTGCAAAGCTGGGTAGCCCTAACAACCACATGCAGATCATTCTATTTGGTGTAGTCTATGCCAAAGGCATTGATGTCGATGACACTTATGGGTAGACCGCACCCTTAGACTATTCTCTCGAGATATATATGGTAACACATGGCATATGAGATAAAGTCTAAGAGACGTTGCATTGCATGAGCATTAAGGTATTCTTATTAAGGAATCATGTTACCTATGTGTGAGATCTGTGTGTATTGACGCTGTATATACCTCGTTTGCTACTTATGTTATGTTTCACCTTTGATGTGAGAATGATTCTCACTCCCTTTATTTATTGATATTCTTGTTGTGTGTGTTTGGGCTGATTGCCATTTGTAGTCCTGTTAGAATTAGCTGGTTAAATCAATAGAGGGGGGGGGGGGGGGGGGGGGGGGGGGGGGGGGGGGGGGAGGGAGAGGAGTGAATTGTTATTTAAAAAAAATTGTTTCTTTTTTAAAGATAAAAAGTTTTCACCCATTCTCTTGAAGTTTTTCACAAATAAGTTGTTCATAGGATAACAATGTAGAAACTCAATGAAAATAGTCTTGTTAGAACAATTTAATCAATAATAAAGAACAAGACAATAATAATGAGTGTAAGGAAGAGAAAGATGACACATGAATCTATACTAGTTCGACCATAACCCGGTCTACATCTAGTCCCTCACCCCGAAGAGTTCCACTATGAAATTTTGAGTTACAAACATCATGCACACAGAAACCCTTATTCACAACTCGAACAAGTACTTATGTGAGAGTGTGAAACACCATCACCACTCAAGCACTACCTCTAGGAAAACCTATCCTAGAAAACAAGTGTTTAGGAAACCCTATCCTCAAACACTCAGCACTTAGGAAAACCTATCCTACAATGCCACCTCTAGGAAACCCCATCTTAGAAAAATAAGTGTTTAGAAAAACCTATCCCTAAACACTCAACACTTAGGAAACCCCATCCTACAATGCCAAAACTAGAACCAAGAGAAACAAAAGGTTTAAGAGCAAAAACACCTAGATTGTGCAGATTTAGCTGGTGTAAAGATCAAACTGAAAGCACCAAACCGTGTAGATGTAGTTGGAAAAAGCTTAAAGCAAAGGAAGCTAAATGTGCAAATATAGATGAAGAAAAGCTTTTTCTACAAAGGGGATTTAGCTGTATAAAAAGCATAGTAGAAATTCAACCTTAGAAAGATATAATTGTAAAAGCTTATAACAAAAGCACCTTGGATGTACACCTTAATGTGTGGATATAGCTGTAAAGAACTTTCTTCTTCATAAAGGATTTAACTAATGAAGCTCATAAGAAGAAAAAGAACACAATATGGAGATGATAGAAAGTGTAACTGTATTGTGTTACTTTGTGTTTCCTTGTGTTGTTGAAACCAATCACAAAGGGTTCTCTTTTATAGTGTTTAGAAGGATCAAAATCTTATCTTCCAATGAATATAAGATTGGGTAAAATATGAGATAAGATTTAAAAGAGAACAAATCAATCAATCAAATATATGATTGAGGATATAAGATAAGATCTGAGGGGAAAAGGTTACCCAATCAAATATATGATTTGGGATAGAACGATATGAGCTGGGTCAAAAGATATGGAAAGAATTTAAGAAAGATCATATTTGGATATCTTTCAGAATGACTGTTATACTAGATGTAATCGATTAGCACAAGGAGTAATTGATTATCTTGTGTATTAGAAGATGATTTTTCTTGCTATCATCAATTGTAATTGATTGCAATTGGGATAGAAGTAATTCTGAGATATAAAAACACATTGTAATTGATTGCTAAATCATGTAATCGATTATCCCAAAGGCAAAGAGTAATTTGATTCAGATATACTCACTTGTAATTGATTGCATGATATGGTAATAAATATGAATACTTAGAATGCATACTTTGAAAATATAAATCATCTTAAGATGCTTGGATAAAATTTTTCTAAAATGTTTTTGCAAGCATCCTATTTAAGCACATCTAAACATGTAAGACTTAGTTTAAAACAAGCAATACAAAACCAACATCCATTCATGTTTTGGCTTAAAAGAAAATAGACTAATCTAAGGAAGATAGATGAGATGAAGCAATATGAAAATACCAAAAACTAAATGAAGTCTTCAATCTTCACATCCAAGCATGAGCATGATGTTGGAGGAGAGGCTTAATGATGGGGACCCATGACAAGGGCAAGAGCTAGGAAAGCGAAGGAAGCTCTTGAACAAGTGGTGACTAATCTATTAGAGGCCCAACAATCTACTGAAACCCAACACTTGGAGAATAAAGTTTTGACATGCATAGCTCACTTGGAGTGAGAAGAGCCAATCTGAATAACAAGACTTTTAATTTGCTTTTGGGGTTATTTTCTTTTTAGTGTGTGGCTGTATATAAAAAATAATAATATATATATTGGCTACAGTAGGATTAGAACCCAAGTCTTTTTATAAGGATTTGTTATTCTTAACCACTACTACATGTCAGAAACGCTTATCCTTAAGAGTTTTGTTTGCTTAAGTCTAGTGCATAAACTCCTAAGCTGAAATGTATTAAAACAATTGGAGATCAATAAGAAATCAGAATGATATTTTTGTTTAGACTTGTGAGAAAATCTCTCTGCTAGGGTTCTTGGTTGAACCTTTGATCTTATCAAGAATTCACATTCTTGTGGCGATCTTCCTTGTTGGCTTATCAAACCCAGGTTTGTGGCGCCCTAAAAACCAGTAACCCTCTTGTTCCTTTTCACTGTTCATCTCTGAATTCACGTTCTAATTTCAATTTGGTATTTTCTGTTCGATTTTTCTCTGGCCCATATCTCACGTTTTACGTATCCAATTTTGCGTTTCTTGAGTCTTTTTCGTAGTTCAGAACGTGAGTGTTCACCTCGTTTTGGAATCGCCGCAATCGGACTTCTGGGCTGTGAGTTACGACATTATCCTAAGCGCAGTCTGATTTTGTGTCCTAAAACAGCTTGTTTCAAAATTTCATCAAGGGGTTTCGTATCACTTAACCTCTTAGGCCTAGTTTATATTTTGTTTGGGACTTGTCCTCTAATATTTGTGACATTGAGGTAGGGTTACATGTTTACATCTAGTTCTTCTTATTAAACATTGTACTCTTGTATGGCTATCTAGAGTGATAGACCTTTTAGGTTTATGCCATATATTTATATGCGTGGACAATTTTGAGATTTAAGAATGTGTACCTTTTACTCATTAAAAGTATTTGGAAAGTCTATATTCTCTCGTATAATGTTTGATTATCTCTACACTTTATTTTAAGATCTAGATTTGAGGGTAAAGGATGTCATATAGTGGTATTAGAGCAAGTCAGTTCATCCGACCAAGTGTGTTATGTGCTTGTTATGTTTCATATGTGTACTCTATGACTTTTGTGTTTTCATTGTTGTTTAAAGATTCTTATGTGCATTACTTATTGCTTCTAGTACTAAAGTCTTGGTTTATGTAGGAAGTAATGACTGGTAGGAATGATCATGTCATAGCTGATGCTCTAAAGGCCTTAAGTAGTGGAGTTGTTGAGTTCCATAGGTTGGTTAAGTTTCGGAGGTTTTTATGCGGCTTGAAACCAAGTTTGATGGGTAATTGATGCTCTACTAGGCTTCGTGCTAGTCTTAGCATCTTTTGATAACTCCAAGCAAAACAGTTTTTATACCGCGTGA
The DNA here is from genome assembly GCA_014843725.1 of Amphicarpaea edgeworthii. NCBI lineage: Eukaryota > Viridiplantae > Streptophyta > Magnoliopsida > Fabales > Fabaceae > Amphicarpaea > Amphicarpaea edgeworthii. The sequence goes on from CM026324.1 coordinate 11,052,939, forward strand.
TCAAGTCTACTAACCCCTGTCTTTAATCCTTGCTCAACAATACACTTACTTCTAAAAGTTGGTCTTAAGCTTCATACTATTAGTCTAGGCAGGAAACTAGCGGGGATGAATTGGTTTTTAAAAACTCTTCTTGGTATTTTTAAAGTTAATACACAATTCACTCACACCTTATTGTTTGTATCCCAAATCAATAATAAGCATCATATAAGATTTATGAATCATTATTCAAAAATCACTGTTTACACATTTCTTGCAAGAAAATCATATTTCACAAAGTTTTACACAAGAGTGTAATGAAACAGTAAAGATATGAAGGATTGAGAAGAATTGACACAAGGTTTTTATATTGGATTGATCAACTGATCTACATCCAATTTCTCAACAACCCTAGTTGAGACTCCACTAAGAATTTCAGGTTACATACACCATGCACACACAAAAATTGTTCACTAACAGAACCTTGGTCCAAACTTATGAAACCTTATCATAAGAAAATCAACAAAACTAGAACAACCAATTCTAGTTACCATAAGAAAAAATATTAGAGATAAAGAAATGAATACACCTTATACATGAAAATGTAAAGTTTTAGAAATCAAATCTCTTGAGTTTCAACCAATATAACAGATTACACTTATCATGTATCTGATTACACTTTCATTGAACTTCAAGTACTCAACAAGTTCAATAACATGATAAAGAAATGGATTAAGACTATATAAGATAAACAAATATCATGCAAGTATAATCTAATTAACAAACAATACAATAGCGCACACCAATGATGTGTTTTGGCATAAAATAGAATAACTACAAAACCCAAAAAACTAATAGGGAAGCATGTGATTCTTCACAAACGAAGGTGTTTGCCATTTGATACAATCTTTGTTGGAGATACATAAGACCTTATTATTGGGCTCTTTTATATTTGGTAAGCTGCAATCGACCATCATGTTTTCACAGTTAAACACAGCTAGTCGATCTAATAAATCGAGGATTTCTTCTTTTCCATCTTTTGTCATTTATCAACTAACTAGATAGTCGTAGTTGACTTCAATTTTGAGCCCCTGCCTAGTCAGATTACATGTTGTACAAGACCCTTCTTCATATGAGTCTGACACATGAATGAGATGCATGTGAAAACAGTAGTAAATGGCTTTGGCTAACTGAACCTCGACTTTAAATGGGCTTTTATCAACATTAACTACTTCCACTTGATTATCCTCCCAAACATAAGCTTTTGGTGAAGAGTGGAAGATACGCATTTAGGTCTGTGAATACAATCTGATCTTAGCAAAAGAGTATATGATGGTTTGGTATCAACAAAGAAAAATACCATCTTTGTTTTTGTACAAACAGTTATGTTGACTACTAAAACTCAGTGCATGAGTTCCTCCTTTAGTGAAATTAACCATCTTCATATTAGAGGTTGTTAAATCATCAACATCTTTATCGATCCGTTTCAAAGTATTGACTGGCATAACATTGAGTATTGCCCCTCCATCAACTATCACCCTGCATAAGTTTTTGCCATTGATGTGAGCCCAATATATAATGGTTTTAAATGCTTACACATTTCTTTAGATGGTTGATCCAACACCATTGCCTTTGATTGTCGTATTGGTTCTTCAATCAGAGCAGCCCATTCCGCTTCTTCCACAAATACATCTCTATCTAATTGAGATGACTGCCAATCATGGGCCCAAAACTCACTAGGAATAAGGCTCACAATATCGACTTCGGTAGATGGAAAATTTTGATCTTCATTTAGTATGTAATTCAATGAATCTTCTAATTCTTCACTAACCAAGAATAATGAAGGCAATAAAGCCTCTCCATTAAGGTATATTATCTTATCCCCCATACTGTCACATAATTCATGTTCATCCCCTTTAATGGCGACTAAATTACACCCCTTATCTATAACAAGGTCATCTATCCTGGTTTCTATCGATTGATCATCATCAACCTCTTGAAAGACCTGCTCCTAGTTTCTCATTGACTTCCTTAAATGAAATCTATTAAGGTCCTTTCTCTTGGACTTCTCAAATCATACCCATGGCCTGTTTAATTTTATCAACTTATTTCTTCCTTTGCAATCTCCTCTTTTGAGTACGACTTAGTGGTCAATAATGAAACACTTCTTTTGGTTGTCGATTCACTGACCATTCTTTTGGTATAACATCGGTCTGTGGGTTGATCATTTCACCCCCCAAATAATCTTTGTTCTCCACTATTATCCTTAGTGTTTTCATCCCATTTTCAACTTTAAATTTTGCCACACGCTTACCTATGCCAAGAATAGCCTCCTCGTTAATTATGGACAACTGTTCCATTTTTTCTATAGTACAATAGCAACTTTAGTGACAAGCATGAATTAAAGGCCTCATCTCCGAAGTCTTGGGTCCCATCAACCAGGTTTTATTTAATTTGGATAACAGTTCTAATTGTCATAAACAATTTTCTGTCCTTCTAATCATGGCATGGAGAGGCTGTATGGCCGACAACTTTTGATTGGCAGGATGTCCTAACCTCTCAAACATGCTAGCCCTTGGTCCCGGCGAGCTGTTATCTAACTTCGGTTGCCATACCATACCATTCTTCTTTTTACTAGGGCTATATGAAACCATGTTTACATCGATACTGGGAAAGGGATCGGTAACGATGGTCATTTCAGCAATGCCTTTGTTAGTTAATTTGAATCTTCCTTCCTTCAAGAGCCCTTTGAATAACCTGGCAAAACACCAAGCAATTTGACATATTGTGGCTGTATGAATTGTGCCACTTATAGTATTGTTGGTCTATTTTGGCAAGCGTACCAAATATCGCACAAGTAGTTTAAAAGGGAAGATCCCAGTATTGAATCCACAGGGAATTGTTTGTATTTGACTATCAGTAAAGTAATCAATTCCTAAACATTAGTTTGGTTTTTATAGTTGGTTGTTCTTGAAACATCAATAATAACAGAAATTTAACTAAACACTACAGTTAACACTAACTATAAACAATAAAAACGACAATGTTGATTCAGGACTATGATCGAACAGTTGGCGTGCTTGAGTTTTAGAATGGAATAATGGATATTCTCCATTCACATTAATAGTTCAGATTAACTTCGATCTAAAAGTGCTCAAAACGTGATCTCTCATCAAATCAAGCCTAAACTACTCAACCTCACTTCCGATGTCTCGGTAAGTTCAGTTGAGTGGTTTGATGAAGCTTAGAGATCTTTGCAAAGCTAATGGAGTCTATCCTATGTCTAGAAATACACTCCATTAGAGTTCAAACTCAGTTCCAAGTTCAACAGCATCTGTCAATGGTAGGTAAACTCTAAAACATGCATATATAACTGATCCAATCATATAACAAGAATAAAGATAGAGAAATGAACATTAAACTGAATATTTCAATGAATAGATATGAAGAATAGCGTTTACATGATCAGCACCTAGTTCCAAGTCCTCAACACTAATAGATTAGCCTCTCATTGTCATGAGAAGCCTTGAAAAGGTTACAAAAGGGGATGAAGAGAACAGAGGAAAGCAGAGAAAACAGAGGAAGCAGCTCAACCAAATCCACCAAAGTCTGAATGCTTCAAAATTCTTCAAGTGCAACTTATATAGTCGAAGCCTCGCTTAGCGCAACCTTCCGCTAAGCGCAAAACACTGCATAATGCATCTCAGAGCAGGTGTTCTGCTAAGCGCAATCTTCCGCTCAACACATATTCAGTTCGAAAGCAACTTCTGCTAAGCTCGATGTCCCGCTAAGCGAGTCTTTTGTTCGAATGAAAATGTCGCTTAGCGCAATATAGCGCTCAGCGCGTCATAGGCCACCTAGCTCGTGTAGCTTGCTGTTGCGCTCAGCGAGTTATGCGCTGAGCGAGATGTGTCGCTTAGCGAGTCATGTCTTCTTCTTGCATTCTCCCTTTACTGTTGAATCTAGGCTTGCACACATAAATTAGAGTATATTTCTCACAAAATAACTTCTTAGGGTTAGAATTATCAAACTATACTAATCTATATTAAATGATTTCAAACTAAGCTAAAAATCCTAAGAACATTAGATAATCACTACAAAATATGATGCAATATTTACGTATATAAAGCGATTATCAAACTCCCCCAAATTAAAGCTTTGCTTGTCCTCAAGCAAAAGAATATCTACATAACAACAAAGTGGATGCAGAGGAACAATTGGCAGGATTAGAATCAAGTTTTAGACCAATGGCACTTGCAAAAAGTGTTCTCAATTGAGATTAAACGCATTAAGGTCACAACGAAGTTTTCAACATGCACACAAGTTCAGCAAACCAACAAAGGAGCATTCAACAATTTGAAGTTCAAGTGAACACTATGACTCTCACAAGGCCAGTGTTTCACTCAGCACTTAGTGTATAAAGTATAAGATGGTTAAATCATACCAATTGAAATTGTGCACTTAACTTTTGAATTTCTTCTCAATTTATTGTAGATGTACAAACAATGTGGATCATTATGGTCTTACTCAGGGTTGAATCACGGTTGGGCTATAAAGAACATTGGTTTTTCTTGAATTACAATTCCTAAGGATTGAAGAAAACATATCTTTATCTCCCTTCTTGATTATCAATTTCCTCTATATGCCTCAATACTTTCCACAGTTGGACAACAACTACTTCCTGCTTGAATCACAATTGATTGAATTTTCAATTATTCAATTTTTTTTTCCAGAGGCTTTGCCTCTTATGATTCATATTGCAGCAGTTGTGTTGCTATCATTTCTTCTTTTTAATGTGGATCTTCACCTGACTCCCCAAAATTTGGAAAAATTTTGTCTCAAACCATAAAAGATATGCTTTCCTATTCCCTAAGGCAAGGTAGGCAATTCTTGTTTAGGTTCTAGGTTCACAAGACAAAATAATTGTCTATTTGGCTCAATGGTTTAGCAAAGGATTCTCTCAACCTTACTGGATTGACTTTTTGGCTCTGGGAATCGCTCTAAGCAAACAAGGCCTTAATCATTTCCACATTAATTATGCACAGAGCAATTCAGAGAATCATTCAAAAATTAGTGGAACAACTCAATGTTAATTCTCACACTTATCAGTTAATTTTCACAATGTTCACAAGTCCTTCAAAAGTCAAATGCTCACAGTTATTAATTTCCCAAACTCACATGCATGCATCGTCCTCAAAACTAAGCAACCTAACAACACACTCTCACCTAGTTCGAAAACAATTGTGCCATAGGTTCAAAACCAACAATAATTCAAACATAGACTGAACCAAATGTTCACAAAACATCCAACGTTGCATAAAAAATTTAATTACCACAGAAATGCTAAACTATATAAAATTGTTAAATATGTAAAGTAAAATAAACAGAAACAATAAAATAGTTTAGATGACAAAACATTTAAAACACTTGGCCTCTTGTAGACGGCCATGATTCACATCTGTTAATCCTCCTCCAGGTCGGCCTCCATGTTGTCATCTCCTGTGGCCTCTATGTTGTCCCCTCCTTCAGTATCCTCTTGGTTCCCTTCTTCAGTATCCTCCTGGTTCCCTTCTTCCTCAGCTACTTCGTCACCACCACCATCACCCCCTTGAGAAAAGGAAGGTCTGTTCGCAGGCCATTGCATTTGGGCCTAGAAGGCCTCCAAAGACATGACTGGCTATTGGAGGGAGAGGTGGTGTAGATTGTCAATGATTGTACATTGACCCCGGTATAGTGCATTGGTTCGTTCTTCTATCTGTTGACTAAGTGACAGTTGCAGACCATTGAGAGCGGTCTATAGCATGTCTTCGATGTGATTGCGGCGGTAGATGAAGAACTCCCAGAAATTGTCTTCGTGCGAGGTCGCTCCGAGTGTTGGGAGGGAGCTCGGAGTGCTGTTAGGATCGGCCTCATTGTGTAAGAAGGTGCAGATGTACTTGAAAGTGATTGGAGGGCTCAACTTAAGCAAGACTGGAGTGCTGGAGCTAGCCCCTTTTGCATTGCACAATGCCGAAATGAGAGCCGGAAAACCCAATCGACTGACGCTGGAGTGAGCCATGACAGAAATCTGATTGGATATGAAACTACCCACATTCATATCCATCTTCATAATAAGGGCATATATCCATTCGACTCTCTCCACTATAACGTTAGAGGTGTGCGATGTGGGCGCCAATGTGTAGTAGGAGAAAGCAAACCACGCTTGAGTCAGGGTGGTCATATCTGGCCGCACAATCTTCGTAATGGCTCCCTCTTTGTTCTTGACATATCCCTTGCCTAGTATGCACAACAGTGCTATGATAACCTTGGGGTCTTTGTATTGGCTGAGGAAAATGTCAAATTGAGTTTTCCCAGTGTCACCTACGAGGATCGAAGGGGTTTGCAGAAGGCGGTTGATAGCTACACCATCCCAGCGAATGGTCTTCCCCCAAACCTTGCATTGCCGGTTGGCCACCTTGTATTCTCCCTTCGGTTCATAAATGTTGGCGTAGAATTCCTTGACCAGAGGCTCATCAATGGACTTATCTGGCAGGCAGCATAGCTTTTTGAGCTAGCCACGGCGATGCAACTCATTGCAGAAGACATCATAGTCACCCGGAGCAATCTTTACAGGCCGCTCTGCAATGAGTCCCCGACCCATGAGTTCATTCTCAAATCTCTCTTGGGCTTCAAAGGAAGAGAAACGGTCGACGTCATAGGGATAGATAACCCTTTCGTGCGTGGCAGTAGGTGTAGGAGATGTAGGTGGCACAGGTGGTGTAGGTGGTGTTCTAGAAGAAGACGCGTCGCGGTTGTTGCGAAATTTAGGAGCCATTTGTACTCAAAATGAAAATTACAACAACAAAGTAAATTAATTAGAACAAAGGTGTTTGCTAAGCGTTGTGTCGCACTCAGTAAACACCTGTCACTACATGGAAATTGAAAGCAAAAAGAAAAACATACATAATAATACAGAGCAGAGGTGAAAAGGAAAACAGAGTAAAAACAGAGCAAAAATTGAAAGGAAAACAGAGCAAAACAAGGTTCAAGCGCTAAGCGCAAGCTTGCGCTTAGCAAGCCTCCAGTTCGAGGCAAACCTTCGCTAAGCTCAAGCTTGAGCTTAGCGAGCCTCTAGTTCGAGGCAAACTTTCGCTAAGCGCAAGTGTGCGCTTAGCGAGCCTCCTAGATGCTTCAGTTCGAAGCAAATGTTCACGCAGCGAGACTTCCCGCTAAGAGAATTACAAAAACAATAGTCGCGCTTAGCGAGAAGACTTGCTTAGCGGCGCATGAATCTGGAAAATTCCCAGATCCATGAACACAGAAACAGCAGGATGAACATCCAATGAATTTGCGCTGAGTGCTAGTTAGCGCTAAGCACGGATCAAGCAAATGAAGAGCAAAAACCCAGGATGCATGTTCTCGCTTAGCGCACAGACGCGCTTAGCACAAAAATCAAAAATCCCAACAGGGAAACCTCAAAAATGCTAGACCCACAACGCAAATCAAACGGAGAGAAAGCGAAAATGAAACCTAATCTACTCAGCACACAACCCAGACTCAATAATACTAAACACGCAACAATGCTACAATTAAAACAGAAAAACAAAATTAAAAAGGAGTTGGAGTGCTTACCTGGCGTGGAGAGTGAAGAAGAATGGGATCCAAGAAGATGCAGATGCAGTGTGTGAGTGAGTGAATGAAAGTGAAAAGTGAGAGTGAAGAAAACAGAAGGGGACGGTGTGAGAGAGGAATGGAATTAGGTTTGAGTGAGAGAGAAAATTTAATTTGGGAAAGAGGGGAGAGTGGGCGGTTTCAAAACTGCCCAACAGTTACGAACTTCGCGCTTAGCGCATGGTTGCGCTTAGCGCAATATCTCGTGCCCCTTCATTTCATTTTTTTTTTTTAACTCCGCTTAGCGAAGATACACGCTTAGCGAGATCTGCATAATTATGCAGATCCTGCTTAGCGCGATCTTGCGCTTAGCGAGTAATGTGTTCGAGCCAAAGAACCACTGAGCGCAGCCTTGCGCTTAGCGACATTCTAAGTCGAGCCAAAACTGCACTGAGCTGCATAGTGCGCTGAGCGACCTCACAACTCGAAATGAATTTGCGCTAAGCGCTTGTTCCAGCTTAGCAAAAATTTCATTCGAACTAATAGTGCGCTAAGCACGAGTAAGCGCTTAGCGAAACTTCACCTCGAATTGAGTTTTCGCTAAGCGTGAACATGAGCTTAGCGCAAAAACAGTTCGAGCCAATGTTGCGCTCAACAAAGAGAAGCGCTAAGCGAACTATTCAGAGATTTATTATTGATGCCAAAAATTGAAAAAAAAAATGAAGTGACAAACCTGGGTTGCCTCCCAGCTAGCGCTTCTTTAACGTCAATAGCTTGACGGTTGACAAGATCAAGGATCTTGTAGATGTATGATTGTTGTAAGCCTCTCAATTTCTCCACCATGATAGCCTTTGAGTCTTTGGCCATTCACCACCCAACTTGTTTGTGGGTTTTCCGCTGATGGATCCATGATCTCAATTGCTCCGTAAGATTTGACATCTTTGATGGTGAAGGGACCGGACCACTTGGACTTCAATTTCCCAGGGAAAAGCCGGAGTCTTGAGTTGAATAGGAGCACTCGCTGCCCTATATGAAATTCCCTCTTCAGCAGCTTCTTATCATGATATCTCTTGGTCTTCTCTTTGTATAGCTTTGAGGATTCATAGGCCTGAGTTCTCATTTCCTCTAGTTCTAATAACTGCAGCTTTCTCTTGTCGGCCGCCAATGTTGGATCAAAATTTAGCAATTTAATTGCCCACCAAGCTTTGTGAGCCATTTCCACTGGAAGGTGACAGGCCTTGCCATATACCATCTGAAATGGTGTGAGACCAATTGGAGTCTTTAATGCAGTCCTATAGGCCCAGAGGGAATCATCCAGCTTATGTGCCCAATCCTTCCTTGATGCTTGCCACTTTGTCTTTTCCAGGATTTTCTTGATTTCTCTATTGGAAACTTCTGCTTGGCCATTGGTTTGCGGATGATAGGGCGATGCTACCTTGTGTCGCACTTCATAATGTTGGAGGACTTTTGAAAGAGCTTCATTGCAGAAATGTGTTCCTCCATCACTTATCAAGACGCGAGGTACTCCAAACCTTGTGAAAATTTGCCGCTTTAGAAATTTGATGACGGTCTTGGCATCACTTTTCTGACATGCCATAGCCTCAACCCACTTGCTCACATAGTCTACGGCTACCAATATGTATTCATTTGAAAATGAAGGAGGGAGAGGGCCAACGAAGTCAATACCCCAACAATCAAAGACCTCTACTTCAAGGATATTTTGGAGAGGCATTTCATGCCTTTTTGATATGCTCCTTGTCCTTTGGCATTTATCACACGCTTAAGCATGTTCAAAAGCATCCTTGAACAAAGTTGGCCAGTAGAAGCCTGATTGAAGTACCTTGGCAACTGTACGTCCACCATTATAGTGACCTCCATAAGGTGAATTATGACAATGCCACAAAATATTCTTGGCCTTTTCTTGTGGAACACATCGCCTTAGAAGTTGATCGGCCCCAATCCTAAACAGGAAAGGATCATCCCAGACATAATAAGTGCAGTCCCTCAAGAATTTCTTCTTTTGATGCCAATTCATCCCTTTTGGCATCACATGGGCAGCTGTATAATTGGCAATGTCTGCAAACCAAGGTCTCTCCTGCACTATCATGAGGAATTCATCAAGAAACTCCTCTCTGATCTCCAGCTCTTTGTTGGTGACTTCTTCATTTATTAGGCGAGACAATGGTTTGCAACTGAATTTTTGCTCCCCTTCTTGTCTTTGATCTCAATATCAAATTCTTGCAGAAGTAGCACCCATCGAATCAGTCTAGGTTTGGAGTCTAGCTTGGTGAGGAGATATTTATGGCTGCATGGTTAGTATAAATAATCACCTTAGATCCTACCAAATAGGATCTAAACTTTTCCAGAGCGTATACTATGGCCAACAGCTCTTTTTCTGTGGTAGCGTAGTTGAGTTGAGCATCATTGAGCACCTTGGAAGCGTAGTGGATGGAGTGAAAGACTTTGTTCCTCCGTTGTCCTAGAACAGCTCCTACTGCATAATCACTGGCGTCGCACATCAGCTCAAAATCTTGACTCCAATCAGCAGCAATTATCACTGGTGCAGAGATAAGCTTGTCCTTCAAGGCGTAAAAGGCGATTAAGCATTCTGTGCTCATGCTGAATTTGACTTCTTTTGCTAACAAGGAGCTAAGTGGTCTGGCTATCTTGGAGAAGTCCTTAATGAATCTTCTGTAGAAGCCGGCATGACCAAGAAAACTCCTCACCCCCTTCACGTTCGCTAGGGGTGGTAGCTTGGAAATCACATCAATCTTCGCCTTGTCCACTTCGATTCCTCTTATTGAAATTTTGTGCCCAAGCACAATTCCCTCCTGAACCATGAAGTGACATTTCTCCCAATTCAGCACCAAGTTACTCTCCTTACATTTTTTTAATACCAACTCCAGGTTAGAGAGACACAGGCCAAATGAAGCCCCAAAGACAGAAAAGTCGTCCATGAACACTTCAATGCATTTCTCTACCAAGTCGGCAAAGATAGCAAGCATGCAGCGCTGGAACGTGGTCGGAGCATTACATAATCCGAATGGCATTCTCCGGTAAGCAAAAACTCCGAAAGGGCAAGTGAAAGCAGTCTTCTCTTGGTCCTCCGGGTCTACTGCTATTTGATTATATCTAGAGTAGCCATCAAGAAAATAATAGTAAGCTTGCCCAACTAACCTTTCTAGCATTTGGTCCATGAAAGGCAGGGGAAAATGGTCTTTTCTTGTGGCGTCATTCAGCTTCCTATAGTCTATACACATTCTCCACCTTGTGACAGTCCCGAGTGGGTATCAACTCATTTTTATCATTGCGGATCACTATCATTCTGCCTTTCTTTGGCACTACTTGCACTGGACTCACCCAGCTACTGTCGGAGATGGGGTAAATCATCCCAGCCTCCAGAAGCTTCAGCACTTCCTTCCTCACCTCTTCCTTCATGGTGGGGTTGAGTCGCCTCTGAGGTTGTCGCACTGGCTTGTAGTCGGCTTCCATCATGATTTTGTGCATACAATAAGATGGACTAATTCCCTTGAGATCAGAGATGTGCCAACCTACAGCTTCTTGATAACGCTTGAGAAGTTCCAATAGTTGCGTTTCTTCCTCAGAAGACAGAGAATTGCTGATGATTATTGGTTTGCCTTCCTCCTCATCCAAAAAAATGTATTTAAGATGAGAAGGTAAGGTCTTCAACTCAAGCTTGGGCCTCTCTGCCTTGTCATTCTTCAACTTTTCATAGATATTATCATTTGGAGGAATTTCTTTTAGCTTTTCCAAATGATGTATGTACTCTTGGACTTCATTTTCCTCCTCTATAGTAAGGCAGTCCATAGAATTAACCAGGACTCACTCTAGAGGAGAGTGTAAAGTCAGTTGTTGAGTAGCTTCTACCACTTCTTCTTCATAAGCATCAATGCGGAGGCAATCCTTGGTGTCATTCTGGTGGTGCATGGCTTCAAAGATGTTAAAGGTGACCTTTTGATCGGCCACGCTCAGCTGGAGATGTCCTTTTCCCATATCTACCACCACGTTAGCCGTCATCATAAAGGGTCTTCCTAGAACTAAGGGCACCTCCTCATCCTCCTCCATGTCCATGATGACAAAATCAACAGGGAAGGTGAATTCTCCTACCTTAACTATGACATCCTCAATGACACCATGAGGATATTTGATGGAGCGATCTGCAAGTTGGAGAGTCATCCGAGTAGGTTTTATTTCCAAGTCTTCAATCCTCCGAAGCACTGAGAGTGGCATTAAATTGATGCTTGCACCTAAGTCAATTAGGGCTTTCCTTATGGAAATCTCTCCAATGGTGCAAGGAATTGTGAAACTACCCGGATCTTTGAACTTTGGCGGAAGGGTCCGTTGGATGATGGCACTACAATTGCCCTGAACGTTGATGGTCTCCTCTTCAATGTACTTCCTCTTCTTAGTAACCAGATCCTTCATGAACTTGGCATATAAAGGCATCTGTTGTAGCGCTTCACTGAAGGGAATGGTGATCTCCAATTTCTTGAAGACTTCTAGAAATCTAGTGAAATACCTCTCCTTGTCTTTCCTTGACGGAATTAGAGGATAAGGTAGATTCTTGGTGACCTCTTGTTCTGGAGCTTCCTTTGCCTTCTTCGCCAATTGGTGCTTGGGCTTCGTGCATTGGTATTGCCTCTTCAGTCACAATTCCACCATTTTTGCTTGTCCCATCTTCCTGGTCAGCTGCTATCCCTTCTTCCTGACCTTTATCAGCCTCTTCCTCACTTAACACATCTTCTGTCACTCCACTGGGGGCATTAGCTTCTGCTGTTGTCGGTTCTGGTGTGTCAAGGGCAGCGTCTTCTATGCATTTGCTTCTAGTCATTACAGCATTGCATTGTTCCTTTGGGTTCACCTCTGTGTTGGCAATGAATTTTTCAGCCACTTGATTGGCCAACTGCCCCAATTGGACTTCTAAGTTCTTAATGGAGGCTTGAGTGCTCTTGTGGTTGGAAGCAGTCACATCTAAGAACTGTGCAAAAGAGTCTTCCAGCTTGTTCTGCCTCTCATACACAGAGGGTCCTTGATGTTGAGGTCTATTTGACGAGCCTCCTGAGTCCTTGTTATAGTTGTTACCGGGATGTGATTGCCATTCCCGGTTGTAGCTTCCACCTTGGTTTCCCCCTTGACCTTGATTGTACCCACTGTAATTACCTCCACGATTGTTGTTGTTGTTGGCCATGTAGTTCATTTCTTCATGTGGCCCTTCTGAGGTCATACAAACACCGTTTTCATGGTCTCCTCCACATACTTGACAGCAGAAATTCCTTGGAGGAGGGTGTTGGTTGTGAAAACTCTTCAGTTGTTGTGGAAGGCTGCTCAGTTGCTTTGTAAGAGCCTCAATTTGCTAGGTTAGGATTTTGTTTTGAGCTAAGACGGCATCTTGAGAATGCAACTCCAAAATGCCCTTCCTTGGAGGAATATGAGTCCTATCATGAGTGATAGAATGATCGCTTTGTAGCCATATTTTCAATCGGTGCTATGGCATCCTCCACGGTCTTCATCTTGACCTTCCCTCCGGCTGAAGCATCCAACAATTGCTTGGTATGGTTCTTCAACCCATCAATGAACATGATAATTTGTATTGGCTCCTCAAAGCTATGGGTTGGTGTCTTCCTTAGCAATCCTCTAAAGCGATCCCACGCTTCACCTAGAGATTCCTCAGCCCTTTGAGTTAAAGAGGAAATCTCTGTCTTCCCTTGTGCAATCTTGGACTCTAGAAAGTATTTGTTGAAGAATTTAGCAACAATTTCATCCCAAGTCTGGAATGTGTTACCTTTGAAGGAATGGAGCCATTGCTTGGCATTTCCTGCTAGAGAGAATGAGAATAAATTGAGGCGAATGGCATGATCGGGAACCCCTGCCAGTTTGACCATGTTGCAAATTTCCATATAGGTGGATAAATGAGCATAGGGGTCTTCATTAGGCAAGCCATGGAACACATTGGCTTGTATGAGCTGGATGAGAGAAGATGGATATGAGACACTTGCGACTTGTACCTCTGGTCTCATGATACTTGTGAAGTGAGCTGGAATAGTAGGAGCCACATAGTCTTCCAGAGTGCGTTTTTGTTGATTGTCTTCCATGATTGGCTCTTTGGCATTGGAAGGAATCTCAATGTGTGGTTGTACGGAGGAAGAAGCTTTCTGAGCCGCTTGTCTTTCTCTTTTTCTTCTTGCGGCCTTGATCTTCCGACAGGTATTTTCTATCTCCGAATCCAATGGGATTAGATCAGCTTCTGAACTCCTACCTCGCATACACTTCAAGTACTCAAAAGTGGGTTAGCAACACTCAAGAATGACAATTATGCAGAATTTTCTGCATGAAATTTATGCAGCAACTCCAATTATGCAGCAGAGCACATGTAGCAATGTATTTCTAGATTATGCAGCAATTGAAAGCAAGTTCTACCAAATCAGTGCTCCAAATTTATGCAGAATTTTCCGCTGCAAATTATGCAGCAACTCCAATTATGCAGCAGAGCACATGCAGCGAGAGAATATGTAGAACAGAGGCAGAGGCAGATTTCTTTGAAATAACAAAATATAAACAAAGCATACAATGAATATAAACTAAGTACAATTACACAATAGACAAAATTGAACTAATGATTAAGATTGACATAAATACTAATCGCCGAATACCATGAACAATTCCCCGGCAACGGCGCCAAATAACTTGTTGGTCTATTTTGGCAAGCGTACCAAATATCGCACAAGTAGTTTAAAAGGGAAGATCCCAGAGTATCGAATCCACAGGGAATTGTCCGTATTTGACTATCAGTAAAGTAATCAATTCCTAAACATTAGTTTGGTTTTTATAGTTGGTTGTTCTTGAAACATCAATAATAACAGAAATTTAACTAAACACTACAGATTAACACTAACTATAAACAATAAAAACGACAATGTTGATTCAGGACTATGATCGAACAGTTGGCGTGCTTGAGTTTTAGAATGGAATAATGGATATGTTGAGGATTTGGTTCAACCGGTTTGCTTCCCATGTAAACATATAAGATATATTCTCCATTCACATTAATAGTTTAGATTAACTTCGATCTAAAAGTGCTCAAAACGTGATCTCTCATCAAATCAAGCCTAAACTACTCAACCTCACTTCCGATGTCTCGGTAAGTTCAGTTGAGTGGTTTGATGAAGCTTAGAGATCTTTGCGAAGCTAATGGAGTCTATCCTATGTCTAGAAATACACTCCATTAGAGTTCAAACTCAGTTCCAAGTTTAACAGCATCTGTAAATGGCAGGTAAACTCTAAAACATGCATATATAACTGATCCAATCATATAACAAGAATAAAGATAGAGAAATGAACATTAAACTGAATATTTCAATGAATAGATATGAAGAATAGCGTTTACATGATCAACACCTAGTTCCAAGTCCTCAACACTAATAGATTAGCCTCTCATTGTCATGAGAAGCCTTGAAAAGATTACAAAAGGGGATGAAGAGAACAGAGGAAAGCAGAGAAAACAGAGGAAGCAGCTCAACCAAATCCACCAAAGTCTGAATGCTTCAAAATTCTTCAAGTACAGCTTATATAGTTGAAGCCTCGCTTAGCGCAACCTTCCGCTAAGCACAAAACACTGCATAATACATCTCAGAGCAGGTGTTTCGCTAAGCGCAATCTTCCGCTCAGCGCATATTCAGTTCGAAAGCAACTTCCGCTAAGCTCGATGGCCCGCTAAGCAAGTCTTCTGTTCGAATGAAAATGTCGCTTAGCGCAATGTGGCACTCAGTGAGTCATAGGCCGCCTAGCTCGCGTAGCTTGCTGTTGCGCTCAACGAGTTAAGCACTGAGCGAGATGTGTCGCTTAGCGAGTCATGTCTTCTTCTTGCATTCTCCCTTTACTGTTGAATCTAGGCCTGCGCACATAAATTAGAGTATATTTCTCACAAAATAACTTCTTAGGGTTAGAATTATCAAACTATACAAATCTATATTAAATGATTTCAAACTAAGCTAAAAATCCTGAGAACATTAGATAATCACTACAAAATATGATGCAATATTTACGTATATAAAGCGATTATCAAGTATCTAATTATATAATGGACACCAGATGCGGTCCTCATCCCTTATTAGCATGTCTCTTCTCTCTATCTAGTATGAACCATTCCACTATATTAGCTTTTATAGCTAATAGGCTTAGAATAACACTTTACTAGGCCACAAACTTTTCTTGTAGCTGGGCATGCATGTTTCCCATAGCGATTGCAACATATTTTGCTTTAGGAAATTGTACTGTACATTAGCTTGTCATTTACTTGAACCTTTCCAAGCATTCCATAGCTGATTCCCCTACTTGTTGTTTTAGTCCCATCAAATCTATGATTGTCACCTCAAGTTGTGGTCTAAAAATTCTTTCATGAAAGAACCTCTCCATCTCTTCCCAATTCTCAATTGAATTTGACATCAATGACGAGTAAAATGTGAAGGTTGTGCTTGTTAATAACAATGGGAACAACTATAATTCATGGTATTCATTATGACTAGCTTCCCCACACTGGGCCGTAAATCAACTGATATGTATGTTCCACTGTTAATTTACTATCTTTGCCCAAAAAAAGTAGTAAAACTTGGCGCTGTATATCCTTTAGATAATGAGGCCATTTTATTCATCCATTCCAAATATGGATTATTGTATATTGGTCCTTCCATTGGCTTAAGTTGAATGCCAAAATACTTTTTCATTGTTTCAGCAATAATTCTGGGGTTTATCAACTGTTGATAGCCCGATTGAGGGTAGCCTAAAGCTATGTTCCCTATATGATAGAGGGCTATCAAAGGAGCATAAGGAACTAGAAGCACTTCATGAGTTGAAGGGTCCAATGACAAGGTCCAAAGCCAAGCTTCTACAAGAAGAGATGGCTAAGAGAATCAAGGATGGACTATTCATCAAAGGCAAGGAAGGAGGAGGCCATAAGGAGCTAAATTGGAGCACATCGAAGATTTGCTAAAACAGCTTGCTCAGCGAATTCTAGTAGTTAGAGGAGGAAATTCACTTAGCTCAAAGTCTAGCTTAGTGGAAGCCTCTCGCGTGAAATTTTTGAAAACTTTGTTTTCTTGTGTAAAGGGCTTCATGCTTGATTGTAACTAGGCCTTAAACTATGTGTTTAATAGGTGATTAATGGCTTAGTTAACTTCCTAGGCCAAGCACTATAAATAGTTAGAAGCTCCTCATTTATAAGAATCAATCAATTTGTGAATGAAATAAGCTTTTTGCTTAGTTGAGAGCTTAGCCTCTTCTTGATTCTTGATTGAAACCAAATTGATTCTTATCAAGGAAACTATTCCTTTATGGAGAATCCTCCTCCAGCTTATCAATTCTCAAAGATCGTGGTGTCGATTCTTGTTCATCTTCTCCATTTTTCCATTTTTGAGTTCTTGAATTTGCTTCAATGGAGTTCTTGAGTTTTGCTTCTGGAACGATCCAAACCAAGCATGCATGGCCTCAACCTCATCATGTGATATCAAGAGCCTATAACTGGATTGCAAAGCGAGAAGATCTTCATCAATTTCAAATTAGGTGCAATTCGTTTTTCAATTTTTGTTTTTCTGCATTTTACGAAAATGCAGTTTTTGATTTCCTTTGATTCTTGCTTGTTTTGTGTATGATTGAGTGTTTCTTGTTCGTTTTTGAGTTTATCTTTCATCTACCTTCAATTCCCCTATGTTTTTGTTGAATTTGGAGGTGATTTGAGCTTGGATTAGTGGTTCCATGTGTTCTGCATGTTCTTCGTGAAACTCATAGCTTGCTGGAAAAGTTTTGAGTTTGATCCAAAAAAAAAAATTCAGTTTGGAGTGTTGGGGAATTTGTGAAAATATAAAAAGTTTTTGGTCTAAAAATAGAAATATACAAAGGACCAAAGAGCAAAAAGCAAAAATATTTTGGGGTCAAAATGCAAATATAAAAAAAATATGAGGACCCAAGTGTAAAAAAATTTACAAAATTTCCACAACCCTCTCTCCTTAGTGTGTGCTTATTGTTGCTTTATAATACTTTCATTTTTGCATAATTACATTGGTTTCTACTTAGCCAAATTTTCTTTTTACAACATTAGAGAAGAAAATTCTTGAAATTCTTATATCTTCCTATTTGTCTTTCTTTGGCATTCCTTTTGAGTTGTCCTTTCTTTTTGGGCTTTTATTGCTTGTCTTATAAACTTCCAAGGTTTTGTCTTAAGAGTTTTCTTTCTTCTTTGACCTCTTAAGTTGAGCTTGGATTTGTTTCATCTTTCACTTTGGATACTCCTTGAATTGAAATCTTTGGTTGATCTTAAGGGCTAAAGAAGAGTTAGAGAGTGGAAAAAGAAAAGAGTGAATCTTAAAGTAAAAGTCTTACAAGTGTGAAACACGAGTGTTGAAGAGTGTAAACACTTAGTGAGTGGTAAGGTCCAATATTTTTTTTACTAACCTTTTCTTGTAGCAATGGTTTCCGAAAGTGATAGTAATCCACCTTCACCTAGATCCACTAAGCTAATGGCTCATTATCTAAGCAAATGGATAAGTTGCAAAGAAAGATTGAGAGGAGGATGGGAGAGAGATTTGATGATGTGCAAAGAAGTACTCAAGAGTTGAGTGGGAGAATGGAAGACATAGAGAGGAGGCATCATAGGTCACCTCATTCCGCTCAAGAGAGTGATGATGGTTATGAAGAAGGTAGAAGGCATAAGAATAGGAGGAATAGGAATGGAATGGATGATGTGAAGGTCAAAATTCCCAAGTTCCTAGGTACTTATAACCTGAAAGGTTACCTTTATTGGGAGATGAAAGTGGACTAAATTTTCAATTGCCACAATTATAGTGAAGAAAAGAAAATAAGGATGGCTAGCATAGAATTTGAGGGATATGCTTTGGTGTGGTGGCATCAACTTCAAGTGGATAGAGAAAGATTTAGAATACCTAGAGTGGACACTTGGGGGGTAATGAAGAGTGTCTTTGAGGGAGAGATTTGTCCCACTTCACTATGTTAGGGACATGCATATCAAGTTACAAAAGTTTTATCAAAGAAGTAAAAGTGTTGATGATTATTACAAGGAGATGGAGATTTCTTTGATAAGAGCAAACATTGAAGAAACTAATGAAGCTACAATGGCTAGATTCTTGAATGGCTTGAATAGGGACATTTAAGACAACATGGATGAACTTATACATAGGGCCTTGAAAGTGGAACAACAATTAAAGAGGAAGCATTCCTACAAGAAATCTTCCTACAATTATTCATCTTAGAGGGATAAATACACTTCCAAGAAGGAGGGTTCTTCTTCACATCATCTTGAAAGAAAGTTTTCAAGAGGTAATCCTACTTCTCCTCCTAAAACCCCTCCCAATAAATCTACTTCTCATATTCAACCCACTCCCAATAAATCTAGTTCCATTAAATGTTTTAAGTGTTTGGGAAGGGTCATATTGCATCCCAATGTCCTAACAAAAGGACCATGATTGTATTGGAGAATGGAGAGGTAGATAGTGAGTCATCTAAGAGTTCTCATAGTTCCTCTAGTGAAGGTGAGGATGATAGTTTTCTTCCACTAGAAGAGGGAGATCTTTCGATGGTTAGAAGACTTATGGGAAGCTTGTGCAAGGCTTGCCTCCTTTAAGAGGAATTGAGCATCAAATTGATCTTGTTTCGAGAGCTTCACTTCCTAATAGGTTTCCTATAGGAGTAATATGGAAAAGAAAAAGGAGATCCAAAAGCAAGTTGAAGGGTTGATGCAAAAAGGATGGGTGAAAGAAAGCTTGAACCAATGTGCAATGTCGATCATCCTAGTCCCAAAGAAAGATGGCATGTGGAGGATGTGCACGGATTGTAGACCCATCAACAACATCACCGTGAGGTATAGACATCCTATCCCTAGACTTAATGATATGCTGGATGAACTTCATGGTTCTTGTGTTTTCTCCAAAATAGATTTGAAAAGTGGTTACCATAAAATTAGAATGAGAGAAGGTGACGAATGGAAAACCACTTTTAAAACTAAGTTTGGACTTTATGAGTGGTTGGCCATGCCTTTTGGCTTAACCAATGCACCAAGCATGTTCATGCGACTCATGAACCATGTTTTAAGGCACTTTATTGGCAAATTTGTGGTTGTTTACTTTGATGATATCTTGATTTATAGCTTAACAATGAATGACCACTTATACCATGTTAGGAGTGTCTTGGAAGTGCTTAGACATGAAAACTTGTTTGGTAATAAGGATAAATACACATTTTGCACTAATCAAGTAGTGTTTCTAGGATTTGTTGTGAGTGCTAAGGGAGTCCAAGTGGATGATAAGAAAATTAAAGCTATTAGAGATTGGCCCACACCCAAGAATGCGAGTGATGTGAGGAGTTTCCATGGGTTGGCTAGTTTCTATAGAAGATTTGTCAATTAATTTAGCACCATAACATCTCCATTGAATGAAATTGTTAAGAAAAATGTGGGATTTAAGTGGGAGAGTGAACAAGAAAAAACCTTCAATGAATTGAAGGAAAGGTTGAAAAATGCACCCATTCTTACTTTACCCAATTTTTCAAAATCTTTTGAAATTGAATGTGATGCATCCAAAGTTGGCATAAGTGTGGTATTGTTACAAGAAGGTCACCCAATTGCTTATTTTAGTGAAAAACTTAAAGGTGTTATCTTGAACTATTTCACCTATGACAAGGAACTCTATGCACTTATTAGAGCTTTACAAAATTGGCAACACTATCTCCTTCCTAAGGAGTTTGTGATTCATAGTGACCATGAGTCACTCAAACATTTGAAAAGCCAAGGAAAGCTTAATAAGAGGCATGCCAAATGGGTAGAATTCTTGGAAAAATTTCCTTATGTGATTAAACACAAGCAAGGCAAGGCTAATGTTGTGGCCGATGCACTTTCAAGGAGATATACCTTAATCTCCATGCTTGAAACCAAGATGTTTGGGTTTGAACACATAAAGGACTTGTATCCTCACAACCATGACTTCTCTAAATTGTTTGAGTTGTGTGAAAAGGGGTCTCACCAAGGTTTCTTAAGGCATGATAGATATTTGTTTAAAAATAAAAGATTGAGTTTGCCTCAAAGTTCTTTGAGTGAACTCATGATTTATGAAGCTCATCAAGGAGGGTTAATGGGACATTTTGGGGTTGAAAAGACTTTGAACATCTTGCATGAACATTTCTTTTGGCCTAAAATGAAACATGATGTCATCAATTTTTTTTTCTAATTGAATTGTGTGTCATAAGGCCAAGTTTAAATTCATGCATCATGGTTTATATACTCCATTGCCAATTCCTACCTCTCCGTGGACCGAAATTTCAATGGATTTTGTACTTGGTCTTCCAAGGTCCAAGAGAGGCAAGGATTCAATTTTCGTGGTTATTGATAGGTTTCCTAAGATGACACGCTTCATTCCATGCCACAAAGTGGACGATGCTTGTCATGTGGTGGATCTTTTCTTCAAAGAGGTAGTGCGTCTTCATGGATTGCCTAGGAGCATTGTGTCAGATAAGGATTCCAAGTTTTTGAGCCACTTTTGGAAAACATTGTGGGGAAAACTTGGAATCAAGCTTCTTTTCTCCACCACTTGCCATTCTCAAACCGATGGGCAAACAGAGGTGGTGAATAGAACACTTTCACAACTCCTAAGGTATTTCATCAAAGGTAATTTGAAAACTTGGGAAGAATGGTTACCCCATGTAGAATTTGCCTATAATAGGGTAACCAACCCTACCACTTCTTTTTCTCCTTTTGAGGTTGTTTATGGTTTTAATCCTTTATCTTCTCTTGATCCAATTCCCTTACCTAATGATTCTTCTATTTTGAGTAAGGATGGGCTTTCTAAAGCCACTTTTGTGAAGAATCACCATGAAAAGGTGAGAAATCAAATTGAGAAGAAGATGGAGCAATATGCAAGACAAGCCAACAAGGGGAGAAAACCAATGGTATTTGAACCTAGAGATTGGGTTTGGGTACATCTAAGGAAGGATAGGTTTCCTTCACATAGTGAATCTAAATTCCAACCTAGGGGTGATGGTCCTTTCAAGGTCCTTGAGAGGATTAATGATAATGCCTACAAGATTGACTTGCCAAGTGAGTATGGGGTGAGTTATAATTTCAATGTCGCTGATCTTTCTTCTTGTGATATAGGTGTTTTGGATGCAAATCCGAGGACGGATTCTTTTCAAGAAGGAGGGGATGATAGAGGGCTATCCAAGGAGCATAAGGAACTAGAAGCACTTCATGAGTTGAAGGGCCCAATGACAAGGTCCAAAGCCAAGCTTCTACAAGAAGAGATGGCCAAGAGAATCAAGGATGGACTATTCATCAAAGGCAAGGAAGGAGGAGGCCACAAGGAGCTGAATTGGAGCACATTGAAGATTTCTTTGAACAGCTCGCTCAAGAATTCCAATAGTTAGAGGTGTTAAAACCAAGACATTAGATGATGTTTGATCCCTAATCCTTTAATTGGTTTTGATGATAACAAATGTGATAATATTTGATCAACTAATGATTTGAATTTAAGTAATTTCAAGGAATCAAAATTTTATCAATAAACAAATGGTATAATCTCTCCATGGCACTCTCTATCTTAACTGTCTGATAACTCGTAACAATTTATCAAACACTATAAATGCTTTTAATTAGACTAAAATAAGATTTGGAACTGTCCATGCAAAATTCATAAGATCAGACAGTACAGTCTTGGAACAGACCATGCTAAGTTTTGGAAAGACTCATGCAAAGTCTAAGACCAAACCATACAACAGTCTCGGACAGACTATGTGAAGTCTTGGGACAGACAACACGAGTTTAGGACCAAACTATGCATATGTATTGGACCAGACCATGTATGGAACACGACCAGACAATGCATAGTCAAGACAGACCATGATTAAGCCAAGCCAAACAATGTTTGAAGCTAGGCCAGACCATCTCTGTCATTCCAAACCATGCTTAGTCAAACCAGACTGTGTCTGTTAAGCCAGATGTTGTCTGTGTAGGAACAGAATATGATCTGTCATATGTGTTTTATAATTAATTCTTTACACAAATAAAGGCACTATTGTTATAGAAAGAAAGGGAGATACTCTCTAAACTTACTTTCTTTTATTCCTCGTATTGCTTGCATGTCTCGAATTGTGTGAAGTGTGTAGGTATAGCCAAAAGACTAATCAACATTGAAATGCACCCCTTAAGCTAAAAGCCAACTATGATAGAGACAGAAACCTGCTTTAGTCACATCAAGCACAATCAAAGCAACTTCAACACTCTTCTATGAGACAACGAAAACCTATCTTCTCCAATGTTCAAATCCATGAAGCTCACTATATAAAGATGCTTCCATGCAACGAGAAGATGCAGTGGAAATGCTAAGGAACAAAACAAAACCATTCAAAGTAATTTGAACAACAAGCAAAATACCTTGAGAAAAAGAAAAAGAAACAAGAGCTGAGAGAAAAGAGAATACCCATCTTCGACAAGCTCATACAGATCCAACACTTGTTCTTATCCTCTCTTTGAGAGTTATTTGAATCTTATACATATTTGTATAGAAAGCCATGAGTGGCTTAGTGATAAAAGAATACTTGGGAAGTATAATCTCAAAGGAGATTCATACCTATAACCAGAAGTGGTTTAGAATACTTGTAGCTAGTAGTGGCATAGAGAATACTTGTAGCCAAAAGTGGTAGTGAAGAATACTTGTTTTGTAATCAGTTGATTATAGTGAAACCCTTTAACAGTTGTTAAAGGAGAACTAGACGTAGCTTAAGTTGAGTGAACTAGTATAAAAATAAGTTCTCATTTGTTGTCTTGTGACTACATATATTTATCTTGCCTACTGTGCTCTTTTGGAAAGGTTTTCAAAGCTTTGCTTTGCAAGGATATATTTGATGATTTAAATTTACATATATCCAAGAAGGCAACTTGTGAACTAATAGTATTTGCGAAAAAGTTTTTAACCCACTATTCAACACCCCCCCTTCTAGTGCGTTCTTGTGTATTTCAAGAGGAGGAAATTCACTTAGCTCAAAGTTTGGCTTAGCGAAAGCCTCCCGCGTGAAATTTTTGAAAACTTTGTTTACTTGTGTAAGGGGCTTCATGCTTGATTGTAACTAGGCCTTAAACTATGCGTTTAATAGGTGATTAGTGGTTTAGTTAACTTCCTAGGCCAAGCACTATAAATAGTTAGAAGCTCCTCATTTGTAAGAATCAACCAATTTGTGAATGAAATAAGCTTTTTGCTTAGTTGAGAGCTTAGCCTCTTCTTGGTTCTTGATTGAAACCAAATTGATTCTTATCAAGGAAGCTATTCCTTTATGGCGAATCCTCCTTTGGCTTATTGATTCTCAAGGATTGCGGCATCAATTCTCATTCATCTTCTTCATCTTCTCCATTTTTCCATTTTTGAGTTCTTGAATTTGCTTCAATAGAGTTCTTGAGTTTTTCTTCCGGAACGATCCAAAGTAAGCATGCATGGCTTGGACCTCATCACCCTATGTGAGGTCCTCTTGGGATATAACGCTTCCCAATATCTCCATTGTTGGTCCAGTGTTTATCAAGCCATGAGGTGGCGGCAAATTGACCTGACCATAGCATTAAGTAGGTTCCTTGCTAAGTTAACTTGTCCATGGTAAAAGTTATTATGCAATGTGGAGTGAGCAAATGGTCCATGCCCCTCGGGTATAGCAATATTTGGACTACTAGGTTGTACTACACTATTACTAAAAATTGGTACCGAATTAAGAGGTGATATGGTTACCTATTGTGATAGATCTATGGGATTAAAATCTGTCGAGGGCATGTTCATCACAATGTTATGAAATGGTGTCGTTTGCTGCTAACCCATCAAAATTGATGGTGCTAGTATTGACATTGGATTCAGCTGGGCTAATGAAACTAACCCTCATGTTAGTGATACCATTTGAACATTTTGAATTGATACTGAATTTGGCGAGCCCATCATTGATGGTGCCGTTATCGACCCCACCGTTCCTGCTTGAAGAATACTGCCCGATATCATTTGTGTTTGATTTCCACTTTAGGGAATAATAAACTTAGTATTAATGTGTAGTAGTATCCTTGGGTGGAAAGTAATATTCCTTGTAGATAGGCCAATGATGGATCCCGGATATCCTTCATATCCTACACATGTTGTCATAGTTGGATACATGTTCCACTATGGATTGGCAACATGTCTCGAATTCTCTCACATGTGTGTACTGCGTTGATCAATTTCTTTTGAATTATGATACTCACTATGTCAAATAACAAGTTTAATACTGTGCTGCTTGGATGGTTTTAGCTTGATGTTGAAGTGCATGAGGAATGTAAACTAAGTAATTGAGTTTGTAGCTTGTCCTTTAAACAGAAAGTTAGTCAGTGCAATATTAGATTGAATCTATTCCATAATATGAGTTGTAGGGATTTTGTAGTTTCGAAATCTAATACTGTTGCGACTTCTCCATATAATCCAAATGGAGTGAGTGATTGTAGAAGTTAGAACCTCCCTTGCTTGTGTGCCCTTGATCTGCCTAACTGAAAGTAGTAATCTACAAATGGTTAAGTAATCAAGAGGGACGGGTGAAATGCCTTACAACCAATTCCAAATGTGTGCTGCAAAGCTTCATTGCTAGAACAAATGATCAGAAATCTCCTCTACAAGATAACAATGGTTGCAAATGGAGACATTTATGTAACCTTTTTTTAGCGGGACCTTATCAGTAGGTAGTTTATGGAGTGTATTTTAGCATAGTCTAAAGTTGCATTTGGCATATCTAGACATGCTTTTATACTTCATTTTGACCCTTTTAGTTGAGTTTTGTGAGATTGGGTCGTTTTGGGTCTAAGTGTCTAATATTTCTATTTATCACATTTTATCGATACTTTTGACAATGTCCCTTGTGCAGACCCTAACTTTTAATACAGGTCTCCAATTTTGATGATTTTTGTCTTGTTTGAAAGCTAAGGAGGAGATCTGAAATTTCGTGTCTCAAAGATTCACCAAGTCGGACATTCTAGGGGTCAAATCAGGGATTCAATGTTTCGGCCATGCACTTGTATAATTTCATTTTAGTTTGTAATTAAGGACCCTTTGGTAATTTTAATTAGTTAATGTAGGATTTTATTTAGTGGGTTTCAATCCTCTTTTAGAGGCCCACATTTTTAGACCATCATATAAATAGTTTTTCCCCTTTGTAAAGGGGACACACTACTTAATTTTATAAATTTTCAACTTTAGAATTAAAAGTGCTCTCTTCTCTCTCCTCTCTTTTCTTCTCTTTTCTCCCCTTTCTTCTTCATTTTCGTGCATACCCATTGGAGCTCCCATGAAGATCTTCATGGAGGGCTAAATCTGTTTGCAACCCAAGGAACATGTGCTTGTGGGTAAGTATGAGTTCCTCTATTCTCAATTTTGAATTATGCTCATGAATCCCCTTTTCCTCTTTTTCTGATTTTCAATTTCCTTATTCAATGTATGATAATGATTAGATTAGGGAATTAAAATATGAATTTGGGTCAATTGCAATCGATTGATTGTGATTTAATATAAAACGTGAGTGAATTTGGGAAAATTAGGAATGCGATAATAATCCGAATTTTTCTAAATAAATGTGAGATGATTGCCATAAATTTCATATTATTTGGAATTTCATGAGCATGAATTTGATCTATCCTTGTTGGAATTGTGATTATTTCTCCATAAGAATAGATTCATGAGTTGTATCTATTTGATTATGTTTTCGTTTATTAATTTAAGTTGCCCTATTTGCTTAATTTTCTGAAAATCACACAAAATCCTCCTATTTTGAATTGAATGCAAGGTGTTTGATGAATTGTATCTTTGAGAAAATGACCTGAGTTAGCCTTATATTACAAAATTAATTGGAGAACTTAGTTGCTTTTGACAGCGTGTTCAACACACTACATTATAAATAAAAGCAAGAACATTTCAAAAGCAAGTAATACAAGAAGATAAGATAATCCGATTTTGTTTTGGATAAATGATAGATTCCCCATTTATATTTGAATTTAAATAGCCTCATATCTCAAATAGTTGTTTAGGCGGTTACTCCCTATATAATCAGTCTATATCTCGGAACCTCAATCTCTCCTATCTTCTTAATCAACTTTCTTTTCTTTCGGTCAAACTCTAGTCTCAAACCGTCTAAGTTCAAATAGGCCCATATTGGCAACTATTAAATCAACACTTTCTCTTTATATGATGATCTCTTTCCTTAGTAAAAAATAAATTTTTAAACAACATAATATTCAACTGAAATTCTGAATATTTTGATGTTTAACAGTGGGTTTGAGCCTAATTGAACCAAAAAAACTAGTTCATAAGATGAAGATTACCTCTCACTTATATACTTTATCTTGACCTTATCTCTAGTGATTTGAGACTGACATTCTTTTCAATAATTTGGAAGGAAACAAAGGAAATCTATTGACAATAAGTAGCAAGTTCGATTTTATTTATACCCATAACTACTAAAATTATTCTTTTACTTATTTTGACTTCTTTGGTTAATGTTTGTAGTTACCTAAATTCTTTTAAAATATGTACCTACAAACTTGTTAATTCCTAAATATAAAGTCACTGCTTTGCTTCCTTCATAGACTCATAGTGTCATTGAGTGAGATTTGCAAAGTTATAAAGGGGTGGATTTGTTCAAAAAGATCACGAGATAGTGAGAAAGCCTCCAGAAATGCAAGGTTGAAAAGGGAAAATATCAATAGTGAGTGAAGTTGGAGGCTGCACCTAGATTCTCAATGTGTAGCCGATGTTAAGTCTTAATACCTTAATTTGGACATATTATACAATTAATAATGTTTGTCTCAATGAAAAAATTTAATACTATAAACAAGTGTATTTTGAACAAGCATGTGTGAAAACAAGAGTCATTGGTTGTGCCTAATATGAACTGCACTCATGCTCATAGGATTGCTTAATGCACACACACCAAATGACATTGTAGTATTGTACTTGTATACCTTCTTCTAAGTATACAATGTTATTTCAGTTGCTTCTGCTACAACTACGAAGCATGGATACGACTAGCTAATGTTGTGTCACACAGCGGACACACGAGACACATTGTGTTGGACAATTTTTTTGATGTGTGCAAGTTTATTTTATTTTTTTAAGATCAAGCACACACACAGATATATGACTCATTTAGTTGGAGACATCATAGACACATCTATTCTTTTTTCTTTCTTTCTAAATTTAAAGATTTAATTATAAAAAAATATTTTTTAAAAATAAAATATAACCCACATGTTAAAATCTTTATATTTCTCTTCTATTAACGTTGCCTCTCTTACATGATTCTGTCTTATTTACTACACCGACATTATAGGTTCTCTTCTGTTTGTCATCAATGTCTTGGTTTTGAGGTTTGTTCTCCTCTAGTCCCAAGTACGTTCTCCTCTAGTATTTTTTTTTTTTTTGTGATACACTTTATTATGGTGGAATATGATATCTCTCAATACCTTTTTTTTTTTTTACTTGTGAGACTTATTTATTATTATATGAAAATTATAAAGGTTAACAAATTAATTTTCTAATATATATATATATATATATATATATATATATATATATATACCCATACCCTATGTTTTAAAATTTAGCTATGTGGTGTCCGTATTCGAGTCTGTGCATCTTTGCTCTCCAATGCAAAACTATTGTTCAAGAATTACATAAGTTAAAGGGCTTTTACCCTACGAAGTGCGAATTGTACTTGACAATTTCCATGTTGGGAGCAAATTGTACATAAACGATTGCAGCTAGATGAAAACTCAATCCAAACAACATAATAATTCAACTTGAATGTAATCTTAATATTCTGCTACGTGTTTTGAGTTGATTTCTCGAGAAAGAGCCATCAGACACTTTAACTAGAGGTCATGCTAGACACTGAAATATATCACCGAGCACACATTTCATGAAAAAATGATAGAAAAAGTATCATTGAATGTGCCAAAAACATAATTTTGAGTACCAAAATTACATTTTAAAAATTATGGACCAAAATATACAAAATGTAAAATTTAAAGAATTAAAAGTGACATTAAATCCTTCCTTAAGCTTAAGTACTTACTATGCAACTTATCCAATACATGGTCTATTATTAAAAATAATGATATTTATATACGTGGTTAGTAATCATAATGCTCTCTAGTTATATTTTAAATAATTTATAATATAAAATTATATTTAATTTCTCTTGATGAAAATTAAATAAAAAAATCATATTAAAATTTATAATTATATATAAAGAGAAAAAGGGTGATGCACTAGCGGTGTAAAACTATTTTACATCGTCAATTAATCACAACCCTTCATTTATGATAAGACAGTTGACTTTTATAAAATTATTTCAAAAGTCATTAAAATGGT
Source organism: Amphicarpaea edgeworthii (assembly GCA_014843725.1). Taxonomy (NCBI): domain Eukaryota; kingdom Viridiplantae; phylum Streptophyta; class Magnoliopsida; order Fabales; family Fabaceae; genus Amphicarpaea; species Amphicarpaea edgeworthii. The sequence goes on from CM026324.1 coordinate 11,081,936, forward strand.
GGGTTATGATTATGCGATAGTGTAAAATTATTTTACACTAATTGTACATGAATATTAATCTCATAAGAAAAAAAAAATAAACACTTTCCATGTAAACACTACAAGAAAACATGGTTTTAACAGTTTTTTTTTTGGCATTAATGACGATTTAAACCTTACACAAATGCGTTTCTAGCAGTTGCCTCTTCTGTCTGGAAAGCGTTGGAAAGCGTCCATGGCAAGCATGTTACCGATGGTTTCTACCAACCCTCGGAAACACGTGAGTTACTAGCGGTTTGAAACCCTCGTTAATTGCATATTTCTATCTTAACGCCCCCTGCATTTTACCAGCATCTTTTAACCCCATTGTTAATTGAAATTTTATTTTAATTTTGTTTACCTAATTTATTTTTATCTATGCATAATAGTTGCTGCGTCTAAAAATGCATAAGTTAGATAAATATTTCAAAAATAAAATAAAGCAAAACAATCCACAAAATTTATAAGTAAAAGGTACTTATACAAGTCATCCATTAGAACACATGAGAAGTAACACCCATTGCTTAGTAACATCCAAAGAACCCCTAATTGACAAGTAACATCCAATCTTTAGTAATATCCAAAACAACTTATGTCAAAAAACTAAACAACAAAAATATCCAAGTGAATCTTAATTTCCCTAAATAAAGAGCCAACTGTTAGAAATAGCCAGTTAAATTAAGGGGAGGGGGGAGGGGGGGGGGGGGTGAAATGATATTTCAAAAATCAGTTCTCTTTTAAAAATAAAAACAATTCAACCACTCCCTTTGAAGTTTTTCACAAAGTTTATAAATATATGTTGATGATGGAACCACGATTCAGAAACACAAATATAACAAAGTTGTTTGCAAAGCTTTTTCAAAAGAGTTTTCTAAGAAAATAAACAAAAATGTATATAAGAGATGAAGGGATAAGAAGAAAGACTCAAGTTTTTATACTGGTTCGATCATAACCCGATCTACATCCAGTTTTCCTCAAATCCAAGTAATTCCACTATGATCTGCAACGGTTACAAACACATTCAAATCATAGAAACCTATCTTGTTCACAACCCGAACAAGAACCTACATATGAGTGTGAAAACCTATCACAACCTCATGCAATACCTAAGAAAACCTATCATAAAATACTAATTAAAATAGAGAAAATAATTAAGGAACAAAAGCACCTAGATGTGCAGATATAGTTGGAAAAAGCTTTCTTCTTGAAAGAGAAAATATAACAATCAAAGAGCAAAGAGAATTTTCAGCACAAAGAGATTTAGAAAATTAAGAGTAGAGTGATTTGTGATTGATGCTTGATGATGAAAACATTCTCAAAAGGGTTCTCTTATAGTGTTCTAAAAGATAGAAATCTTATCTTGAAAACAAATATTAGATTGGGTCTCAAAAGATATGTTGGAAGATATAAAACAAATCAAATCAGATATCTTTAAGATGACCGTTATAACAGATATAATCAATTATCTCAAGATGTAATCGATTATCTCATATCTTAGAAGATGAATCTTTCTTACTGTCATCAATTGTAATCGATTGCATCAAGCATGTAATTGATTAAATTGAGTCAGAGAGAAAAGGAAACTAGACACACTTGCAGACAAGATAATGAAGATTGAAGACTTCATCTAGATTTTTAGTATTTTCATACCTTGAAGTCTTTTCCTAAATTCTAAGTTAGTCTATTTTATTTCAAGCCATAACATGAATGGATGATGGTTGTGTATTGTTTGTTTTAGACTAAGTTAGTAATGTCTACTAGGATGCTTGCAAAACACTTTACAAAACTTTTATCTAAGCATCAAAAGATGACTTGCATTTTGAAAATAATATTTTGAGCTTTGAAATCGATTACACTATCTAATAATTGATTACCAGAGAGCCTATCTAAAGTCAAATTTGTTTCTGCCCTCAGGTTAATCGATTACAAGATATGACAATCGATTACAATGAGATTTTTTATTCTCAGAATTGGCTCTGTCTCAATTGCAATCGATTACCATTATGCTGCAATCGATTACCATTGATGACAACAAGTTAAAATCCATTGGCTCTATCTCAAATCTCTTTCATATCTTTCTGACCCAGCTCTATCTTTAAAATCCCAGATCTTATATTTGATTGAGTAACCTTTTTCCCTCAAATCTTATCTTATACACTAATTCATTTCCATATCCAAATCTTATATTTGCTTCCAAGATAAGATTCCATAAACACTATAAAGAGGACCTATTGGGTTTGCATTCAACAATCAATTCAATTGTAGAGAATTCAATCCTTTCCTTACGGCTATATCTTTCTGAGTTGAATTTCTATTGTTCTTTTGATACAGCTAAATCCTCATTATAGAAAAAGTTATTCTTCATCTATACTTGCACATTAAGGTGCTTTTGCTTTGAGCTTTTTCTAGCTATACTTGCACACTTTGGTGCTTTTAGTTTGAACCTTTACACTAGCTAAATCTACACAATCTAGGTGTCTTTGTTCTTAAACTTTCTTCTCTCTTTCACTTTATTTTTACACTTGAGGATAGGGTTTCCTAAGTGCGAGTGTTTTAGGATAGGGTTTCTTATACATTTACTTTTCTAGGATAGGGTTTCCTAGAGGTAGTGCTTGAGTGGTGATAGTGTTTCATACTCTCGCATAGGTACTTGTTCGGGTTATGAACAAGGATAAGTTGTTGTGATTTGTGTGTGCATAGTGTTTGTAACTCAAATCATAGTAGAACTCCTCGGGGTGAAGAAAAACTGCATGTAGACTAGGTTGTAGTCAAACTAGTATAAATCTTGGCTTCTACTCTCTCTTTCCTTCATCTCTTTATTAATGTCATGTTCTTTATTATTGATTAAATTGTTCTAACAAGACTATTTTCATTGAGTTTCTACTTTGTTATTCTATCAACAACTTGTTTATGAAAAATCTTGTGAAAAACTTCAAGTGAGTGGGTGAATTCTTTTTTAATCTTGAAAAAGAAAACGAAAATTTTTAAATATCAATTCACCCCCCTCCCCCCCGATTTATCCGACTGATTCTAACAAACAACCCCAACCAAAAAGCTCAAATTGATTATTGTGGCAAAGGACTTACATCCCAAGCTTGCTCAGACAAAAACACCAACTATGGTGGCCAAGGAATTTCCAAAGAAGGGACATGAGGTTGTGAAGAAGTTTCCCATGAAGACGAAGAAGGTGGTAGTCAAAGACATCCTAGACTAGTTGCCTCTTCCTTTGCCTAATCCAACTCTTATAAGCACAACTCACATCTTCCCTATCTCTACTACTACTCTTGTTGATTCCACGTCATTTATTTCTCCTTTCCTTATTCCACAACCCTCAACCACATTTGTACCTAAACCACCATTCCAAACCAAAGCTCGAACCACCACCAAAACAAAGAAGAGCTTTGATAGAGTGTATTTTAGCATAGTCTAGAGTTGCATTTAGCATAGTCTAGACATGTTTTATACCTCATTTTGACCATTTTAGCTGAATTTTGTGCGATTGGATTGTTTTGGGCCCAAGTGTCAAAAATTGCTATTTGTCACATTTTATTGATGCTTTTGGCACTGTTCCTTGTGCAGCCCATAACTTTTGACACAGGTCTCCGACTTTGATGATTCTTGTCTTGTTTGAAAGATAAGGATGAGATCTACAATTTCATGTCTCACAAGGATTGGCTAATTCGGACTTTTAAGGGGTCAAATTTGGGATTCAATGTTACAGTCCTGCACTTGTAATAATTCCGCGTTTTAGTTTGTAACTAGGAACCATTTGGTAATTGTAATTGGTCAAGGTAGATTTTATTTAGTTGGTTCAAACCTTGTGGGGGAGACCACTATTTTGGCTTTTTGTTTTAAGCTTTTCCCCTTTTGCAAGACAACAATTTACACAACACAACACTACATTGAATAAAAATGACACCTTTGCTCTCTTTTCTCTTCTTTTCCCTTTCTCCTTCATAAATTTCGTGCAGCCCCTTGCAGCCACCATGAGGATCTTCATGGAGGGCTAAATCCCCTTTGCAACCCAAGAATCATGTGCTTGTGGGTAAATATGAGTCCCTCTATTCTCAATTTTGAATTTTGCTCATAGAAACCCTTTTCCCCCTTATTCTAATTTCCAATTTCCTTGTTTAATGTATGATAATGATTAGATTAGGGAATTGGAATCTGAATTTGGGTCAATTACAATCGATTGATTGTGATTTAATACGATACGTGTTTGAATTTGGGAAAACTAGGAATGCCATAGTAATCCGGATTTTTTCCAAATGAATGTAAGGTGATTGCCTTAAATTTCGTATTGTTAGGAATTTCATGAGTATGAATTTGACTTATCCTTGTTGGAAATGTGATTATTTCTCCATAAGCATAGGTTCTTGAGTTGCATCTCATTGATTCTGTTTTTGTTTATTGTTTAGAAAGTTGTTTTGTTGTTTTAATTTCTGAAAATCACACAAAATCCCCCCTATTTTGAATTGAATGCAAGGTGTTTGATGAATTGTATCTTTGAGAAAATGACCTGAGTTAACCCTATATTGCAAAATTTATTGGGAAACTTAGTTGCTTTTGACGGTGTGTTCAACACGCTTCGTCAAGCTTCTCCCAAGAACCTCCTATAACACAAACACAAGCCAAACAAGAAGCTTCGTTTGACCCACCAACTCATATGATTAACCCCTTGATACACAGTTTGATACACCCCATCAAACTAACACACAACCTCCATCTATGCCATCTACATAGACGGAAACCCAAACAGTTAACCAGCCTTAGTCTGAACCACCTTTCTAGACTATTGAACAACTTGAACCTCAGCTTGAACCACAAACACCAAATCAAACAATTCAACCCCAACCTACTTCTCCCTTGCCTAATAGAATGCACATACTTGTTAATAATAGCCAGAGAAATCATTTGGGGGGGTGAATTGGGATTTCAAAAACTTGTTCCTCTTTTAAAAATAAAACCAATCTAGCCTTTCCTTTTTTATATGGACTAAGATTTACAAATGATATCTTAAAGTTAATTGAGGAGAAGATTAAAATTTAGAAATTATAATATATCAAACTTATTTCACAAAGATTTTTCAATGAACTTTTTAGAAATTAAAAAAGAATGCTATAAAGAAGATGAGGAGATATAGAGAAAGAACATAAGAGTTTATACTGGTTCAATCATAACTTGATATACATCCAGTTTTCTCAATCACTTGATAATATCCACTATAATTTTCTGAGTTTACACACATAAACACAGAGAAAATTACTCCTTATATTGTTCACAACCCAAACAAAGATTTACATATGAAAGTGAAAACCCATACCTTCTCACACACTTACTCTAGGAAAACGTATATTAGAACACAAAAGAAAAGAAAGATTGAAGATTTGGATTGATAACACTTGATCTATGCAAATATGACAGTTGGAGATATTTATTTCTTCAATGAAGATCCATCAATAAAGGTTCAAGTTCACCACCAAGAGAAAATTGCAAGCATGGAACTTGATTCTTTAAAAATATTCTTCAAGAGTTCTTCTCATAGACCTAGAATTTCTAAACTATCTTATCTCAACAAAAAGTAGTATGAAATTAAAAGGTTTCGTTGTTGAGAAAGAATGAGGTAGACACCTTATTTAAATAATTCAGTTATAACAGATATAATCAATTAATTTCACATTGTAATCAATTATATTCATTAAAGTGGATTCTGGGTTTCTGTTAAGAACTTATGTAATCATGAAATACACAAAGACACACTAGAAGGGGGGTTGAATAGTGGGCCAGTAATATTACTTAACAAATTTTTGCAATAGATATGTTTTTGAAAGATATTGTCCATCTATCGATATATGATGTTTTTTAGAAAATTGAAAATAGAAGGGGGGTTGAATAGTGGGCCAGTAATATTACTTAACAAATTTTTGCAATAGATATGTTTTTGAAAGATATTGTCCATCTATCGATATATGATGTTTTTTAGAAGATTGAAAATAAAACAACTAATATATCTCTTTGGATAGTAATCAACTTGATTACAAGCAAGTATTCTATACTACCACCTATGGCTTACAAGTATTCTTTATGTCACTAGTGGCTACAAGTATTTTCTATGCCACTTCTAGCTATGTATCAATCTCCCCCTAAGATTATATACCCAAGTATTCTTTAATCACTAAGCCACTCTTGGCTTTCTATTCAATAAATGAATAAGATTCAGTAACTCTCAAAGAGAGAATATATAAAGTGTGAATCTGTAAGAGCTTAGAAGGATCTAAGTGTGTTTTTCTCTCAGCTCTAGCTTTCTCTTCAGACTTTGTAGTTTATGCTTTTTGCTTCTCATAGAATGTTCAGTGTTATGCTTAATTGTTCTCCCATATGTTCTCCCCTATTTTTTTTTCTGAGCATGGAAGCTTCTATTTATAGGAGAGCTTTGATAATTGTCATATTTTCCTACTTTTGGTAGTTAGTCATGGACAATTATGTGATGCTTCTAATACTTTTGAACCTTGTTTGTGTTCATTTTAGGTAAGTTTTAAATAAAAGCTTAGGTTGTTAAGAGTTTTTCAATTTTTACTATTTTTGCACTTGATCTTGGGTTTCTATTCATGGTTGTAGGAATTTTGTTAAAACTCGGATGAAGCAGTGGAGGCATTAAGGTTGATTGGACCCATTAAGAATCAATTTCGCAGAGCTGTAGAGTTGTTGAAGTTATCAAACAGTTGTGCATCCATTTTGCACAGTTGTGTGAAGCCACTGCCTTGCTAATTGGTAATTTCATGAAGTTGCATAGTGGTGCATCTGTTACGCACAGTTGTTACGCACCTGCAATGATATTTTATAATTTTAAATTTGAATTATCTTTTGTATTGGGCTTAAAATTTTATTAGCCCATAGCCTATAAATAGGTTTTAGCTTTTCTAAATAGGGAGGGTTAGAAAGCATACACACATTAGAGAGGGAAAGAAATAGAGAGCTCCAAGGCATCGCGTGACGGCTCATGCTTGGGAATTCCTCCATCTCTTCATCCAAAGCTTCTTCCCCCATGGCTATGAGTAGCTAAATCTATCCTTCGTTGGAGTTTAATGTAATCGAACCTATTTCCATGTAATTACCTTTTTACTATTCAATTATATATTTGTTATTGTTTCCCTTCTATTTTTAATGCTTGTTTTTGGCTTAACAACCCAATTACATGATGCTAAATATTCAATTGTAATTGGGAAATTCTTTTGAATTGCGAACTGTAGGGATCACCTAATAATTTTTATGCCTAGGGATAGGGTAAAAAAGATTAGGCATCATTAAGACTCTTACTCCTAATGCAAGTATCTTAGTTACACTAATTCAAGGGATTGATAGTGGATTAAGGGACTTAGGTTCTTTCACTTAAGGGATTAAGGCTTGAATAAATTAGTGAGTTGATGATAACATAGTCTATTTGAATAGGAAATTAGTGATTGTATGTTAGGATGGTTTGGTGAAATTAAACCCCGGCGATCTCCCTCATTTATTTGAATATTGTTTTCTATGCGCACTACGGGTTTGAATAAATTCTTATCCAATTTTCATTTATTTAATCTTTAAATTTTTTGCATTTATCTTTTAAGTTAGTTACTTCTTTCCCAATCTACGTGGTCTATTTAAATTACTATTGTTTACCCAATTATCGCACAAGTTCCTATGGAGATGATACACACACTTATCACTTTATTACTTGAGCAATTTGGTACTCTTGCCAAAATCCTAACAAGCTTCATGGATTTGAACATTGAAAGCTTTTTGGATTCGTTGTGAGATGATTGAGTGTGGAAGCAGCTTTACTTGTGAGTCATTATAAGAGAAGATTGTTCACTTCATAGCTCTGTTGCAACTTTTTTTGATGAAAAGTGCTTTTATACAGTTAAAATCTTCCTCTCTTTTTGTTTAGTGATAATGTATTTAAAGTCTTAGTATAAAATTTATTATGTTATTTATTCGTTTGGTACCAATGTTGGTCCGTCTAATGAAAGAATGAGTTCGTCTACTCAACAAGACTCTATCCATTTGTACCTCTAATCTTAAGTCCGTCTATACGTTGGAGTTTAAGTCTGTCTGTACATTGGAGTTTAAGTTTGTCTGTACACTAGATTTTGGTCTGTCTGGCAACATAACCATTTTCCGTTTGATCACACATAATTGACCGATCATCTGTTGAGTAGTAGTTTGGATACTAAGTAATTTTAAAAATGTTTTCAAACGCACAAGTGTAAGAGTGAGAGAGAGTGATAATACATTCAGTTAGTTTCATCAATATTATAGCACTTGTTATCATCAAAATCAATCAAACGATTAGGGGTCAGATCATCCAATGTCTTGGTTCTAACAATCTCTCAATTTTTTATGATGACAACATATGTTATAATTTTGATAAACAAGGATAAAAATCATACAAATAAATTAATTAGAGTGTATATATATAATGCCAGTCTATATATGAGTATATATTAACATGAAGAACCCCCCCCCTAAGTTAATCATGCATATGAATGATGACATATATATAACAATATAAAAAGTGGAAAAGATAAAATCAGAGAAACCATTCACTAATATTTAGTGAATGTGAAAAATAAACAAGTGTTTGAACAATTGGTGGAGTTCAAAACATCCAAAATCTATAACTTTTTCTTGAAATACACAAGAACATACTAAAAGGGGGGGGGGGGGGGGGTGAATAGTGGATTAAATAAAGTATGAAACTTTTCGCAACAAGATTTGTTGTAAGATTGCCTATAGAGATATATGAAGGTTTTAAAACAAGCTAATTTATATTTTCAAGACAAAGCTTTAAAACCTTTTCAAGATGCACAAAGTGCAAGATGAATAAATGTAAGCACAAGATAACAAGAATAGAATGCTTGTTTTTATACTGGTTCACTCAACCTTGAGCTATGTCCAATTCTCCTTTAACAACTGTTAAATGGTTCCACTATAATCAACCAATTACAAACAAGTATTCTAATTTTCCACTTCTGGCTATAAGTATTCTCTATGCCATTACTGGCTACAAGTATTCTAAACCACTTCTAGTTCAAGTATAAATCTCCCCCTGAGATTATACTACCCAACTATTGTTTAATCACTAAGCCACTCTTGAATTTCTATTCAAATTATGAATAAGATTCAGATAACTCTTAAAGAGAGGATAGGTATATGAATGAATCTCTAGAGCTGTAAAAGATGGTGTTTCTTTTCTCTTAGCTCTCTTTCTCACTTAGGGTTTTCAAGCTATCTCAAAGTGTGCTTTCTTTGCTTTTCGACTCTTGTTCACTTGCTCGTTTTTCATCAAATGATTCGTTAGTCTTCTCTTTTCATGGAAGCATCTATTTATAGTAGAGCTTCATGGATTTGAACATTGAAGAAGATTTGATCTATTGTCTCACAGTTGCGTGTTGAAGTTGCTTTAGCCTAAACTTGATCAGAGAAGAGCTGGCTCTTGTCTTTTCACAACTCTACTTTAGCTTTTCGTAGGTGTTCTCTTTGAGATTGATTAGCCTTTTTAGTTGTACCTATTATATTTTACATTTCATGAGACAAAAAAATAGACATACGAGGTATATATGAAAAGTGTTTCAGTAAGATCTACCTCTCTTTCTGTTTTTAGATATAATGTTCATAAAGTCAAGTTATAATAATTAAGCGCGTTGTCTGTTGAGTATAGAACTACTCATGGTCTGGTCAAGAAAGACTCTCATATATATATATATATATATATATATATATATATATATATATATATATATATATTATATTCAGCTTGTGCCTAGATAATTAATAGTTTGTTTTTCTTCTAAAATCTTAGTCCTGGAACACCTCAAGATAATTAGATAATTATAAGTTGTTTCTTGATCTATTGTTAAAACTTGCCAAGTCATTTTTTGTTTTAATAAATGGTTGTTGTATGCACCTAACTTGCCTCAAGCTTAAGATGGTGTAGGGAATGCTTACAACATTTTGGACATGTGCAATGAAGACCACTGATTTGCTTCAATACAATGGCTCTTGAAAGAAAACTTCCCTACATAAGTATGTCTCCTTTTTGAAATTGTTGGTTCAGAAATTGAGTTATTATCTTTTTTGGTACTTAATTTTAGTTTTTATTTATGTTGATGTTAACTTGTTTGGAATTGGACATTTTGAATGTTGATGTGCATGACTGTCTGCTAGTATGAATACGTGGGGCTTCAGCTGATATCATGGATTTTTGCTATAGTTTTTTTTTTTTGGCTTAAATAAGTTTTGGATCCTTAAAAATATCATTTTTTTAGTTTAAGTCCTTGAAATTTTTTTGTGTTGTTATAAGTCTCTAAATTTCTTTTATTTTTGCTTGAGTCTCTACTGATGTCATGTCATCATCTCAACCGATATAAAAAGTACCCCTTTCCACGGTGGTGGTAGCAGCGATAGGGTTGGAGTGATGATGATGAGGTGGGTGTAGTGAAGGTGATGGGAATATATTTTTTAAAATTAAAAACCAAATTTACTAAATATTTTTTTTATTGTTTTGAAAATAATATAAAATTAAAAATCAACTCAACTCCATTTTTGGTCGAAAACATTTTGTTTTAAAATTGCATTTCAAAATTATAAACTAAAAATTTACAATCAATTTAAATCACCATCTTGTAATGTGTCTCACTTCATGTCCCACCAATAAAAAAAACATGTCATATCATTTAAAATATTCACCTAGATTCTTGAGTTTCTCCCATTTGTCCTTAACAATTCTCTACATTGTTATCCCTCTTCTCAATGATAACCACCAATCTAGGTGAATATTTTAAATGATGTGACATGTTTTTATTGGTGGGGCATAAAATAAGATACATTCATGGGACATGGGACAGGTGATTTAAATCCTACCCCGAATGAAACCTAAATTTTTTAGTTTTTCGATTGTTCATTAGATTATCTCTCATACATATTTTTTTTACCTTGTTTATGTTTCATTTTTGTCTTAACATTAATCGGTCTTCATTGTTTTCATGTAGATGAATTTAATGTCTTCAATCAATTAAAAAAATTGTTCAAAATCATTCTTAGTAATAAAAAAGAATATGTTTTTTGAAATGATCAACTTGTCATGAAAACTATTCATGTCATTGTCATGAAATGATCAACTTTTAATTGCACAAAAAAAAATGATAAACTTTTAAAAATAATATATTTTAGGTTTAATTTTAATTTTGGTCATTTAATTTAAAAAATTGAAGATTTTGATCCCCTAGTTTTTCATGATAAAATTTGGTCATTCTAGTTTGAAAAACTGATAATTTTGGTCCCTTAATTGATTATTAAATTAATTAAAAAAATTCACACAAAAAAAAATTAAAAAAATCATTTTTAACATTAAAAAAATTGTTAAAAAATTACCAATGATTAAAAAAATATTTTTAATATTAAACAAATAATATATATATTTTTTTAAAATATTTTTAATTCCTTTTAATATTTAATAATTTTTAGTGAATTTATATTTAACTTAATAACTTTATTAATCATAATTATTAATTAATTATCAAGTAAAGAGATTAAAATTGTCAATTTTTTTTAACTAAATAGACCAAATTTTACTATTAAAAATTAAGGAGACTAAAATTGACAATTTTTTAATTGAGAGAAACTAAAATTACAATTAAACCAATATTTTAACATATTTTACATAAAAAATATCATTTTTTATTAATAATTGTAAATTGTAATTTTAATTTTATGTCGTATCTAAAGTTATTTAATAATTTTTTTTTATCTCTTTTCGATTAATTTATTAGTAAATTATATATTTAAAAGACTAATTTGATAATAAATTTTAATGTTAAAAATTAATTTATTTTAAAAATAAATAAATTAATGAGACACTAATAATATAAATAAGTGAAATGTAATCTCATCTATTTATACTAAATTAATTGACCTTTATTACTTAAAAGTTATAAAACAAGCGCTTAAAATCCACCCTTAAAAAACGTGCATGTTTCGGTCATTAAATGTTACGTGTCCATTTCTTAGTACATGTTCAGCCTTTTCAAACTTTTGTCGTTGATGTATTCTTCAAAACACTACCTTCTCTCTCACTCTCCACTCAAACACTGTTTTTCCCCTTTCATCTCTCACTCTTCTAATGCTATCATCACCTTAATTTGTTTGCCATTCCATGGCTGTGTTCCCTAGTATCATCATTATCCGATTTCCATGTTTATGATTCAGAGTTAGAGAGAGTTTCAGTAGCAGCCTTGACATTTGGGTGGTTGAGGATAATGGGTGAATCAGGTGACGAAAAAGAGTTCAGGAGGTGCAGCAGAAGTGCGTCAGGGGGTTGGAGGTGCAAGGAGAGGGCTATGTGTGGAAGAAGCTTCTGTGAGAGGCATTTTCTGTACCAGCAGCTGCGAAATAAGAGTGCGAAGAAGAAACGTGCTTCTGGGGGTGTTGGTGTGCCCCAGAAAAGAAAAGTGAAACAAAGAAAAAAACCTGAAGGTAATTTGGAAAATGGGGTTGTTGTGGGTGCTGCTGGAGTTGTTGGCGATGGGGGTAGAGGGTTGTTTGGTGATCACAATGGTGATCCCCATGTTTTTGAGAATTTTGGTGAAGGGCATGATGGTGGGGTGAATCTTGGTTTGGGTTGTGAAAGTTTTGACCTTTGGGGTGAAGGAGAGGGTCAGCATGTTTATATGGGTGGGAATCTTGGTCAGGTTGAAGGGCAAGTTCCAGGTCAGCCATGGAGCAAAGGAAATGCTGTTGGGTTTTTTGATGCTGTTCTGGAAGGTCATGGAAGTGGAGCTAGTGTGGATGTTTGTAAAAATGATTTTCTAGAAGGTCTAGTGGTTGAAGCTGATTTTGATAGTCTATATGATCAGAGTTTTCAAGCTCTACTTTGTCAAGGCGGGGGCTGTGAGGAAGATGTGGGTTTCATTGGCTCTGACAGGATCGTGCCCGGTTGCATGGGGTTTCAGGGGTTGAGTGGTGAAAATGCATATGAGTTTAGAGGTGAAGAAGTTTCTGGGTGTGTGGGAAATCCAGGAGGGTGTGGTAAAGTTGAAGGTGGAACTTTTGGTGTCATAGATGTGCGTGTGCCTGGGTCAAATGGTAGGCACCATGGGGATAATGCATCAGATAGAAAGATGATTGTTCTTGGTGTTGAGGCAAAAGGGACAAAAGGTGTAGCCTTAAGGCCAGTGGCTAGGAGGGGTAGGCCTAAAGGTTCCAAGTATAAGGATAAGCAGGTTCACACTTCTTTGAACGGACAAAGTGTCACAGTTTTAGGGTCTGTCTTTAAAGCTGTTGATGAAGGTGCAGTCCTGGACGAGATTGTAAGGCCAATGGATAGTGGTCAACCAAAGGATTCAGCTGGGATGAGTAGTGTCATAGTTTTAGAGTCTGTCTCTGAGGCTGTTGATGAAGGTGCAGACCTGGGTGAGATTGCGAGGCCAAAGAAGCCTGTTCGACAAAAAAGTTCAAATATGGAGAGTAATGTCACAGTTTTAGAGTCTGAAAAATCTGTGTTTTCTGTTAAGGAAGATACGGCTAGTGATGAAGGTGTGGGTCTGGGTGAGATTGTGAAACCAAAGAAGCTTGGTCGACGAAAGGGTTCAAATAGGATGAGTAATGTCACAGTTTTAGAGTATGAAAGATCATTGTTTTCTGGTGAGGAAGATAAGGCTGATGATGGAGGTGCAGGCTTGGTTGAGATTGTGAGAGCAAAGAAGCGTGGTCGACCAAAGGGTTCAAATAGGATGAGTATTATCACAGTTTTAGCTGAAAGGCCATTGCTTTCTGTCGAGGAAGGAAAGGCGGGTGATGAAGGTGCTGGCCTGGTTGAGATTGTGAGGCCAAAGAAGCGTGGTCGACCAAAGGGTTCCAGGAATAAAAAGAATATTTTGCATGTAAGTAATAATGTTGTCGTCAAGTTTGCTGGACCCAAGAAACTTGGTCGACCCAAAGGTTCAAATGGAAGAAAGAAGAGTGTTGTGTTAGTTGGTAATCAAGTTGTTGGTGAGTTTGCAGGACCTAAGAAGCATGGCAGGCCAATGGGTTCAAAAAATAAAATGAAGAATGTCATTGAGGTTGGTAATGAAGTTGCTGGTGCTGGTGAGATTGCAGGACCTAAGAAACGTGGTCGACCAAAAGGTTCCACAAAATTAAAGAATGCTTTGGTGGTTACTTGTGAAGTTGCTGGTGCTGGCGAGATCACAGGACTTAAGAAACGGGGTCGACCAAAAGGTTCAAAAAAGAAATGGTGTACTAGTGAAGTTGCTTCCAGTAATGAAGTGGCAGGTGAGATTGCAAGACAAGGTCTGGAAAACAAAATGCTGAGCAATCTTTGTCAAAAAGTTTCAGATGAACTTGCAAGCCTAAATAATAAATATGGTCCAGCAATGAGTACAAGAAGTAACTTGAAGAGTCAGAAGTTTCCAGGGATGTCTAATGATATTCATCTAGAAGGTGATGGTGGAAGCACAAGTGTTTGGTCAAGTCGTTTGGAAAAAGAAAAAGGGATGCCTCCTAAACCAGCCAAAGAAATTGAAAACAATAAGATTACTTTGGCCAATTTTGACAAACGGAAAAAAAAGCGTGGCAGGCCAAGTGGTTCTCATAGAAAGGAAAAGGAGTCTGCTTACAATTTTGATCCACTGATTGAGAGGCATGGTCCTGTAGCTGAGAAAGAAGGAAGAACTTCTGCCTCCAGAAATGATATTGGTCAAGAGAAAAAAAATTACAGCCAACAAATAAGTTTTAGAATTACAAGACAAACTATTAAGCAAAGCCAATCAAGGGGTCTAAAAGAGAAGACACCAGCTGCTGTTATTATAGCAGAAGAGAATGAGCCAAATAGTGTTACACACAGATCCATGACAAATGAGAGAGGACAGCCCTTACCAAATCAGAAAAGTACTTGTTACAGCAATGTTTTGGGTACTACTGTGCCACAGAATTACATACAGGAAGAATGCATGCTAGAAGATCAAGTAAATGAGGTAAAGAAGTCAGATTTTCTTCTTGAATGCTCAGAGGATCCTGCATATGAAAATACAAAAAGAACAGGATTGACTTGTACAACCAGCAATGATCAAGGAAGATCTAGTGAAAGACTGAAAGCATTGCTAATTGATGGCAAGAATTTTCAGGGTGTTGGAGAGGAAGAAACTAAATACCATGAATTGGAATCTTCAGCTTTGATGGTGAGTTACCCTTTTAAAGTTACATTATTGTATATTCAACATTTCAACTTGATATCTGCAATGTCAACTGAAATCTGCACGATAACTGTCATGACATATTTTTGTTAGAGATTTTGTTAGTTCCAGAGATACACCTATTGTTTCTTTTTGTACTCTATTTCTATTTGTTAATTTCACTATTTTCTTGAAAATCCCAATTTGAATTTATTTGTACTAATTTCTGTTTGTAGTGTGATACTGGAAAGAAAAAGGAGGCAAGGACTTTAAGGTGCCACCAGTGCTGGCAAAAAAGTAGGAGTGGTGTTGTCATTTGTACCGAGTGCAAGAGAAAGCGATATTGTTACGAGTGCATAACAAAATGGTAAAGTTGAACTATTTCTTTCCAGGGTTCTATTTTCCTATGAATTACCCTAAGGTTAGTTATCATTTTTGGCTTATCCAAGGAAAATAGTTTGTAAATGTAAATTAAGTTTTAGCAGTTAATTAAAGTATAGCTTTACAAACATCGGTTAGTATTTTACATTTCTAATTAAGTTGTTGATTTCAGACTAGTTCTGTTGTTTTAGTGATATTTGAATTTGAAAAATGTAGGTATCCAGATAAAACTAGAGAGGAAATAGAGACTGCTTGTCCCTTTTGTATTGGTAATTGCAACTGTCGATTGTGCTTGAAGGAGGATACATCCGTGGTGGTTTGTGCTTTCTTTCTCTTGCATACTGTTATGCTTTCTGTTACATATGTAATTATGTATTGCCTTTTGCACTTACTGTGAAATGAATTATTAATCCACAGACTGGGACTGGTGAAGCAGATACAGTTGTCAAATTACAAAAGTTGTTTTACGTGCTTGACAAAACTCTGCCTTTACTCCAAAATATCCAATTGGAGCAGATATCAGAATTGGAAGTAGAAGCTAGAATGCATGGTACTCTGATCTGATTTGATTTAGTTTTATAACTTTAGTTTTGCATCAAGTTAGTGTCATGATGATTTTAAATGTACAATAATGTGACATTCTTTCAGGTTCACAACTGCTGGAAGAGGAAGTTGTGCAGTCGCTAATTGATGATGATGACCGTGTTTATTGGTACTACATCATGAATCCTCATGGTTGAAAGGAAAATTCCTGTTATTGTGAATTTTATTTCTGATGTTTGTATTTGTGGATAAGTTTTATTCTTCTAAATGCATGATTAAGATCTGGTGTAATCTAAGGAATAGAAAATGTGTGTTTGCTTTTGTATTAACAAGTAAAACTAGAACTATTCATGGCCACTTCTCAAAGTTATTGGTTATTCTGTGCCTTAACTTGGGACTTAGCTGACAAGCCAAATTCAGCACTAGGTGTTCAAATTGAGATTTTATTTTCAGAATCTTTTATTTGTGACTTAGTTCTCTGTCTCCAGGACATATGCTTTTATTTGTGACTTAGTTCTCTGTCTTCAGCCCTTTTCATTTCTTTTCCTTTTCTGTTTGTACACTGTTTGCTAAAACTTATTGGAGTATAGTTTTACTCCTGTGTATCTTTTATTTTCTCGATGTCTGTACAGCAGTAGTTCATGTTCTATTCTGGTTTTGTATCTTAGCTGTCATGTTTAACTAACTTAGTGCTGGTTAGAGTAGTTAGAGCTTAACTGTCTGTTTCATCGTCCATAAACACCATATATACAAACTACTTGTATTGGATGAATTCATTTTCTCCATAATACAATTTCTCTATTTGAGTATAATAGCTGCTAGTTATTAGGACAGCTGTCACTAAGTGTGCCTAGTGACTGACAGCTGTCCTTGTAATTAACAGCTATTATACTCTAATACTCTCTTTGAATTCTCTCTCAACTCTATTAAAGCTAATTTTCATTTTCATACATATATGCCAAAACCTACTTCAAGAAAAGCTAATTTTTTAGTAAGATAATTGTGAAGTGGCAGTGCTTTCATCCCCCCATATTCTTTATTTTGGCAGTCTGTGAAATTTGCTTTTCTTATATTACTATGGATAGGTTCACTTCTTAATTAGTTTTGGCTTTAACTCTAGTTACATCTATCTCACTTTACAAGTTGTAGGTACAAGTTGTTTGCAAACTTTGACTGATCCTGTTTATTTTCCATAATCTATGATATCTAATAATTTTCTTTCACAATTTTATTGACTTGTTTATTTCAGTGACAACTGCAATACATCAATTGTCAATTTCCACAGAAGTTGTCCCAATCCTAATTGTCAGTATGATCTCTGTCTCACTTGTTGCATGGAACTAAGAAATGGACTTCATTGTGAAAACATTCCTGCTAGTGGAAATGAAGGAACAGATGATACACCACCTGTTAGTACTTGGAGAGCGGAGCTAAATGGTGGGATTCCTTGCCCTCCAAAAGCTAGGGGAGGTTGCGGTACTACTATTCTTTCACTGAGGCGTCTTCTTGTAGTTAATTGGGTTGACAAATTGATTAAGAACGTGGAGGAAGTTGCTGTCAAATATCAACCACCTAATATTGATCTATCTCTAGGATGTTCAATGTGTCACAGTTTTGAGGAAGATGCAGTACATAATTCTGTAAGGAAGGCAGCTTCCAGGGAAACCAGTCATGATAACTTTTTGTACTGCCCAGATGCTGTCAAAATGGGAGACACAGAATTTGAGCATTTTCAAAGACACTGGATAAGAGGTGAACCTGTTATAGTTACGAATGTTCTTGAAAAGGGTAGCGGCCTTAGCTGGCATCCAATGGTGATGTGGAGGGCTTTTAGGGGAGCAAAGAAGATATTAAAAGACGGGGCAGCTACTTTTAAAGCCATTGACTGCTTGGATTGGTGTGAGGTGCATGTTTGGTTTTTGACAGAGTTTTCCACTACTTTGTTATTTATTATTTTCATTATGCATTTGATGTCTTGCATCCCATATACTGGCCAGTTGTTTCCATGAGCAAATCAATCATGAAAATACAAAATTAGAATCATGATAATTATGTCAAATTGTTATTAATCATATGGTATGATATAATAAAAATCAATTTTTACTTGGTTTGATTGATGTCCACAATTACTCTTTTTGAGGCAAGATGTATTTGTCATCAAAGTCTACTACTATACACATGATTTTACTCATGTAAGGAGTTTTAGCCCCAATGTGCCTGAGAAACAACAATTCAACCTTACACATGCTTGTCTCACATTTGTTTCTCTCTACTACACCCATGCCTGTCCTCTACCCTAGTTATCCACACCATAGTTCATACTGTGTTCTTGCATGTTTCGACAACGGAATATATATATATGGGGGTTGCTAACATCCACCCTAGTTGGAGGACGTTAGCAACCAACACCAAAATGAGTTGGACAAAAACACCAATATTTTTATTTAAAATAAATTATTTTAAGGATATTAAGGTATTTTCATACATAATTTAACAAAATATATTTTCTCTCTCTTCATTTATGATAATTTATTTTTGAAGAGATAATTGATTTTGATAGGAAAGAGAAATCATTTTTGTTTAATTAAATGTTAAATTATTAAAATACCCCAGTTTAATGAACAAAAATAAAAAAAAGTAAATGATATTTTAGTCCAAAATATTTTGTTATTGGTTGCTGAAAATACCATAATATCCTTAAAATAATTTATTTTAAATTAAAATATTGGTTTTTTTTCCAAAACATTTTGGTGTTGGATGCTAACATCCTCCAACTAGGGTGGACATTAACAACTATATATATGGGGGTTGCTAACGTCTACCCTAGTTGGAGGATGTTAGCAATCAACACCAAAATATTTGGACTAAAATATATCTTTTTTTTTTTTAAATAATTTTTTTAAGGATATTATAGTAATTTAATACTTAATTAAGAAAATATATTTTTTCTCTCTTCATTTATGACAAAATTTATTTCAGGAGAAAATAATTGATTATGATAGGAAAGAGAAATGATTTATATTTAATTAAATATTAAATTATTAAAATACCCTTATTAAATGCACAAAAATAAAAAAATAAGGGATATTTTAGTCCAAATATTTTGATGTTGGTTGTGAACATTCTTCAACTAGGGTATATAGAGAGAGAGAGGGATCAAGTTACACCAAGAGTAAGAGATTTACACTCCCCACCATTCATTTTTTTAAGATTTAATGGTTAGGATTAGTGACTCATTAGTTCTTACAATCATTAGATTTTAAGAAAATTAATGGTAAAAATAGTGTAACTTGATTCCTCCTCATGTATATATATAATCCTAAAAAGTCATCCAGTAGACTCCTGGCTAATTGGTCATCAAACAACAATTAACTGACCCATTTTTCATTTTTTGATAGGAAATTTCTATTGTAGTTATGAACTAACAAATATTGCATGTTCTTTATGATGCTCTAGGTTGAAATTAACATCTTTCAGTTCTTCAAAGGCTACATGGAAGGACGTAGGTATGGGAATCAATGGCCAGAGATGCTAAAGCTGAAGGATTGGCCTCCATCAAATTCTTTTGAAGAGTGTTTGCCAAGACATGGTGCTGAGTTTATAGCTATGCTACCTTTTAGAGACTATACCCATCCCAAATCTGGTGTTTTAAATCTCGCAACAAAGCTTCCTGCTGTTTTGAAGCCAGACCTGGGCCCCAAAACATACATTGCTTATGGATCTTTTGAAGAATTGAGTAGAGGTGATTCTTTGACAAAACTACATTGTGACATTTCAGATGCGGTAAGTTATAGAATTTTGTATGTTATAAAATTAGAGTTCTATTTCTGCTTGAATTTTTGGATATATTGTTGCTCATAATCAAGTCTTTTATTAATCTCTATTATTGAATAGAAGTTTTGTGGAATGTGTCTTACTTCATGCAAGAATCTATCTATTATTCTATTATCATATATATTCAGTAATGAAACAGTGCAAAAGGCAGTAATTACACCCTTCCAATCTGATAAAATCACTTTTATGTCCTTACAACAAGCAGAAATTTAACTTATATCTAGAGTGTCTATTCCTTGGGTATTCTATGAGAAATTATTAGGTGGTTTGGCACCACGTCATCTATGGTCCCGACCAATAGTTGTGTGATATGTGGATAATCAAATATTTTAAATTGATTAAGATTCCTTACATTAAGGGATAACACCAATATTCTTTGTTAGGTTGTTAGTAAGTTTATCTTTAATTTAGTGAATATATCTTTAATTTAATGAGTATATCTTTGATTATCCATGTGTTACATAATTATTAGTCGAGACCATGGATGATGTGGTGATCCTGAACCACCTAATAATTTCCCATTTCTACTGCACACAGAGGTTGCAAATGTCTCTCTTCAGATGGAAAATTATTCATTTCCAAAAATTTAGTGTTCAAAGAATTATTCACCTAATCACCCACCTTGGGCTTCTGATAGCTATGTATTAATATTAATTCAGGTAGCTGTTTGTTAGACAGTCACAACTGTCTAAGTGACAGTTGTAACTTTCAGTTAAGCAATAGTTAGGCTCTCTAGCTTCTGTATTATAAATATCTGATATAAGCACCTTTTATACATTTTTCTCATTTTCAAGATATAGAAAAGTTCTCTAAAATTCGCTCTCTTCTCTTACCTCAACAAAAGTTGTGTATAAAATAATGAAAGTTAAATTCTTTAGAATAAATTAAAAAAAGTGACTTGTTCAAAGTCACACATTCCACCTACAAGTTTTCACCTTTCCTGTGATTTGCAGTGTTTGCTAATTTCACTCATGGAATCATGATGTGCATTGATCAGGTCAATATTTTGACACACACAGCTGAAGTAAAGACCCCACCATGGCAATCTAGAATCATAAAAAAATTACAGAAAAAGTATGAAGTGGAAGATATGCATGAGCTCTATGGCAAGGACAGTAAGGCAATTGGTTCACGTGAAAGAAAACATCAAAAGTGTCGTGTAGGTATTACCAGGAATCCTAAAATCCCTGAAAAAGAAGACACTTCTGGGGGAGACTCAACCTTACTCGGAAGCCAAGGAAAAGAAGAGAAACTTAATGAACAACAAAGTAGATTCCTAAATATGGGAGAATCAAGATCAGAAAGGGAAGCTTGTGTTCAAGGATTTTCAGGATCTACCAAAAGTAAATTAAGTTTAAATGCTGGTGAGCAGGCAGCTCTCAATTTTGATCTCAGTAATCATGATTCCAGTTGCATGTTTTTGGAAAAAGATAGTAAGTTGATGCACAATAAAGTTAATAATGTCAAACAGTGGTGCTCATCATCAGGTGAAGGGATTTCTTTACCAGAACATATGCAGTTTAAGACATGCACGAATGATGATTATGAAAAAGGAAGAATTTCTGCTATGCACCTAATGAAAGATAAGTTTTGCTCTATATATGACAAATCTGAATCATGTTCCGTGTTTGTTGATTTGAATCTCCCCACTCCACAAGTCATGGTAAATCAGGAACATCAGAGAAATTACAATGAACAATCCAAGTCCAAAAACAAGTGCATGCATTTTGAGCAGTTACCCTCCTACTCTGGGAAGAATGTTTCTGATTTAATCTTCCCTCAGGAGCAGTTTTCTCACCACTATTTTTCTGTCGGTGGGAATTGGGTTGATAATTCTGTTTTGCAAGATGTGACTTATACAAGTGGTGATTTCCCTCTTGATGAATCAAATAGACGAGATCCTGATAATGATATTGGAGGATATCCAAACACCAGTGAAGGCCATCAGCCATGTACTGTAACAGAAGATACCAAATTTGTCAATCGATTGAATTCTTTAGACATGCTATGTTCAGACATCAACATTGATGAGTCTGTTACAAATGACACATCAAGCAATAATTTCTGTCAAAATGATGATCATTTGGAGACTCAATATGGGAGTGCTGTGTGGGACATATTCCGTAGGCAGGATGTACCCAAGCTCACAGAGTACCTAAAGAAACACCACAGAGAATTTCGCCACATAAATAATCTTCCAGTAAACTCTGTATGGTTGCCTACCTTAGGATTATTTTTATTAGTTTTGGGTAAATTTGTTTTCTGAAGTTATATGCTTTACTTTTCTTTTGCCTCAGGTGATTCACCCCATTCATGATCAGATCCTTTATTTAAATGAGAAGCATAAAAAGCAATTAAAGAAGGAATTTGGTATGAAATTATGCTTTAACTAATGATTCGTTTTATGTGGATTTTGTAGCTATCAATTTTTTTCTACCAGGTGTTGAACCTTGGACATTTGAGCAACACCTTGGGGAGGCTGTTTTCATACCTGCTGGATGCCCACATCAAGTGAGAAATAGAAAGGTAATTAAACATCCTGGTTTTTATTAAAATCAAAGAAGTTAAACTAGTTTACATATCTTATACCTGTTAATGGTGTGAAAGAGAGAGGAAAGCCGGAGAGAAAAGAAATAACAAAGGCTATACAGAATCAATTTTTCCAGAGGGTATGAGACATCTGTACCCTTTGTGTGAGGGTGAATATCCAAGGATTACACTCTCATGTGACCTGTAATTGAGTTTGTGTGCATTGTTGAGTCGTAGGAATGGAAAACAGGCACAGCCAAAGGTCTTTAGGAAAGGATAATCTGGCTGGTGCCTGAAGAGGGTACTATAGGGGACAGAAAATTTCAAGGAAGCAGTGGGTAATCTGTTAATTAGGTAGACTGCAGTAGTGAAAGCAAAGTCCCAATATTTCAGTGGGATGGAAGCATGCATGGCTTAAGAGAGTAACACCTAGTTCAACTATATGGCGGTGCTTTCTCTCAATGACACCATTTTGATGGCGAGTGTGGGGATAAATCAGTCTATGGTGAACACCTAATTCATTTAGGTACTTGGTGAGAGGTCTGAATTCCCCACCCCAATCAGTTTGGAGTGCTTTCAGTTTAGTGTTAAATTGCTTCAACCATATTCTTGAATTGTTTGAAAAAACTGAATGTTTCTGATTTATTTTTAAGCAAATACATCCAAGTAAATCTAGTATTGGCATCAACAAAGGTTAGATAGTAAAGAAAATCATTTGCTGAAGGTATATGAATGGGACCTCACACATAAGTTATAACTGTATACAAGTTCCAAAAGACGTTCATATCTTGTTTCGGAAACAGCAGAGGGAAGTCTGTGAAACTTTCCCATACAATAAGCTTTACAGAAACCAGACATATCCTTGAGAAAAAGGAATATTACATGATTGCAAGACTATCTTCAAAGCATGAGAGTTAGGGTAGCATGCCAAAGAATTGAATTATTACAATTAGAACTAGTAGTATTTACAGAATTCAAAGGAACATTGGCTGAAGGAGAACAATGCATCTTCTGCAGCTGAAGTGAGGGGAGGGAATAGTCCATCTGGTCTGGACCAACCAAGCCTTAGACCAAAACTTCATTGGTGGCCTATGATTTGACAAGACAGTGAGTAGAGTGGAACTCAAAATATACCTTATTATCATGAGCGAATCTGCTCACACTAATTAGGTTTTTGGTAATAGAAGGGACATGCAACAAATTGTGTAAAACTAGTTTAACTGATGGATTAGTTTTAGAGGTAAGATAGGATGAACCAGTAAGGTGAATGGCCAATCCTGGCCATTGCTAATGAAAATCTGATCTGGTCCTTCAAAGCTGCTTAACTGTTGAATATTCTGCTGCTCTCCAGTTACATGAAAAGTGGTACCTAAGTCAGGATACCAGGTGTTGGAGGAGTTTCCAACAAAGTTTGCTACCATGGCTGTATGTTGGTTTTGGTAGTTTTGCACAGGCCTAGTGTTATTGAACTGTGCTTGAGGCTAAGAGTAGTGTCGAGGCTTAGCGTCTGAGACTGAGGCTGCTGATTGTAGTTTCCAGCTGTAGAGTTTTGAGTGTAATTTTGCTGAGAGGTTTGATTTTGCTACTGAGAGTTTTGGTTAGACCTAGAGTTTGGTGGTGGCTGATTATAAGTTATAACGATAGTAAGAGTGTGAGGCGGTGTGACCAAACTTGTAGCATATCTGACACTGTTCGCAAAATGAGCGCCACAGCCGCTACCACCACGGCCACTGCCATTGCGGCCGCCTCCACCGTGATAGAAATTGCCATGGCCACCACCACCATTAGCCGAATCATCGAAACAAAGTTCATCTGTGGCACGTCATCAGCGACAGAGGACGAGTTTGAGATCTGACTTTGAGTCAGATTCAGAGAAGGAGAGTTAGAAATCAACAACTTCGATATTTTTCCAAATGCATCTCATTTCTGAGTAGGAGAGCCTTAATTTCTTCCAGATTCATCAATTCAAGTCAACTTTCAACAACTACGATGATCGGTGCATATGTCTGAGGAAGGCCTTTGAGAATCACATATGTATGTTTGGTGTAAGAAACAGTTTCTCTGACAGATGCGAGAGCATTGATCAGAGTTTTGACTCGAATGAGATATTCTGCTACAGTTTCCGAAGTTGACAATCCTTTGTACGAGTGAGTTTTTGAAATTGAGTTTTGAGAGTGGATTGGAGCCATGACAGAAGCATATGATCATGGATTTTCCAAGCATTGTATGCTGGATTCACTTTTCCAGCGGTGCAATCATCCTTGCTCACAAAACGCAGAAAATTGTTGTACACAAAAAGTGTTGTAGCCAATGAACCTTGATCGCTGGCTTAACTTTTTGATGTCACAACAAAAAAATCTTGTATGTAGTTTTTCAGAAACTACCTGCGTAAAAACTGAATTAGGAACAGAAGAGTGATGTGAAGTGAAAGAAGAAGCATCATTGGCCATTCATGGATCTTAACGAGGTCTGGTTACCATGTAGAAACTCAAAAGAACTCACAGAAAAACAGAGAAAACTTAGAGGGGGAATTCAAGAGAGAGAATAGGAACTGAGTTTATTATTTTAGTTATGTAATGAAAGGTTAGAAAGCTTTTTATATACTAACCAACTAACTGTAGTAGAACTAACTAACTATAGCTCTAACTTCTAACTGCCTGACTAGCCTAGAGTGACAGAACTGTCCCTTACAATTAGAGTAATTTACATACTCACACACGTCATGAGTTAATTTGTCCTACTGAACATACAGATGTCTGCATAATCATTCATCAACTCTTAGCTTGATTGATTGGCTCGTAGCGTATTGAGCAGATTGAGTTCTGAATTTTTCTTTATTATCTGAAAGTAACTATGCTGGAAGTTTTGCAAAAAACTCATAGGTCATATGGCTATAAATCTATAATGCTATTGGTGGCATAGAAAAGCAAGAAACAATGCTTACTATAAACATTCAACATGGAAATCAAAATATCTTGAAAGCTTACCTTGCCCTTCCCTTCTCCTTTCTTTTCCTTAAACTTCTTTTTCCCTTTTTCTTTATATCACTGTTGTGTACCCGACCATTTTTCATTTGGACATTTATGTGTTGTATCAAGTTTGACAGTTATTTTCTTTCGCAGTCTTGCATCAAAGTGGCTCTGGATTTTGTTTCACCTGAGAATGTTCAAGAATGCATTCGATTGACCGAAGAATTTCGGTTACTTCCCAAAGGCCATAGATCTAAGGAAGATAAATTGGAGGTACATATTTGCATGATTCTAAAGCACATTGTAATTTATTTATTTTTTATAGACAAAGGGAAATATATATTAAAAGGCACAAGATATGCAGAACAGAAACACATAAGGGCCAAAATAGCTGAAGAAAGTATAGGACACAAGAATCTTAGTATATACATGAGCAGTACGCATATACTCAGTGATGGAAATAGCGTGCTATAGCGCCGGGATAGCGCTGTAGCAGGGTGGAACGGCCGCTGGTCGCAACAGAGACCCCAATAGAAGAGCGCTTTAGTGTAGCGGTCATAGTGGCCTAAATAGCAGCTGGAATATCGCCTGTAGCGGCTGGGATAGCTTATGATATGGGAATTTGAAACTTTAATATTTCTTTTTACTTTATCAAGTAGAAAAGTTGTTTTAACATAAAAGCTGTTTTTTGTCAAAAAGAAGACACAACAGCTATAAGTCTCTATTACTCCAACTATTTTTCTGAACCAGCTTTTCTTTTTAACATTTTGGTGATGCTGTCCATTTTTTTTTTTTTTGTTGACTTTCTGAACACACCTTAACACACATACAAGAGAAGGGGGTTTTCCACTTCTCCTTCAACTTTCTTAGTTTTAACCTACACTCTTCTCATTTCAACTTTCTCTCTACACCCACTTGTATTTTGTTACTTCTAGTTCTATTGGTTGAAAATTAGAATTAATATTCTGATTCTATTGATAATTGCAGTTTATAGGAACATAATCTCTGATTTAGAGGAAATATAATATTCTCTATTTATGTACTATTAATGTAATTAACTTATATAAACATGCAGCTCGTTGTGTACTTTGATACATGGTTTACACTTGTTAAGTAACCAGAACAGAAAACATTGTAGAGAAGTAGGCAATAAACTGTGTCACAAGACCTCACGGATGACAACTTATATAGCATTTGAGCATTGATTACACATAATTAGAGGAGATATTGTTTCCTCTAAATCACTTCTTTTGTTGCCTTATTACATTAAATGAGGATATCATAATCTGATTTCCAACATTTCCCCTCAAGCTGGAGCATATAAATCATATGCACAAGCTTGTTACATATATAGTTAACCCGTGGACCCCTCAGGGCTTTGGTGAACACATCTGCTAGTTGATCACTAGAGTTAACAAATCTAGTGATGATATCTCCTGATTCAATCTTCTCTCTAACAAAATGACAGTCCACTTCAATGTGTTTGGTCCTTTCATGAAACACTGGGTTAGATGCAATATGTAGAGCTGCTTGATTATCACAAATCAGAGTCATTTTAGCATCCTCTTCAAACTTGTGCTGTTTAATAAGTTGCTTTAACCAGACAAGTTCACAAGTTGTTATAGCCATAGCTCTATATTCACTGCTTCAGCACTAGACCTTGTCACCACACTTTGCTTCTTGCTCTTCCAGGATATAAGGTTTCCACCAATCATTATACAATATTCTGAAGTAAATCATCTATCACAAGGAGAACCAGTCTAATCTGCATTTGAATATCCAACAATTTGGACATGTCCTTTGTCATCATAGACAAGTCCTTTTCCAGGAGCACCTTTGATGTATTTTAAAATCTGTATAACCACCTCCCAATGATCTTGACAAGGAGAATTCAAGAACTGGCTCACCACACTAACCGCAAAAGCAATGTCAGGACGAGTGACAGTAAAGTAATTTAGTTTCCCAATTAACCTTCGATATCTCCCTGGGTCTGTGAAAGGAACCCCCTAGTTAGGTAGTAGTTTGACACTTGGGTCCATAGGAGTGTCCATTGGCTTAGCATTCATTAGGTCAATTTCCTCAAGGATGTCAAGAGCATACTTCCTTTGAGAGATCACCACACCATCCTTGGATTGGGCTACTTCAATACCTAAGAAATATCAAAGTTTCCCAAGGTTCTTAGTCTGGAACTGGCGAGAGAGGTATTGCTTTAGTTAGGCTATGCCATGCTCCTCTCCTCCAGTGATAACAATGTCATTCACATACACAACGAGGTAGATACATCTCTGTGGTGAATGGTGATAAAAGATTGAATGGTCAGCTTTACTGCAAATCAAGCTAAACTGTTGTACAACAGTATGAAATCTGCCAAACCATGCTCTTGGAGATTGTTTGAGTCCATATAGGGATCTTCGAAGTCGGCAAACCATGGTAGATGATTCCCCCTGAGCAACAAAGCAAGGTGGTTGCTCCATGTAGACTTCTTCCTCAAGATCTCCATGTAGAAAAGCATTTTTTATATCAACTTGCAAAGGGGCTAGTGGTGAATGGCTACAACAGAAAGTAATAGCCGAACATATGTCATCTTTGCCACGGGAGAATGTGTCAGTATAATCCTGTCCAAACATCTAAGTGTAGCCCTTTGCCACTAAATAGGCTTTGAACCTATCAATCTTGCCAGTAGATCCAACTTTCAAGGAGTACAACCACCGACACCCGACGGTGGACTTCCCAGGAGGGTGAGGAACCAGATCCAAGGTACCACTGTTCTATAGAGTACACATCTTGTTAATCATTGCCTGTCTCCATTTTGGGTGGGATAAAGCTTCACTTGGAGAGTTAGGAATAAACACAGAAGACAAAGACGAAAGACAAGTATAAAGTAAGGGAGAAAGACGGTGATAACTCAACGTAACATAGTGAGGGGATGGGTTACACATTGTACGTGTACCTTTCCTAAGAGTAATGGGTAGGTCAGGTTCAGACGGAGGACCTAAATCCGGGAAAGATATTGGAGCTCGGGGTGGGTCGATCATGGTCTCAACCCCAACTGTAGGGGTAGGCACATGTGCCACTGGAGGCCGTGGTCGTCTGTGATATGTCTGAAAAGGTTGTGGTTGGAGAGGATGCTCAAGTGGGTCTTCCTCTAAAACAACGAGAAAAGGAGTAAGAGAAGGACTCTCCGGTGGGAGAGAATGTTGAGAGTCAAAGGAAGTGGAAATAGACTCAAAGTACGGCATAGATTCAAAGAAAGACACATCAGCATAGATGAAATAACATTTAAGGGTAAGGAAAAACATCTATACCCTTTCTGGGACCGATGGTAGTCAAGGAAAACACACTTGATGGACCGAGTTAATAATTTGTCAAGTCTCGGCGAAAGGTTATAAACAAAACATGTGGAACCAAAGACACGGGGAGACATAGGATGAAGTGGTGTATAGGGAAACAAAACTGAGTAAGGAGTTTGACCTTTGAGGACAGATGATGGCGTATGATTGATAAGATAACAAGCTGTGAGAACAACATCGCCCCAAAAGTGAGAAGGGACATTGCCATGAAGGAGAAGGGTCCGAGTGGTTTTGACAAGGTGCCGATTTTTGCGTTCGGCAACCCCATTTTGCTGAGGCGTATGAGCACAAGAAGTTTGGTGAAGGATACCTTTAGATGCCATAAACTGTTGAAACTAGTTGGACAAGTACATGCATTGTCACTACTAAGAGTTCGGATAGGAATGCCAAATTGGGTTTGAATTTCAGTATAGAATTTTTCAAATAGGGAAAATAATTCAGATGTATTTTTCATTAAAAAAAACCACATGCAACGACTAAAATCATCAATGAATGTAACAAAATATTTAAAACTAGAAGACGTTAGGACTTGAGACGGACCCTAGACATCTGAATGGATTAAAGCAAAGGGGGATGCAGCCCGTTTATTCATATGATCAGGAAAAAATTGACACGTGTGTTTTCCTAACTGACATGACTCACAATTTAAAACAGACAATTTGGACAAACTAGGAACCAATTTAAAACAGACATTTTACTCTTTGAGTTGGAATTTCCATGTTGAGGACGTCCCGATCCACTACTGCGGGAGGCAAGGGCAGAAGAATCATCCATCGAAGCAGAAGATGAGGCATTGGTCTGTTTAGGCGGGACTTAAAGAAGAGCAGAAAAAGCACTAGTCATAGTGGGCACTATAGGAGACCCCAAAATCTGGGCATGATTTTGATGGCGGTGACAGTCGTTGGAAAATTTTCCAGCACGACGGTGGCGGTTATTAGAAAAAAATGCCGGAGACAGCGGCAACAAGAAGGGTTGCAAACCAAAAAGAAAATGTGTTTGCGAAAAAAATATTGCGTCGGGGGACAATGGGTCCTCCGAAAAAAAAATAGTTTTAGGGGTTGTCCAACTTAACTCTAGATACCATGTTAAGTAATCAGAACAAAAAATATTATAGAGAATTAGGCAATAAATTATGTCTCAAGACCTCATAGACGACAACTTTAGAGCATCTGAGCATTGATTACACATAATTAGAGGAGATATTGTTTCCTCTAAATCACTTTTCTATTGCCTTATTACATTAAATGAGGATATCATAATCTAATTTCCAACAACACTCAATTATCCCTCTGTTATTTTAACATGGTATCAGAGCCTAATAGTGGGATAAAAGAAAATTGTACTGTCCCTCGTGGACCTTTTTGTGTCACCATTTTTTCGCTGACCAGTTTCCTTTTTTCAGAGATTTTCTGGCGTTCTTTCTGGCATGTTTTCCGACCACCGCATTCTACTCATTGCTCATCCCGATCCCCATTCCTACCGCCATCTTTTTCTAGCATGTTTTCTCGGCCACTACCTTTTAATCCTTGTTCATTTTCTGGCGAAGAACTTTTCAGTTGCCCATCCTATCGCTGTTCTTTTTCGACATGCTTCTTGGTTGCATGTTGATTGCATGTTTCTGCCATGATTATCCTTGTCAATGGCTATTTAGGACAATTTTTTCTCTTTCAAGTTTGAATAATTTTGGATTCTACTATTAGTTTGAAGTTTCCAAATGTTGGTTTTTAAGTAAGTCAGAACTTGCTTTCTTAGGCTGATGTATATTCCAACGCACTCTTTTTAGCAATATTCCCCAACTTCACCGAGATTTCTGAGTTATCCTTCATACACTTTTTTAATGGAATTCAAATGGTTTTATATTTTATTTTTATTAGTTGGTAAATTTTATTGTAACAAAATTAATATTCTGATTCTATTCATAGTTGTAGTTTATAGAAACATAATCTTTGATTTAGAGAACCAGAATATCCTTTATTTATGTATCATTAATGTAATTAACCTATATAAACATGCAACCCACTATATACTCTGATACACGATTTACACTCAATTATCGCTCTGTTTCTCCTATTTTAACACTATCATAGAAGCTCTATAGTTTGTTTAAGACACCTATGAAGTATGGGTAGAGGTTGACCCTTGGGGGGGCCATGGCCCCCCTGACTTTTTTGATTTTTTTTTCATAGGGGTGCATTTAATAATTTTGGGGGTGTGTTTAACTACTTTTAGGTACATTTAACAATTTAATTTTCTTTTTTAGCGCCTTCTTTCCAAATATTTTGTGAACTTACAACTTGTTACTTACGCTTCTTCTTAAATACTCTATGATATAATATTTGTTATTTTTTAATTTTAAAAAAATCTTATATAAATATTATTTTTGTATTATTAATATTATATGATTTATTTTTATTTCTTGATTATTTTTTCTCTTAATTATCAAATCAATACCAATATTTTTTCTAGAAAATCTTATTTAAATATTAAATTTTAATTATTGTACAATCATTTTTATCTTTAATTTTTTTAATTGATAAAATTAATAATAATTTTTTTTTTTAGAAATCTTATAAGATAATATTTTATTAACTTTAGTTATTATATAATTATTTTTATCTTTTAAATTTATTTTCTAAACTATAAAATCAATAGCAATGTTATCGTTTTTTTAATGATATAATTTATCAAATTTTAATTATTATGCAATCAATTTTAATTCACTTTTTTCATTATAAAATCAATAGTAATTTATTTTATTTTGTAAATAAATCTTATCTAAATATTATATTTGATAAATTTTATTATTATATATAATTAATTTTTTCTTGAGCTAATATTATCTTTAAAAAAGACGTTTCATATTTAATTATAGACGATTTGTGTGACATGCAAAAAAAAAAATTGTACATTTTGATAGATTATTAACGTAATTAATCTTTAGATCAACTTAAGAACATTTTATATACAATTGATTATATATTTTTTTGTTAGATAAATTCTTTATTTGATAATTAATCCCCCATCTTCCAATTCTGGGTCCACCCGAGTATGGGACACCTATGACCGATGTATTTTCTGTTTTTGTTAAGGGTATAAGATAACTTGTTTTATATTTGTATGATTTTGTTTCTGTTAATTGAGTTACTAACTTCTTGTCATATATGTACGATGATTATGTGAATAGAGTTGTTAGTTGTTACATATTTCATTCATCTAATGCATGATTGTGAAAAGTTGCTGTTATATATATGACTATATTATGTATATAGTTTACATTAAATAGACTATATTTAAAAAAGAAATAGCGTTTGTCCCGTTATACGCTATACCACTATAACATTTTTGGGGTTGGTCTCTATGCTCCGCTATCCAGGATTTAAAACTCTGCATATACTAAGATACCAATCCTCCCATAAATTCAGACTACATATCCCCAAACAGCATCCAACCACAGCGAGTATAAAACAGAAGCCCCCTGACAAGCGACAGACAAAGGCACATTATAATTTATAACCTCATATTTTGCAGTTAGTACAATTTTGTTTCGGAACATAAACGGTCAATTGTACTTGCTGATCATGTATCTCAAATTTTATAGTTGATATGGTAAAGCTTTAATCTCTAGAATAATACTAGATTTCATTCTTTCCATCTCACATCCAGGATCCAAGAGCATATTATTATGATTTCCTTCAGCAAATATACTTGCTAACTTTCTGGCTCATGATTTGCATGCTATGTTAATGTTGGCTTCATCATCTAAAATACCTTGCTATTCTTAATCTTTATATGGACGTTAATTGATGGTAGTGCGGGTGCATTAATATCTGCACTTGTATCTACAGTTGTTTCTTACACCAGTAACACTACATATATTCCTTGTTCATAGATAAAGAATATGGCACTATATACTTGTGTCTAGAGTTGTTTCTCACACAAGACATTCTTTGTTCATAGATAAAGAAGATGGCACTGTATGCTGCTGATGTTGCTATAACCGAAGCGACTAAACTGATGAGAGGAAATGAGTAATTTACTCTTTTTTCGTCTACTCTTAATATTGTTAGCTTTATTTCTTTCTCATATCTCCACCTTTTTTTTTTTTTGGAGTGTTGTTTGGACTTAATGTGTAAATATCTACTGGTGGGGGAAAAACAATACTGGTTTGACTACAGTTAAATTGTTAATATGTAAATATTTGTTGTAAATACAGCGTCTCAACCTAAATCCCTTAAACCGGGTGATTTATTTAAAGAGCTTGTTGGAGATTCCGACTAGGGATGATTCTAAAATAGTATATATTAGTAGAGTGTCACCCTCATCGTATAAGCCGGTTTTGTAAGTGTTGAAAAGTTTTACTTTATTGTATTGTGTCTTGGATGACCACACTTAGTCTTTATTTGTTATATTAAGCAAATAGAATAACATTGATTACAACTAAATGGCTATCTAATAATAAATAGAAGAATAAAATATAATCTAGACAAAATTATAACAACACAAATGATAGCAACAATCCCTAAGATTTTCACTAATTTCATGTGCATAAGTTGTTTTTAAAATCGATTTAAATTAAATTTTATGACATTTTTATTAAAATCCAAAATTATCCCCAGAAGTTACCCAAACAAAGGGTTGAAGCTTTATGCGTATTGCTGTGTCATTTGTCATTGTTGTCTTAACCAAGTGTTCATGTTGTTGGAATGGTGTGTCAAGGGGCGCGAGAAGGTAGATCGGGCTCTATGGATAGAATTGTCAAAATGTCTTATTTGGCTCGGTCCGATCCTAGCTCATGTGAGCCAAGACTTAAAAAGCCTATAGGGCCATATGACCATCATTAAAAATCTCGTAAAGTCCAAAGGATTAGAGTCGACTTGTGAGCCTTAACTTTTGATTTTATTTTTAAAAAAAATGGTCTAATCTATTTCATAGACAAGTTTATTCTATAAACTATTCAACCCACTTTATAGGATAACTAATGTATTCTTACTTCTTCTTTTTTATGTGATAACTAATATCTTTGATTTTTTTTTTATTATTATCAATATCAATCTATTATATATTATAAAAGAAGGTTTTGCCACGTTGCTAGATGTCATGTGCTAGCCCCATATTAATTCTACATTTAATTACTAGTGTGATGGCCCGTGCCGTACAAGAGACAACACAATTTTATTTTTAGGATTTTGGTTTCAAAATTATTTTTTTGATATTTTCGCTAATAAAATAAAAGTAAAATGCTCATACACCGTCAGTGTAAAATCATTTTACATAGTTTTATACCGACAATGTATAAGCCTTTTTCTCATAAAATAATATAAAACTCTTTCGAAATTTACTTGAAAATCAATTCAACTTCATTTTTTTTCCAAACACGTTTTGCTTGAAAATTTTATTTCAAAATTATAAATTGAAAACTGCGGATCACCTTGAATGAAATCTTAAATAGTTAAATATTATAGGCTTAATTGCACTTTTGGTTCCCAAATTTTTTTTTTGTGATTTTGGTCTTCTAATTTTTTTCCATCACTCTTGGTCCTCCAAATTTTTTTTTTTGCACTTTTGGTACCTTTGTTAATTTTGGACGTTGATCATTAGTTTGGTTATTCACTATGGTAATTTTTTGTAGTATGAAATATTTTATGTATTGAAATTTTATAAGAATAGTATTATAAAAAAAAAGTTTAATGATAATGTATTGATAGTGTAATATAATTTTATAATAAGAACATGGTATGATCAAAACATAATAAGCTTTAATCATATTCAATGTTTGGCTAAACGATGTGATATTATTACCATATCATGTTGACACATCAAATAACGAATTATTAAATGATAGGATAATTATCATATCCTATCATTCCATATCATGTCCACAAAATGGGCTCTTAACACATATCTCAGCAACAGAATCAAACAAACCACAATAAACCATATTTTAAGGAAGAAAAGAAACACACCCACGTCAATTTAACTTCAAAGTTCAAACATAATTGTAATATTTTTAATATTGAGGAATGATCCACTTACTTCAAGAGTAAGTATAAGAGACTTATTCTGAATTTACATCATTCATTTCTTTGAAATCTAATGATTGTGATGAGTAAGTAATTTGATTTTTTATATTTTATTATCCTAATTATCACCTAATATAAAAAATTAAGAGACTTATTCTGAATCTACATCATTCATTTCTTTGAAATCTAATGATTGTGATGAGTAAGTAATTTGATCTTTTATATTTTATTATCCTAATTATCACCTAATATAAAAAAGTAAGTTATAGAATTGTAGCATTATCTTTTGAGCCAATAGACAAAATTTGGCAAGATATGTGTTAGAATATATGTTAATATATTCTGATTTAGTGTATTTGCTATATTAGTTAGGTGTATATTCTGTCCCTTGATTATAGCTAGTCAGTTCCCTAATAACAACAACTTGATTGTAACTAATAGAAGATAATTCCTTGCCTTTCTCCTTTCACAAGATCAGTTTATATACACAATATACAAAGCCTATGACTAGGCTAGAATTAGGGAATTGATTAGCTAGAATTAGGGAACTAACTAGCTATAATCAAGGGACAGAATATACACCTAACTAATATAGCAGATACACTAAATCAGAATATATTAACATATATTCTAACAATATGAATATGAATTCCATGTCCTACTCAATATGAAGTCTTTTTTTCTTCTTACTAGATTTTAAACCCATGCAATGCACGGGTTCAATTAAATTATTATTATTATTGTTATTATTATTATTATTATTAATTTGTATTTGTATATAAAAAAAAATATGCACATTAATAAATTTAATTTTTAAAATGAAGTATAAAATAATTTTAAAATTTTAGATGGATATTAGATATAGTTATGTTAAAATTAATGAAGATAATTAACTATATTTTAAATTAAGAATATGTTGTTTTAAAAAATATTTTTTAATTATATCATACGTCCATCCTTTTGGATGTCAATGTTTCATTCTTAACACAAAAGACAATTTGGGTAAGTTTGATTCGAAGTGTGACACAGGCATCTTAGATATTCTGAAACATCAAAGGCATATAGAGTGTTTAACTGTAGAACCTAAAGTGTTGAAGAAGCTATTCATGTAAGGTTTAATGACACTCAACTTGATAGGAAACTATTAGAGTTAGAAGATTCATTTACAAATATCAGGTTAGAAGATGCAGTGACGAGGACCAGACCACTAACTGATGGTATCATCTACGTCTGTCGCACCACCTTCTGTGTTTGCCACACCATCATTTGCTCCTAGTTTGTCTGCTCGTTACTAGACCATCTTAGATGATGATGAAGAAATCAGAGAACCACAAAGTAGCAACAGAATGATGATCAAGAACCATCCTCCTTCTCAGATCATTGGAGAAGTACAAACACCCGTGAAAACAAGATCATCCTTCCAACAAACAACTTTATTGTCTAAGATAGAACCAAAACACATTGATGATGCCATGGAAGACGAAAGCTGGGTCCAAGCAATGCAAGAAGAACTGGACCAATTTCAAAAGAATGATGTCTAGAAACTTGTGAAGCTGTCAAACAACAAGGAAGTTGTTGATGCTAAGTAGGTCTTCAGAAACAAGCTAGATGAGAATGGTAAGGTTGTGAGGAACAAGGCTAGATTAGTGGCCAAAGGTTACTCACAATAGGAAGGTATTGACTATATGGAGACATATGCTCTTGTAGCTAGACTTGAGGCAATTAGGATTTTACTTTCATTTGCTGCTCATAGAAATATGAGACTTTATCAAATGGATGTAAAATGTGCATTCCTCAATGGTATAATTAAAGAAAAAGTTTATGTAGAACAACCCCCTGGGTTTGAGAGTACTATCTTTCCAGACCATGTATTTAAATTAAATAAAGCTTTGTATGATCTTAAACAAGCTCCAAGAGCATAGTATGAAAAACTTAGTTCATTTTTAATTGAACATGATTTTATAAGTGGAAAGATAAATACTACATTGTTCCGCAAAAACTACTCCTCTAATTTCAATATAGTCTAAATTTATGTAGATGATATTATCTTCGGTGCTACTAATGAAAAACTCTGTGAGGAGTTCTCAAATTTGATGCAGACTGAGTTCAAAATAAGCATGATGGGAGAATTGAAATTCTTCCTAGGACTGTAGATCAAGCAAACGAACAAAGGAATCTACATACATCAAACCAAGTATGTGAAAGAACTCTTGAAGAAATTCATGATGGATGATGCCAGAACCATGAAAACACCAATGCATCCAACAACATCACTTGGACTTGATGAAGATTTAAAGAAGGTAGATGTCACTCAATTCAAAGGAATGATTGGGTCCCTACTCTACTTGACTAGATCCAGACCAGACATAATGTTCAACGTCTGCCTCTACTATAGATTTTAGTCTTATCCAAGGGAAGTACATCTATCTACTGCTAAGAGAATTTTTAGATATTTGCTTGGAACACCTAACCTTGGTCTTTGGTTTAAAAGGCAGAAAGAGTATAAGTTGGCAGGCTATTGTGATGTTGACTATGCTGGAGATAGAATTGAAAGAAAAAGCACTAGTGGAGGTTGCCACTTTAATGGAGGCAACATGGTGTCATGGCTCAACAAGAAGCAAGGAACAATAGCATTATCAACAGCAGAAGCAGAGAATATATCTTAGTTGCAAGTTGTTGCTCTTAGATTTTGTGGATGAAGAACCAACTTGAAGATTACAACATATTTGAAAGTAACATTCCTATCTTTTGTGATAATACTGCTGCCATATCTCTTTCAAAAAATCTATTAGAATATATATTATCTTGGTAGTTATTATCTTTATATTATCTTCATAGTTATTACTTATCTTTATCTTCATATGATGTAATCAAGAGGGTTTCCTCAATATAAATAAAGAAGAGGCGTGGCTTTCTCCCACACACATTCAATACATTCAACACACATTCAGTAAAATACATCATTCTAATAAAATCCAACCATGCACTCTAGTGCCAAACATATAGAAATAAAACATCATTTCATAAGAGATCATCTTTAGAAGGGAACCATTAATTTGGAATTTGTCAAGAACGATCAGCTTGCTGATATTTTTACAAAACCCCTTACTGAGGACAGATTAATCTTTTTGAGAGAAAAGATTGGGATGGTCTGTGTGACTTAATGTTTTATGACTGTCTGTTGTCTACTAAATCTAAGGATAGACTGTCTGGCATTTTACTTAAGTGGGGCATGTGCATGCTACGTGTTTCACGCTCAAAATATGAGCCAAACCATGTGGTATTTAAAACGTTTTTGTAACTTAAACATTTATTGGGTTCTGAGTCATTAAAGCCAAAACACACATTCAATATTTCATTAATGTGTCGTTTCAATCATTCTTAACCATACCATCATATTTAATTCCCACTCATTACCTATACTTGCCTACCGTTTCCCAAACGTACTCCCCAAGCATTTGAAACACTCATCTCTCTCTTTGCCTTCTCTGCAACTAGGACTTTCCAAGAAACCCTAAAGACTCTCCTCTTGCCATGGCCAAAGGTAACCCAACCAAGGGCTCTTCTTCATAGCAACCACCCTCACCTTCAACCTCTCAAGCTTTTGATGAGCACCATGAGGAACCATAGCCAAAGTCAATGACAGACACAAACAACTTAGCCTCCAATATTGACCCAAAAATCCGGAGGGAAAGAAACCTCAATGACGTTGAGAACAACATCATCAAGCCACAGGGTTCTTATAGTGGGAACATTCACGTGGAATACTCCATCGATGTTCCCTATCTTGAAGAACACAATCTCAATATCTCAAAATATTTTGAGTTTGTTGGTATAAGAGGTTTCTTCAACGATCGCCAGAAGATTGCTCTCGGCCTGATAAGGGAGTTTTGGAGGAATGAAACCGTTAAAGGGAATGAGATTGTTAGTAAGGTGTACGAGGGTGATGTGACCATATCTCCCACCACCATTGCTCAAGCCATAAGGTTCGAGTTGCACTCCAACTACTTCTTAGAGTAGTGGGACTTCGGCTTGACAACAAGAACTGTAGAAAGGTTCATTCTTGGACCCAACTACGAAGTGGCGCGCAACCAGAAGAAGCTTCATCCGTCCACATTCCCCACATTGTCCAAACTACTGCTCAACATCATCAACAAGACCATCTTGCACAAGATTGGGTTTAGGGATCATGTGTCTGCTCACCACAGGTTCATCCTTTACCACATCATCAGAGGGATCCCATTCAACCTTCCTCACACCCTCTTTTACAACATGATTAGCCACATTCAGTATCTGTCAACTTCTATGGCCACTGATGGGAAAATCACATGCTTGGTTCGAATTGGATCTTCTAGGATGGAATTCGCACACCAAGAGCAACCCAGAATGAGTTTTAATTCTCGTTCGTATCTCGGTCTACAGAATTCGGATTGGAGTGATTCCAAATCGAGGAGAAAGATGACGTTCTGAACTGCAATTTAGGATCAAGAAACACTCAAAATGGATACGTAAAACGTACAGAACGAACTTGGGAAAAATGGGGCTGGAGGCACAATGCGAGAAATGCGAAAACGAACAAAAACACAAATTGGGACAGAACGAACAACGGGGTAGGCGCCACAAACAATGAGGTTTGATAAGCCTAGGGGATCGCCACAAGAATTGAGGGAATTCTTGATAAGATCAATTGGTTCAAGGAAGAACCCTAGCAGAGACAATTCTCACTTTTTGACAAAACAATCAGAATCTGCATTTTCATTCAGTTCCAAATGATTTATACAAATTTGTTCTCAACAAAATAAGAGAAATGTAAAATCCCAACATTACAAGCATAGCTAATATGTCCTAGTGGTTAAGGCGAGGCAAAGTTTAGTTTGAGGTCAACGGCTCAAAATTGGCTGCAAGCACTTTAACATTATTATTTTTTTTAATTAAATGACTAAGTTTGTAAGTGGGCCTTCATTCCAAGCAATCAACAGACAGGACTAGCAACTCTCCCTTGTGGGCCTCCAAGTGTTGGGCCTCTCCTTGCATTTGAACTGCCCTCAGAATAGTCACCATATTTTCCAAAGCTTCTTGGGCCTTTTTAGCTCTTGCTCTTGTCATGGGCCCTCCTATGCCTTGTATCGGGTCTTGGGCTTCCATCTGGTCATGGGCTTGGGCTTTGATGTCCACATCAGCCACCTACTATACTGCCTTGATCAACAAGATTCTCTAGAACTCTCACTACTACAACAGACTGTATAGAGATCTTCAATTAGGAAGGCTAGATGAATTGGACTATGCCTCAGTAAAAGGTTCATTTGTCTACTAGAGGATGCTAACTTCCTCCAGTTTGCTGAAATTGAATATGGGATTTGAGATCTCAAAGGGACAACCTGCCAGGTTCCCTCAACCAACTGAGGAAGGTGATGATGGAAAAACAAAGAAGTCGAAGAAGAAGAAGGCTGCAAAAGCTGTGATCATCTATGATGAAGCTGCTGCCATTTAGCCCTGGCTAATAGAATGAAGAGACTTGCTGTTGCGGAACTGTAGAGCATCCGGACAACACGCAAGGTTGCAGCACAGTTTGCTGAGGAGTCTCCTACCAAGAAGCAAAGGCAGACTGTCCAACAGGACCCTCCCAGACCACCCACAGCAAAGCCTAGGACAAGGGCTCAACATAAGGGCAAACGTGTTTCTAGACCATCTGTTGATTCACTATTATCCAAGGAGGGTCTGGAGTTGTTGAAGTTGAAGAGGAGGATGAGTCAGACGGACTAGTCTTCAAGAGACCTTCCATCCCACCAAGACCTGAAGCGTCTGTTGCACTAGAGCTTCAGCTGAGGAGACCTCCTAGCATACAGGCTAGGAATCTAACTGTCAAGTGGAAGGTTGTACTGGAAGATGACATGCTTGAGTTGACATCCACCCCCTCTTTCACCAATCCAGGTATCCCAGCCTCTACCTTCACGCTTCCTACTCACCCTCGCTCAACTCACAAATGTCTAAGGAAGAATATTCCTCAGACAATACCCTTTTTAGCCCAAACAAAAGTCCTAACAAACGCATTGTCTGTTGAACCTCTGTCGTTTGTGTCACCTACACAGATTATAGTAACCCAAACAGTAGCTGCACAGTCTGATGCCCATGCATAGACTGAGCAAGGGCCACTGTTTGAACCTATTGCTCAAATAGAAGATAACCCTGTGTCTGCCCCTATTACTCAAACAAAAGATAACCCTGCGTTTGACCCCACTAGACAGACAACCACCCAATAGACTAAACCCACTATTCAGTCTAAGACACAGGCTGAACCATCATCTTAGACTATTGCTCCAACAACATCTCCACAAACTCTACTAGACACTGCCATTCCACCTTACCAATCACCCTTTCCTATCACCATCCCAGATATGATAGACGCATGGTCTCATACCATCACACTGAGTCTGTCCACATCTCATCTAATTCTGATGTAGATGAGGAGATCATCATACAGTCTCCTAAAGTGTCTGATACTCCATCATGGAACAACAGATCATTCGATATTGATGGGACAACTCCCCTCTCATGCTTCAGAGTAGATACTCCTCCTCCACCTTCAACAACAGGCTCATGGCATTAGAAGATGATGCATAGATTCTCCCTGTTCTATGTGGAAGAAAATGCTGAGTCTGTAGTGTACAAAGAAGAGACTCAGATAGAGGAGCCTTCTATAGAGCAGATGATCGAAGATGCAACAAGGGTAGCTAAGGTGGTAAAGCTCCCTCCTCTACAGATAGACCAAGGGATCATACCCTTTCAGAGGCCAGTACACAGTACAACTCTTCTAGAAGATGCAGAAGACGATGTTGATCTTGCAAGAAGAAGAGTATGCCTCTGTCATCCCTCTCATGAGACATCTAGTGCATGAGATAGCACATTGGTACAACTGTGTGA
This sequence comes from Amphicarpaea edgeworthii, assembly GCA_014843725.1. Taxonomy (NCBI): domain Eukaryota; kingdom Viridiplantae; phylum Streptophyta; class Magnoliopsida; order Fabales; family Fabaceae; genus Amphicarpaea; species Amphicarpaea edgeworthii. Next base: position 11,123,713 of record CM026324.1, read on the forward strand.
GAGAGGGAATGGATTACTTCACAGTGGAACCAGCCATTCCAAAATCGATGACAGTAGAAGAGAAGCAGAAGCTGGCTGCCACTGTTCGCACCAAGCACCATGATGCTCTGTGTCACCTTTTGAGACCAAGAGTCTCCATTAGACCTCCTCGGCTGATCACATGAGGAGTTTCTCCAATCCAACCTTCCTTCAAGGCCAACTATGTAGAATATAGAGCCTTGTGTCTACTGAAGTTTCAAGGATCAATGCCCAGACAATTGTACCCTCCAAGCCTACACATCCAAGAAGAAACTGATATACGCGTCGCTCTAGACTATATAGTACCAAGGTTGCCAACTATCAACCCTAACAAGCTAAAGGGGAAGAAGATTGTGAAAGTAGACAAACTTCTACAGCACATTCCCGATATTGAGTCTCTACCTTAACTATAGCGTGCACTGCCTGAAGAAAATATAGAATTTGACATTGTTGGTGAGGGCACCTCTTCCTCCAGCATGCACTACCTGAAGAAAATATATTGGCAGAATGTGATGAGTAGCATGCTCCACACCATAAGGTCACCCAATCTCTCTGATGAAGAAAAGCAGAAGATTGACACTGTTGGTGAAGGCACCTCTTCCTTCAGTAGTTTCATTCGTGTGTCAGACACTGTGGTTGTTCCCACATTGCTGACCCCTAACACACTTGGAGACAAAGCTCATGCTGAACAGATGCTTATGGATTACTTTGTTGAATACAAGGCTGCTCAAGCACTAATAGTTGCAGCTAAAGAAGCAGCTAGAGTAGCAGCTGAAGAAGCAAGACTATTAGAAGAAGCTGCTAGACTAAGAGCTATGCTTACAGCTCAAAAAGAGGAAAGGAGACTCGAAGTTCTTGCCCAAGAGTAGAAGGCCAAGGAAGAAGAAGTTGAAAGAAGGCTCAAGGAGTTAGCCATGAAGCAAGAGGCTGAGGCAGTTGAGGATGCTACACTTGCTGCTAAGCAAGCTGTAGACTTGGCTGAAAAGTCTGCAGAGTCTTCACCAGCCCAAGAATGCACAAATTTGGTGTCAACACAATCTTAGTCGAGCACTATAATTGCAGCTATAGCGCTAAGTCCTACAGCCTAGTCAGACCATCAAACTGACTTGGTTGTTCTTGAGATTGCATTGGAAGCTAAGTTGGAAGCCAAGATGGAATCCAGAATAGCTGCCCAGATTGATGCCAAGTTAGAAGCGCATCGAGCCAACATTATCAAGGATGTGACTATCGCTTTCAACGCATCACTGGCTACTCTTCTCGCTCCACCATCTGCTACATCGCCAACACCACCGCCACTGCCGTCAAAAGATCCTCCTGCATCAACTGCTCCATCAGAAGTTGGAGAATCCTCTACCAAATAGTCAACCCCACCTTCCAAATCATGATTGTGATGCATTTTCTACTCATATCTCCACTCTTTTTGTTAATGATAAAGGGGGAGAAGGAGATGTATAGAAAATTTTGTCCCAGACAATACTTATGCTTTTAATAAAATAGTGATTGGTTCACTAATTTTCTTTAGTTTCATATATTGTTTGCTGTTATTCGCGTTCATTATTTCATGCTTTGAACTGTCATTTGGATATGCATGATAAACTTAGGGGGAGTTCATCATGTTAATAACTGCACATAATTAACTGACATGAAATAAACTGCACTCTGATATATTATGATGTGTGATTTATTGTCTGTTAATCAAAATTATGACATGTGTTGTCATCATAAAAAACGGGGAGATTGTTAGAACCAGGACATTGGATGATGTTTAGACCCTAATCCTTTTATGGGTTTTGATGATAACAAATGTAATAATATTTGATCAACTAATGATTTGAAATTGAGTAATTTTAGGGAGTCAAAATAATCACAAACAATGGTATAATCTCTCTATCTCACTCTAGTACTTTAACTATTTGATAATACTTTAACAATAAATCAAGCATCCAAATTGCTTTTAATCGGACTAAGTTAAGCTTCAAAACAGGAAATGTGAAGGTTATGAGAACAGACGGTACAGGTCTTGGAACAAACCATGCATAGTCGTGGAAAAGATCACACAGAGTCTCAGACCAGACCATACAATAGTCTTGGGATAGACTGTGTGAAGTCTTGGACCAGATAATACAAGTCTAGGACCAGACTATGCATAAGTGCTAAACCAGACCACGCGTAGTCAAGCTAGACCATGACTGAGCTAAGCCAGACGATGTATAAGCTAGGCCAGACCATGTCTGTCAAACCAAACCATGCATAGTCAAGCCAGACAATGTCTAAACTAGATCAAACTATGTCCGTCAAGATAGACCATGCTTGTGCTGAGCCGGACTGTGTTTGTCAAGCCAAATAATGTCTATGCTGACCGAGATTGCGTTTGTCAAGCCAAACGATGTCTGTGTTGGAACAGAACATGATCTAATACACGTGTTGAGGAATATGTGTTTAATAATCATCTCTTGACTTTAAGAACGCATTGTCTATTATAGAAAGAAAGGAAGATACACTCTGAATAACTTTCTTCTATTCCTTGTATGATTGCTTGCATGTCTCAAAATATGTGAAGTTTGTAGGTACAACTAAAAGACTAATCAGCTTTGAGAAGCACACCTAAAGCTAAAAGCAAGCTGTGACAAGACAAGAACCTGCTCCTATCAAATCAATCTTAGCTAAAGCAACTTCAACACTCTTCTGCGAGACAATGGAAACCCCTCTTCTCCAATGTTCAAATCCATGAAGTTCTACTATATAAAGATGCTTCCATGCAATGAGAAGACTAATGAAAGGATTCCAATCCAATATGATCTAAACAATCTAAGAACAAGCAAGCAAAGCACTCTAAGAAAAAGCTTGTACCAAGTGAGAAACAAGAGATGAGAGAAAAGAGAAACATCATCTTCTACAAGCTCATAGAGATTCTACTACACATATTCATATCCTCTTGCTGAGAGTTATTTGAATCTTATTCATACTTGAATAGAAAGCTAGGAGTGACTTATTGATCAAAGAATACTTGGGAAGTTTAATTTCAGGGGGAGATTCATACTTGTAACTAGTAGTGGTTTAGAATACTAGTTGCCAATAGTGGCATAGAGAATACTTGTAGCCAGGAGTGGCAGTGAAGAATACTTGTTTTGTAATCAGTTGATTATAGTGGAATCCTTTAACAGTTGTTAAAGGAGAACTAGACGTAGCTTAGTTGGAGTGAACCAGTATAAAAACAAGCATTCTACTTGCTGCCTTGTGATTACACTTATTCATCTTGCATGCTGTGCTCTTTCAAAAGATTTCCAGAAGCTTTGTCTTGAAAGGATATATTTGCTTGTTTAAACCTTCATATATCTCTAAAGGCATCTTGTGAACTAATACTCTTTGCGAAAAAGTTTTCTAACTCACTATTCAACCCCCCTTTCTAGTGTGTTCTTGTGTACTTCACATGCTAATTTGAAGCACGGTCGTGCTAATCCAACACTACTAACGACGTCATATAAAAACTCACGGAAGGACTTAAAACATATTTGACAATATTTGAAGGACCTAAAAAAGCCAAAAAAAATTTGAAGGACTAAAAAAAATTTGGGTCACATTTGAAGGACTAAAAACATATTTAAGCTTTATTATAAATACCTCACTATAAGAAATTCACTGATTTGTGATGAAAATGTCTGTCACAAAGCCCTTGTAAATCCTCCTCTTGTAACACTTGTGACAAATTTTTGACGCAGCGAGGGAAATTTGCTTCACTAAGTACAAGTTGCTAACTTGCGATGAAATATTTCCCTTGTTATTTGCACCCTAATAATTGAGCATCCCTCGCAATTCCTTTGGTAAAATCCCTCGAAAAAATGATTATTATGAATGAACTATTCTCTAGCTAATTTGTGAGTATATCTATTGCAGATTTGCCACGATTTGGTCGCAATGGTGTCCTCGCAAAGTTATTGCAAGTATCTCACAATAAGTTTTGTCACAAATCCACCGCTATTAAATTCAAGTTTCCATTGCAAATTCCCTCGCAATTTTTAATCGCTAATCTGCCATAAATTCGCTACTACTACACTCATCTCCTTCGTTGATAGCTGCTCGCAAATATAATTTCGCTAATTCGTTGTAAATCCGCTATTTTTCCATTATGTTTTCCTCGATAGTTTCTTGCAAATTTCTCACAAATATACCTTTGCTAATTTTTTTTTTACTCACTTATAATTATCACAATTCCCTCATCCACTCAAATTCAATGTTTTATAAATGATTATTGACCTGTATATTCAAAGTAATAATTATATATATGATAATGCAACATAAAAAGAATAACTATAAATTGAGTCAAGTTGACTAAAATTTAAAAATCAATGTAGCAATATTAAAAGTAAAATTACAAAAAAACTATTTAAATGTTGTCAACAAATCAAGTCAACTAAATAACATTATCAACAAGTGTCATCTATTATTGAATCTTACTACATATTAAAAGAGAAATTCAATCATCAAACTAAGGTGTATCATTATTTTTGTATGATGGTAGTATTGGATTCATGAAGGCATGTAATATCTCTTTTAGAAAGAACTCCAGTTGTGCTTGCATTTGCATATGCATATGTGCCTCCATCTGTAATTGCATCCATCTAGCAATTGTAGCATGGTGTGAGTGTGGACAAGTCTCAGTAGCTTTACTAAGTACATGTATGACTCTCTTGATGTAATCACCTCTCGTGTGGGGAAAACGTCTCTCATTGTGATTCTCAACGCTAATGTAATTGCTCACTATTCTTTTTGGGTGCACGGGGCCTTCGAACTCTCTGATGCCTGCCATACAAAATAGATTAAAAGGGAGGATACATCAAATCAACACAATTTTTTTCTCTTTAGCACAAACCCAAAATTAGCAACGTCTCATCTCTTTGATTTCGATCACAGAACATAAATAATAATAATAAATAAATAAAATATAAATTCCAAATGATAATAATAGGACAAAATGCTAATTTAAGGAAATAGTTAAAAAGATAGGTGCGATGAATGCTCAGAGAATGAAGAAAGAACAAAGTGTGTGACCATTAATGAGAGTGAGGAGAAGGAAGTTACAAAAGTTGGGAAGAGGTTGGCTTGAAGAAAGTACAAATCGAGAGAAAAGACACTTTAATTGTGTTGAGGCCGTTCTCTGTTGTGGTTAGAGTCAATATTTAAAAAAGTTTTGATTTTTAAACACCCAATAACAAATAAATATCTTTATTATGGGTTAGGATCAATTGACACCAAGGTGTCAAATTAAACTTTAACACCAAATCTCAACCATTCATTTTAGGGGATGTATTGGATTAAGATTTTAAAAGACTATTTTGGCATAAAATAGTCTTGTGGATTTTGAAGACTTTGTAGGAATATAAAAAATTTTAAGATTTTTTTTAAAAGACTTTTGTGATTAGGATTTTGTAGTTTGGATTTCAATGGATTTATAACAAAATTTGAAAGGACTCTATGGATTTTTAGAAAAAATATTCAAAACTACTAAAGACAAACAAAAAATAGTGTGTCTGAAAATATCATTGAACATAGACTAGTTACAAGTCATCATGAGTTGAACCCTCCCACCTGCTAAGAATGTATATGAATTGCAAATCAAAGTTACAAGTTGCTAATACATTTTGAGATATATTTTTCATGGCGGTTACGATAATGGCTTACTTCTAATCACAAATTTAAGTGATAGCAAAAAATAATAACAAAACATTTGTCCAAAAATATAAAATGCTTCATTTAACCCATAAAATCAATAATGTCATCAAAATATAAACCAAATAATTCAATAAAAAATACATTTAAAAAACATAGTTAAATAGAACCAAAAAGTTTATTAAGAGATGATCAAAACATTAATCATCTGCCTAGCTTGAAGAATATCCAAGATAAACGTTCTTCCGGTGACATCTGAATGAATAAGTCTAGATTTGAGATTTTTTTTATAGCATCCCAAACATTTCTTTTTGTTTTCTCTATTAAGTTGTGTATCTTTTCAAATTTGACTGCAATAATTTAGAAAGGTCTTTTAAAACTTTGACTTGATTGTTTGCCCCAGCTGAGTTAGAACTTCCTTCATGCTTAGATCTACTTCTCTTATGAAGACTTTCATTTCATTAGGAATTTATGAACTAAAGGGGAATGAGATGGTGAACTACATTGGTTAGGTAATGTAGGCTTGTAAGATGATTCGTATATGGAAAGTCTCACCTTGAAGCCTCCAAAGGAAAAGTCTTTTCGAGGTTGGATGGGATTGTTTGCTGGGTTTGGTATTTATATAATCAACTAAAAAGTCCATAAAATCCACCAAAATCCAATCAAGAAGACAATCCTTCGAAATCTTTATGATTTTGAATAATGGAAGACTTTTTTTAAGTTATTCAAAATCTCAATCGAATACCATAAGATTTCGTTGCCCTTTAAAAAAAATCTTGATAATCTTGATTGAATACCATCAGATTTTTTTTATCATTTAACAATCTTAATTGAATACCCCAAGACATTTTCACAAAAAAAAAAGTCTTTTAAAATCCCAAATAATTCTAATCCAATACACCCCCTTAATTAAATCTAATGGTTTTTTATTAGCTCATTAAAAAAATAATTCAAATTAAAACTTCATTTAATAATAATATCTCTAAAAGATTCACTAGTATATAATAAAAATATTTAATTTATCACGTTTTAAATATTTGAAATTCATTATCATAATTGTAATTGTCGCCAACATCATTATAGTCACCGTCACTACTACCATGATTATCATTGCAACCACCACCATGACAATCACCCTCCACCATGAGTGCCTCCATGACCATGTTGATGGCGGTTGATTGTCATGACGGTGGTGATGAAAGATTTAAAATATTTTAGAACGTGATAGATTAAATCATTTAAATATTTGATAAATCTTTAAGATATTTTATTGTTAAATGATGTTTTAATTTTAATTTAAAATGATTTTAATCTAACGATTGAGATTAATAATTTTATTTTTATTAAAAATAGTCATTTAATTTAACGGTTCTCAAAGTGTACTTTCTTTTCTTTTGACTCTTGTTGCTTGTCCATTTCTTAGCTTTCGTCAATTTTTTGTTAGTCTTCTTCTTGCATGGAAGCATCTATTTATAGTAGAGTTTCATAGATTTGAATGTTGAAGAAGATTTGATCTGTTATCTCATAGTTGCATGTTGAAGTTGCTTTAGCTTGAGCTTGATTAGAGAAGAACAGGCTCCTATCTTGTCACAACTTTGCTTTAGCTTTACGTAGGTGTGCTTCTCGAAGCTGATAAGCCTTTTTTAGTCGTACCTACTAGATTTCACCATACACGAGACAAACAAACAGACATATGAGGTATATATGAAAAAGTGTTTCAATAAGATCTATCTCTCTTTCTGTTTTTAGACATAATGTTCATAAAGTCAAGTTATAATAATTAAACATGTTGTCTGTGTGCATCAGACTACTCATAGTTTGGTCCAAGACTTTTGCATGGTCTGTTCCAAGACTTCATGTAGTCTGTCTTGAGACTATTCCATAGTTTGGTCCGAGATTACATTGTCTAATTAAAAACACTTTGGATGCTTGATTTATTATAAAATTATTTTCAGACATTTAACAAAATAGAGTGAGATAGAAGAGATTTTACCAATAACTTGTGATGATTTTTGGTTCCCTGAAATTACTCAATTTCAGACCATTAGTTGATCAAATATTATCACATTTGTTATCATTAAAATCAATCAAAAGATTAGGGGCTAGACATCATCCAATGTCTTGGTTCTAACAATCTCCCTCATTTTGATGATGATAACATATGTTATTATTTTGATTAATAATAATAATATCACAGATATTTATCAATGAGAGCATAGGATTATATCATGTCTGTATATGTATGGGTAGTTATTGACATGACGAACTCCCCCTGAGTTGATCATGCATATGCAAATGATAGTTTATATAAGACAATTAAAATATAGTCATAGCGGAATGAAAAATCAGCGAACCAATCACTGATATTTATAAATAACTTAAAGCATTGTTAGAGTATAAAAATATTCAAAATCTATACATTCTCCCCCTTTGTCATCAACAAAAATTGGAGAGATGTAGACATGAAATTTTGGCCATCACAATCATGGTGGAGGCAGGGTAGACTGTTTGGAAGAAGGTTCTCCAGCGTTTGACTGAGCATTTGAGGTAGAGGCTAGAGCTTCTACTTATGGAAGGGGCAGAAGAAGTGTGAGACACTGGTTGTTGTGCTGCATTAATGGTCTGCTTAGTCTCTTTGCGACCAAACCTTCATTGTCACTTGGCAACATCCACCAGAGGTTCTTTGGAGGCAACAGATGATTTGGCAACAGATTTGTCTTTTTGTTGTGTCTGTGCCTTGGTCTTAGGTGTAGATTGCTTGACAGTAGGAGCTTGTTGTTTGATCTACTTGATTCTCTTGGCAGGTGGCTCTTCATCGGACTATGCAGCTTGACGAGTGACTCTCACTGTTTGTTGATCATCCTTCAATAGTTTGTTCACCTTGGAGGTTAAAGACCTCATTGATGTTGTTTCATCAAAGGCCTTCTTACCTTTGGTCCTCTTAGTGCTGTCACTTAACTAAACACTAGATGATAGGTCTTTAGTTTAATTAAGGATAACAAATGGAGATGAAACTTTCATTCCACACAGACCATCGCAATCTTTTTTCTCTCAAAAAGACTAATCTTTCTTCAGTAAGGGGTTTCATGAAAATATCAGCAAGTTGATCATTTGTATGAACATATTTCAAATTAATGGTTCCCTTCTGAACATGGTCTCTAATAAAATGATGTTTTATCTCTATATGTTTAGCTCTTGAGTGCATGGTTGAATTTTTAGAAAGAGAAATGACAACAGTATTATCACAGAAGATAGGAATGTTACTCTCAAAGATGTTGTAGTCTTCAAGTTGATTCTTGATCCACAAAATCTGAGAGCAGCAACTTAATGCTGAAATGTATTATGTTTTTGTTGTTGATAATGCTATTGTTCCTTGCTTTTTGCTGAGTCATGACACCATGTTGCCTCCAATGAAGTGACAACCTCCACTGGTGCTTTTTCTTTCAAGTATATCTCCATAATAGTCAATAGCTTACCAATTTATACTCTTTCTATCTTTTGAAGCACATACCAAGGTTAGGTGTACTAAGCAAATATCTAAAAATTCTTTTTATTGCAGATAGATGTACCTCCCTTGGATCAAGCTGAAACCTTGAACAGAGGCAAACGATGAATATTATGTTTGGCGTAGATGTAGCCAGATATAGTAGTGACGCCCTTGAATTGAGTGGCATCTACTTTCTTTGATTCTTCATCAATCCCAAGGGATGTGGTAGGATGCATTGGTGTTTTCATTGCTTTGGCATCCTCCATCTTGAATTTCTTCAAGAGTTCCTTCACATACTTAGTTTGATGTATGAATATTCCTTTGTTTGTTTGCTTGATCTACAATCCTAGGCAAAACTTAAGTTGTCCCATCATACTCATTTCAAATTCAGTCTACATTAGGGTAGAGAACTCTCCACAAAGTTTTTCATTAGTTGCATCAAAAATAAGGAAATCAAAGGAATAATTCTTGTGGAACAATGTAGTATCTATCTTTCCCCTTATAAAGTCATGTTCAATTAAAAATAAACTTAATTTTTCATACCAAGCTCTTGGAGCTTGTTTGAGATCGTACAAAGCTTTGTTAAGTTTAAATACATGGTCTGGAAAGACAGTACTCTCAAATCCAGGAGGTTGTTTTACATAGACTTCTTCCTTGATATAGTCTCATATTTCTATGAGTAGCAAATGAAAGTGAAATTCTAATTGCCTCAAGGCTTGCTACTGGAGCGTATGTCTCTGTGTAATCTATACCTTAATGTTGTGAGTAACCTTTGGCCACTAATCTAGTCTTGTTCCTCACAACCTTACCATTCTCGTCCATCTTGTTTTTGAATATCCATTTGGCACCAATAGCTTCTTTGTTGACTGTAGTTTCACTAGCTTCCAGATGTCATTCTTCTGAATTGGTCCAATTCTTCTTGCATTGCTTGGACCCAACTCTCATCTTCCATGACATAATCAATGTGCTTTGGTTCTATTTCTAATAGAAGAGCTATTTTTTGAAATGATGATCTTGTTTTGACTGGTGCTTCTATCTCTCCTATGATTTGAGAAGGAGGATGATTTTTGATCATTAGTCTGTTGTTGCCTGAGGGTTCTCTTATTTCTTCATCATCTAATGTAGTATGTTGTTGAGCAGATGATTGAGGAGCGGATGATGAAGGAGCAGATAGTGGGGGAACAGATGATAATCCATCGGACATTGGTCTGGTCCTTGTCAGTCCTTCATCTAATCTTAGATTTGCAATTGAACCTTCTAACTTTGATAGTCTCTTATCAGGTTGGGTGTCATTGAACCTTACATGAATAGCCTCTTCAACACAGTTGGTTCTAGAGTTGAAAACTCTATAAGCCTTTAATGTTTCAGAGTATCCAAGTAGTGTTTCAGTATCACACTTCAAATCAAACTTACCCAAATAGTCTATTGTGTTAAGAATGAAGCATTGACATCTAAATGGATGGAAGTATGATATGCTGGGTTTCCTTCCTTTCCATAGTTCATATGGAGTCTTTTTAAGAATAGGCCTAATGTAAATTCTGTTTTGCAAATAGCAGAAGTATTTACAGCTTCAACCCAAAAGTGTTTTGGAGTTAAGTTATCGTTCAACAAGGTTCTGGCCATTTCTTGCAATGACCTATTCTTCCTCTCAACAACACCATTTTGCTGTGGTGTTCTAGGTGTTGAGAAGTTGTGAAAAATACCATTCTCTTCATTGAACCTTTGAAAACTTTCGTTTTCGAACTCACCCCCATGGTCACTTTTGATAGAAGTTATACATACACTTTTGTCATTTTGAACAAGTTTATAGAATTTATAGAACACCTTAAAAGCCTCATCCTTGTGAGTAAGGAATAGTAGCCATGCCCATCTAGAATAATCATCAACAATGACTAGCCCATATCTCTTTCCTTTTAAAGAGGCTGTCCTTGTTGGACCAAATAGATAAATGTGTAACAGTTTTAGAGATCTAGAAGTTGAAACAATGTTTTTGCTTTTAAAAGATGTTTTCACTTATTTCCCTTTCTGACATGCCTCACAAAGCAAGTCATCCTTATATGTCATTGTTGGCAGTCCTCTTACGAGGCTATGTCTTTGCAGTTTTGAGATTAGTCTCAAACTTGCATGGCCAAGCTTCTTATGTCATAACCAGTGACTTTCTTTGACTGACATCAAACATGATACATTTTGATCTTTCAATTCATCAAGGTTAATCTTATAAAGATTGCCTTGTCTCTTTGTAGAGAAGAGATGTGAACCAACAAAGTCTTTGACTATGCATGATTCTTTGTTGAAGGATACATCATATCCACTCTTGCAGAATTGACTAATGCTCTACAGATTGTGTTTTAATCCAACAACAAACAAAACATTTTCTATTGAAAGATTAGAAGGAATACCTACCTTACCAGTACCCCTTATCTTCCCTTTTTGATTCCCGTTGAAAGTGATTGTACCACCATGCATGGGTGCTAAGCTTAGGAACATAGACCTTACGCCCGTCAAGTGATGTGAGCAACCATTGTCTAGGTACCATGACTGGTGTTTCTTTCTGGCTATCAATGACATCTACAACAAGAATGATTTTGTACTTAGGTGCCCATATTCTTTTGGGTCCTTTGGGGTTAGTTTTAGAGGTAGATGATTTACCCCTATTAGGCAATTTCTTGCAGTTGGACTTAACATGTCCATTTCCTTCTTGAGTCTTACTAAAGGAAGCTTTGTTATTAGATGCTTCTATCTTTTCATTGAACCCAAGGCCAAATTTGTTGAGTGGATGTCTGTTGGTTGTAATCAACATATTAAGTTTTTCAAACCCTCCAACAAATTTGCTAAGTGCTACTTTGAGTGAGTTAGCTTCATCACATAACTTCATGATTTCAGCTTCATCCTTACTCAGTCCACACTTTATTGAATTCTTCAGCATCATTGATCAACAAGTTCAAATGCCTCCTGTGATGTTCTTTTTCTACCCATAGCTCACGTTTGCTATGAATTAAACATTGGTGTTTTGTGGTTAGTTTTTTGAAATTGTCAGTAAGATCATCACTTGCTTCAATTAGCTTGGCATAATTGTCTGCCATATCAATGAATGAAGACTCAAGTTTTTCATGATCTTTTAATAGTTTTTTAAATTTCTTTTTCAAAGACAGACAGGCTTTTAAAAGAGTTGATGAATTAGAGAGAAGCTCTTAGTAGGCTTCTTGTAAAAAAGTAAGGTCATTGAGATCTACCTCAGGTTCTTTTTCATTTGAGACTTAAGATGTAGACGTTGAGAAGAAGGTGTCAGCCATTAGACAATGCTTATTATTTGATGCTTCTTCTTCTCCAGACGCAGACGATGAAGATATTGTGTCTGCCATCAGACAAAGATTGGCCTCTTCGTCTAATGCTTCTGCCTCTTCATCGTCTATTGAGTCATCAAGTTCTTCCCATGTGGACATTAGTCCTTTTCTTCTAAGGAAGCTTTTCTTGATTTTTTTCTTTTCCCTTTAGCATTGGACACTCTGACTTGAAGTGTCCAGGTTTTTTGCACTCGTAGTAGACGACAAGATTTTTCTCTTTCCTATCACGGTCTGCTGGGTACTTTTTGTTGAAGTTCTTCCATTTGGATTCTCCTTTCCTTCTCCACATCTTGTGGACCTTTTTGGATATGAATGATAACTAATCATCATCTCCAGATTCTTCTTCACTTGAGGATGTTGTCTCCTCTTCTGACTCTCCTGCCTTAAGTTCTCTTGACGTCCGTCCTTTATGTGGTCTAGACGACTAACCCTTAGATGATGGCTCCTTGGTTGTTGTCTGTTTGGGCTTTTAAGCCTTGAGAGCTAAGGATTTTCCTTTCCTCATATGAGCATCTCCTTGCAACTCTTGCTCGTGCAAGTTAGTATGCCCACCATCTAGATAGTCCAAGTTCTTTGAAGCTTGAATGGTTGTGATCTGCAGTCTCCATTGTCTAGGCAAGCTACAAAGAATTTTGTCAATATGTTTAAAGTTCTCAAAACTTTTACCAAGGTTTCAGAGCTTGTTTAAAATAGTTTGAAATCTGGACATCATAGCAGACATAGATTCATTTTCTTCCATGGTAAAGAGTTCATATTGTCTTGTTAAGACACTTACTTTGTTTCTCTTTATCTAAGTGGAACCTTCATATGTCATTATGAACCTGTCCCACATTTCCTTTGCTGACTTGAATTGGCTGACTTTCTTGTGCTCAGTTTCTGAGATACAACCATAAATAACATTCCTTGATCTAAAGTTGAGAAGGAATCTTAGTCCAAAGGTTTCTTGGAAGCTCATTCAACTCTTCATCAAGTGGAATGTAGTTTCCATTTTCAACCACATCAAGCATATCTATGTGGCATGACTCAAAGAATGCTTTCATTCTTTGTTTCCAATAGCCGAAGTTTTCACCCTTGAATACTAGTGGCTGATGGATAGATTGGCTTCCCTTCTCCGTGACTTGTGTAAGATCTTTAGCTTTGTATCTGTGAAGATATTTATTAGAGACCGAGCTCTAATACCAACTGAAATACACAAGAACACACTAGAAGGGGGGTTGAATAGTGGGTTAGATAAAGTATGAATCTTTTTGCAACAGATATTAGTTATAAGGTTGCTTGTAGAGATATACGAAGGTTTTAAAATAAGCTAATACATCTTTTCAAGACAAGGCTTTTTGAAGACCTTTTCAAGATGCGTAGAGTGCAAGATGAATAATTATAAGCACAAGATAACAAGAGTAAATTACTTGTTTTTATACTGGTTCACTCAACATTGAGCTACGTCTAGTTCTCCTTTAACAACTGTTAAAGGGTTCCACTATAATCAACTGATTACAAACAAGTATTCTAAACTACCACTTCTGGCTACAAGTATTCTCTATGCCACTACTAGTTACAAGTATTATAGACCACTTCTGGTTCTAAGTATAAATCTCCCCCTGAGATTATACTGCCCCAGTATTGTTTGATCACCAAGTGACCTGGCTTTCTATTCAAATAATGAATAAGATTCAGATAACTCTGTGAGCTATAGAAGGCGGTGTTTCTTTTCTCTTAGATCTCTTTCTCACTAGGGTGTGCATGCTTTCTTGAAGTGTTCTTTCTTTTCTTTTGACTCTTGTTGCTTGTTTGTTTCTTAGCTTTCGTCAAATTTTCATTAGTCTTCTTCTTGCATGGAAGCATCTATTTATAGTAGAGCTTCATGGATTTGAACGTTAAAGAAGATTTGATCTGTTGTCTCATAGTTGCATGTTGAAGTTGCATTAGCTTGAGCTTGATCAAAGAAGAGCAGGCTCCTGTCTTGTCATAACTTTGCTTTAGCTTTACATCAGTGTGCTTCTCAAAGCTGATAAGCCTTTTTAGTTGTACCTACTAGACTTCACCATTCACAAAACAAACAAATAGACATACGAGGTATATATGAAAAGTGTTTCAATAAGATCTACCTCTCTTTCTGTTTTTAGACATAACGTTCATAAAGTCAAGTTATAATAATTAAACGTGTTGTATGTGTGCATCAGACTACTCATAGTCTAGTCTAGGACTTTTGCATAGTCTGTTCCAAGGCTTCACGTAGTCTATCTTGAGACTATTCCATAGTTTGGTCTGAGATTATGTTGTCTAATTAAACACTTTGGATGCTTGATTTATTATAAATTTGTTTTCAAACATTCAACAAAATAGAGTGAGATATAGAGATTTTACCAATAGTCTACGATGATTTTTGGTTCTTAAAATTACTCAATTTCAGACCATTAGATGATCAAATATTACCACATTTGTTATCATCAAAATCAATCAAAAGATTAGGGGCCAGACATCATCCAATGTCTTGGTTCTAACATTTTTTAGATATAGAATTATGGGCAAATATGTTTTTGCTCCATGAAGTATTGAACATTTTTGTTTATAGTCCCTAATGTTTCATTTGATTGGTCTTGGTCCTTAAAGTATTTTTCCATTTGGTTTTGGTCCCTCTATCAGTGAGTTCCGTTAGTGAGTGATCTAACTTTGATAGATGCTACGTGTCTTATTAATTAACTAACATGTGGAATTAATAATAATAATAATAAAATTTTAAAAATAAATAAAAAATAGAAATATTTTTTTTAATTTTTTATAATATCATGTATTAGTTAATTAATGAGACACGTAGCCTCTATTAGAACCAGATCACTCATTATCGGAGCTCGCTGACAGAGGGACCAAAAACAAATGAAAAAATACTTTAAGGACCAAGGCCAGTCAAATAAAACATTAGAAACTATAAACGAAAATGTTCAATACTTTAGGGACCAAAAACACATTTTGCCCTAGAATTATTTGTTAAAGTTTTATGTTATATACTAATTTATTAGGCCTATTTTTTCTTTTTTTTTATAATTCTTAAAATTTTCTCTTTACTTTCAAATAAATAAATATTGTTGTTGTTAAGAAGCAATTTTGGTGAAGAGAGAATTTGAAAAAACGAGTAAGTGTTCTTAGAGGTTACTTAAAATGCAAGGTTAAAAAAATATGATGATGTCAAATTATTTTTTATAAAAATATATTTATTTATTATTATTCTTCTTTAGTTTCAAATTAAAAAATTTTAAATAATACAAATGATAATGCCTATATTGTTTGTCAAAAATAAGGAATTATTTGTAAATTCAATCTATAACTATTTACATAAAACTTATTTCTGCTTGCTAGATTTTGAAAGTATGTCATTAAGTTGTCGTTTAATTGGATAGATATTTCTAACAATTTATTTTTTTAATTTTATGATTGAATGACAATCATACTAATTTTTTTTTTTATAAAAAAAATGAAATTGTATCTAAAATCTGGTCATTCATATATATATATATATATAGATACTCATATCTCTTTTTCAGTTGGAGCGCATTAGCAACCTACACCAAAACTTATAAGACAAAAAAACCAATATGTCATTTATTTTAATAATTTATTTTGGGGACAATACAGTAATTTTAGATTTTATTTTAAAAAATAAAAATAAAATAGATTTCTCTCTCCATCTTTACTCATTTTCCATTTCCAGATTTCAAGGCTTAATCATTCCTCCATCAAAACCTCCATTATAACTGCAATCTACAAATTTTGTGTGTTGATTATTTGTTTTATTTGATCTAATGGAACTATGAAGTGTTATGAAAGGAAAAAAAAATTGAAAATTAAAGAGTTTAATACGCTCAATTGGGAAATGGAATGTGAATTAGGAAGTTGATAAAACAAATAAACAAACAAGAAGTTAAGAAATAAGTGGGTTGCTATGGTGGATTTTGAAGGGACAGCGGAAACCATTAGTGGGGGAGGAGAGAAAAACAAACAAACAAGAAGAGAAATAAGTGGGAGAGAAAAGTGGAATAAGTTTTGTCAAAATCCATTTTATAATTAATTTGGAAACTAATCATATTCAATTATCTTATATTATTTCTTATCAATAAATAAGTTATGTATTAAGAACATTTAAATTATTTTTATATTTTATAAAAAAAATAAAATTGTTAATATGATTGTATTTTATATAATCCAAAAATTTATCTCTCTATACTTATAAAAGAAGGTTTTGTCACGTTATAAGATGCCATGTAACAACACCATATTAATTCTACAATTTTTATGTTAAATAATAAAATAATATTAACAAATTAATCTATTAAATTTTGAAAATAATTTAAATATTCAAACTAATATTCTTATTAAAATTATTTGATATTACTAATTCATGTTTCAAATACAAGATAATATTAATAAATTAATTTGTTAAATCTTTAAAATAATTTGAATATTCAAAATAATATTCTCTCATTATATAAATATGCAAGTCAATGACAATTTCACAGTATTAGGGATTTCTTCTATTCTCTTCTTTTGTGGTATTCTTTATTTACTTTTTTTTTCTTCTATTTTTTTTTTCTTTTGCCCCATTGAAATACACAAGAACACACTAGAAAAGGGGGGGAGGGGGGTTTGCATAGTGGGTTAGAAAGATTTTTAAAACAAATAGTAGTTGAAATGTTGTATGTTGAGATATATGAAGGTTTTAAACAAGATAATTATCTCTTCAAGACAATGCTTTGAAAATCTTTCCAAGATGCATAGAGTGCAAAGATGAATATTTATAAACAAAAGATAACAAAAATAAAACACTTGTTTTTATACTGGTTTACTCAACCTTTAGCTAGATCCAATTCTCCTTTAACAAGTGCTAAAGGGTTCCACTATAATCAACTTGATTACAAAACAAGTATTCTCTACACCACTATTGGCTACAAGTATTCTTAAACCACTTTTGGTAGCAGGTAAAAATCTCCCCTTGAGATTATACTTCCCAAGTATTGTTTAGTAACTAAGCCACTCTTGGCTTTCTATTCAAATGATTGTATAAGATTGAAATATCTCTCAGCAAGAGGATATACAAATGAGTTGAATCTTTATGAGCTTAGAAGATGGTGTTTCTTTTTTTCTTAGCTCTTTTTCTTAGTAGGGTTTTTCAAGCTTTCTCGTAGTTCTTGGAGTAAATTACTTTTTTGACTTTTTGATTATTCTCTTTTCACAGCTTGGTTTTCATCAATCTTCTTCTTTGCATGGAAGCATCTATTTATAGTAGAGCTTCATGGATTTGAACGTTGAAGAAGATTTGATTCGTTGTCTCACAATTGAGTGTTGAAGTTGCTTTAGCTTGAGCAAGTCAGAGAAGAGCAGGCTCTTGTCTTGTCATAACTCTGTTTTAGCTTTTCGTAGGTGTGCTTCTGATAGAGGACTGTCTAAGGAACATGAGGACCTAGGAGCACTTCAAGAATTAAAGGGACCAATGACAAGATCCAAGGCCAAGATTCTTCAAGAAGAAATGACCAAGAGACTAAAGGAAGGGTTACTCATCAAAGGCCAAGAAGGAAGAAGCCAAAAGGAGCTTAATTGGAGCACTTGGAAATTTGCTGAAGAAGCTCACTCAACGCCAAATCTCGCTTAGCAAATTTCAGAGTTAGAGAGATAAATTCGCTCAGCGCGATTTCTGGCTTAGCGCGCGCCTCCTGCGTGAATTTTTCGAAAACGTGTTTTCTTCATGTTTTGTGCAATAGGATTTCGTATAAGTTTGTAATAGGATCCTAGGACACTATAAATAGAAGAAACTCTCAGTTATAAAGCATCATATAATTCATTTTGATAAAAAGAAATAAGCATTGCTTATTGTGAGAGTTTAGTTCTCTCTTTGGTTCTTGAGTGAAACCATTGGTTCTTATCAAGGAAGCTTCTCCTTGTGGTGAATCTACCTCCAACTTATCGATTCTCACAGATCGTGGCGTTGAATTATTGTCATCTTCTTCACCTTTTCCATATTTTTCCATTTTTGAGTTCTTGAATTTACTTCAATGGAGTTCTTGAGTTTTGCTTTCGGAACGATCCGAACCAAGCATGCATGGCTTGGACCTCATCAATGATGCTTGCTAGGAAACAAATGTATTTGCTCATTCCAAATTATATGTGCTTGTCTTCTAGTGCTCTTGAGTTGCCTCAAGGTTTTGATGCACTCTTGAAGGAGTTTAGTAGCCTTTTTGATGTACCTACTTATCCTCACCATTCATGAGACAAACAAACAGATATACGAAGAATATATGTAAAGTAGTTCAGTGAGATGTACCTTTCTTTATGTTTTAAACACAACGTTCTTAAAGTCAAGATATTAATTATAAGCACGTTGTCATCTGATGCCAATGTGGTACCAATGGACAATAAGACTTTGTGTGTCTGTTAAGACCATAGACTGTCCGCTATGTATAGGACTATTTCACCGTTTAGTGCAGAAAGATTTCATCGTCTGTGCTTTAGGGAAATTTCCTTGCACTTGGAAATATGTTATGTTGTCTGACAAGACTCTTTTCTGTCTAGTCACATAGTGACCTCATTGTATGCTAAAAGCACCTTGGATGCTTGATTTATTATCAAAGTGTTTTCAAACAGTTAATCAATATAGTGAGATTGTAGAGATTTTACCATTCGTTCTGTGATGATTTTTGGTTCCCTGAAATATCTCAATTTCAAATCATTAGTTGATCAAATATTATCACATTTGTTATCATCAAAATCAATCAAAAGATTAGGGGTCAGACATCATCCAATGTCTTGGTTCTAACACCTGTTTCTTATTCTCTATTATTTTTTTTTCTTTTCTTATATTTGTTTCATACATTTTGTATTGTATTCTTATATAATTTTTATTTTCTTATTGTTTTTCATTTGCTTTCTCTTCATTCTTACATTTTTATGTTCCTTCCTCTTATTGTGGTTTTTTTCATGTGGATTTCTTGCTATGTGTCATAGACTCATGGAATACTTGGAGACAATTGTTGTAATTTTGAGTAGTGTTCATGATCAAGCCATGGTGATGGTTTGATCAAGTTGCATTATTTTTTTATTATGTTTTTTCTCTCTTTTTTTTCTTCTACTTTTTCTTATGCACACCATTTTTTTTATTGTAGGTACTGATATTAAACTTATTTCAGACCTCCAAACAAATATTCTCACGCACTAGATTCATTAACAATTTCACGTGAGGAGTTGGCCAAAATTTTCTTATAAATAAATTTTTGTATAATTTTTGTAATTTTTAATTTTACGTGCTAAATGTATACTCTTCTTCTATCGAATTACTTTTTCATGATAAATAGTACAATTGCAATATGGAATCTAACTATTATTTAAATAATAGGATAATTTAAACAAATGAATCTCTTAAATCTTTTGTTTAAATTTAAATAATCTTTTGTTTAATCTATTACATTAATTATGTTAAATAATAAAATAATTTTGATAAATAATATTATGTTTAATATTTTGTTTAAAAATGATTAAAATAATCTTAATAAATAATCAAATAGTCTTAAAATTAAAAAAAATAAAATAAAAATTGTAAGCCAAGTATAATCTTACATTGTATAGAAATCATGCGTATTTTTCTGCCACTGTATCTAGGCGTCATAAAATAATAATAACTATTTTTCTTAGTTTTTATCCAAACTTCATAAAATAATAATAATTATTTTTCGTAGTATTTAAGTGTCATAAATAATAAAATAAGCTTAAAATTAAAAAATAAACAACTAATTTGTTTTGTTTAATTTGTTTAAATAAATCTATTAACATTTTGTTTAAATTTAAATAATTTTTTATTTTGTTTAATCTATGTAAATGAATCTATCAAATATTTTTTTTAAATTAAAAAAAAATAGATAAATCTAAATCACTAGAGTATGCAACATCTTATTCTTTAGAAAAAAAAAAAAAAGTAAACCAGGAGATACGTATAATGCTATAAAGCACGAAGCCTTAATTATATATAATAGATTATATATTTTATACTTTCTTTAATAAAATAATTATTTTAACTATTACATCATGCATATTTTTGTGTCTCTGTATCTGAGTGTTATAAAATAATAATAATTGTTTTTCTTAGTTTTTAAGCATCATAAATAATAAAATAATTTTAAAATTAAAAAAGAAATGAACGTTTTTAAATAATATTTGTATATAATAATAAAAAAACTAAGAAAAGCGTAATGAGTAGTTTAAATTGATTAATGCAATTATCTTAGAATTATAATATTTGTTATTATCTTAGGATTATTTTAATTATATTAAGATTATAATATTTGTTATTTTATTAGTTTGATTTCACTTCATTTAGGATTATAGTTTTTCTTTTATATTCACTACTACAAAAAAAGGGCTTCCAAGACGGTTCTAGAAGTCCTTTGAAGACGATTCCTATACGTCTTTGATAAGGACGTCATTAAAGGGGCACCCTTTTAGGATGGTTAACATTCGTCTTAGAAGCCTATGATTTCAATAAAGTTAATAATTCAACCGTCTTGAAAGGGTGATTTAACGGTCTTTAAAGACCACTATTTCAAGCTTAACTTTGACAAATGGATTTGAACTCTGGGTCACCTTTCCTTTGCACAGAACAAAACAACATTACATTATTGGCCTTAGGACAACCAGTTGCTAGTGTTGACTAGATTTGAGAATAGTTAGTTATGACATGTACACGTTATTTGGATTTACTTACATAATTATTACTTACCCATCTACGTAAAGTGTCATGTAAATCTCTGCCTAATTCCCGCATGCATCTTTCCATGTAACTTTCAACTTCAACTTTGTTACATCCTACTTTCTTAATACTGAGGCTCGAGGAAACCATACACAAAATTCAAGTCTAGATCCATCATTGTCTTGTGCAAAAACCTATGGTTTTGTAAATAAATTAAATTTGTAAATGAAGTACAATGGATTTAATTAAATTGACAATTGAATAATGGAGATGTTTAAATTTAATTAAATTTATAAATAATTAAAATGTACTTAAACAATCTACAATTGTATAATAAAGATGTTTAAACATCAGTCACCCATAGCGAGATCTAGGAGATCATTGTAGGCGATGTACAACGGCAAGTAGTGGCGATTTAAGCCAAAAATGGTTGCATCCCACGACAACTCAAATGGCTCATCATAGTATGACTCACTCACCACAATCAATCTACGCAATGCACCATTGTTGTCTATTTTTTTTCTGAGACTGGTTTTTGTGGTTCTTGATAATCTTACATAATCAATATATACAATTTAATCATGTAAATAAATGTATGTAAATAAAATACGAATTGAAATAAATTCCTCCTTTGTCCTCTTCACAAGTTTCCTTGGCCATGCGATGAAGGTGTTCAGTGCTTGTCCTAACTAAACCTCTTCCGTAGGAAGGGGTACTAGAGCATTAATTGAAATACACAAGAACACACTAGAAGGGGGGGGGGGGGGGGGGGTTGAGGGGGTTGAATAGTGGGTTAGAAAACTTTCTTTTAAACACTATTAGTTCACAAATTGCTTTCTTGGATATATGTAAGTTCAAACTAGCAAATATATCCTTGTAAAGCAAAGTTTGAGAAATCTTTTCAAAAGAACACAGTAGGTAAGATGAATATAGTAATCACAAGACAGGAAATGAGAGCTTGTTTTTATACTGGTTCACTCAACCTAAGCTACGTCTAGTTCTCCTTTAACAACTGTTAAAGGGTTCCACTATAATCAACTAATTACAAAACAAGTATTCTTCACTACCACTTCTGGCTACAAGTATTCTAAACCACTTTTGGTTACAAGTATGAATCTCCCCCTGAGATTATACTTCCCAAGTATTCTTTTATCACTAAGCCACTCTTGGCTTTCTATACAAATATGTATAAGATTCAGATAACTCTCAAAGAAAGGATATGCACAAATGTTGAATCTTTATGAGCTTGTAGAAGATGGTGTTCTCTTTTTCTCTCAACTTGTGTTCAAGGCTTTTTTCTCATAATGCTTTTGTTGCTGTCTAGATTGATTCGAATTATTCTGTTCTAGTTCATTTTTCTTCTCGTTGCATGGAAGCATCCTTATATAATGAGCTTCATGAATTTGAATGTTGGAGAAGACTTCTTTCCGTTGTCTCACATTAGAGTGTTGAAGTAGCTTTTACTGTGCTTGATGTTATAGGAGCAGGTTTCTATCTCTGTCACACTTAGCTTTTAGCATAAGGCATGCATCTCGATGCTGATTTGTCTTTTAGCTGTACCTACACACTTCACATAATTCAAAACATACAAGCAATACGAGAAATCGAAGAAAGTAATGTCAAAGAGTATCTCCCTTTCTTTCTATTACAATCGTGTCTTTATTTGTGTAGAGAATTAATTATAAGGCATGTATTCCTCAACACATATGAGAGACTTCATTTTGTTCCTGCACAGATAGCATCTGGCTTAATAGACATAGTTTGGTCTAACTAACTAAGATCTGAAATAAAGAACATGGTTTGTTCTAGCCTTAGACATCGTCTGGCTCAACTTCAGACATCATTTGACTCAGCTTCAGACATCGTCTAGCTTAGCATTAGACATTGTTTGGCTTGCAAATTATGCATTGTCTAACGAGTTCCATACATGGTCTGGTCTAGTGAATATGCATAGTCTGGTCCAAGACTCGTGTTGTCTGTCCCAAGACTTCACATAGTCTGTCTGAGACCATTTGTATTGTCTGGTCTATAGACTTTGCATGATTTGTTAAGAGCTTATTTTAGTCTGTTTACAAGCAATTTTAGTGCTAGATTTAACCATTATGAATTAACAGACAGTTAGAGAGTAGGTTTGAGTTTGAGAGATTTTACCATTGTCTGTTCTTACTTTGATTTCCTAAAATCACTTAGTTTGAAATCATCAGTTGATCAAATATTATTACATTTGTTATCATCAAAACTTATCAAGGTATTAGGGGTTAGACATCATCAAATGTCTTGGTTTAAACATTAACATCGAGAACCTTTTGAATCTCAACCTTCACCGTTTGATTCGTCAAACGTACAAAGTTTATAGTTGTCGCACCCTAATACACTTTCCCATGGGCCACTAGGCGAAGAGGTTGCTCGACAACATATAGCCTACATTGTTTTGACATCTTAGTATGAGGACCATCCGCGGAGGGATCATTGATATTAGTAGCACAACTTCCCTTTGTGGTAACATGTGCACCAGAAGGATCTGTGTTAGGGTGCATAGAAGGAAATTGTTGTTGGGAACCACCTTCAGATTGCATCTGGCTAAACCTATTGATCACTTCCTTAGTCACTTGAGCTGTGATTTGTTGTGACAGTATAGCCAATTATTGTGTGTTGAACGAACCAAAAGATTGAGAGTTTCTTGAACATGGTCCCCAATACTAGTTGATGGTGACACTATGTCCAGTGGTACACACATGACCAGGGTGCTCTGGCCGCATTAGGGCATAGTCAATATATCCACACATCCATTAGCAACAAAAGCCCCCTAAGATGATTGCTCTTCCAAGGAATCCTGCAACCAAGTTAAGGATAAATTCATCAAATTTTGTACTTATTAACTATATTTAAATGAAAAATAAATTAACGTACAATCCTTTCAGCAATCTCACACGCTGCTTCTGATGTCATCTCCCCATATCATTTTGTTTGGGCCATCTTCCACTTAAGATGTTGTGAAGGAGGAGATGGAGGGTCAATAATAGAATCACTTCTAGATAATAGTGATTGCTCTTCTAATTTCTTTTGTTTTTCTTCCATTAGCCGCTCAATAAGATGGTCATAACCACCTTGAGACAGTATATGGGCAGGAGATTCAATAGGAGGAGGGGGACTCGATGGTGAATCCATCTACATGTCCAAAGAATCAAAAAAGAAAGTTAATTAATGTTGTACTATATATACAAGCTTAGTAATGAATGTACAAGGATTTCAATACAAATTATATGTTTAAAATAATAAAAACATTACACTTGTTAAATGCTTTCAAGTAGGATTATTCTTGCATAGCCCTTCATCGTGATCATCGTGATTCACATGCACTTCATTTACTTCATCTTCTTCAATGATTGTATCCATATGTGTTGATAAATAAAGACTTCCACAAATATCAAATGATAAATCATCTTTTTCATGACAAACACCAATAGTTCTATTTTATAAAACCACTAACCACCTTGCATCACATGGATCTTGGACATAAAGCACTTTTCAATATATTAGGAGGATCATCTTCATGAAAGATTGTGTCCTTGAACCACTTTAAAAAACCTTTGTTATGCTGGTGCGCCAATGACATTTTGTTCATTTTTGGGTGAGTTGCCTTCACAAAGGCTTTGTGAGAAGTTATGTATGGGACCACCACATGTAGAATATTCAATACATACAAATGTGCTTAATTTAATTCCTCTCGATCCATAGTGATAACATGTAAACCACGTGATCCCTTTCCTTCCCATGTTTCCTCATGAGGGGACACATGAATTCCAATAACTTTCTCCCTTGCAACGTAAGACGAGCAATGGCTTCTTCTACAACGTACTTTTCAACAATGGATGCTTCTAGATGATAATGATTCTTGGTATACCCTTTTAAGATCTTCATGTAGTGCTCAATTGGATACATCCACCGTAAATAAACCAAGCCACACAATCGAATCTCCCTCACCAGATGGACAAGTAGGTATACCATGATGTAAAAAAATGAAGGGGGAAAATACATTTCCAACTCACACAGGATAATAACAACTTTATTTTCCAGGTCATCCAACTTTTGAGGGTCAATGACTTTGCCACATATAGCACTGAAAAACAAACATAGGCAAGTTATGGCATGCCTGATTTTGCTAGGCAAAATGTCACGGATCGCCACAACAAGAAGTTGTTGCATCAATATGTGACAATCATCGGACTTCAAGCCTACTAATTTTTTTATATTTAACTAACATTTGAAGAGTATCCTTGGGGCACTTTCACACTCTACAAACATTGATAAAAGCTTGCTTTCTCTTTTGTTGATAAAGTATGACATGCGGGCAACAAATATGTTCGTTTACCTTCAACCCTTAGATGTAATTGTTGGTGTATTCCCATCTCAAAGAGATCATGTCGGGCATTCAAACCATCCTTCGTCTTTCCTTTTATGTTAAGAAGCGTGTTGATTACACTATCATAAACATTTTTCTCAACATCCATAACATCAATACAATGTCTAACATTGAGATTTGACCAATAAGGGAGATTGATTTCTTCTTCTATATGTTTTTCTCCCTTGCATCCTTCTTTTGCATTTTTCCAAAAACAGTGTAGATGTCATCGACTCGGTCATAAACGTGCTTCCTTGTTAACGGAATTGGCGCAAATCCCTGCTCTTGTCTACCATTAAAAGCTTTTTTCAATCTACGATATGGGTGATAAGGTTTCAGAAATCTCCTATGCCTAGTGTATACTATTTTTTGAAATACACTATATCCTTACAAGGAAAAGCTTAGAAAGTCTTTCCAAAAGAGCACAGTGAGTAAGATAAATATATATAATCACAAGACAGTAGATGAGAGCTTGTTTTTATACTGGTTCACTCAACTTGAGTTATGTCCAGTTCTCCTTTAACAACTATTAAAGGGTTCCACTATAATCAACTTATTACAAAACAAGTATTCTTCATTGCCACTTCTGGCTACAAGTATTCTCTATGTCACTCCTGGCTACAAGTATTCTAAACCACTTCTAGTTACAAGTATGAATCTCCCCCTGAGATTATTGTTGGAATATTTTGGCAAGTGTACCGAATATCGCACAAGTAGTTTAAAAGGGAAGATCCTAGTATCGAATCCATAGGGAATTGTCCGTATTTGACTATTGGCAAAGTAATCAATTCCTAAACACTAGTTTGGTTTTTAAAGTTGGTTGTTCTTAAAACATAAGTAATAACAGAAATTAAACTAAACACTACAGTTAACACTAACCATAAACAATAAAAATGACAATGTTGATTCAGGACTATGATCGAACAGTTGGCGTGCTTGAGTTTTAGAATGGAATAATGGATATGTTGAGGATTTGGTTCAACTGGTTTGCTTCCCATGTAAACATATAAGATATATTCTCCATTCACATTAATAGTTCAAATTAACATCGATCTAAAAGTGCTCAAAATGTGATCTCTCATCAAATCAAGCCTAAACTACTCAACCTCACTTCCGATGTCTCGGTAAGTTCAGTTGAGTGGTTTGATGAAGCTTAGAGATCTTTGCGAAGCTTGGAGTCTATCCTATGTCTAGAAATACACTCCATTAGAGTTCAAACTCAGTTCCAAGTTCAACAGCATCTGTTAATGGCAGGTAAACTCTAAAACATGCATATATAATTGATCAAATCATATAACAAGAATAAAGATAGAGAAATGAATATTAAACTGAATAGTTCAATGAATAGATATGAAGAAAAGCGTTTACATGGTCAGCACCTAGTTCCAAGTCCTCAACACTAATAGATTAGCCTCTCATTGTCATGAGAAGCTTTGAAAAGATTACAAAATGGAAGAAAGAGAACAGAGGAAAACAAAGGAAGCAGCTCAACAAAATCCACCAAAGTCTGAATGCTTCAAAATTATTACAAGTGTAGCTTATATAGTCGAAGTCTCGCTTAGCGCAACCTTCCGCTAAGCGCAGGACACTGCATAATGCATCTCAGCATAGGTGTTCCGCTAAGCGCATATTTAGTTCGAAAGCAACTTCCGCTAAGCATGATGTCCCGCTAAGCGAGTCTTCAGTTCGAATGAAAATGTCGCTTAGCGCAATATGGCGCTCAGCGCATTATAGACCGCCTAGCTCGCGTAGCTTGATGTTGCGCTCAGCGAGTGAAGCGCTAAGCAAGATGTGTCGCTTAGCGAGATCTGTCTTCTTCTTGTATTCTCCCTTTACTGTTGAATCTAGGCCTGCACACATAAATTAGAGTATATTTCTCACAAAATAACTTCCTAGGGTTAGAATTATCAAACTATACAAATCTATATTAAATGATTTCAAACTAAGCTAAAATTCCTGAGAATATTGGATAATCATTACAAAATATGATGCAATATTTACGTATATAAAGTGATTATCAATTATACTTCCCAAGTATTCTTTTATCACTAAGCCACTCCTAGCTTTCTATACAAATATGTATAAGATTCAGATAATTCTCAAAGAGAGGATATAAACAAATGTTGAATCTACGTGAGCTTGTAAAGGATGGATATTCTTTTTCTCTCAGCTCGTGTTCAAGACCTTGTCTCAGAGTGCTTTCTCTCGCTATCTAGATTGTTTTTTGTTATTTTGTTCTCGTTCTTTTTTTTCTTCTTCTCGTTTCATGGAGGCATCCTTATAAAGTGAGCTTGATGAATTTGAACGTTAAAGAAGACTTCTTTCCGTTGTCTCACACAGTAGAGTGTTGAAGTAGCTTTGACTATGCTTGATGTGACAGGAGCAGGTTTCTGTCTCTGTTATAGTTGTCTTTTAGCTAAAAGTGTGCATCCCAATGCTGATTGGTTCTTTTGGCTGTACCAACACACTTCACATAATACGAGACATACAAGCAATATGAGGAATCAAATAAAGTAATGTCAAAGAGAGTCTCCCTTTCTTTTTGTTGCAGCGTGCCTTTATTTGAGTAAAGAATTAATTATACAACACATATGAAAGATTATGTTCTGTTCCTGTACAGACAAAGTTTGGCTTAACAGACATAGTTTGGTCTTGATTAAGTATGGTCTGTTCATGCACAGACAGCGTCTGGCTTAACAAACACATTCTGAATTAAAAGACATGGTCTGTTCTAGCCTTAGACATCGTCTGGCTCAGCTTCAGACATCGTTTGGCTTAACAAACACATTCTTAATTAAAAGACATGGTTTATTCTAGCCTTAGACATTGTCTGGCTCAACTTCACACATCGTCTAGCCTTGAGACTTTGCATGATCCGTTAAGATTTTATTTTAGTCTATTTATAAGCAATTATAGTGCTAGATTTAACCATTATTAGTTATCAGACAGTTAAAGATGAAAGTAAGAGTTAGAGTGATTATACCATTGTCTGTTCTTACTTTATTTCCTGAAATCACTTAACTGAAATCATTAGTTGATCAAATATTATCACATTTGTTATCATCAAAACCTATCAAGGTATTAGGGGTTAAACATCATCAAATGTCTTGGTTCTAACATTTTTTTCCCTTGCTTCAGTTGTATAGATAGGGCATGCCCTTTAACATTATATCCACTCAAATTACCATATGCAAGAAAATCATTAATAGTACAAAACAAAGCTGCACGCATTTTAAAAGTCCCCTTATGATGACCATCAAACACATCAACCCCTTCATCCCACAACATTGACAAGTCTTCAATCACGAGACTTAGATAAACGTCAATGTCATTTCCTGGTTGTCTTCGGTCAAAAATCATCATTGACAACATAACGTATTTTTGCTTCATGCATAACCAAGGAGGTAGGTTTTATATTACTAGCAACACATGCCATGAAATATGGTTAGTGCTCATGTTACCAAAAGGATTCATTCCATCTGTAGCAAGTCTAAGCCTAAGGTTCCTAGCCTCCTTCCCAAAATCTAAAAACAAATGATTAATTTTATCCCATTGGGGAGAATCAGCTGGATGACGAAGCATTCCATTAGAGATTCTCTCATTTGCATGTCAGCTTAGGTTTTTTGCATCATCCATATTAGCAAATAGATGCTTGAACCTTGGAATGATTGGAAGATACCATAACACCTTGGTTGGTTTGCATTTCTTTGAGGTTTGGTCATTGTCATCCTTAACTTTGTACCGTGATACCCCACACTTGAGACATTTTGGGATGTCTACAAACTCCTTTCTATACAATATGCAATCGTTTGGAGATGCATCTATTTTGTTGTATCCTATATC
Source organism: Amphicarpaea edgeworthii (assembly GCA_014843725.1). Taxonomy (NCBI): domain Eukaryota; kingdom Viridiplantae; phylum Streptophyta; class Magnoliopsida; order Fabales; family Fabaceae; genus Amphicarpaea; species Amphicarpaea edgeworthii. The sequence goes on from CM026324.1 coordinate 11,153,199, forward strand.
CATGGGACACAATCTTCTTCACCTCAGTGATTCTTTAGCAACGTGTTATCTTTTGGAAGCATATTTTTCAACACGGCAAGCAATCCATTGAAGCTTTGATCACTCCACCCATATTTTGCCTTCAAATTGATCAAACTTAACACTACTGACAACCATGTCAACTTAGCACCACAACCTGGATACAAAGGTGTCTTTGAATCACAATCCAATGTATCATACAACAACGCATGTGCTTGTTGAAAAGACTATTGGCCAATGTCATGAATCATTTCCTCTATCCTATTTCTCATTTCTACATCAACATCTTCTATCTTGGACCTACCACTTGCCATGTGTGTTGATTCACCATGTCATATCCATTTTGTATAACTCAAAAGAATTACATCACATAGTAGATGTTCTCGTATGCCTTTTACTATATGTCGTCTTTCATTCAAGCACTTAACACATGGACAATAATATTTCCCATTGACATCCTTACAAGATTGTTGAGAAAATTCCAAAAACTTTTCAACAACTTTCTCGTATTCACTAGTGATTCGAATTGCAGTCATTCAACTTCGATCAATTTGTTCTATTTTGTTATATAGACAAAGTTGTATTATGCATGCATGAACATCTCACTTTTTTTCATAAAAGTTTGACGAGCGAGCATCAAACACGTCGTCAAAAGAAACTAAGTTCCCCAATAAATTTTGTAATATAAGGCTAACTCAGGTCATTTTCTCAAAGATATAATTCATCAAACACCTTGCATTCAACTCAAATAGGGGGGATTTTGTGTGATTTTCAGAAAATTAAAGCAAATAAAGCAACTTAAATCGATAAACAAAAATAGAATCTAAGAGATACAACTCAAGAATCTATGCTTATAGAAAAATAATCACAGTTCTAGCAAGGATAAGTCAAATTAATGATCATGGAAATATGAAATTTAAGGCAATCGCCTCACATTTATTCGGAAAAATTCGGATTACTATTGCATTCCTAATTTTCCCAAATTCACGCACTTTTGTATTAAATCACAATCAATTGATTGCAATTGACCCAAATTCAAATTTCAATTCCCTAATCTAATCATTATCATACATTAAACAAGGAAATTGAAAATTAGAAAAAGGGGAAAAGGGTTTTCATGAACATAATTTGAAATTGAGAATAGAGGAACTCATATTTACCCACAAGCACATGATTCTTGGGTTGCAAACGGGTTTAGCCCTCCATGAAGATCTTCATGGGGGCTGCAAAGGGACTGCACGAAAATGTGGGAGAAAGGGGAGAAAAGAGGAGAAAAGAGAGGAGAGAGAAGAGAACCCTTTTGAATCCCAAAGGTGAAATTTTATAAAATGAAGTAATGTCTCATTTACAAAGAGGATAAACTAAATATATAATAGACTAAAAACGTGAGCCTCCAAAAGAGGACTAAAACCTACTAAATAAGATGCTACCTAACTAATTAAAATTACCAAAAGGTCCCTAGTTACAAACTAAAACGCGGAATTATTACAAGTGTAGGACTGTAACATTGAATCCCAAATTTGACCCCTGAAAAGTCTGAATTAGCCAATTCTTGTTAGACAAGAAATTGTAGATTTCCTCCTTAGCTTTCAAACAAGAAAAAAAAATCATCAAAATTGAAGACTTGTGTCAAAAGTTATGGGCTACACAAGGGACAGTGTCAACAACATCAATAAAACGTGACAAATAGCAATTTTAGACACTTAGACCCAAAATGACCCAATCTCACAATACTTAGCTAAAATGGTCAAAATGAGGTATAAAAACATGTCTAGACTATGCTAAGTGCAACTCTAGACTATGCTAAAATACACTCTATCAAAGGTGTGGCCCTATCCCATTCAGAACGAATCATTTTTTTTTTATAATTGATTCATACGTAGATGTTAAGTCTATTTTCTTAAATTTGATAAAATTTCGGCAACATTTTGCATTAGTCTCCAAGTACATGACATGAAAGCGATACATTCATTGCACTACAATCAAGTATGCACCCAGAAAACAAAACGAAATGGAATCATTCGAAATCTCATCAAATTTAAGAAAAAGGACTTATAACAACTACGTATTCCTTTGGCAAAATACCTCACAAAATTGGTTACTCTAAATGATCTATTCTATTGCTAATTTTCGAGACAATATGTCTAGCTAATTTGTCGCAAATGTGTCCTTGCAAAGTTGTTGCAATTCTCTCGCAAAAAGTTATGTAACAAATCCATTGCAAATCCATCGCTATTAAATTTAAGTTTCCCCTCGCCTTACTCTCGCTATTCTCTCACAACTTTTAATCGCTAATCCGTTGCAAATTCAATTTAAAAACAAAATCTTATATATATATATATATATATATATATATATATATATATAAGATATAATTTTCAAATTTGAATAAAATAATTTTTAAAAAAAATGTAATTTTGAATCGTTACACATTTGTTAAATAAAACAATTTTTGAATTAATTAGATATTTAATTCAAATCTTATCTTATATAAAAACTAACTACATTTGTTATCTTATCTATTAAATACTTTTAAAAATATTCATAATTATATAAAAACTAACATTATTATATATTTTGATGAAATTGCAGACTTGGAGATCCTCAGGAGAAGATGTAGACATCCCAACTATATTGGCACCCCCGCACCCATCCCAACCCAAGGCCCAAGCTGCGTATTATTAAATAGATAAAAAAAATACAAAAGTTGTTGGGGGAACTAGGCCAAAACCCAACCAAATTTAGCAAAATAAAAAATTAGGGAGCCCGCAAATGTCACAAGCAAAACTAACTAAAAGGAAACTAGGAAGGTTAGTCCACCAAGTAAAAGCTACTCTAGAATCAATACCAAAGTTGGCAAGACAATCGGCACATTGATTGCCTTCTCTAAAAATATGTGTAATTACAATATGCATATGAAGAGAATCATGACGCATTCGATTCCATCTTCCTCTAAGACACCAAGGGATAAGATCAGGCTTCTGAAAAGCATTCACTAATAGTTGAGAGTCACACTCAATCCAGAGATTAGGCTAGCCATGAGCACATGCTTGTTCAACCGCACTTATAGTTGCATACAATTCTGCATAGAAGGCAATATGTGTTCCAATAAATTCTACAAAACTACCAATAAATTGTCCACGATGATCTCTAAATATACCACCTGTCCTTGATAAACTCAAGCTGTCACAAGCTGCACCATCTGTGTTGCATTTGAGAAGTCCAATCGTGGGAGGGTGCCATAAAACCTACTTAATTTTAGGAGCCTTCCTCAAATGAAGAGGAACTCCAAAGGCTTGAAGCAATGGTACAAAGGTAGTGTCCATGGAACAGCTAAAAGAGACCCGAGCAGATAACGCAACCCCCATTTGAATTAGTGAAATTGCATGTCTAACCTGAATAATTGAGTTTTGAAATCGTCAAGCATTTCGAGCATGCTAAATTACGCAAAAAGAGTGGTTGATGGTAGATTGGAGCATGTCTTTGGCTTGACCCTTTGAATAAACATTGAGCGCATTAAGTATTGATAGAGGGGAGGAGAGATCAAGTTGCACCAAAAAATTCGTCTAAAGCCATGTCCAAATTCCATATGCATATCTGCAAGATAGGAATAGGTGATCAAGAGTTTCCCCCATAGTGCCACAGTTATTACAAATTGACGTGCTAATACATCCCCATGATTGTAGCAAATCATCCATAGGAAGTCTTTGGTGGATAAGGCGCCAAAGGACAAAAGTTCTGGCCGGTGGTGTATGCTTAGACCAAAGGGGTAACGTCTAAGGAATAGTTTGATCTGGTGGGCAGACAAACTAAAAATCTTCTTTGAATGTTAAAACACCTAGAGGAGAGGGCTACTAAATATATTGATCAAGGTTCAGACAACCTTCACGAGGTGGAGAAATTTGAGATAGTGCAAGGGCCAACTGAGGAATTCTTTGCAACAAAGCATCAAGTATGTGCCATGCATTGTTCACTACAAAGTCATTAACCATGGCTTGTAAGTGAACGTTGTGGCGTCTTGGAAGCTGAAGCATCTCAGCGATTGGAAGATCAAAGCACCAAGAATCAAGCCAAAAATTAATGTTGTGCCCTGAAATAATGATCCATCCCAACTGCATAAAACATGTGTGCTAGAATTTCTTGACTGAGGTCCAGATGGAAGAGAACCTATATGTAGTGATCAAATGACCATTTCGGATGAAATGGTCTCTCATCAAACAAACCCAAGGGGTGTCTAAAACTTTCAGGTTCCAACAAAACTTAAATGGGCAGCCTTATTGAGCTTGATTAATGTTGTGCCCTGAAATAATGATCCATCCCAACTGCATAAAACATGTGTGCTAGAATTTCTTGACTGAGGTCCAGATGGAAGAGAACCTATATGTAGTGATCAAATGACCATTTCGGATGAAATGGTCTCTCATCAAACAAACCCAAGGGGTGTCTAAAACTTTCAGGTTCCAACAAAACTTAAATGGGCAGCCTTATTGAGCTTGATTATGGGCTTAAGTCCTAATCCCCCTTCTCGCAAGGGCTTTCAAACTCGATCCCAAGCCACTATGGCCAGCTTTCTAGTATTGATGTCTCCCGACCATAAAAAGTTTCGCATCCACAATTCAATGTTCTTGAGTAAGGAAACAGGCTAGGCATATACCTGAAAATTGTATAACAACATACTCATAATTACTGAGTTAAGAAGTTGCACTCTTCCCATGTATGAAAGCAATTTTCCTTTCCAAGAGGCCAACTTCACTTTGATCTTATTCGCAATTGGTTGCAAGTTCTTGGTGTGTGGCTTACCAACGAAAATAGGAACAACGAGGTAGATAAAAGGAAAAGAGCATGCATCGAAGCCAAGGCAATTCTTGAGCATACCATGTTGAGTGCCCAAACAGTGGCCTACATAATATTTACCTTTTTCCGTGTTGATCAATTGTCCAGAAGCTTCACCATAAAGTTTGAACAACTTTTGCAAATTATCCAAATTAGAGCGGGTTCCTTTATAGAAGACCATCACATCATCTGCATAAAGAACATGTGAAGGAACAAAGCTTCCTTTAGGACTAGTCATAGGGAGAAGGTGACCATGCTGTACCAAGAATGATATACCATGACTTAATGCATCTTTAGCAATACAAAAAAGAAGAGGGGAGAGAGGATCCCCTTGTCGCACCCTACACTTGCATTGTAAGTATCCAACCAAAGAAGCATTCACTAAGAAGGACAACTTGACCGATTCAAGGATAATTTGGATCTAAGAGCAGAAGGTGTCATTAAAGCCAAATTGGCGAAGAACCGTTATTAAGAACTACTAGTCAAATGTATCAAAAGCTTTTCGAATATCCAACTTAATAGCCAAATTTATATCCGAGACCTTGGAATTCAACATATTAACCGCCTCCAAAGTGGTAGTGATGCAACCCAATATTTGTCTCCCTAGTACAAATCCATGTTGCTCAGGAGAGATAATGCGTGAAGCCATAGAAGCTAATCTATCAGCAAGGACTTTCGTGATAATCTTGAATTGGAAATTTCCCATTGTAATGGGGCAAAAGTTGTCAAGGCAATCCGCACTAATCTTGAAGTGGATTCTAGTTTGATTGCATTAATTCTAGTAAGTTGTGTGTCTGCTTCCGTTAATCCTGATTTAGTGCATCAATTTCCTTTTTCCTATTTTTGTGCACTTGTTTCCAAATTACTTGTTTTTGTTGTGCCCTGGTTCTGCAACTAGTGTTGAATTATTTTGTTTCACTATTTTCTGCATCAACACAAAATAAAATAAAATTCTGCAGCAAGGTTTGAAAAAAAAAAAAGGAAGTGAAGATGGAGTAATTGTGAATTGGTGTTTAGTATATGTGAATTGTTGTCTTGTTGAATTCTGGACATAGAGGACTTATATATAATCAGTTCCAGTTGCTTCAGCCTAATTTGTGGGTTTTTGTTTTTGTTAATTTGCTGTCCTAAACTCAAAAGTGTCTTGGTTGTTCTGTTTTCTTCATAGTATCTCTTGTTTTGTCATTCTTGTGAGTGTTAGTGGTAAAATTGTTCTTTACCACTTGTGTTAAAACTCTGTTCGCCATGTGAAAGTGATTCTTGAAATAGATTGGCTGATTCAAGTAAGAACCTTAAGTGAGGGAGAGAGTGGTAAAAGGCAAGAGAGATACATCAAAAAAAAAAAAAAAAAAAAACAGCCATCAAGAGTGATATACACGAGTGTTCATTTTAAGAGTGTAAACACGTGAGAAGAGTGGTGAGGTCCTATTTTCATATTATCTGTTTGTTCTTGTTATTTTGAATATGTCGGGAACAGGTGGTAATGGCTCTCCTCCTCCTCATGATGGAGCAAATAGACTGCTAATTGAAGCTCTCACTTGCTCAAATGCAAAGAATGCTTTGAGAGAGCACTCCGAGGAGATGTATGCAAGAATAGAGTTGTTGGAGAATCAAGGTCCTCGTAATGAAGGTTGGCCTGCTGGAGATGGAAGGAGAAATTATAGAAGAAGAGATAATGATGGTGAGCAAAGACAAAACAGACTTGAAGGGATCAAGCTAAACATCCCACCTTTCAGAGGAAAAGGAGACCTAGAGGCATATTTGGAGTGGGAGTTGAAGATTGAGCATGTGTTTTCTTGTAACAATTACACCGAGGAGCAGAAGGTTAAGATGGCAGCAGCTGAATTTTTTGATTATGCACTTATTTGGTGAAACAAGTATCAAAGGGAGAGGCTGAGAAATGAAGAACCAGTGGTAGACACTTGGGCTGAGATGAGGAGCATCATGAGGAAGAGATATGTACCAGCTAGTTACAATAGGGATTTGCAGCTGAAACTTCAAAAATTAAATCAAGGCAACAGGAGTGTTGAAGAGTATTTCAAAGACATGGAAGTGACTATGATTTGGGCCAAAATTAATGAAGACAATGAAGTAACTATGGCTCGATTTTTGGGTGGGTTGAACAATGAAATTAGAGATGTTGTTGAGCTGCAAGAGTATATTGAGTTGGAAGATTTATTTCACAAAGCTGTACTGGTAGAACAACAACTCAAAAGAAAAGGGGCCATGAAAAAAAGTTCTTCCAATTTCAACAACAACCATTGGAGGGATAGGTCCAAGAGTGATAAAGGATCTTCTTCATCTAGTCCAGCAATGGCTTCCTCACACAGAAAGTCACCAATGAGGTCTCGTGCATCACCTCCAAAAACCAAGTCTAGAGATGTAAAATGCTTCAGGTGTTTGGGAAGAGGGCACTATGCCTCTGAGTGTCCAACTAAGAGAACAATGGTCCTGAAGGAGAATGGAGAAATCACTAGTGAGTCTTCAGCCAGTGAAGAAGAGGAAGAGGAAGAAATAGAAGTGGAAGCAATGGGGGGTAACTTGTTGATGGTTAGGAGGTTGATGGGAAGTCAGATGCAAGCCCTAGATCATTCCCAAAGAGAGAACATTTTTCACACTAGATGTTCAATCAATGGGAAACTTTGTTCGTTGATAGTTGATGGTGGAAGTTGTACTAATGTGGCTAGCTCTAGATTAGTGTCCAAATTAAATTTGGAGACTAAACCGCATCCTAGGCCATACAAACTTCAATGGCTGAGTGAAGATGGGGAGATGATCGTCAGCAAGCAAGTGGAGGTGTGCCTTTCCATAGGACAATATAGTGAAAAGGTGTTGTGTGATGTGGTCCCAATGGAGGCAACCCATATCCTCTTAGGGAGGCCATGGCAATATGATACTAAGGCAATTCATGATGGGTTCACAAATAAAATCTCTTTCATGCACAATGAGAAGAAAATTACTCTCAAACCATTATCTCCTAGAGAGGTGTGTGAGGACCAGGTAAAATTGAGAGAAAAGAGAGTGCAAGAGAAAAGAGAAATGAGTGAAACACATAAAAAGAGTGGAAAGAAAAAGGGTGAAACACTTGTGGGAAGGAGTGAAACACTTGAGAGCAAAATGAGTTGTCTAGCAAAAGAGAGTGAGGTGAAGAGGATGCTGCTCACCAACAAGCCATTGTACTTGTTGTATTGCAAAAATAATATGCATGTTGCTAATAACTCTAATGAAATTGCTGTCCCTGCTAGTGTTGAATTTCTTTTGCAGGAATACAAGGATGTGTTTCCAAAGGAGGTTCCAATGGGATTACCACCTTTGAGGGGAATTGAGCATCACATTGACCTTGTCCCCGGAGTTTCATTGCCCAATCGGCCTGCATATAGAAGCAACCCTCAAGAGGCCAAAGAAATTCAAAGGCAAGTTGAAGAATTGATGAACAAAGGATGGGTGCAAGAGAGCATGAGTCCGTGTGCTTTGTTCCAGTGATTTTAGTACCTAAGAAGGATGGTACTTGGAGGATGTGCATTGACTGCAGGGCTATTAATAACATCACGATCAAGTACAGACATCCTATTCCCAGGTTAGATGATCTTCTTGATGAGCTACATGGTGCTTGCATATTTTCTAAAATTGATTTAAAAAGTGGGTATCATCAAATTAGGATAAGGGAAGGGGATGAATGGAAAACTGCCTTTAAAACTAAGTATGGTTTATATGAGTGGCTGGTGATGCCCTTTGGGCTAACTAATGCCCCAAGCACTTTTATGAGATTAATGAACCATGTCTTAAGGGAATTTTTAGGCAAGTTTGTTGTGGTGTATTTTGATGATATTCTGATTTATAGCACTAGTCTTGATTTGCATATTGAACATGTGAGTGCTGTCTTGAATGTGCTTAGAAAAGAAAAATTATTTGCAAATCTTGAAAAATGCATTTTTTGCACTGATCATGTTGTATTTCTAGGATTTGTGGTGAGTGCTAAGGGAGTACAGGTAGATGCGGAAAAGGTTAAGGCCATCCAAGAATGGCCTACACCAAAAACCGTGAGTGAAGTTAGGAGCTTTCATGGTTTAGCTAGTTTCTATAGGAGGTTTGTTAGGGACTTTAGTACCTTGGCTGCACCTCTTAATGAAATAGTTAAAAAGCATGTTGGCTTCAAGTGGGGTGAAAAACAAGAACAAGCGTTTGCTACACTTAAGCATCAGTTAACTAATGCCCCCATTCTTGCATTACCAAATTTTGCAAAATCTTTTGAAATTGAATGTGATGCATCTAATGTGGGTATTGGGGCTGTTTTGATGCAAGAGGGGCATCCAATTGCTTATTTTAGTGAGAAGTTAAATGGGGCTGCCCTAAACTATTCCACTTATGATAAGGAGTTGTATGCCTTAGTGCGTGCTTTGAGAACTTGGCAGCATTATCATTTGCCCAAAGAATTTGTCATTCATAGTGATCATGAGTCCCTTAAATATTTGAAAGGACAAGGCAAGCTGAACAAGCGGCATGCAAAATGGGTTGAGTTCCTAGAACAATTCCCATATGTCATAAAACATAAAAAGGGAAAAGGGAATATTGTTGCTTTGATGCATTATCTAGAAGGCATGCATTACTTTCTACTCTTGAAACTAAAATTTTTGGACTTGAGCCATTGAGAGAAATGTATTTGCAGGATGCTGAATTTTCTGAGATATATGCTGCTTGTGAAAAAGTGTCTCAAAATGGTTACTATAGGCATAATGATTATCTGTTTAAGGAGAAAAGATTGTGTGTGCCTAAGTGTTCCATAAGGAATTTGTTGGTGAAAGAGGCACATGAAGGTGGTTTGATGGGGCATTTTGGGGTACAAAAGACTTTAGAAACATTGCATGAGCATTTCTATTGGCCCTATATGAAACGTGATGTGCATAAATATTGTGAGCATTGCATTGTTTGTAAAAAGGCAAAATCAAAGGTGATGCCACATGGTTTATATACTCCTTTGCCTATTCCTGATTTTCCTTGGATTGATATATCTATGGACTTTGTTTTGGGATTGCCTAGAACAAAGAATGGCAAGGATTCTATTTTTGTGGTTGTTGACAGGTTCTCAAAAATGGCGCATTTTATTCCTTGTAAAAAGGTTGATGATGCTTGCCATGTAGCTGACTTATTTTTCAAGGAAGTGGTGAGACTCCATGGACTGCCTAGAAGCAATGTGAGTGATAGGGACACCAAGTTCCTAAGTCATTTTTGGAAAACGTTGTGGGGTAAGCTTGGTACTAAGTTACTTTTCTCTACTACTTGTCACCCACAAACTGATGGGCAAACTGAGGTAGTGAATAGAACTTTAGGCACTTTGCTTTGAGAACTATTTTAAAGAAAAATCTTAAATCTTGGGAAGAATGTCTACCTCATGTAGAATTTGCATATAATAGGGCTGTCCATAGTACAACTAATTGTTCACCATTTGAAATTGTGTATGGATTTAATCCTATGACACCACTTGACTTATTGCCTATGCCTAATATTTCTGTTTTTAAGCATAAGGATGCACAAGCTAAGGCTGATTATGTGAGGAAACTGCATGAGCGTGTGAAAGCTCAAATTGAAAAGAAGATTGAGAGTTATGCCAAGCAAGCTAATAAGGGAAGACGGAGAGTTGTATTCGAACCTAGTGATTGGGTTTGGGTACACATGAGAAAGGAAAGGTTCCTTGAACAAAGGAAGTCTAAACTCCAACCTAGAGGGGATGGTCCATTTCAAGTGTTGGAGAGGATAAATGACAATGCTTACAAGATTGATTTGCCTGGTGAGTATAATATAAGTGCCACTTTCAATGTTTCTGATTTGTCTCTTTTTGATGCAGGTGATGAGGCCTTGGATTTGAGGACAAATCCTCTTCAAGAGGGAGGGGATGATGGGAACACAGATAGGGACAAAGAAAATGAGGCACTTGGAGGACTTGGGGGACCCATGACAAGGGCAAGGGCTAGGAAAGCGAAGGAAGCTCTTCAACAAGTGGTGACTAATCTATTAGAGACCCAACAATCTGCTGAAGCCCAACACTTGGAGAATAAAGTTTTGACATGCATAGCCCACTTGGAGTGAGAAGAGCCAATCTGAATAACAAGACTTTTAATTTGCTTTTGGGGTTATTTTCTTTTTAGTGTGGCTGTATATAAAATAAAATAAAATAATAAATATTTTGGCTACGATAAGATTAGAACCCAAGTCTTTTTATAAGGATTTGTTATTCTTGACCGCTACTACATGTCAGAAACGCTTGTCCTTAAGAGTTTTGTTTTTTTCTTTTGTTTGCTTAAGTGTAGTGCATAAACTCCTAAGCTGAAATGTATTAAAACAATTGGAGATCAATAAGAAATCAGAATGATATTTTTGTTCAGACTTGTGAGAAAATCTCTCTGCTAGGGTTCTTGGTTGAACCTTTGATCTTATCAAGAATTCACATTCTTGTGGCGATCTTCCTTGTTGGCTTATCAAACCCAGGTTTGTGGCGCCCTAAAAACCAGTAACCCTCTTGTTCCTTTTCACTGTTCATCTTTGAATTCACGTTCTAATTTCAATTTGGTATTTTCTGTTCGATTTTTCTTTGGCCCATATCTCACGTTTTACGTGTCCAATTTTAGCATTTCTTGAGTCTTTTTCGTAGTTCAGAACGTGAGTGTTCACCTCGTTTTGGAATCGCCACAATCGGACTTCTGGGCTACGATTTACGACATTATCCTAAGCGCAGTCTGATTTTGTGTCCTAAAACAGCTTGTTCAAAAATTCATCAAGGGGTTTCGTATCATTACCTCTTGAAGACTTTCTTTCAAGATGTTGTGAAAAAGAACCCTCCTTCTTGGAAGTGTCCTTATCCCTCCAAGAGGAATAATTGTAGGAAGACTTCTTGTAGGAATGCTTCCTCCTCAATTGTTGCTCCACTTGCACGGCCCTATGTATAAGTTCATCCATGTTGTTGTAGCTTTGAAGCTCTACAACATCTTGAATGTCCCTATTCAAGCCATTCAAAAATCTAGCCATGGTAGCTTCATTAGTTTCTTCAATGTTAGCTCTTATCAAAGTAATCTCCATCTCCTTGTAATAATCATCAACACTTTTACTACCTTGATAGAGCCTTTGTAACTTGATATGCATGTCTTTAATATAATGAATGAGAATAAGTCTCTCCCTCAAGACACTCTTCATTACCTCCCAAGTCTCCACTCTAGGTCTTCTTTGTTGTTCCCTATCCACTTGAACTTGTTGCCACCACACCAAGGCATATTTCTCAAATTCTAAGCTAGCCATCCTTATTTTCTTTTCTTCACTATAATTGTGACAAATGAAAATTTGGTCTACTTTCATCTCTCAATCAAGGTAACCTGCCAAGTCATAAGTACCTAAGAACTTGGGGATTTTGACCTTCATATCATTCAATCCATCTTTATCCCTCCTATTCATATGCCTTCTACCTTCATCATAGCTATCATCACTCCCTTGAGGTGAATGAGGTGACCTATGATGCCTCCTTCTCTCAATGTCTCCCACTCTTGCACTCAACTCTTGAGTGCTTCTTTGCACATCTTCAAATCTCTCTCCCATCCTCCTCTCAAAGTTTCTATGCAACTTATCCATTTGCTTAGCCAATGAAACCATTAGCTTAACAGATCTAGGTGAAGGTGGATTACTATCACTTTCGGAAACCATTGCTACAAGAAAAATGTTAGTAAAAAAAAAAATATTGGACCTTACCACTCACTAAGTTTTACACTCTTCAACACTCGTGTTTCACTCTTATGAAACTTTTTCTATAAGGTTCACTCTTGTCTTTTTCCACTCTCTAACTCTTCTTTAGCCCTGACCCAAGATTTCAATTCAAGGAGTTTCCAATTGAAAGATGAAACAAATCCAAGCTCAACTTAAGAGGTCAAGGAAAAGAAAACTCTAAGACAAAACCATGGAAGTTTAGAAGACAAGCAATAAAAGCTCAAATAGAAAGGACAACACAAAAGGAATGCCAAAAAAAAGACAAATAGGAAGATCTAAGAATGACAAGACATGCACTAAGCAAGAACGGCGCGCTAAGCAAATTCATTGATTGAAGCAAACATGCACTAAGCAAAATATGTCACTAAGCGAGATTGCTCAACAAGCTTTTCTAAAGATGTAAAAAAAAGAAAATTTGGGCAAAGTAGAAACCACTGTAATTATGCAAAATAAATGTATTAGAAAGCAATAAGAAGCACACACTAAGGAGAGAGGACTGTAGAAAATTTTTGTAAATTTTTTTTTACACTTGGGTCCTCATAATTTTTGATATTTGCATTTTGACCCATAATATTTTTATTTTTACATTTTGGCCCCACGTATTTTTCTATTTTCGGACCAGAAACTTTTTATAATTGCAAAAACGTCCCAATGCACTCCAAACTGCACTATTTTGGATCAAACTCAACTTCTTCAGCAAACTTATGAGTTTCATGAAGAACATGAGGAACATCAAGAACACATGCAACAATCACTCTATGCTCAATTCAACACCAAATTCAACGAAACAAAAGGGGAAACGAAGGAAATTGCAAGATAAACTCAAATTCAAGAACAAAACACACAATTGAACACAAACAAACAAGAATCAAGAGGCTGACAAAAAATGAAAATTGGAGAAGAAGGAGAACGTAAAAAACTGAAAAATGCAAATTTGGGGAAAACGAAAACTGCACCTAATTCTTTGCGAATTGCACTCCAGTTGAGGCTTTAGATACCACTTGATGCATGCATGATTCAATTCCAAGCCACTCCAGCTTGGTTTGGATCGTCTGAAAGCAAATCAAAAGAGCTCCATTGAAGCTCAATCAAGAACTCAAACAAAAAGGAAAAGCGAAAAGAAGAAGATGACCTACAACAACGCCACGATCCGCAAAGGAACGATAAGCCGAGGTGAATTCGCCACAAGGAAAGCTTCCTTGATAAGAATCAATGGTCTTTTCTCAAAAACCAAAAAGAGACTAAGCTCTCAACTAAGCAACAAGCTTATTTCATTCACAAATTGGTTATATGATTACAAATGAGGTTCTTCTCAACTATTTATAGAGCTAGGCCTTAGAAGAGGATTAAGTAACTAATCTCCACTTAAACGCATCGTTTTAAGGCCTAATTACACAATTAAGAACCCCCTTACACAAGTAAACAAGGTTTTTGAAAATTCCAGCGTCAGACCTCCGTTAAGCTCAACCTTGCGCTTAGTGCCATGTTCGTTGAGCTCAACGTTATGTTGAGCAAGATGCTTGATCGAAATGAAATTGCACTGAGCGAGTTGCTTGATTGAAGCAAAACTATGTTGAGCTCACATTGCGCTGAGCAAGCTTCTTTAGCAAATTTCCAAGTGCTCCAATTTAGCTCCTTTGGGATTCTTCCTTCTTGGACTTTGATGAATAACCCTTCCTTTAGTCTCTTGGTCATTTCTTCTTGAAGAATCTTGGCCTTGGACCATGTCATTGGTCCCTTTAATTCGTGAAATGCCTCTAGGTCCTCATGTTCATTAGGTAGCCCTCTATCACCAAGACTTCACATAGTCTGTTTGAGACCGTTTGTATGGTCTGGTCTATAGACTTTGCATGATCCGTTAAGAGCTTATTTTAGTTTGTTTACAAGAAATTTTAGTGCTAGATTTGACCATTATGAGTTATTAGACAGTTAGAGAGTAGGTTTGAGTTTGAGAGATTTTACCATTGTCTGTTCTTACTTTGATTTCCTGAAATCACTTAGTCTAAAATCATCAATTGATTAAATATTATTACATTTGTTATCATCAAAACTTATCAAGGTATTTGGGGTCAGACATCATCAAATGTCTTGGTATTAACAATCTCCCCCTTTTTGATGATGACAACATATGTTATAATTTTGATTTAACAAACAATAAATCACAGACATTTATATATTAGAGTGTGAATTATTTCATGACAATTAAGTATGCGCAGTTATTAACATGATGAACTCCCCCTGAGTCTATCATGCAGATGCATATGACAGATTAAGGCATGAAATATTTAACATCAGATAATAACAGATAGTAAATGAGTTGAATAAAAAAATTAGTGAACCAATCACTATTTTATTAAGCATTGTCTGGAAATTCTATACATCTAAAATTCTCTCCCCCTTTGTCATAAGCAAAAGGTGGAGGATGGAGTAGAAAATGCCATCACAGTCATGGTTTGGAAGGTAGGGTTGATTGTTTAGTTGAGGATTCTCCAGCTTTTGATGGAGCTTCTGTTGTAGGAGGATCTTCTGATGGTAGTAGTGGAGCTTGAGTAGTCACAAGTCTGGGAGTAAGAATGGCAACAATGGAGGCATTGAAGGCAATTGTCACCTCCTTGATGATGCTAGCTTTTTGGTCTACTTTGAAGAAATAAAAGGGCCCACAGTGTCACTTCTGTCTTCACAAAACAACAACGACGGCGCTCAATTAAATGCTTTTGAATTATAGTTTGAAATTTGTCTAAGAAATCTGTGTCCGAATTAGATTTCAATAAAAATTGTAATCTATAATTTTGGCATCTGCCCGTGGTTTCCATGCTATAAATAGGTGAGTTAAAGAGTTGAGAGACACAGCTCTCCTGAGCCTTAAACTCTCTTCTCTCTCTCTCTACCCCTTGTAAGCTTTAAAGCTCTCTCTTTTGTAAGTCTGTCTCTTTCAATAAATGCTTTGTCAATACCAGTGAACTGCTTAAATAACTGCTGCTTTCTATTTGTCACCCTTACCTTCCACCTTAATATATATATATATAAAGGTTCTAAAAAAAATTGTATTCATTTATTATACAGTAGCTAAACTAGATTTGGAACATGTTAATGGAAGCAATAGTCTAACCTTATTGAACCAAAGTTGTTGTAAGTATAAGTATTATCTATTTTAATTCTTTAATGGTGCATTGAATATATAAATTTAACGGTAATCTACCTTCCCTTCATGCAAAATGTCAATAGTCTTAGGATTTATTCAAGACATGACTCATGCGATGCATCATAAGAAACAAAGTACATGTACAAGGTAATGTTAAACTTCAGACAAATAAATTTTTTTATTGTAGCTTATTATTTATTAAACATTAAACATTTATATTAAATGCATCAAATCGTTGAGCAAAGGGAAACAAGTATTACAAAATAAAGGAGGAATTACTCATTCATTGACAATCAATGAAAACAAAAATGTGCTCACCTTCCTGTGTATTTGTGGAGATTGATAATCAACTTTGTTTAGAGCCAATTCTTTCATTTACAAATGATATGGAACCTTTGAAAGATCATGAAGGTATTCTAAACCTTATATTAAGATTACCATTTGAATAATTAGTAATATAAAATCATTAATTAAATTTATTCTAACGAAGGGGAAGTTGGGTTTGATGATGCAAATTTGGGTGGAGTTGAAGATGATGATCTGTTACATGGTATGTGTAAATCACATATAAATTTGGGTGAAGTTGATTGGCTGTCTTTGGCATGAACAGAACAAGTGCACTTGGCCTTGATGGTTTTGGGGCTAACTTCTATCAGCACTTTTGGGATATCATTGCTCAGGATGTGTTTGCCTCTACCCTACAATTTTTTCAGTGAAATTGGCTTATTCCATAGATAAACTCTAATTATGTAGCCCTTATCCCTAAGTTTCTTAGGGCTGTTAAAATAGAAGATTTTAGATCAATTGCCATGGGCAATTTTCAATTTAAAATCATCACACGTATTTTGGCTGACAGGCTCTCTCCCATTGCCAATAGAATTATCTCTCAATAACAAAGAGGTTTTTTAGCTGGTAGACATATCATTGATTGCATCATCACCACTTCGGAGGCTATTAATATACTTCATAAAAATAGTAAACCTCCCAATATTGTTTTGAAAATTGACATTAAAAAGCTTTCAATACCTTAGATTGGTCTTTCTTGCTTGTTGTTCTTGATAAATTTGGGTTTAGTGGACAGTTTTAAAGGTGGATTAGACTAATCCTATACTCTGCTAGGCTCTCATTTTTTATCAATGGTTCAAGCATCGGTTTCATCAAATGCATAAGAGGTGTGCAACAAGGCGATCCACTCTTACCTCTACTTTTTTTTCTTATTAAGGAAGCTCTCAGCAGAGGAATTACAGCTCTTGTGCAAGCCAAATTACTTACACCCATTTGTGGTGCTAAAGGTAACCTCTTTCCTACGCATGCACTTTATGCTGATGATATTATGGTTTTTTGTCAGGGAACTCAAGCTAATTTGAACAACATTAGTAAACTACTACAACTATATGGTGAATCATCTGGACAATGCATCAGCCTTCATAAAAGTCATTTCTACACTAGCAAAATTTCCAATTACAAAACCTGAAGATTCAACACCATTTTGGGATTTGGTCTCGGCTTGGTTCCTTTTAAATACCTTGGTGTACCCATCTTCTTTGGCAAGCCCAAGTTTGTCCACCTGCAACCCATTGCTGATGCTATCTGGGTCAAACTGGCCTCTTAGAATGGTAAATAACTTACTTACATGGGCAAGGTTCATCTACTGACCTCAGTCATCTCTGGAATGCTTTTCTATAGCTTTCAAGTTTATCTTTGGCCCCAGAGATTGATCAAGACCATTGAGAAATGGATGAGGAACTTTCTATGGGTTGGTGACATCCACATTCGAAAGCTAGCCACAATTGCTTAGGCTAAAGTATGTACGCCTGTAAAATGTGGTGGTCTTGGACTACTAGCTATCTCCAAACATAATCAAGCTGCTTTACTCAAATTGGCTTGGAACTTGAGGCACTTTGAGTAGGACTAGACCTATTTCATGAGGAGAAATTTTTTAGGAATAATCAGCCTCTAACAACTCATAACAGCTCTTCAATTTGGTTATCAATCAAGCACATTTGGCCTAAAATTCAGGAGA
This sequence comes from Amphicarpaea edgeworthii, assembly GCA_014843725.1. Classification (NCBI taxonomy): domain Eukaryota; kingdom Viridiplantae; phylum Streptophyta; class Magnoliopsida; order Fabales; family Fabaceae; genus Amphicarpaea; species Amphicarpaea edgeworthii. Next base: position 11,170,961 of record CM026324.1, read on the forward strand.
ATACTAGCTGGATTATACATAGTGGCACCCTTAATTTTTGGTTAGATATTTGGTGTCTAGAAACCTCTATTGCAGACCATCTGAACTTCAGTCCAAGCTGTAGAAAGCTTTTATAGGCTAATATTAGATCATTAACCCATAATGGACAATGGCACATTCCTAAAGTTGTTGTTGTACTACTGCCCTAGCTCAATGCCCTTTTAGCCCATATTCCCATCCCATGAAGATCTAAGAAAGACACTCCAATATGGATTCCAGCTGACTCTGGCACACTTACCACTAAAGAGGCTTATGCTTTCTTTACTACTCAGTCTGAACCTGCTTCTTGGGCTTCCATTTTGTGGTCCTCTTCCCTTCCACCATCTAGAAGCTTTGTTGTTTGGCATGGCATTCATAATGCCCTTCCAACAAATGATTTATTGCAGCAAAAGGGATGCATTACAACTTCTATTTGCTGCCATTGTATGAGTCATGCAGAGACTATTTCACATCTATTCCTACAGTGCTGTTTTGCAAAGGAACTATGGACTTGGGTTAGTAATATTTCCCCTATTCCTATAAATTTGTCCTCACTTATTTCTTTGCTTAGATCAACCAATAACATTAATGGATCCCACTGCAAGGATGTGTTGATCTCTGTTTTGGTACATACATTATGGTCGATTTGGACCAATCGGAACTACATCAATTTCAAAACTGCCATATTCCTATCTCTCAAATTATTAGCCAAATTAAAGTGAATGCTCTATGCTTTGGCCGCATCTTTAGAGGCTTGGTTAGAACTGATGTTGAGATAGCATTTCTTAAGTATTTTGGAATCAGTCTAAGACATGCTACACCAACTGTCATCTTGCTTGTATTTTGGATTCACCCAGCACCTAATGTTATCAAGTGTAACTCAGATGGTGCTGCAATTGGAGCCCCTGGCCATGCTTCAATTGGAGGCCTCTATAGAGATAATTCAGGTTGTTTTTTTGGGTGGTTTTACCCAATACATCGGTATCCAATCTTCTCTTTTTGTCGAGCTCTTTGTTGCCATTATTGCTATCAATAAAGGCATTGAAATGGGTTGGCATAGTTTGTGGCTGGAATGTCATTCATGCACAGTAGTCCTAGCCTTCACCAAACCTGAGTTGGTCCCTTGGAAACTTAAAAGAAGCTGGTCTATAATGCTTGAGAAGAGTCGTGCAATCAATCTCAAAGTATCTCATGTGTATCGGGAAGGGAATCAATGTGCAGATGTACTTGCAAGTTATGGCCTCAAGCATCAATTGCATTATACATGGTTTATGAGAGCCCTTAGATTTTTGTTTAGCTACTTAGATTCAAATCAAAATGACCTCTCAAATTATAGATTTAGTTAAACTGACTAAATGAACTTGTAACCATTTACTTGGTATTCTTTCCCCTTGGGTTTTGGCACTATGTCCCCCCAAGTTGTATACAACACTTTTATTTTACTTTTAATAATACTTAGTTGGGTGGGGCTGTGTTTTTAGGGGGTGCCAACATAGTTGGGATGTCCTAAACTCACTTTCCCTCCTATACTCTATTTCAGTTAAAAAACGAATCACATATAATTAATGCATTTTAAATATATTTATTAAATATTCTTTGCCATATCTTGCTTGTTATCAACACTCCATATGTATAAATAATCTAAATATTTATTTTGTTTCTTCTTGGTAGATGAGAATCCAATTCATGATGTGGTTCACACCACTAGAGATAATCAAGGTATTTATATTTCTAATATGAGATTCGTGAAACTTCAATTTGTATTGACACTTAAGTTTATAAAAATGTTGCTAGAAATATTTTTACAATGAATTAATAAAGCGAATAGTTCATGCTTAACCTTAAATCTTCGAGTGCAGATCCTCAACTGTAAAAGGCAGTAGTATTTTCTGCAGTAGTTACACTATTGATCAATATAAGACTCTTATTGTAGACCTTGTTGTAACACCCCAAAATTTATAATTGAGTAAACAAGGGTGTTAGTAGATTAAATGGTATTTAAATTGAATATATGATTAGTAATTAATTTCTTGAGGATTAATTCTTTGTGAATATATTATGTGGTAGATAACTATAAAAATGTTTGTAATTAAAATTGAGGTGTTTTGATAATAATAATAATAATAGTAGACATATGATGTGATTGGTAATTTTGTGAAAATAGAAGATTAAATAGAATGAAGTAATTATAGAATTGAGTTTGGTTGTGGTAATTTAATTATTTAAATTGTTGTGTTGGAATTAATTAAATTGGTTGAGATGTTTTTTTTTATATTAGTAATCCAAAGATTTTAATGAACGATTTGTTTACTTAATTGTTCACAATTATTTAATTAAAATTGTCTTTGTAGGAAATTTACTTTACAAAACAAATTCTAATTTATTAATTATATTAAAATTTAATTTTGGGAGTCACAGAGAATGATATTGAATTACTTAGAATTATATTAGAATCTTGGGAGGTAATCACTCAGTGTAAATCAAACACTGTGTGTGATTCAAAGCTTGAGAACCTAGACACCTATCTTCCACTAAGCTCCACCACCACCCACCTAAACCTAACCTAATTTTACACCTCCCTCCTAATCTACCCACCAATCACAACACATGCACCAACTCCATACTCTCTCACTCAACACCTCACGACCCTCCCTATCTTCCCTCACATCTCACTTCATTCAACACAACAAACACACTTACCCTTCCCTTTCCCCCAATCTCTCACAACCCTCTCTCCCCAATCCCTTGCAATCTTCATTTTCCCTTCTTCCCCAAGCACAATGCAGCCACCCTTCCCCCTCCATTGCTCAACCAACAACCTTCTTCCCCCATTGTTAGTGAAGGTCAAGAATAACAAAGGCCAAGAACGACATTAATTGGACTTTCATGTGATCAAGAAGGCCATCCTTCATCATCAAACACTCAACCTTGCATTTTCCTTTGTGCAACATTTTTTGTAAGGGGTACTCTTCCTTGTGGACTCAAATCATGGTTGAGTTAAGGGAGACTCAACCATGAGCATGCATGATTATCCCTTGTGTGCTGAAAACCACACATGCAAATGTGGGGTTGGATTATAATTGTTATTTTGTGTCTGAATTGCTTGAAAGTGTGGTTGTTTCTAGGCTAAAAATTGTGTTGCATATTGATTTTGAATTCATTTCGAAAATGGGAAGTTCTCTAAATACAAAGGAGACTTTGCCCAATTTTTTCCTAGATTTGTTTGATGAAAATTAGTTGTGAAAACCGAGCCCAAGCCCTAAGAGGGCATGTTGACTGATTCGACCTCTAGAAATTTGTCACAGTGTAATCTATTTTTCAAAATATATAACTGTTGGTTTTTTTATGAAATTGGTCTTGAATTGAAGTATGTTTCAAGTGTAACATTTTCTCTGTTGGAAAGTTTGTTAGATAAATTCACTTTGAAGTTCATTTGTGAGCTATAATGTAACTGCTCTTATTTTGAGAATTAGGACTGGCAGAGTTTGCCTAATGCTATACTTGTGTGCTAATTATTTTAAAAGTGTGATTGTAGTTCCTTAAACTACAAAAAACAAGATATCTAACCATGTATCACAATAAAATTTGAAAGTTTGATTAATAATCTTAAAATGCAACTTTTTATGAAACAGAGAAACAAAGCCTTGTTTTCATAGAGCTGAAACAAGGCAGTGTTTAAGAAATTTATAGGGGATGATAGAAAAGTTGTTTTTGAATGAATTATAACTTGTTTTAAAGATAATTATGTTCTCTTTAATTGGTAAAATGTTTCATGTAATTTGGATTTTAGAAGGATTATAAAAGTGCAAATACAATCAAATTTGTCTTGACTACTACCACATGTATTCATGTGTAGAGCGATTTCTATTTGTAATTTTATTAAGCTAATGTGTGAATTGTGCATGATATCAATTGTTAGTGAATCTTTGAAATGTTGAACCCTAGGCCGATGATTGAATATGATAGGCATATTACATATTATGTGAGTGAACCTGGTGAGTTAGACTCTTGGACCCATAAATTGTGTGTTAGGCTTGTCGGTGTGAAATTTTCAGAGTGATGATTGATGTGTAGTAGTCATAGGAACTTGAATATGAATTCCTATGATATATGTATGTATATAAATATATTTATAGATATATAAATATGTATTTGTGTAAGTGTTAATATGATGCATCGATGTGTGTGCGAAAATGCGAGTACATGATGATAATGACTGTGTGACATGAGATGCGAGCATGTGGACGCAAGTACATGGTGGAACGTTGGAAAGGAAAGATGTAGAACATCCTGTAGGGTCGTAGCTGGGTTTTTGTTAAAATTGAGGGATGTGGGCGATTGGCGGTGTCCACACTAAGGGTGTGGGAGGACAAGGTCCTCAAATTATTATGTTTTGGGCCGAGAGTGGGTCCCAGGTTCGTTTTCCAAGTCATCGTCGTTTGTACCATGTGTAGCGAAAACCCTATAGTGTTGGAAAATATAAAATCTCAATGGGGAGTGTGTTGAGGAGTCGATCCTTGGAGGTTGGATGACCACAAATTGGTACCTGGGAAATAATTGCAAGGATCCAATGATGCTTGGGGCTGCGGCATTAGGTTAGACTAGTTAGGCCTATTCCAAACTTAGCGACCCTAACTGCATGCGAGACATTTTCAGTTGGTGAGAGCCTTACTGTTGTACCATGGCAAAAGGTGTACTCCCTTTAGTCATGCTTAAATCCTCAAAATGTGTAAGACCATTGAGTTCTAGGAGTTCTAGTGGCAGCTGGCCAGTAAATGATGTAGAGACTAACTTTAGAAATGTTTAGGATGTGAGTGAGATCCGATAGACAACCATTGTGTCATGGTCAATATGTATTTGTGTGTGACCTTGAATAGTCTTGTCGTGTGTTGCTTTGACGAAGCAAGAAGGATTCACGCTTACGTTTAACTATAGGTTCAAATGGCAACACCTGTGGGGATAGTGAAGATCAGATCTCGTTGTCCTCATCTCTGGCACCAAGACCATCACCATCATCACCTTGTGTCACTACATATCTGTTGGGTATAGTTATATATACAAGTTGGGTTATAGAGGTGACTGCTTTGAATCTAGGTTTCATCTCATGTACTTGGGTGGGTAGGCCTAAATTCATATATATGTTTTGTATGTATTCAGTCGTCCTTCTTTTATCACATGTATTCCTTTACTTTGAGGTTACTCATGTTACTTTACTTATGGGAACATCATGTTTATATTGTACACACTAGTTAGTACATTTGAAACTTGTTGTGAATGTAAATAACCATCGAGGTTCTGTCAATTATGTATATTTTATTTTATCCTTTGATGTGTATGTTTATTATTGTTTCGGGATTATGATTCATATTTTAAACTGAACGCAATGCTTTTTCGTAATATTTTATCCCTTCTTTTAGAAATAAAGAAAGCATTAAACATTTTTAAAATTTTTGCAAATTCTTATCATTTTATAAATTTATTAAGTTATCACTAAGAGTGTGTTTGGATGGAGCATTTTAAAAATTCAAGGTAATTGAAATTCTAGGCTTTTGAATTACTAGAAATTGAATTCCCTTCATTTTATAAAAGATTTGTTTGGATGAAGCATTTTAAATTCCTTGTATTTAAATTTACTTGTTTGGTTCAATGCTGGGTTAGGATCCTTAGACTGCCTTAGGAATACTAGATGGAAGAAATTTTGTTTGCTATTGCACGAGGTGTGGGAACACCTCTTGCCATCGATGTAGCAACTGCATCAAGAAGCTTTGGGCACTTTGCCAGAGTTTTGGTGGATGTAGACTTGAAGCAGCCCTTGCATGAAAAACTCCTTGTAGAAAGGAAAAACTTTGCCTTTCATGTTACTTTGGAGTAAGACTTCCCGAATTTTGCGATCTTTGCAAGACCATTGGTCACTCATTAATTAATTGTAGGCACAATAAAGTTAGCAACTGTTAAAATATATATTATCTTTATATTATCTTGGTAGTTATTATCCTTATATTATCTTGTTAGATATTATCTTTATATTATCTTGTTAGTTATTATTTCTCTTTATCTTTATATTATGTAATTGAGGATTTCCTCAATATAAATAGAGATGAGGTGTGGCTTTCTCCCACACACATTCAGTAAATACATCATTCTAATATGGTATCAGAGCTAGGTTCAATTTTTTTTTCCTTTTTTCTTCTCTTTCCTTCAAAGCATCGTGAATAGTGCGTGAAAAGTACCGCACCTCTATGAAGCTGTTGTTCACCACCGTCGACCATTCTTTTTCTCGGCACATACATTCCACGCATTATCATTAAATCAACACATGCCACTTTTTTCGGCATTCCCATCCGCCGCTGATTGCTCCTCATGGTACGCCTCATTCCGACGAACCTTCCCACCCTCCTATTTGACATTTTTTGTGAAGTTCTCTCATTTTTTGTGAAGTCTGGTAATCCTATGGCTTTTACTTCTCAGTCCTCCTCTGTTGGACCTTGGATACTTGATTCTGGTGCCTCTAATCACATGACTGGTAACCAATCCCTTTTCTCTTCCTTAACCTTTTCAAACTCCTTGCCCTCTATTACTCTCGTAGATGGCTCTCAGATTAAAGTCCGAGGCATCGGACAAACCCATCCCCTTCCTCAACTTTCTTTACATTCTATCTTATTTGTTCCCGGTTGTCCTTTTAATTTAATTTCTATTAGCAAACTTACCCGCACTCTTGATTTTTTTGTCTTGTTTGAAAATAATTTTGTTCTTGTACAGGATCGACGCAATGGACAAACGATTGGAGTAGGACATGAGTCTGGAGGATTATATCAGCTTATGTCTCCGGTTGCCTATGTCTCCTTTATCTCTCCAACTCTCGCACATCAACGCCTTGGGCACCTGAGTCTAGAAAAATTACGTCTTTTAGTTCCTAGTCTTTCTAAAGTTTCATCTTTTCAGTGTGAGTTGTGTCAACTAGGCAAACATAATCATACTAGTTATAGTCCTCATGTCAATAAGTTTGTTGGGTCACCTTTTGCTTTAATTCACTCTGATATTTGGTGTCCTAGTCGAGTCTGTTCCACATTAGGATATTTTTATTTTGTCACATTTATTGATGATTTTTCTCATTGTACTTGGGTGTTCCTAATGAAGAATCATTCGGATGTTTTTTCTATTTTTCAAATTTTTTCTACTGAGATTCAAAATCAGTTTAGCTCCTTAATTAAAATTTTACGAACTGATAATGCAAAAGAATATATGTCATCTCAGTTTTAGTCCTTTTTAAACTCCCAAGGGATTCTTCATCAAACATCTTGTGCCCACACACCATAATAAAATGGTGTTGCTGAACACAAAAACCGCCACTTGGTGGAAACTGCTCGCACACTTCTTCTCACTATAATGTTCCACTTCGTTTTTGGGGAGATGCTCTCCTTACTGCGTGTCATTTGATTAAGCGCATGCCTTCATCGGTTCTTAATAATCAGATTCCTTACTCCATCTTATATCCTAAACAAACTCTTCACCATGTTCCTCTTCGTGTCTTTGGGAGTACATGTTTTGTCCATGATCTCACTCCAAGTAAAAATAAACTCTCTGCCAAGTCCCTAAAATGTATTTTTCTAGGATACTCCCGCCTTCAAAAGGGTTATAAATGTTTCTCTCCTCAACTTCAGCGATATCTTATCTCTATCGATGTTACATTCTTTGAGACTACTCCTTTCTTTGCCTCCACAGTTGAAAATGTCCCTCTGGAGGTCCCACCTATTGTTCCAACACCACTTGTTGCTCCCACTCCACCTCCATTACTCAACTACCACCAAAGGACACAAGCACCATTAGCAGTGCCACTGGATCCTCCAACATCATCTCCTACTCCAAACATCCCTCCACCACCATCTCCTGCACCTAAACTTCCCATTGCGCTTCACAAAGGTATTCGATTCACTCATAATGCTAATCCTTTATATGCCTTTACTCTGCACTATGACCGTTTATCTCCCTCCTATTACTCTTTTATCTTTTCTTTGGATTCTGTGTCTATTCCTAAGTCTACAAGTGAAGCCATGGTTGACCATAATTGGCAACAAGTGATGCTAGAAGAACAATGGTAAATCGATGCGCCCCAAAGTCGTTGCAGCAACTAGTAACAAGCCAGATGACACTAATGATAATGATAAGGGCATTGAGGATAGTTCCAAAAAGAATGGAGAAGCTGAGAAGAACATGGAGATGGATGGTGATGTAAGCTCCAAGGAGGAAGAGAACCTCAGGGGAGAGGACGAGGATATCAATGCTACTGATGGCGGGAATGGCGATCAGGGGACTCAAGCAAAAGAGGATGTTGTCCATGAAGAGGAAGAATCTATGTAGACTGGTTTAAAGACGCTAGTTTCGAATCTTAGAAACAAATCATCAAAGGTCCCTAATATGACCTTAGTGACTACCTCTCCCAGCTTTGGCATTAGACGTGTGAGGAATTGGGCTGAGGAATTGTATGAAGAAAAGGCTACCCCGAAGTTGCACCCTCAGGTCCAAGTAGATTTAAGGCTTATATTGCAATTCCTTAATAAGGAGGATGATATAACTAACTAGGACCCTCCCTCCATGAGCATGACAAGGATGGAGGATAAAAACAAGAAAAAAAAAAAGAAGAAAAAAGGAGTGAAAGTGCAACCAGAGAAGTCTTACAACTTCCGAGATAGCACTACATCTCAAGCCCACTAAGTTGCTTTGTTAGCATTAGTTTTAATCATGGGTTTTGGTCAAGTCCCCCCATGTTATTTTTATTTTCTTTCTGTGGGTTTTGGCCTAGTCCCCCCACATTTATCTTGTTTTTTCTCTTCTTCTATTTAACAATATGCAGCTACCTTTGCCATTGATGGGAGTCATTGGGGTGTCAACTTTGTTGAGATGTCCTTGGCCCTTCTCCTAAGGCTTTGGTAGACTGAAACTTTAGTAAAAAAAATTTACTTGTTTGGATAAAGTAATTCAATTTCCTTTATATGTAATATTTTATTTTTAAATATAATGTTTCAATAAATTTATTAAAAATAAATATTTAATAACTTTTAAATACTTCATAATTCAAATATAACTTTGATGTATTAGACAAATTAATAATTTAAAATATAAAATAATTTTTAAAGAATATATAATACCATTTACAATTATTTCATTTCACAATAATAAAAATAACTGTCATAAAAATGCAACCCACAATTATAACATAAACATCAAATAACTATAAGGGGAATATCTTCTCATAACAATTCAATTTTTTAAGCACAAACGGGTTTTGAAGAAATAGTTTGCCAAACAATGTGGTCTTACTTATAAAAAAAAAAACTAACTTTAAGTCATTGTTATCTTATTTATTAAGAGCCTTTAACACAAGCCCTTGAACATCTTGCTAATCTACTCAATATTTGCCTTACCTTGCAAAAACATGAAGTGCAAAACATAAACAACAAATAAAAAATAGTATTAAGACAATATAATAAGTGCAAAGTATACAAAGAATATGGACACCACCAGTCAAAAAGCAGCTAATAATCACCCTCTCTACAAGATATCCCAATACACAATTCCTACAATAATCAATTACAAAATATTGACTAGCAAGTAATTAAATCCTAACATATTCACCTAACAATGTATACAAATTTCACTATACTATATTAGAAGCTACTTGTCTGAGGAATTTCACTATACTAGTATAGTGAAAACAATATATAATAATAGATTTTAGTGAATGAAGCGAACATAGGATAGTGAACAAGTAATATAATAAAATAGAACATATATGGTATAGATACATTTTGACATCAATAATGGCACATGTGTTACTCACCAAGTTTCAAGTTGTAGAAATATGTGTTAAAACATAAGCCTCCTTCTCCTCAATTGGAAGTTCTTTCATGATAGCTAATTGTAATGAAAGGTCAACCAACCATTTAACAACTTTAGCCCATTGTTGTTTATTAAGGTTTAGTATCAAAGCCGCCTCATCTCGCACTTCTCGAATATATTTTGATCAACCTTGTCACCAAATATTTCAACCAATCAATCAAAAGAGGCAACAACTTGTTTCATCGAAGTAGTTATTGCATCTTTTTCCAACATTCCTCCTTTGAGATTGTGAGTTAATTGAACTTGAAGATGGTCCCTTTCTTTTTGAACTTGAGCTTGGTTCCTCTAAATCTATAGAAGCACTAGCATCCTCTAAATCTATGAATTCCACTTCATTCCTTGTTGTGCTCATGACTTCAAGCATCCATAGCAGTTTCAAATTCATGACCAGTGGCTCTATCTATAGCACACAAGTCCACTTCATTCCCAATTCAGAATCTCCTTGAATTGAAATTGTTTAGCATCTTTATGTGACTTGAAAATAAAATAAAATACAATCAATAATAGCATCAATTAAATATATTTAAATATATTTTGCATAATAGTAATACATAATACTACTTACACTAACATACTCATTCCATGCATTTTCATCACCAACAACAATCATGTATTTGGTGCCATCCCAATCAAATCCACTTTGATTGAGGACATCACCAAGAATTCCATACCATCTTCTCCAAAGTTTGATTTGGTTTTTAATGTTCTCCCAAGTGACTTGGACTTTGAATCTAATATTTAATGTTGCAACCGCAATATTGTATGCTACCATTTTCCAAGCTCCGCCATTGTAATTTTGGGGGGCTGTTTCCGATCCACTCATTGAGATGATATCTAGTCCCTCTATATGGTGCTAAAAATCCTGGACCATTGGTATATCCTGCATCCACAAGAAAGTACTTACCTACAATGATTTTAAAAAATTATAGGCTTGAACTAGAAAAGTTAAATAAAACATTATTTTCAAGAGATATTACAAGATGGAATTTCAAGTTTATTTTGATAACATAAAGCATCTCGTAATACTCAAGAATCTCTTGCAGACCCTTCCCACCCAGGTAACACATGAATAAACCTTAAATCTGGACCACAAACTGCTAACACATTTGTAGAGACGTCATCCTTTCTATTACGATATCTTGGCCTATCTTTAGGACAAACTAGACTTGGGATATGTGTCCCATCAAGTGCTCCAACACATTTCTACAAACAACACAAGTTTATTAATATATTTAGTTTCAGAAAAATGTTTATAACTAGTTAATCTAACCTAACTATAGACAAACTTACCTCTAACCATCTTCATTTGTTTGCATCTGAACCTTCTAGATCATAGATATGAAACTTCAAATAGTCTCTGCTCACTTTCATTATAGCTCTCAAAACATTATCGAATTTCCTAGTTATTCTTTCTTTAGATCTATAATAATTAAACTCCACTACTCTGTACTTAAGGTTGTGAGCCAAGATATGTAGAAACATCGCCACCGCTTCAACTATTGGAACATTTTTTGTTCTAACTAATCGACAACCTTCTTGTAAAATTCTACAAAGCTTGAAAAATGCACTCTTACTAACCCTTAGTTGTTCAATACAATTTCTTTCTAACCCTCTAAAGAGACAATTAAGGTAACTGCGTCCTTCCAATTCCCAATTACGAGCTGGTTCCTTAACAAAATGATTGTTATGATACCAAGCTACTACACTCATAACCATGTAAAAAACACAAGCAACAACAATTTTAATTATCTTCTTAAATTTTTCTCTTACTTGGCTTCCCACTAAGCCTACTTACATTTCACATAGTCTTGCTAGAAATCAATGTGGGCTTCCATAATATAGGTTTTGTTAATTCTTTTTAAGGGTTTTGGTTTATGTCCCCCCCTCTTGTATCTTCTCTCTTTTTTGTTTTTTTTTTCTCTCTCTATATATATTAAGTTGGGGTGTCTTTGGGGTATCTCTTGGTGCCAACCTAGTTGGGATGAAGGGATCCTCCTTATACTCCTTGGATTGTGATGTCAAGAAAAAAAATTGCAGTGTCAACCATGCTAGAATCCATTTTTTCCCAATCAAAATCCCTATGAATCTGTGAAATGTGAGGTTTCAATTATAATTAAAACTAAAGTGCAGAGATATAGGCAAGAAAAAACTTGTCACACTGCTCATAACTACTAAGAGTTTCTGCTAATGAAGCATATATATACAACCATAAAATTATAGACAAAGATAACAAATTAGCTAGGCCAACAATGAATTTAATTAAAGTGGTGAATAATATAATAATTAAGGTAAATTTACACTTAAAAAATAAATGCTCCATTGTTTCCTCATATTGGTTACACTGCTATGTTTGAGTTAAAACTCAAAAAAGATCTATGTTATCAGAGAATTTGAGTTAATTTGAACATTCAAAAGAAGACAGTGAAATCTAAACTAATTCAAATACACCCACAATATGCCAAACATAGTAACAATTTAACAAACATAACATCATGCAATCTATCACCATCTAAAGCAAACATGTTAAGAAACAACAATATATTATTTTGACTTCCTAAATAAACAAATACAACCATGTTAATTAAATTGATACCTCTTTTCCTTAGATTATCTCTTGTAGGAATTCTATTTTGTGCAATCCTCCACACCAGTGCTAGGATCTTTGACTTCCTAGTGTACTGTAACAAGAAAATAATGGTGTTAAAGTAGCTATTTTACAAATAAGAAATTATAGAAAAGAAAATAGTTTAAGCAAATAAAAATATTGAGTGTCATGAAAAGAACCAAAACAAAAACCAATTACACTACCAAATCTAAAACACTATCCGCATGAACAAAACCAATAACACTATCAAGATCATAATCTTTCTCTAAATCATAATGTCCATCACTTCTAAAACCTGTCAATGCATGAATTTTTTTTCTCAGCTAAAAAGAATTATATTACCAAGGCATTTGATGTGGACATCAAAGCCCAAGCCCATGACCAGATGGAAGCCCAAGACCCAATACAAGGCATAGGAGGGCCCATGACAAGAGCAAGAGCTAAAAAGGCCCAAGAAGCTTTGGAACATATGGTGACTATTCTGAGGGCAATTCAAATGCAAGGAGAGGCCCAACACTTGGAGGCCCACAAGGGAGAGTTGCTAGTCCTGTCTGTTGATTGCTTGGAATGAAGGCCCACTTACAGACTTAGTCATTTAATTAAAAAAATAATAATATTAAAGTGCTTGCAGCCAGTTTTGAGCCCTTGACCTCAAACTAAACTTTGCCTCGCCTTAACTACTAAGACATATTAGCTATGCTTGTAATGTCGGGATTTTACATTTCTCTTATTTTGTTGAGAACGAATTTGTATAAATCATTTGGAACTGAATGAAAATGAAGATTCTGATTGTTTTGTCAAAAGTGAGAATTGTCTCTGCTAGGGTTCTTCCTTGAACCAATTGATCTTATCAAGAATTCCCTCAATTCTTGTGGCGATCCCCTAGGCTTATCAAACATCATTGTTTGTGGTGCCCATTCTAATTTTTGTTTCTGTCCCAATTCGTGCTATTGTTCATTTTCGCATTTCTCACATTGTGCCTCCAGCCCCATTTTGAGTGTTTCTTGATCCTAAATTGCAGTTCAGAACGTCATCTTTCTCCTCGATTTGGAATCACTCCAATCCGAGTTCTGTAGACCGAGATACGAACGAGAATTAAAACTCATTCTGGGTTGCTCTTGGTGTGCAAATTCCATCCTAGAAGATCCAATTTGAACCAAGCATGTGATTTTTCCCATCATTTGGCATCAAAGCTCAGTTCTAGGGTTGGAATTGAGTTACCTTTTCTCCATTCTCTTAATCAATTCTGGTCACACCATTGGTAACCCTAAACCCCTAATTTTCGTTTCTTTGAAATTTGGATTCTGCAATTTGGTTGTTTGCTATCTTCAATTTCTTGTTCTGTCATACTCTGCTGCATATTTGTTCTTGGTGTTGATTTTTGTTGAGTGTTAAACTTTAGCTTGTCTTGTGGGGAATGCTAATCTAGTGACTCAGTTGCTGCAACTGAAAAAAAAAAAAAAAGTTTGATTGCAAGGTTACAAATTTCATTATTAGAAGTAGTTTGTGTTAAAAAAAAAATTGACAACTTGTGGTTGTTGTTTGTTCAATTCAATAGCAAGAAGAAAAAAAAAAACAGAGCAAAAAAAAAACAAAGAGTATAGCAGCTGTAGTCATTAAATTTCCTTGCACCCCACTTGTTTGATAAAATTCCTAAGTCTCAAGTGTCTCCTCTAATCCTTGTTTTTCCATAGAATCTGTTCTTGTTTGTTGGTAGTGAAATTGTTCTTTGCTACTTCCCTTTTGTTGGTGTTCAAAATTCTGTGTCAAGCCTTGTGATTGTTACTCTTGAAAGTGATTCTTGATCATAGATTGTTGATTCTTGTAAGAACCTTAAGTTAGAGAACGAGCGGAAAAAGGCTAGAGAGTACATTTGCTGAAAAGCCTAACTGTGTGAAACACTTTGGTGAGGTTTTCTTACTTCAGATTTTGTTCATGGCTGAGAGAAAGGGACCTCCATCCCCTACTAGAGATCATAGGGTGTTGTTAAATGCCTTAACTCAAAGGATGAACCAAGTTTTGAGGGAGCATACGGAGGGAATTTATGAGAGGCTTGAGAATTTAGAAACCCAAAATCTGAATAGGGAGAATGACCAACATGGAGATAGGGGTAGACATGAGAGGCTTGAAGGGAGAAGAAGGAGAGGAAGTGAGGAAGAACCAAGAGGAAACCGAGATGAGGGAGGAAGAGTTACCATTCCACCATTTAGGGGTAAAAGTGATCCTGAAGCCTATATTGAGTGGGAGTTGAAGGTAGAACAAATTTTCTCTTGTCACACCCTAACTGAAGAGAGGAAGATCAAGCTAGCTACCTTGGAATTCACTGACTATGCCTTAGTTTGGTGGGATCAATTCCAAAGGGAGAGAAGGAGGTATCGAGAGCCTATGTTGGAGACTTGGGAGGAGTTGAAAAGAGTGTTGAGAAGGAGGTATGTTCCATCTCATTACCATAGAGAGCTTCTCAATAAGCTCCAAAGAATGACCCAAGGGAGTAAGAGTGTAGATGAATTCTACAAAGACCTTGAAATAGCCCTGATTCGAGCCAATGTTGAGGAGGATAGGGAGGCAACCATGGCAAGGTTTCTTAGTGGGCTGAATGGAGATATAAGGGATGTAGTGGAGCTGCAAAATTATGTGGAGATAGAGGATATAGTCCATCATGCTATGAAAGTGGAGCAGCAATTAAAGAGAAAAAGTGTGAGGAAGAATTCATCTAATTTTGATAACTCTAGGTGGAAGGAGGGGTTTAAGAAAGAGGGAGCTTCATCCAATAGGACCCCAAGGGCTGCACCACAGCCCACCCAAAATCGAGGCAAGGAAGTGGCCAACAATTCTCGGTCTAGAGACATAAAGTGCTTTAAGTGTTTGGGTAAAGGACACATAGCTTCTGAGTGTCCTACTAAGAAAGTTATGATATTAAAAGATGATGGGGAAATCACAAGTGAGAGTTCTCATTCTGAACCATCAAGTGAAGAAGAGAGTGCGGAAGAGGAGGAGATTCCTGAAGGAGACTTGTTCATTGTGAGGAGGATGTTAGGAGGGATATCCAAGGAGAGTGAGGAAAGCCAAAGAGAAAACATATTCCATACTAAGTGTCTTATCCAAGGGAGGGTGTGCTCTTTGATCATAGATGGAGGGAGTTGCACAAATGTGGCTAGTGCTAGGTTGGTAAAGAAGATGAACTTGGAGACTAAACCCCATCCTAGACCTTATAAGCTACAATGGCTTAGTGAGGAAGGTGAATTGAGGGTGGATAAGCAAGTGGAGATTCAGTTTTCTATTGGAAAGTATGAGGACAAAATTCTGTATGACGTGGTTTCTATGGAAGCTAGCCATATGCTTCTTGGGAGACCATGGCAGTTTGATCGGAAAGCTCACCATGATGGTCACAAAAACAAATACATTTTTTATCATGAAAATCGCAAGGTTACCTTGGTTCCATTATCTCCAAAAGAGGTTTGTGATGATCAGAGTATCATGAGAGAGAAAAGAGAGCAAGAGAGAAAAGAAAATGAAAAAGAGAGAAAAAAGAAAGAGAGAGACCCACAAGATAAAGAAAAAGAGAAAAGAGAAAAAAGAAAAAGTGGAGAAAAGAAAGTGAGAAAGAATGGATTATTTGTGAAAAGTGGAGAGGTGAGGAGAGCTTTAATGGCAAGGAAGTCTATGTATATACTTTATAATAAGGAGATTGCTGCCCTTGATTCAGACCTTGAACTTCCTAGTGGAGTTAAGTCTATTTTGCAGGAATTTCAGGATGTGTTTCCAAAGGAGATACCCCAAGGACTCCCACCATTAAGAGGCATTGAACACCAAATTGATTTGGTTCCAGGAGCTGTGTTGCCTAACAGGCCAGCATACAGGAGTAATCCTCAAGAAACCCAGGAGATTCAAAAGCAAGTCACTGAGTTGATGACTAAAGGTTACTTCTCTAAGATAGATTTGAAGAGTGGATATAATCAGATTAGGATTAGAGAAGGTGATGAATGGAAAATAGCTTTTAAAACCAAGTATGGCTTATATGAGTGGAAGGTAATGCCATTTGGTTTGACAAATGCCCCTAGTACTTTCATGAGGTTAATGAATCATGTTTTGAGAGAGTTCTTAGGAAAATTTGTGGTTGTGTACTTTGATGACATTCTTGTGTATAGCAATAGTTTGGATGAGCATTTGCAACATTTGAAATCTGTTTTGCATGTGCTTCGAAAACAAAGGTTGTATGCTAATTTGGAAAAGTGCACATTTTGTAAAGATCATGTTGTGTTCTTAGGATTTGTGGTTAACTCTAGTGGAGTGCATGTAGATAAAGAGAAAATAAAAGCAATCCAAGAGTGGCCAATTCCTAAGAATGTGAGTGAAGTGAGAAGTTTCCATGGCTTAGCTAGTTTCTATAGGAGGTTTGTGAAGGACTTTAGTACTGTTGCTGCACCTCTTAATGAGCTAGTTAAGAAACATGCAGGATTTAAATGGGGAGAGAAACAAGAGAAAGCATTTTCTGTCCTGAAAGAGAAATTAACACATGCACCCATACTTGCTTTGCCTAACTTTGCTAAATCCTTTGAACTTGAATGCGATGCATCTGGGGTGGGAATAGGAGTTGTTTTAATGCAAGAGGGGCACCCAATTGCTTATTTTAGTGAGAAACTAAATGGGCTACCCTTAACTACCCCACATATGACAAGGAGTTGTATGCATTAGTTAAAGCATTGCAAACATGGCAACATTATCTTCTGCCTAAAGAATTTGTAATTCATAGTGACCATGAATCTTTAAAGTATTTGAAAGGGTAGGGTAAGTTGAACAAAAGACATGCCAAGTGGGTGGAGTTCCTTGAGCAATTTCCGTATGTGATCAAGCACAAGAGAGGTAAGTCCAATGTGGTTGCTAATGCTTTGTCACGCAGGTATGCTTTACTATCTACTCTTGAAGCTAAGTTTCTTGGTTTTGAGTGCATTAAGGAATTATATGAGCATGATGCTGATTTTTCACAAATTTACCAAACATGTTCTCATACTGTATCTGATGGGTATTTTAAACATGATGGTTATTTGGTTAAGGATAAGAGACTTTGTGTGCCTAAGAGTTCAATTAGGGAAGTTCTTGTTAAAGAGGCTCATGAAGGGGGGTTAATGGGACACTTTGGAGTGCAAAAGACATATGATATCTTGCATGAGCATTTTTACTGGCCTCACATGAAATCTGATGTGCATTCATTGTGTGATAAGTGTCTTGTTTGCAAAAAGGATAAATCTAAATTCAAGCCAATTACCTATTCCTGAACATCCTTGGATTGATATTTCTATGGACTTTGTTTTAGGTTTGCCTCGGTCCAAGGGGGGAAAGGACTCAATTTTTGTGGTGGTTGATAGGTTTTCTAAGATGGCTCATTTTATACCCTGCAAGAAGGTGGATGATGCTTGCCATGTTGCTGATTTATTTTTCAAGGAAGTAGTAAGATTGCATGGGTTACCCCGGAGTATTGTAAGTGACTGTGACTCTAAATTTCTTAGCCATTTTTGGAGGACTTTGTGGGGAAAAATAGGTACTAAGCTGTTGTTTTCAACTACATGCCATCCTCAAACTGATGGGCAAACTGAAGTGGTCAATAGAACTCTTTCTACTCTTCTTAGGGCTGTTATTAAGAAAAATATTAAGACTTGGGAAGAGTGTTTACCACATGTTAAATTTTCTTATAATAGGGTTGTGCATAGTACTACTCAATTGTCACCTTTTGAAATTGTTTATGGTTTTAATCCTTTGACTCCTTTGGATTTGTTACCTTTACCTGACATTTCACAATTTAAAGATAAGTCTGGGCAAGTTCAAGCAGAATATGTCAAGAAGATGCATGAGAAAGTCAAGTCCCAAATTGAGAAGAAAATGGAAAGGTATGCAAAATATGCAAACAAAGGAAGAAAAAAGGTAACATTTGAACCAGGTCATTGGGTTTGGGTACATTTCAGGAAAGAGCGGTTTCCTTCCCAAAGGAAGTCCAAGCTCATGCCAAGAGGAGATGGTCCATTTCAAGTACTGGCCAGGATCAATGATAACGCCTACAAAATTGATTTGCCAGGAGAGTATGGGGTAAGTGCTACTTTTAATGTGGCTAATCTCACTCTTTTCGATGCAGGTGTTGATTTCAAAGATTTGAGGGCAAATGCTTTTCAAGAAGGAGGGAATGATGTGGACATCAAAGCCCAAGCCCATGACCAGATGGAAGCCCAAGACCCAATACAAGGCATAGGAGGGCCCATGACAAGAGCAAGGTGACTATTCTGAGGGCAATTCAAATGCAAGGAGAGGCCCAACACTTGGAGGCCCACAAGGGAGAGTTGCTAGTCCTGTCTGTTGATTGCTTGGAATGAAGGCCCACTTATAGACTTAGTCATTTAATTAAAAAAATAATAATATTAAAGTGTTTGCAGCCAGTTTTGAGCCCTTGACCTCAAACTAAACTTTGCCTCGCCTTAACCACTAACACATATTAGCTATGCTTGTAATGTCAGGATTTTACATTTCTCTTATTTTGTTGAGAACGAATTTGTATAAATCATTTGGAACTGAATGAAAATGGAGATTCTGATTGTTTTGTCAAAAGTGAGAATTGTCTCTACTAGGGTTCTTCCTTGAACCAATTGATCTTATCAAGAATTCCCTCAATTCTTGTGGCGATCCCCTAGGCTTATCAAACATCATTGTTTGTGGCGCCCATTCTAATTTTTGTTTCTATCCCAATTCGTGCTATTGTTCATTTTCGCATTTCTCGCATTGTGCCTCCAGCCCCATTTTTTCCAGGTTCGTTCTGTATGTTTTACGTATCCATTTTGAGTGTTTCTTGATCCTAAATTGCAGTTCAGAACGTCATCTTTCTCCTCGATTTGGAATCACTCCAATCCAAGTTCTGTAGACCGAGATACGAACGAGAATTAAAACTCATTCTGGGTTGCTCTTGGTGCGCGAATTCCATCCTAGAAGATCCAATTTGAACCAAGCATGTGATTTTTCCATCAGCATTGGAGTGCCAAACCCATATACAACAACTCCTTATCACATATAGAATGATAATTGAGGGCCCCTCACCCGTATATATTCTACATCACAAATAACTATACCAAACTCAATTCCCCCAAAAGCCTATATACCTCCCACTAGTATAATAGTCAATTGTATCAGCAAATGAAGTTCTACTTCAAGGGAGGGAAGCACAGCAAATTGAGAAATATCACATAGTTACTTGGCACTCAGTTACTTGGTGCCTTTGGAACTTAAGAAACAACATCATTTTTAGGGAGGGGTCGGTGGAAATATCACAATTAATTCATAAGATAAAGGAGATATCTTGGTTATGGCTACTCAACAAAGGGGGAACAAAAGCAGTGTCTTTCTTCTCTACTTGGTGTATTAACCCAAGACTCTGACTCTAAATGCAAGTGAAAATACTTTATTGGTATATAGATCCTAGTCATATGCATTTGTAGCAAGTGGACTATAGTATATGGTGCTGCGGATAATTTTTTGGTGGATTTTAGTCATATGCATTTGCAACAAATGTATACGGAAAATAGAATAGTTAA
Organism: Amphicarpaea edgeworthii; assembly: GCA_014843725.1. Classification (NCBI taxonomy): domain Eukaryota; kingdom Viridiplantae; phylum Streptophyta; class Magnoliopsida; order Fabales; family Fabaceae; genus Amphicarpaea; species Amphicarpaea edgeworthii. Next base: position 11,191,052 of record CM026324.1, read on the forward strand.
CATTTGTCTATACTAGTTGTATATCCTACACAGTAGCCCTTGATTATTCAACTTGTGCAGCCACGACAACCTTTACAATTAATATATAAAGCTTTTTTGTTCAAAAAAAAAAACCATGATGAATGATGGCACCAATAACACTAGCAAAAATGATTAGGGATTGCATGATAGCAAAAACCAAAAGAACCAAGAGAATGATTCAAGATTTCATGACAACAAATAAAATCTAATCTAATTAGAAAAATAATTCAAGATTTCATGACAGCAAAAACCAAAACCAAAACCAATAACACTAGCAAATCTAAAACACTATCCACATTAAAAGAACCCAAAGAAGGATAGAAGGAGGAATCTAACTTCACCAAAAGACAAGCTAAATAAAACGCATCATAAAAACAAAACATAAATATAGTGGCAAGCTTATGGCTCCACACACATGAAAATACAGATTTGAAACAGACCCAACAAAGGCAGGGAACTTGTTTATTTGCAAAAATTTAGTGAAAGTGAAAGTGAAAGTGAAAGTGAAAATTTCCCTTTTCGCTAATAATGTGTAACACAAAAAGGAATAAAATCAGTAGAAAGTGTTAGAACCAAGACATTGGATGATGTCTGACCCCTGATCCTTTAATGAGTTTTGATGATAGAAAATGTGATAATATTTGATCAACTAATGATTTGAATTTAAGTGATTTCAAGAAATCAAAGTTAGAACAGACAATGATATTATCACTTAAACTCTCACTCATGTCTTAACTGTTTGATAACTAGTAACAATTTATCAAGCACTATAATTGCTTCTAATCAGACTAAAATAAGCTTTGGAACTGTCCATTCAAAATTTATAAGATCAGACGGTACAATCTTGGAACAGAACATGTTAAGTCTTGGAAAGACTCATGCAAAGTCTAAGACCAGACCATACAATAGTCTCGAACAGACTATGTGAAGTCTTGGGACAGACAACACAAGTCTAGGACCAAACTATGCATATGTACTAGATTAGACCATGTATGGAACACAGCCAGACAACGCATAGTCAAGACAGACCATGATCAAGCCAGGCCAGACGATGTCTGAAGCTATGCTAGACCATGTCTTTCATTCCAGACCATGCTTAGTCAAACTAGACTATGTTTGTTAAGCCAGACATTATCTATGCAGGAACAAACCATGCTTAGTCAGACTAGACTGTGTTTGTTAAGCTAGACGTTGTCTGTGCAAGAACAGAATATCACCTGTCATATGTGCTGAAGAATATATGCTTTATAATTAATTCTTTACACAAATAAAGGCACTGTTGTTATAGAAAGAAAGGGAGATACTCTCTAAACTTACTTTCTTCTATTCCTCGTATTGCTTGTATGTCTCGAATTGTGTGAAGTGTGTAGGTACAGCCAAAAGACTAATCAGCATTGAGATGCACACCTTAAAGCCAACTATGACCGAGATAGAAACCTGCTCCAGTCACATCATGCACAGTTAAAGCAACTTCAACACTCTTCTGTGAGACAACGAAAACCTATCTTCTCCAACGTTCAAATCCATGAAGCTCACTATATAAAGATGCTTCCATGCAACGAGAAAGAGATGATGAGATGCTAAGGAACAAAACAAAACCATTCAAAGCAATCTAAACAGCAAGCAAAGCACCTTGAGAAAAAGAAAAAGAAACACGAGCTGAGAGAAAAGACAACACCCATCTTCTACAAGCTCATACAGATTCAACACTTGTTCTTATCCTCTCTTTGAGAGTTATTTGAATCTTACACATATTTGTATAAAAAGCCAGGAGTGGCTTAGTGATAAAAGACTACTTGGGAAGTATAATTGATAATCGCTTTATATACGTAAATATTGCATCATATTTTGTAGTAATTATCTAATGTTCTCAGGATTTTTAGCTTAGTTTGAAATCATTTAATATAGATTTGTATAGTTCGATAATTCTAACCCTAAGAAGTTATTTTGTGAGAAATATACTCTAATTTATGTGTGCAGGCCTAGATTCAACAGTAAAGGGAGAATGCAAGAAGAAGACATGACTCGCTAAGCGACACATCTCGCTCAGCGCTTCACTCGTTGAGCGCAACAGAAAGCTACGTGAGCTAGGCGGCCTATGACGCACTGAGCGCTACATTGCGTTAAGCGACATTTTCATTCGAACAGAAGACTCGCTTAGCGGGACACCGAGCTTAGCGGAAGTTGCTTTCGAACTGAATATGCACTGAGCGGAAGATTGCGCTTAGCAGAACACCTGTTCTGAGATGCATTATGCAGTGTTTTGTGCTTAGCGGAAGGTTGCGCTAAGCGAGGCTTCGACTATATAAGCTGCACTTGAAGAATTTTGAAGCATTCAGACTTTGGTGGATTTGGTTGAGTTGTTTTCTCTGTTTTCCTTTGTTCTCTTCATCCCCTTTTGTAACCTTTTCAAGGCTTCTCATGACAATGAGAGGCTAATCTATTAGTTTTGAGGACTTGGAACTAGGTGCTGATCATGTAAACACTATTCTTCATATCTATTCATTGAAATATTCAGTTTAATGTTCATTTCTCTATCTTTATTCTTGTTATATGATTGGATCAGTTATATATGCATGTTTTAGAGTTTACCTGCCATTGACAGATGCTGTTGAACTTGGAACTCTAATGGAGTGTATTTCTAGACATAGGATAGACTCCATTAACTTCGCAAAGATCTCTAAACTTCATCAAACCACTCAACTGAACTTACCGAGACATCGGAAGTGAGGTTGAGCAATTTAGGCTTAATTTGATGAGAGATCACGTTTTGATCACTTTTAGATCGAAGTTAATCTGAACTATTAATGTGAATGGAGAATATATCTTATATGTTTACATGGGAAGCAAACCGGTTGAACCAAATCCTCAACATATCCATTATTCCATTCTAAAACTCAAGCACGCCAACTGTTCGATCATAGTCCTGAATCAACATTGTCGTTTTTATTGTTTATAGTTAGTGTTAACTATAGTGTTTAGTTAAATTTCTGTTATTATTGATGTTTCAAGAACAAACAACCTTAAAAACCAAACTAATGTTTAGGAATTGATTACTTTACTAATAGTCAAATACGGACAATTCCCTGTGGATTCAATACTGGGATCTTCCCTTTTAAACTACTTGTGCGATATTTGGTACGCTTGCCAAAATAGTCCATCAATAATCTTAGGGGGAGATTCATACTTGTAACCAGAAGTGGTTTAGAATACTTGCAGACAGTAATGGCATAGAGAATACTTGTAGCCAAAAGTGGCAATGAAGAATACTTGTTTTGTAATTGGTTGATTATAGTGGAACCCTTTAACAGTTGTTAAAGGAAAACTGGACGTAGCTCAGGTTGAGTGAACCAATATAAAACAAGCTCTCATTTGTTGTCTTGTGATTACATATATTTATCTTGCCTACTGTGCTCTTTTGGAAAGGTTTTCAAAGCTTTGTTTTGCAAGGATATATTTGCTGATTTAAACTTACATATATCCAAGAAGGCAACTTGTGAACTAATAGTAGTTGCAAAAACTTTTTTAACCCACTATTCACCCCCCCCCCCCCCCCACCCCACCCTCCCCCCCCTTCTAGTGTGTTCTTGTGTATTTCAGAAAGAAACAAGTGAGGGAGGTGGATCTTGTATGAATCGTTTGAGGGAGAGTAGTGTGAGGGTTGCAAGAGAGAACACAATGAGGATCACGAGAGAGGGAACAGAGTGAGGTCAAGAGAGCATAGAGTGAGGCGTGTGGCACTAGGGTTCGTAGTGCGGAAAGAGAAGCACTATGGTTCACAGTTCGCAGCCATATGAGAGAGCAAGTATTGAGAGAGAGGCATTAGGCTTTCAAGAGAGAGCAAGCGTTCTTTTTTCTAAAGCATATTTCAAATTCCTTGTTTTTTTAGGGTATTTTAAATTACCTTGAATTAGCTTAATTAGATTACTTGATAAAAATGATAGGATTTCAATTACTACTTAAATACCCCATCCAAACAACTCATTTTATTTCAAAGAATTTTAATTACCCTCTCCATATGCCTCATCCAAACACACTCTTAGTTAAATCAATCTTGACATATTTCTATGTGATATTAAAATATGGGTTACATGGGAGATCCTACTTATCAATGTGAATATTGTGGGGCTCACATGTGGTATGATGAAAGATTGAGGAACAATGTATGTACATTGAGTCCAAAGTTTTCTCTTTGGTGTATGCAAGGAAAATTACAACTACCTATTCTAAAACATGCTCCTAAAATACTCCATGACTTGCACAACAATAAAGAACAAAAAAGTCATCATTTCAAGAAACACATTAGAATGTTGAATGCAATGTTTGCCTTTACATCAATGGCTGAGAAGGTTGACAAAAATTTAAGTACCAAGGTTGCTCCACCCACTTTTGAGCTTAAAGGATAAAATTATCATTCTATTGGAAGTTTGCTACCTCCAAAAGAAGGTTCTCCCAAGTTTGCACAACTTTATATATATGACACTAATAATGAAGTTGTTAATAGGATCCAACCTCTTAGGTATTCACTAATTTTTTTTTATAACATGTTATTCTTTGGAATTCATGGAATTAGTTTCATGTGTAAGAATGTTAATTACACAAATATTGAATATCATATATTTATTGTAGGTTAGATAATGATGTCAACGGAATAGATAAAGAGATTGTTAAGGGTTTGAGAAAATGCTTGATGATAATAATGTTTTGGAAAAATCATTTAGATTTGCTAGAGACTGAAATATGGGGAATTTTCTGATGTGAAAATGCAATTAATTCGGAAGAGACAAAGAGGGAAGAACATACAACTTACCACAACATCCGAGGTTGCAAGATTGGTTGTTGATGATATTGATAAATACATCATCGAGAGAGATATCATTCTCGAGACACAATCTAATTCACTTTAGCGTATTGATCCTTTACATCTCTATATCTTGGCCTACAATATCCATTGTTGTTTCCCTTTGGTGAAGACGGATTTAGGCCTGATATTTCATCAAGAGAATCATCCTGTCATGGTAGAAATAGAAAGCACACATGTGTGACTTCTTTGCATATCGACTACAAGAGAGAAGTCATGAATCTTTTATTTTATTAATGTCAAGGAGACTATTTCAACAATTTTTTGTGGACAACGTATACAATGGTCGAATTAAAAAGATTGTGATGTATTCAATATAATCAATCTAAATTAAGAGTAGAACAGTACAAAGGGTTCCACGGGTGTTTGGTGCATGGGGAACACAAGTGCAATTGCAACTAGAAAATGGATTGTATTGTCAGGATCATTTACTGGAGGGCCAATATACATATTCAATAATTGCAAGGATTCATTTGCCATATGTAGATATGATGGGTATCCAAGTTTCTTTCTTACAATGACATGTAATCCTAAATCGCCTCAGATCAAGAGGTTCATCCAAAAAAAAAGGTTTAAAGGCAAAGGACATGCCATATATACTTTGTAGGGTCTTTAAAATGAAGCTTGATGAATTAATTAAAGACCTTGAGAATGGAAATGCATTTGGAAAGATAGTTGCATGTAAGTGCATTTGACTATATGAGATAAACAATATCATGCTATATTTATTGATTTATTATTAATTGTTTTAATCATTATTATTTATTAATTATTTTATTTACTTGCAGACTCATGTATGATTTAATTTCAAAAGCGTGTTCTTCCGCATGCACATATTCTATTGTTTATTGATGCACAATTCAAGCCAAAAACACTTGAAGATATTGATAGGGCTATATCTGCATAAATACCATATCAAAACACAAATCCTGAGTTATTTACCGTGGTAGAAAGGCATATTCATGGACCGTGTGAAGTGAAAAATATGAAGTCTCCTTGCATGAATAAAGGGAAATGTACCAAGTATTTCCCCAAAGAGTTTAGAGAGAGAATCGTTATCGACGATGAAAGTTTTCCAAAGTATAGAAGAAGGTGTACAATACAATTGAAAAGAGATCGGTGCCAAGCAGTCACTCTACGAACCTCTTTCTGCTAGGTTAAATACCAAGCTCATCTCTATTGCTTGCTCAAACACTAAGCTCTGACCAAGGATAGAGCACTCAAGGGACCCAATCACCATATCCCATTATCAAGAAACCAAATCCTATTATCAGGCAACCATATCTCATTGAATAGGGAATATAATTCAAATCCCTTAGATCACACAGTCTCCACAATCCTCGCCACTGACTGATCTATTGCCCGGAAACCACTAGCTCCACTAATAAATACTCCCTCATGAAGGGACAAAGGCACTTCTTCATTCACTCTCAAATACACCTGAGATAAATACTAACTTGAGCGTTGGAGTTCCTTTTTAGATACCCCCACCACCATGAGCCACCGTCAAGAGCTCGGGCTAAATGTCGAGTTGAGCGGTATTCATAGAGCTCAATACTACCAAGAGCTCGGTAAGAACATTTGGTGCCTATCGTGGGGCTAGTAAAAATTCCTCCTTTTTATGGTTCAAACGCAAGCTCGACAACCTAACTTGAGAACATGACGGATAACACAACCTTTCTTAGGGAACTCAAAGCCATCATTGACACTGAGAAATTGACCAATCAACTAGCCCTAGAGGCACGGCACAAATAGCACGACGCGACATTGCAAACCCTCCATCAGGAGATCCACCTACTTAAAACTCATCAACATAGAGACACAGGAGAAGGACCAAGCAAACTTGTATGGCAATATGAGCGACCACTACAAATCCCACCACCCCCACCACATACCAAAATAGAAGGAACAACCCAACCAAAGCAATGCGCTCATTTCAAACATCACATACAAGGAGGCCACTCCCTCCATAAATCCCTCAGTCAACCCACTGCCTCAATGCGACAAAATCCTTTCCTCCATCCTAAGATCATGGAGGTCCCATTCCCTTTCAGTTGGAAACCTCCAACAATTGACAGATATGATGGCACCACCGACCTAGACGAGCACATCGAAGCCTATGTGACTCAGGTCAACCTCTACACCAACGTTGACGCAATCATGTGTAGAGTCTTTCCTACAACTCTGAAAGGAGCAGCACTCAATTGGTGGACAAGTCTCCCCCCCCTCCCCCCAAATCCATAAACTCCTTTGACACGTTAGTAACCAAATTTGGAGCATAGTACACCACCAGCCGACCTCATTATATGACCTCGATGGCACTAATCAACATATGTCAAGGCAAAGAAGAGTCATTGATTCATGGAAAGATTTTCACAAATCGTCGTGAAAGTCAAGAAACCTAGGCCATGATAGCAGCTTTAAAACCTAAAGCCTTTGCAAACAACCTCTACAAGAAGAGACCCACCGGTATGGATGACCTAAGAGCTTGAGCTGTTGGTTACATTCAAATGGAAGAATTGTCAAAGTTTCAAAATAGAGCTCGACAAGGGGACTCTAAGAAAGCCCATGAAGCCTAAAAGCATAAGGACAAGTATTCTCACCTTGAACTAATTTCAAACGTTCAATAATTAGATCACCTCGATACTCCACATACACCCCTCTACTAGAGAGCAAAGCCCAGGTGTTGGGAGAAGCATACAACTTAGAGCTTTTAGCTCCACCACCCCCCTCTAACTCACCCAAAGACACCAATCGGTCAAAACAATGTTGATACCACCAAAATTACGAGCACAACATCGAAGACTGTGCCGTCCTAAAAGATCGCATTGAAGAACTTATTTAGAGAGGATGCCTGAGAAATCTTATCCCCCATAACTATGGTAGCCGAGGTGGCTTCCAGGGAGGATACAAAGGAAGAGGTGGTTGTGGAGGTAGCCACCAAGGAGGACACAATGGAGGAGGAGGTTGCGACAACCAACAACAACAATCCCAACTAGACTGAGCAGAAACACCTTGGCAATATCAAAATCAAGTGCAAAACCAGAATGATAATCAAGTTTGCCTTCAAAGGGGTCATCAGTGTTATTGTTAGAGGTTTCGCAGGCGGTAGACCTACCAACTCAACACGTCGATGACATTTACATGCACTGCAAGATATCAACTTGATCAATAAGGCAACCAACTCAACCCCTCCTCGGTCCTTACCAACAATTACCTTCACAGATGAAGACTTTGCATGAACCAACCCCTGCCAAGACGACCCTATGGTAATCAAAATCATAATAGCTCAATGGCTTGTGAGGAAAGTCCTCCTTCATCAAGGAAGCTCAACCGACGTAATGTTTTAGAAAACTTTCCAAGCTCTAGGAATTCCCCATAGCCAGATCAAGCCTTATTTGAAGCCACTCATAGGATTCTTAAGAGACCAATTCCATCCTAAGGGATACATCGAGCTTCTCACCACATTCGGTGAGAAAGAGCTCTCCCAATCTATCATAGTGGAATACATTCTAATAGATGCAAACACGTCATACAATGTACTCCTCGAGAGACCAACCTTGAACAAACTCAGAGCCATTCTCTCCACCCTACACTTAACAGTAAAATTCCTAGCACCCAATGGATAGATCGTCACCATCAAAATCAACCAAAAGGAAGCTTCTCACCACAAAAGTTTTAATGTGGAGCTTTACAGCGTCTCATGCCAAAGAGAAAAAGCAAAGAGCACGAACATCGCCAACATCAACTCTATCTCCCACCCAGACTAGGGAGATTTCGCCCCCTGGCCAAAATATAAGACAGACCAAAACCAATTGAAGAAGTCTCGTCCACTATAGATCGGCCCAAACCCCGGACAATGCACCAACCTTGGAGAACTCATGAACAATGAAGTCAATACTAAAGTAGAACAAATAATCAAGAAAAATGCCAACATGTTCACCTAGAAGGCATCAGATATGCCTGGGATTGATCCCAACCTCATCTGTCACCATTTGGCCATCTGCTCAAACTCCAAGCTAGTAGCACAAAGAAAAAGAAAACTTGGCCCTATCAAAAGAGACGCTACTAAAGCCAAAGTGGTGATGGTCGAAAAGAAAAAGAAGACAAAGGAGGAGCTGACAAGATGGAGGATGTGCGTGGACTACACGGACCTCAACAAAGCCTGCCCTAAAGATTCATATTCATACCCCCTCAACATAGATTGCTAGTCAACGGAGCCTATGGATATCAGCTTCTCAATTTCCTAGACACCTACTCAAGATACAATCATATCCAAATGTATCCCCCAAATGAGACTGCTTTCCTAATAGATCCAGTCAACTACTAATATAAAGTAATGCCTTTTAGCCTTAAGAACTCTAGAGCGACCTACTAGTGATTGATGGACAAAGTGTTTAAAGACCTCATTGGGAAAAACATCAAAGTTTACATAGACAATATGGTTGTGAAGTCTACCTCCACAAAAAACCACATCAGAGACCTGGCCAAGGTGTTCAGCAAGCTGAGAAAACACATCATGCACCTCAACCCTGAAAAGTGCACCTTCGGGGTTGGAGGTGGCATGTTCCTCGGGTTCATGTTGACATGTAGAAGCATAGAGGTCAACCTCAACAAGTGCAAAGCCCTGATTTCCATGAGAAACCCAAAAAATGTGCATGAAGTACAACAATTGATCGGAAGGTTGGCCTCCCTCTCTTGATTTCTTCCAAAACTAGCAGAGAAGGCCAATCCCTTCTTTAAACTCCTCAAAGATCCAAAGGAACCTAAAGACTTCATTTGGACCGATGAGAGCAAAAAAATGCTTGATGAGTTCAAGCTCACATTGGCGACACCTCCAATCCTGACCAAACCAAACCCAAGTTCTCCTCTACTTCTCTAACTTTCAATTTCGAACACCACGGTCAATTTAGTATTGGTTCAAGAAGAACACAAGAAGTAAACACCGGTCTACTTCACTGGTAGAGTACTACAAGGAGCCGAGCAAAGATATCAGCTATCGAAAAATTAGCCCTTTGCCTTATAAACTTAGCATGAAGATTAAGACCATACTTCCAAGGTCACTAGATAATTTTTAAATCAGATCATTCGATAAAATAAGTGCTTAGAAAGCCAAAGCTTGTCGAAAAAATGGTGGCGTGGTCAATTGAATTGTCAAAGTTCGATTCGAAATATGAACCTCGAGGGCCCATCAAGGCACAATCTTTGATAAATTTCCTATTTGAGCTTCCTCTAGCTGAGGCACAAGAGGATTGGTGGCTTCTATGTGTGGACGGAGCTTCAAACCCCAAAGGATGTGGAGCGAGCATCACACTAGACAATCCCAATGACCTCTCCTTGGAACAATCTATGAAGTATAACTTCGACACCACCAACAACCAGTCAAAGTATAAAGCACTAATCGCTGGTCCAAAATTGGCCCAAGACATCAGAGTCAAAAAATTGTGTAGAAGCAATTCCAAGCTCATCTACGACCAAGTCAACAGCCAGTACCAAGCAAATGACTCTCAAATGCAAAAGTACTATCATCTAACGATGAAATTGCTTGAATCATTCGAAAAGTACAAGTGATGGACTATTTTGACAAGCATACCAAATATCACATAAGTAGTTTAAAAGGGAAGATCCCAGTATCGAATCCACAGGGAATTGTTCGTATTTGACTATTAGTGAAGTAATCAATTCCTAAACACTAGTTTGGTTTTTAAAGTTGGTTGCTCGTGAAACATAAGTAATAACAAAAATTAAACTAAACACTACAGTTAACACTAACGATAAATAATAAAAATGACAATGTTGATTCAGGACTATGATCGAACAGTTGGCGTGCTTGAGTTTGAGAATGGAATAATGGACATGTTGAGGATTTGGTTCAACCAATTTGCTTCCCATGTAAACATATAAGATATATTCTCCATTCACATTAATAGTTCAAATTAACTTCGATCTAAAAGTGCTCAAAACGTGATCTCTCATCAAATCAAGCCTAAACTGCTCAACCTCACTTCCGATGCCTCGGTAAGTTCAGTTGAGTGGTTTGATGAAGCTTAGAGATCTTTGCGAAGCTAATGGAGTCTATCCTATGTCTAGAAATACACTCCATTAGAGTTCAAACTCAGTTCCAAGTTCAACAGCATTTGTCAATGGCAGGTAAACTCTAAAACATGCATATATAACTGATCAAATCATATAACAAGAATAAAGATAGAGAAATGAACATTTAAACTAAATATTTCAATGAATAGATATGAAGAAAAGCATTTACTATTGAATCTAGGCCTGCACACATAAATTAGAGTATATTTCTCACAAAATAGCTTCCTAGGGTTAGAATTATCAAACTATACAAATCTATATTAAATGATTTTAAACTAAGCTAAAAATCCTGAGAACATTGGATAATCACTACAAAATATGATGCAATATTTACATTTATAAAGCGATTATCAACAAGCTACATGTGTACAGTGCCAACAACGATCAAGCAAATGTCTTGTCAAAACACACAAGTTCCAAGAAACCACGACAACATTGGATGATCATACAAGAAATGCTTCATCAACCAAGCATAGATCATACCGAAGTCTTCACCATACAAGTCAACCCACAGAGCTAGATGAACTCAATTTACAACTACTTAACCCATGATATTCTCCCCGACAACCCACAAGAGAGCATCAAACTCAAAAACAAAGCAACATACTACATCATCATCAATGGAGAACTCTTCAAGAGAAGCATATCCTCCCTACTACTCAAATGCCTAGGCACTGATCAATTTGACGTCATGAAAGAAATCCACCACAGCATCTGTGGCATGCACATAGGAGGGATGAATATGGTTGCTCAAGTAATCTGAGTAGGTTACTATTGGACAACCATTTGGGTTGATTGTGCAGACTTTGTTAAAAATATAAAGAATGTAAACAATTCGGCAACATCCTCCATGCAGCACCCGAGCACCTGTGAAGCATCTTCTCACCTTGGCCCTTTGCTATGTGGAGAATCGAAATCCTTGGCTCTTTTCCACTAGCCAAAGGACAAGTAAAATTCTTGCTTGACGCTGTCAACTACTTCACTAAGTGGATCAAAGCAGATCCATTAGCAAAAATCACTGCCAAACAAGTACAAAAGTTCATTTGGCAAACACTTATTTGCAGACATGGCCTACCCCACGCCATCATCATCAATAATGGAAGGTAGCTCACAAATAAAGGATATGAATAGTTCCTTACTCAGCCCAGCGTGAAGCACCTAGTATCGTCGGTCAAACACCCACAAACAATGGCCAAGCTAAAGTCGCCAACAAGGTCATCCTCATCAAATTAAAGAGGAGATTGGGAAAGGCAAAAGGCCTATGGGCCGAAGAGTTACCCAGTATCCTCTGGGCCTACCACTATACACCTCAATTGACCACTAGAGAAACCCCATTCTATTTGACATATGGAGCAAACGTCATGATACCCACAGAAGTGGGAGAACCATCCTTACACTGAACAATTTTTGAAGAAAGCGACAACAATGAAAGCATGACGGTAAAGCTCGACCTAGGCGATGAGGTCAGAGAGCAAGCTTAAGTCCAAGAAGAAGCATGTATGCAAGGTCAATTTTAGATTCTCCACTTTTTGAGCCTGCACTCGAGAATTGGCATCAGCAATGTTTGGTTTGCAATGGTGGAAGATCGCCATAGCTTGGGCAAGGAACACCTCACCAGCCTCCATACTTGTCTTAGGACCAACAAAGGTCAACATACTTTGATCACCCTTGGACAACAAATCTTCACTCTTAAAAAGTGAAGAATCCTAGAAATCACCATGCTAGACAGAAGGGAGATCACCCTACATACTGACATGATCCACCCTCTTCAACGACCCTTTGTGTTGTTGAACAGCAATGGCAGACTTTGGTGAAGGGTTCTAAGGAGGGGGTGAACCCATCACCGAGACTTACTCAGGCACAGCCCCAATTCCTATCTCTTCCTGGGGGACTTCATTCCTACTTTCCTCCTCTAAAACATCAACCCCACCCGAGGTCTTTCCTAGCGAGGTCTTATCTTTAGAAGCCACTTTGGTTGTCACAACCACTTTACAAGCTTCAGGCATCACCCCGGGGCTCACCTCATCCGCCACAACCAACCTCGACGCAGCAATAGCCTTCATTTGCTCGGTCTCAATCGAGCTCAGTGCAACAACAACTTTCTTCTTCTCGACCCTAGCCAAGCTCGTAGCAACATCAATTCTTTGTACTAAAAACCACACCATATTGGACTTACAACTTAGCTTTCTCCTCTTCAGAAAGACAACCCTTTAGAGATTTGAAATGAAAATTCTTCATGATATCTACAAGACAAAAACAAAAATATCATAAACACATTCTACCAATACACACACTCAACAAAACCAAAACACTCATCCTTCAACAACACATCAACATCTTTACTAGTCGGTAGAGCCAAGATGTCCTTTGGCGACATCTTCTTCAAAAACTTGCTAATAATGCCTATGTCCACCTCCTCCTCCTCCGTCAAAAGCCTATCAAAAATAGAATGGAACTTCATAGCATCTAACTGTCGATAGAGAGAAAACATGGGAATCACCCCACCCCCTTCACAGAACAAGTCAGAACTACCCAAGTACTTGGGGTTCTCCATAACCTTAAAGTACCTACACTTAAATTGCTTCCATGATTCCTTGTACAAAGAGAAAAGTACACCCCTTTGACTACCATTTAAAGAGATCCACCCAACAGGATCTTTCTCATTCCTCTTTAGCTGATGAAATCGTAGAAACTTGTTCAGAGTAGGTTTGATCTCCAAATAGCAATAGAGAACCTCAAAAGCCCTTAGAAAGTCCTAGTTGTTCATATGAAGTTGAGTGGGGCAACGTTCAAGATCGTCATAACCCAACACTCAAACTCGGTAAATGGCAAAGTGATGCTGAGTTCCAAGAACATCTCCTCAAACACATAGGTATAGTCCCTTTTGTCCTCCTCAACAACCTCATAAACCCTCTCCGTTGATGAATAAGAGCTCGCCATGACCCAATCAACAAGTCGATCCAAACTAGTCAACCTCGTCCGCCTCAACATATTAGCAACAAAGGCAAAACCCCCAGAGACCGAACTATACTTATCCACCTTGCTACTCACTTAGCAATAACCAAGACTGCTTGACCTTGAATACTTCCTTAACCAACCACCAATCGCAGCCTCAACCACCACACTAGCCTTACTTGGACATGTGCGCTTCCTCACCAAAGTTGGTTTGGAGGCAAAACCACTGGAGGCCGAACAACCTCCCCCAAGCCCTTTTAGCATAACTTGAAACTTAGCCTCATTGTCCAGTTCAAACAAAACCTTAAGAGGAATGGAGCACCCTCCATCAAAATCATCCCCAATATCAACAACCTCCCTCTCCAAAAGACTCTTTTTAGGAGAACTAAAACACCCAAAAGAAAACCCAGAACTCAAAGAAGAAGACATGTTGAAACAAAAATAAGAAGAGGAAAAGAACACGAAGTAGTACCTGCACGTGAGAAGGAAAACCCAATTTAACAACCAACAGCATGCCGAAAGCAAGTGTAAAGGAAAAGCATGAAAAGAACGAGAGAAGGAGCACTAACTTGATGACAAAGAAGAACACTCTTATAGCCCACTCAAACTGTTCAGCAACCAAGGTAATGCTTTGTCTTCACCACCAACGAAGCATTCAAACCCCTTTAATAAAGGTTACTCCCATTCAAAAAGTAAAGCAGCACAAAAACCCAAATTGTCTTTTGTGTTAAGAATGAAACATTGGCATCCAAAGGGATGGAAGTATGATATGTTAGGTTTCCTTCCTCTCCATAGTTCATATGGAGTCTTTTTAATAATAGGCCTAATATAAATTCTGTTTTGTAAATAACAGGAAGTATTTATAGCTTCTGCCCAGAAGTGCTTAAGAGTTGAGCTATCATTCAACATGGTTCTGGCCATTTCTTGCAATGACCTGTTCTTCCTCTCAACAACACCATTTTGTTGTGGTGTTCTAGGTGTTGAGAAGTTGTGAATAATTCCATTCTCTTGATTGAACCTCTGAAAACTTTCATTTTTGAACTCTCATCCATGGTTACTTTTGATAAAAGTTATACATACACCTTTTTCATTTTAAACACGTTTGCAAAATTTATAAAATTCCTTAAAAGCCTCGTCCTTGTGAGTGAGGAATATAACCCATGTCCATCTAGAATAGTCATCAACTATTACTAGTCCATATCTTTTCCCTTTTAAAGAGGTTGTTCTGGTTGGACCAAATAGATCAATATCTAATAGCCTTAATGGTCAAGAAGTGGAAACAATGTTTTTACTTTTAAAAGAGGTTTTCACTTGTTTCCCTTTCTGAAATTGCCTCACAAAGTAAGTCATATTTGTATGACATTGTTGGCAGTCCTCTTACGAGGCTATATCTCTGCAGTTGATTAATCTCAAACTTCCATATCACCTTTTTCATTTTGAACACGTTTGCAGAATTTATAAAACACCTTAAAAGCCTCGTCCTTATGGGTGAGGAGTATGATCCATGTCCATCTAGAATAGTCATCAATTATTACTAGTCCATATCTTTTCCCTCTTAGAGATGTTGTCCTGGTTGGACCAAATAGATCAATATGTAATAGCTCTAATGGGTTGGAAGTGGAAACAATATTTTTACTTTGATAGACAGTAAGCATGATACATTTTGATCCTTCAGTTCACCAAAATTAATCTAATAAAGATTGCCTTGTCTCTTAGCAGAGAAGAGAGGTGAACCAATAGAGTCTTCGACTATGCATGACTCTTTGTTGAAGGAAACATCATATCCTCTATCGCAAAGTTGAATTATGCTCAGTAGATTGTGTTTTAGTCCATCAACAAATAAAACATTCTCTATAGAGAGACTAGGAGGAATACCTACTTTATCGGCACCCCTTATCTTCCCTTTCTGATTCCCTTCGAAAGTGACTGTACCACCATGCATTGGTGTCAGGCTTAGGAACATAGACCTTACGCCTATCATGTGATGTGAGCAGCCACTGTCCAAGTACCATGATTGGTGTTTCTTTCCTTCCATCAAGGACATCTGCAACAAGAATTATTTTGCACTTAGGTACTGATCCGCTGTCGCGCACGGATCAAAACGAGTGATTTTGAAAATATAGTTACGGTAACGACAACTCGAGTATCGTTCTCAAGGATTCTTGTATTATTATTAATCAATGCAGTAACGATTAATGGGGGGGTTTCGATTACGATTTCAAGAAAAAGGGATTAAAATAAATTGTGATTATCGCATAAGTTAAAGCAAATCAACCTACTGTATCGACTTTCGACTTATCATTGATCCCTATAAATTCCAATTCCCTAAACGGGTCTGATCCTATTCGACTATAATAACCACTGACAAGCGCAATAAAAATTATACGGCATATGTTCCTGAATTCCGAATTAAGCAAACGGATTAAAAACTATTGCGAATTAAGCAAATGCAATCTGATCAAACGCGATAATGCAAAAGCTACGTTAACGCGAAATTGATTCAAGATCAAATAACCAATCGAATTTAAGAATTATATCCTATAACAACAATCAAATTAAGCAAATAATTGAGATTATTGGAATAAATCAAAGGAAACAGATTGATATGGAATTTATAAAAGAACCTCAAAGTGGAATCCGATTATAGTAGATCTATTCTTCGGAAATTATTTCTCCATTACGATTGCTCAAAACTTTCAAAATAATTTCGTGAACAGTGAATGAGTGAACAGTGATGGCCCTAGAGTTTTAACAAAATAAGGGTTTCACTAATAATCTGAACTGGGTCGGAAAATACAAACCAAGCCCATAAAATTGACCCAAAACAAATTATTTCCTAAGGTCTACAACTTCAACGAATTATTCAAGCCTTCTACAATCCGAATCAGTTTCTGACTCCAACATGAAAGTTGTAGCTCTTTCTCTTAGCTTTCCAACGAATATTAGAAAGCCTCAATCAGATTCCTGTAGCTCTAGTTATGAATTTTCCATTAAAAGCTGCTAATGCTGAAAATAAAATACGAAAATTAAATAAAGCTAGAAACAAACTTAAATATGAAAACACACTAAAAATGGTGAAACTAATGAAATAAACTAAGGAAATGCCTAAGAATAACAGTAGAAGAATGTGCATGAAGATGCACTGATCAGGTACCCAAATTCTTCTGGGTCCTTTTGTGTTAGTCTTAGAGGCAGATGATTTACCTCTTGTAGGCAATTTCTTGCTTTTGGACTTCATATGTCCAGTTCCTAAATGAGACTTACTAGAAGAAGCTTTATCTTTAGATGTTTCTTTCTAGACTGTGAATCCAAGGCCAAATTTGTCATGTGGATGTCTATTGTATGAAATAATTTTCTTTAAATTTTTAGACACACTGACAAATTTGCTTAGAGTGATCTTGAGAGATGTAGCTTCTTTGCAATTGAGCAATTTCAGCTTCATCTTTACTCAAGGTTCTCACCTTGTTGAATTCATCAATTTCCTCAATCAATTCATTCAATTACCTTCTATGTTGTTCCTTTTCTACCTAGAGTTCACTTTTTCTTTTAACTAAGCCTTGGTGATCTATGGTTAGTTTTTGAAAATCTATAGTTAGAGCATTACTAGTTGTGACTAATGTAGAACATTTGCTAGATAGCTCAGTAAATGAAGACTCAAGTTCTTCATGCTCTTTTTGTTAGGATCAGCCGGGTAATCAATCAAGAGGGGGACTGAATTGATTTAACGTAAAGTGACTGATTCTTTTCTTCAAAAAGATTTTTCACCACCGCTATTGAGGTTTTAATAAAAGCGTTTTCAAAGAATGTTATATTGATTGAATAAACCAGAAAAACAACCTCAGCTTAAGATAGAAATGATTTAGAACAAATTATCTTGATAAAGATCAAAAACTAAATTGACAAAGATTAAGGATAGAGAGATTGAGCCTGTTGATTTATACTGGTTCGATCAACCACCGATCTACATCCAGTTCTCCCTTTCACCAAGGGATTCCACTATGAATTTGATTACATACACCATGCACACACAATTCACAACAAACCCTGATTTTACAACCTAAAACAGGAACCTAGAAGATTGAATGTGAAAACACCATTCACCATCCAATTTCTAAACACAATACTACAAACAAAATTAGAAATAACCATCTAATTTCAACACAGCATTTAGGAACGAAATTCCCACAATGCTAATCAAACAAGATCAATGAAAAAGATTAAAGAACAAAAACACCTTGATGTGCTAATATAGCAGGTATGAGATCAGTTCAAGAAACTCCAATATGAGCAAATTTAGCAGTCAAGAACAAATGTTGAATCACCTCAGTTCATGAAAGAACAAGAGAGGGATATAGTTGTATAGGCTCAGAGGTTTAATCTCAAATGGGTATAGCAGTAAAAGCAATATTGAGTTTTTCTAAAACTCAAGAGATTAGAGAATGTGTAGAAGAAAGAAGAGAATGTTCAAAGCAATATCAAATCTGAAAATCAAATCAAAGAGATCTTTAAAAATGACCATTATGCTAGATATAATCGATTGCAACAAGGTGTAATCGATTATCCCGTGTATCAAAATATAATTTACACTTGTTGTCAGTTGTTGTAATCGATTGCAGAACACATGTAATCGATTGCAAACAAGACAGAGCCAATTCTGAATATCAAAGATCATATGGTAATCGATTGCCACAAGATGGTAATCGATTGCAAATGAAACAGAGCAATTTCTGAACCTTAGAGATTATCTTGTAATCGATTGTAGCTCGATGGTAATCGATTGTAATGGATACAGGGCAATATTTGAACTCTGAAATTAACATTGTGATCGATTACAATGGTTAGTAATTAATTAACCCGATACCAAAGATGGTTTCAAAACTGATTAGGTCATCTGGTAATCGATTCCTACAACTTATAATCGATTGCAATCACTCAGAATTAGTTCCTAAGAAGTAAATCATCTAGTGTTGCTAGAGATAATAGAAAATAGGGCAAATCAAAACAACAAGCAAGAATGATATGGCTTAGTCTATAACAAACAATACAATGCCATCATCCATACATGTTATGGCATAAAATAGAAAACTCTAGACTAAGAGAACGAAGAAGACTTAAGGTATGAAGATACCAAAAATCTAAATGAAGAGGCGAGGCGTCAATCTTCACTTTTGAAAGTTTTTTAAACTTCTTTTTTCATGGATAGATAGGCTTTTGAAAGAATAGATGAGTTAGAGAGAAGTTCTTGATAAGCTTCTTGAAAAGAGAAAAGGTCATTTAGATCTACCTCAATTTCTTCTTCATCTGAAGCTTCAAATGCAAACACTAAGGTGTTATTGTCTGTCATCAGACCTTGCTCATTGTCTGGTGCATTTTCTTCACCAGACGCAGACGATGAAATGGTTGCGTCTACCATCAGACAAAGGTTGGCTTCTTCATCTGATGTCTCTAATCCTTCCTCATATGTTAAGTCTTCTAGATCTTCCCATGTAGACATTAGGCCTTTCTTTCTGGGGAATCTTTTATTGACTCTTTCCTTTCCTTTGCTGAGCTTTGGACATTCAGATTTGAAATGTCTTGGCTTCTTGTATTCGTAGCAAACGACGAGATTCTTCTCCTTCTTCTCATGGTCTATTGGGAACTTTTTGTTGAAGTTCTTCCACCTCAAACCTCCTTTCTTCCTCCACATTTTGTGGATTCTTCTAGAGATGAATGAGAGCTCATCATCTTCACCTGAGTCCTCTTCAATTGAGGATGTGGTCTCCTCTTTTGATTCTTCAACTTTTAGTGCTTTAGAAGTTCGTCCCTTGGATGGTCTGGACGATTGGCTCTTGGATGATGATGATTCCATTGGCGTGGTGGTCTACTTGGGCCTTTGAGTTTTCAGAGCTAAAGACTTGCCCTTTTTTAGTTTGGCATCTCCTTGTAGCTTTTTCTCATGCAATGTTAGTATGCCCATGAGCTCTTCAAGAGGTAGAAAGTCTAGATTCTTTGATGCCCTAATAGCTGTGACCTAAGGTCTCCACTGTCTGGGCAAGCTACGAAGAATTTTTTCAATATGCTTGAAGTTCTCAAAACTTTTACCAAGGTTTCAAAGCTCATTCAAGATAGTTTGAAATCTAGACATCATAGCAGCAATAGTTTCATTTTCTTCCATAGTGAAGAGTTTGTATTCTCTAGTTAGAACACTTACTTTTTTTCTTTTTACTTAGATGGACCCTTCATAAGTCATTATGAATGTGTCCCATATGTCTTTGGTAGATTTAAACTGACTGATCTTTCTATGTTCAGTTTCTGAGATGCATGCATGAATAGCATTTCTTGCTCTAAAGTTGAGAATGAATCTTTGTTGTCCAGTATTCTCTTGCAATCTCATTTTCTCCATCATCAACTGGAATATAGTTTCCATTTTCCACAACATCCAACATGTCTATGTGGCATGATTCAAAAAATGTCTCCATTCTTTGTTTCCAGTAAGCGAAGTTTTCTCCTTTGAAAACTGGAGGCTTGTGGATGGATTGACTTCCCTTCTCCATTCTTGTGTAGGATCTTTAGCTCTGTATCTGTGAAGATAGCTATTAGAAACCTGGCTCTAATACCAACTGAAATACACAAGAACACACTAGAAGGGGGATTGAATAGTGGGTTAGAAAACTTTTCACAAAGAATATTAGTTCGCAAGTTGCCTTTAGAGATATACGTAAGTTTAAACAAGCAAATGTATCCTTTCAAGACAAGGCTTTTATAAACCTTTTCGAAAGTACACAACGTGCAAGATGAACAAATGTAAACACAAGATAGCAAAGGTAGAATGCTTGTTTTATATTGGTTCACTCAAACTGAGCTACGTCCAGTTCTCCTTTAATAATTGTTAAAGGGTTCCACTATAATCAACTGATTACAAAATAAATATTCTTCACTACCACTTCTGGCTATAAGTATTCTCTATGCCACTATTGGCAACTAGTATTCCAAACCACTACTGGTTACAAGTATAAATCTCCCCCTGAGATTATACTTCCCATGTATTCTTTGATCACTAAGCCACTCCTGGCTTTCAATTCAAATACAGAATAAGATTCAAATAACTCTCAAAGAGACGATATGAAAATGGGTTGAATCTCTATGAGCTTTGTAGAAGATGAAGTTTTTCTATTCTCTCAGCTCTTGTTTCTCACTAGGTGCTAGCTTTTCTCAAAATTCTTTTCTCATTGGGTGCTAGCTATTCTGAGACTATTACATGGTCTGGTCCGAGACTTTGCATAGTCTATTCCAATACTACTACATGGTCTGTTCCAAGACTTGTACTATTTGTTCTAGGGACCTTTACATGATCTAATCCGATGCTTAACTTGGTCCAATTGAAAGCACTATGGATGCTTGATATATTCATAAAACGTTATCAAACAATTAATGATAGAGTGAGATGGAAAGATTATACCATTGTCTATGATCATTTTAATTCCTTGAAATTACTCAATTTCAAATCATTAGTTGATCAAATATTATCACATTTATTTCTTATAGTATATATATGTTTGATGGTTTTTACAATAAATACTTAAAAGTCATACAATGAGAATTTTTAATTGATAATATAATTTTTTCCATCATCAATGCATAGAAATTAAAAAAATTCAACAATATATGAAATAAGTTATAGGGTAAAATATGTTGAGATTAATGGTGATGCATTGATAGTGTAAAATAGTTTTTCACTATTATTCAATCAAAATCCTCCAATTATGCTAAGTTTGTTGACTTCTATAAAAATATCTTAAGATATATGTAAATGGTGGACTGTGATTGAATGACAAGATAAAACTATTTTACATTGTCAATGCATCATCATTAAATTCAAATATGTTTTTAGTCTTTCAAATATTCAAGGTTTTTGTTTTTAGTCCATCAACTAAATATTGACAAATCTTGGTCCTTAAACTATTTTTCTATTTGATTTTTGGTCCATGCTATTAATTTTCTCCATTAAATAATGACATGATAGTCGTTTTGTGACAATATTGTTTTCTGACGTTTAAAAACTGTCAAAAATTGATTGAAAAATCATTTTTTTAACTAAAATTTTAGTCCACCGAGTCTCAAGGGAGGGACCAAGGGCATCACAACTAGGTTGGGACTCCCAAGGGATTCCAATCATAGAGTAGGCAGCTATATATTTTTCCAAATAAAAAAGAAAAAAAATAAACAAAATAAAGATATAGGGGCCAAACCAAACCCATCATAGGAGCATTAATAAAGTCTATAGTTGACTAAGCCACATTGATTTCTAACACAACAATCAATCAAAAACTAGGCAAGGTGCTAAACCATAGAAAGTCCATTTTATGGACAACCCCATGATGAGCAAGCTTGTCAGCACACATGTTCCCCTCTCTAAGGATATGGGACACTCTAAAGACCATTAGATTACAAAGTTTTGTAACCAAATTCCATCTTCTTCTTAAAATCCAAGGAACCGAAGATTGATTGGGAAAAGCATCCACGACTAGTTAAGAATCACATTCTAACCAAAGACTTCTCCAACCTCTACAATTAGCATTCTCTATGGCTAGGATGGCTGCTAAAAGCTCAGCATCTAGAGAATTTGTTATACCAACATACATGGAAAAACCACCTCTATAATAGCCAAAATGATCTCTAAATAATCCAGCAAATGCAACATGTCCTGGGCAGCCAAGTGCAGCACTATCAATGTTGCACTTCATGAATCCACAAAGTGGAGGGAACCACTTTACAACTTTGATAGTTTGTACTTTGGCAAGCTGAACAACAACATGGAAGTGTTGCAAGAAAGAAAATTCCTTGATCGAATTAAAGCCTTGCCCTTTGGATATTAGACCAGATAGTGCCACATTGCACTTAATTTGGTTGTTTTCCTATGTGATAGGAATGTTCTAGTTTTTGAATCTTCATTCATTTCTGCTTCTCCAAATCATCCAAAATGAATGGATTACAACTGAATGAAGAATATCTCTGGCTTGACTACTATGTGCTTTGGTTATGGAGAGGACAATTAAAGCCATGGAAGACAAGTCAATGACAATAGGAGAAATCTGATGTAGCCAGGATGATAGAGGGCTAGTCAATGAACATGAGGACCTAGGGGCACTTCAAGAATTAAAGGGACCAATGACAAGATCCAAGGCCAAGATTCTCCAAGAAGAAATGACCAAGAGACTAAAGGAAGGGTTATTCATCAAAGGCCAAGAAGGAAGAAGCCCAAAGGAGCTAAATTGGAGCACTTGGAAATTTGCTGATAGCTCGCTCAGCGCAAGCTTAGGCTCAGCGAAGTTTTGCCACGATCAATCATCTCGCTCAGCACAAGATAGAGCTTAGCGGAGATTTGCCTCAATCAAGCATCTCGCTCAGCGCACAATTGAGCTTAGCGGAGATTTGCTTCGATCAAGCTTGGGCTCAACGAAGCTTTGCCACAATCAATCATCTCGCTCAGTGCAAGATAGAGCTTAGCGGAGATTTGTTTCGATCAAGCATCTCGCTCAGCGCACAATTGAGCTTAGCGGAGATTTGCTTCGATCAAGCATCTCGCTCAGCTCAACGTTGAGCTCAGCGCAATTTTGCGCTAAGCTCAAGGTTGAGCTTAGCAAAAGGTCTGGCGCGGGAATTTTTGAAAACTTTGTTTACTTGTGTAAGAGGTTTCTTAATTGTGTAATTAGGCCTTAAAACGTTATGTTTAAGTGGAGATTAGTTACATGACCCTCTTCTAAGGCCTGGCTCTATAAATAGTAGAAGAGAACCTCATTTGTACAACATATCATATAACTCATTTATGAATGAAATAAGCTTTGGCTTAATTGAGAGCTTAGCCTCTTCTTGGTTCTTGAGTGGAACCAAATTGATTCTTATCAAGGAAGCTTTCCTTGTGGTGAATTCTCCTCGACTTATCGTTCCGTGCGGATCGTGGCGTCGTTCCAATTGATCTTCTTCTTCTTTCTACTTTTCCCCTTTGGTTTGAGTTCTTGATTTGGCTTCAATGGAACTCTTTTGATTTGCTTCCGAACGATCCAAACCAAGCTTGTGTGGCTTGGAACTGCATCATGCATGCATCATAGGACCATAAAGTATTAGCCAAATTATAGGTCAAAAATAGATGATCAAGTGTTTCTTCATGCCTTTCATAGAAATTGCGCATGGAAATGATGATACATACTTTCTTGAGGAGCAAGTCATGAGTTGGTAGCCTCCTTTGAATCCCCCTCCAAACCACTAAGCTCCTTGATAGTGGTGTTGAGCTAGACTAAATAGTTTTAGCCTAAGGAAATTGTTGCTTGAAAGGGGATAAAAAACTATATGCTTCCTGAAAAGTTAATGTGCCAGCATTAGATGGTCTCCAACTTGGCATATCACAGTCCACACTATTAGGAATGGGGATAGTATTCAGAGTCCCTCTTAGATATGGTATCAGCATTCAATCTCCTGAGGGATGATCCATTGTTAGTTTTGAACCATAACAAAGAGAGTGAAGAGTAGTTGTTTTCTACATTTATTAGATAATTCCAAGATGTTAGCAATAGAGTCTTCCAAGCACCATCTAGAAGTTAATCAACTTGCCATTATTAATTATCCATCTTGTATTATCATACACAATGTGCTTTTTATTTTCCGATAGAGAACCATAAAGAAGAGACGTTATAGGAGGTCAATGGTATACCATTCTTCAGGATTCTACCCTCATCATGCAAGCCCATTCAGAATTGGAGTGTTGCATCTACGACATTAGCATGATCATGGCAGCCTGGTTTAGTCTAGATATTGATTTGATTCTTAATCCCCTTAATGTAGGGGGGAACAAACCTTGTGCCAAGATACAATAGATAGTTTCCTGATCTGAGTGTCTCCTGACCACAAGAAGTTTCTAATCTAGCTTTCCACAAAATTGATTAGAGAAGGAGGTTATGCATAGATTTGAAAACTGTAAAATAGCATTTTAATACTAACTGACTTTATTAATTGGACTATGCCCATGAAGGAGAGAAGCTTGCCCTTCCAAGAAGTAGGATTGATTTTGATTTTATCAGCAATAGGCTACAACTTGCCCTTCCTAAATCATTTAAAATACCATTAACTATTTTTTTTGGTAGGTAAAATTTTTGTTGGAGATACTTTTGAAAGTTTAGGAAAATAATTTCTAACAATTTTTAACTATTAGAAAATGGTTAATCAAATTTTAAATGATTCTTTAAATAATTTTGGGCAATTCTTTAAGTATTCTTTGTGAAAAACCATTTTTGTACAAGTAGTGCAGACAAGATGAATGTAGATCAGAAAAGGTTTGTACGCTTTGTCTATCTCTCTCCACCACAACATGACACATAGCAAGAGGACAAGCTTTGTGTCTAAACAAGAATATTAGAAAACTTTAATTAGCACAATGGTCATTCCACCAAAGCCTCTATAAAGAATATTGAAGCTTTGAAGAGAAGATTGATTATTCCACAAATTAAGGGTAAGCATCAAGCGAGTATAGGAAAATTCAGGTGGAAAATGTTCAACCCATTATAAACCAAAGGATGAAAATCATGTCTCATCATCAACTATTTGGCCTCGGATTTGGTAGGGTTCAGTTGAGTAAGATGTGGGTTACTTCGGGTGGGTTATCTCGGGTGGTGGCCTCCAACAGGTCATGGTTCAGCATGAAGCCCTATAGCAACAAGTTGTAGTTTAGAAACGATCATGTCATGAAAAATATGTTTTTTTCTTATGTAAGAACGACTCATTGACAAAGAAAAGTGCGGTGGAGTCACTGGTGGAAGAAGCTCCAAAGGAAAGAATTGGTTCTTCCTTCAATAAAAAAGTGTTCATTATGTTGTAGAAATGTGTGAAGATTTGTGAGCGCACATTGGAACGCCTTCTTCTTTGGTGGCAACCTTGTTTCTTCAATGATGACATCACCAAAAAGCAAAAAGGGAAGGAAATCAAAAAGCAAAAACGTGTTGTAGAAGCTTGCTCTCTAAACTTGTTGCAACTATTAATTATTTGCAAGGCTACCAGCTATAAATGGTGCTTTGTATCTTTAGCTGGGTTTAGATTTCAATGGATTTAAAAATCTAAAATAAAGCCCAACTATTTTAACCCAAACAAAATTGATAACTTAACTCGTATTACCTGAAGACCTACTCAAAGCCATCCAAGAACAACAATTTTCTTTCATATTTACCAGATTGTGGTCGGGTCCAAGTTTCATGCTTAGACCTACCACAAAGTGTTGATTTCTCTGATATAAAAGATCTCATCTATGGACAATAACCTCTAAGTGTTAAAAGTTCAATCTTTGCTTTGCAAAGTTGTTGTATCTAGCTTTATAATTGCTTATCTTCTATTGAAATACATAAAACACATTAGAGTGGGAGGGTGGGTGAATAGTGTAGTTAAATATCACATCGAAATCTTTTCACAAGTACAACAACAGATTTTCCCAAATAAATTTCGCAAACAAATGAAATGGAACAGTATTGATCGTCCCAGATATACAAAATTTCAATAAGAAATTGATTTGAAATAAAGTAAGTATATTTTCCAATAAATATAAATTAAAATGTTTTCCCAAATGAGCACTGGGATCTTAGATGAAAACTATAAATCTTTAATGAAGAGGATAAAACACTTGTTTTATATTAGTTCACTCAACCTGAGCTATGTCCAATTCTCCTTTAAGCAATTGTTGGTTACTAAGGCACTCTTGGCCTTCAAAACAACAATTTAGATAATACAAGATTTAACAACTCTCAAAGAGAGGATATACTATGAACTATGAATCAATCTTTGCACAACAAAGTGTTTGCATATGTATATGAATGATTGTCCACACTAGTGTTCTTCACACTAAAAATGTTTGCTCAGCACTTAGAGCTTTTTCACGTAATAGATTTTTTAGTCATTTTTGAGCTAATCTTCTCTTTATAGAGCCTTTGGAAAAATGAACATTGCAAGTTGAGATTCCTTCCCGTTGTAGAGAGGGACATGTGGTATCTTCAATTGGTGAGAGAGAGGGGACAAGTGTTGACATGAAGAATGGAAGTCTTTATTCTTCTTGTTTAGGTTTTGATTTTGTATGCCAAACACATAATGGATGTCGCATTGTAGTTCTTGTTTTAGTAGTAGGCATGTATGTGCTTTAACATTAGTTTTATTTTTTATCATGCCTTGTTTTATCATGCTATTTCAAGTCTATTTAAGTTTGATTTTTTTTTCTAGAGTGTTACTTTATTATTGTGTTGTTGTTGTAACATGTCACATGATCAATGTAACAAGTTACACCATAATGTAATCGATTACACAAACCTAGAAATTGAGTAAAGCTCGATGTAACCAATTGCATCATTAGTGTAATCAATTACATCAGGCCAGATTTGCAAAATTTGAGTATAGGTGAAACCTAGAAGTTATTATGAACGGGATAATTGATTACATTCTTGAAGTAACTGATTACGCCCCGTTATAACTTACTTTTTCTATATAAAGGTTGTCTTATCTTGAGATTTTAACTAAGCTTCGAAAATCATTATTGTTACATCTCAAAATTAAAAACCTTGGAGAGGGTTTCCACCTTTCTTAAAGGGTTGTACCAAGATTGATTCAAGTTTTATACAAATGTCAATTTATATGGATGGATCGACTAAGAGCCTCTTGGTTTGATTTCTTTATGCTTCATTGTTATATCTTCACATGAGGTGATATTGTTCCTTATTCCTTTACATATTCTTTATTGGGTATATATTGAATGGTGTTTTCAGTTCCTTATAGTAGGTTTCTATAAGGGGTTTCTATTTTCTATCTTGTAGGGTCCAAGATGAAAAGTGTGTTTCATTGTCTTCCTTGTAGAGTCCAAGATAGAAAATGGTGTTCTAAATTTTCTATGTGTGCATGGTGTTTGTAACTTAGAAATTCATAGTGGATATTCTTGATAATCACTTTTTAGACTTAGTTCTTTAAACATATTTCTTAGCGATTATCTTTCTTTTCCTTATTGTTAGATTTGTTTGAACTCATTTTTTATAGTTTTGTAGGAAGCTAACATTAGATAGTTAGTCTCTATGAAATACATCATATTTTGCATGTTTTGTGTGTTAAATTCATCATTTAGGACTGGATTAGAAGAGTAACTTCCTTTGGGAGCACGCTAAGCACATTTACACGCTTAGCGAGCTCATATTTAGAGAACAAAACCTATGGAAGACTTGGTGTTGAGAGAGCATACACGCTAAGCGCGAGGGAGCATGAGAGAAGATGTGTTGAAGATTGATGGGCGCTTAGCAAAATTAATTTGTCTGGTGGATTCAAGATCACTTAGCACGACCTTCGCGCTAAGATAAATACTCTTTTTGTTTGAAAAATTGAAGAAGTCGCTTAGCGCTTCATTAGTGCTAAGCGAGAGCGCTTTTTTTGTTGCTATGAAATTAGTTGGACACATGAGCACGCTTAGCGAGCAATGGCACATAGCGTGAAGTCACTTATGTAGAAAAAAAAAAACAAAGGTGAGATTATCTACTATTAAGTGTCGTTTTTGGGTCAGTATTAGGTCAGCAACCACACTTGGGGATTAGAGCCTGATTTTCTACTATTTCATTGCCTACCCATTTTTCTTCTTCTCAATGCTCATGTACCCATCACCAATTTCTCATTCATCCACACCCATGAGTAGCTAATCCTTCCCCTTGTTGGGGTTTGATGAAACCAATATGATCTTGTATACTTGCTTGGTTGATTACATGAGAGGATGATTCGGTGGAATCGAACTCCAACTTCTCATCATTATCATGTTTTCATTATTGCTTACAAACTATTTGCTGAAATTTCTTATCCAAATTTTACCCTATTTTCTACATTTAGTACTTTGATTTTGGATGCTATTCTGCTCACAATTGTTTCACACACAAACACTTTGTCCTAGTCAACTCATTTGCTCTTTTAATTAGCGTTACACAAGTCCCTATGGAATCGATACTTGGACTTCCATTTTATATTTACTTGTGCAAATTTGGTATGCTTGCTAAAATCCCATCAAGCAAATTGGTATTGTTGCTGGGGACTTGTGTGTCAATGCTTGGCAATTGTGCATTATGTGTTTACTTAGACAGTTTTTAAATTTTGTCATATTTTTCTTATTCTACATATTTTTTGCTATATGCAGTTTTTTTGCTCTTCATGTTAAATTTATGCTTCTTGTTTCTAAATTGGATCCTAGTGTGATTGATATTTTATGCAAGGTAGATCCTGACAAGGAAGAAAAAGCAAAAGCAAGGAGCCAAGCAAAGCAAACAAGGAGCCTTTAAATTTCTAGTGAAATATTTCTCCCCATAAAACATACTTAAGGGAAAACATAAATTTCAACATTCAAACAAAAGGATGGTAAGACTCTTAGTGAGGCTTGGGATCATTTTGCGCTCTTTTAAGGAAAACTCCAACTCACAAGTTTAGTAAGCCTCTTTAGCTAAATATGTTTCTTGGTGGTTTGAGGCCACAAACAAAGTTGTTACACTTGATGCCTCAACTGGAGGGGGAATTATAGCAAAACCAACTAATATTGTGATTGAGTTGAATGAGAATATGGTAGCTAATGACCACCTTATTCTTCATGATAGGGGTCAATCAAAGAAGGGAATTCTTGACCTTTGTTTGCAAGATGCAGTTCTGGCCTAGCCCAAAACAACTTACTCACTCAACAAGTTGAAGCCCTTGCAAATTAGATGAGCAATTTACTGCAGCAAATTAAGAGCCTTCAAATCATCGGTCAATCTTCAACTCAATCCCCATTGTGCTGTCAAGTTTATGGTGGGAATCATGAAGACGGCTTTTGTTTAATTTATGAGGGAGGAAATGAGGAGATGAATTACATGGGTAACACCAATAACAACCAACAAGGAAACTATGGAGGTTATGGCAACACTCAAGGGCAAAGGCAACAATTGAGGTGGAAGGATCATCCTGGGAACAATGTGAGGCATGAGCAAGGTGGAGCTCAAAACAGATTAAATTGGTACGGGCGAAAAGCCAAGCTTAAAGACACTCTTACTCAATTTATTAATGTTTTGTTGTCAAACCAAAAGAGTACGGATGCATCAATCAAAAATTTTGAAACACAAGTTGGACATGAGATGCCTCTATAGAACATGTTTGAAGTGGAGGTATTTGACTGTTGGGGAATTGATTTTGTTGGGCCCCTTCCTTCCTCATTCTCAAATGAATACATTCTTGTTGCTGTGGATTATCTCTCAAAATGGGTGGAAGTAGTGGTTGTGCAAAAGGATGATGCTAAAACTATTGTGAAGTTTTTTAAGAACATTTTCTCAAAGTTTGGAGTGCCTAGGGTGCTAATCAGTGATGGAGGAACTTAGTTTTGCATTGCTCATATGAAAAAGGTGCTTGAACATTAAAGCATTAAGCATAAGGCGGCATCTCCATACCCTCCGTAAACTAATGGTCAAGCGAAAGTCTCCAATCATGAGATTAAGCGAATACTTGAGAAAACAGTTGCATCATCTTGGAAAGATTGGTCCACCAAATAGGATGATACCTATAGGGCTTATAGAACTGCTTTCAAGACTCCCATAGGTTTCTCACCTTATCATATGGTATATGGAAAAGCTTGTCACCTGCTAGTAGAGATGGAGCACAAGGCACATTGGGCGTTGAAATTTCTAAATTTTGACCCATCTCTATCTTGTGCATTGGGAATTTTTTAGGAATTCACTAAGTTCCACGTGGCACTAATAAAATTTACTTATCTGTCTTGGATTTGCATTAATTTTGCGTAGCCCAAGTTCTCGCTAAGCGCGCTCTGCAAAATTTTACAAGTCAAGCTAAGCGTACATGCTCGCTAATTAAAAACAAATCAAATTTAAACTATTTATAGTCATAGAAAATGAGTAGAATAACCATCATAGTCATTGTGGAGGAGAGGAGATTGATCTTGTGGAGGTGGTTGATTTTGAGGTGGAGGAGGAATCAGAGGTGGTTGCTGCAAAGGTGACTCAGCAACAAGTGGTTGCAATGTAGCTAGTCCTTTTGGAAGTGGACGAGCTACGAAGTTCATTAGCAGCCCAAGTGATGTAGCAATCTAGGTGGTCAGTGCTTGAGAAAAAAGGTTGCATCTAATTGTAAATAGTGTTGTATACTACCACCCTTATAAGGGTCATGCCTTGATGAAGAAAAGCTTTTATCATGGTTTGAACAATGGAGCAGATTGTGCGGCATTGATTGGATCCACTTGAAGAGGTGAGGTCGATGTGTAGGTTGTTGAGTAGATTGTGAAACATTGATTGATCCACCTAAAGAGCTGGGGTAGACATAGGTGATACCACCAACTGGGTGCACACATTAGCTTTAGGTTGCTGAGCTTGATCATCCAAGATAGGATCATCTTGGGTAACAATACATTCTCCTCAACTAACTTAGTCAAATGCTTTTATTTTTTTTGGTCCAAGGTCGGAGACCATGTTAGAACCAAGACATTGGATGATGTCTGGCCCCTAATCCTTTAATGGGTTTTGATGATAACAAATGTGATAATATTTGATCAACTAATGATTTGAATTTAAGTAATTTTAGGGAATCAAAATTTGATAAACAGACAAGTGGTATAATCTCTCCATGGCACTCTCTATCTTAATTGTCTGATAACTCGTAACAATTTAGCAAACACTATTAAATGCTTTTAATCATACTAAAATAAGCTTTGGAACTATCCATGCAAAATTCATAAGATTAGACGATACAGTCTTGGAACAGACCATGCTAAGTCTTGGAAAGACTCATGCAAAGTCTAAGACTAGACCATACAATAGTCTTAGACAGACTATGTGGAGTCTCGGATATAAGTCTTGGGACAGACAACACGAGTCTAGGACCAAACTATGCATATGTACTAAACCAAACCATGTATTAAGCCAAGCCAGACGATGTCTGAAGCTAGGCAGACCATGTTGTCATTCCAAACCATGCTTAGTTAAACCAGACTGTGTCTGTTAAGCTAGACGTTGTCTGTGCAAGAATAGAATATGATCTGTCATATGTGTTGAAGAATATGTGCTTTATAATTAATTCTTTACACAAATAAAGGCACTGTTGTTACAGAAAGAAAGGGAGATACTCTTTGAACCTACTTTCTTCTATTCCTCGTATTGCTTGCATGCCTCGAATTGTGTGAAGTGTGTAGGTACAGCCAAAAGACTAATCAGCATTGAGATGCACACTTTAAGCTAAAAGCCAACTATGACAGAGACAGAAACCTGCTTCAGTCACATCAAGCATAGTCAAAGCAACTTCAACACTCTTTTGTGAGACAATAGAAACTTATCTTCTTCAACGTTCAAATCCATGAAGCTCACTATATAAAGATGCTTCCATGCAACTAGAAGATGTAGTGGAAATGCTAAGGAACAAAACGAAACCATTCAAAGTAATATGAACAACAAACAAAGCACCTTGAGAAAAAGAAAAAGAAACACGAGCTAAGAGAAAAGAGAATACCCATCTTCTACAAGCTCATACAGATTCAACACTTGTTCTTATCCTCTCTTTGAGAGTTATTTGAATCTTATACATATTTGTATAGAAAGCCAAGAGTGGCTTAGTGATAAAAGAATACTTGGGAAGTATAATCTTAGGGGAGATTCATACTTATAACCAGAAGTGGTTTAGAATACTTGTAGCTAGTAGTGGCATAGAGAATACTTGTAGCCAGAAGTGGTAGTGAAGAATACTTGTTTTGTAATCAGTTGATTATAGTGGAACCCTTTAACAATTGTTAAAGGAGAACTGGATGTAACTCAGTTGAGTGAACCAATATAAAAACAAGGTCTCATTTGCTGTCTTGTGACTACATATATTTATCTTGCCTACTATGCTCTTTTGGAAAGATTTTCAAAGCTTTGCTTTGCAAGATATATTTGCTAATTTAAACTTACATATATCCAAGAAGGAAACTTCTGAACTAATAGTATTTGCGAAAATGTTTTAAACCCACTATTCAACCCTCCCCCCCCCCCCCCCCCCTCCCTTTTAGTGTGTTCTTATGTATTTCAGACCACGAGTGTCCCCCAACCCATTGGGTCGGACACTAATCTCGCTCACAATGCGTGGTTGCCGTTGGCCCAAGGAAATTTTGCACACGGTGAGAATCGAACACGAGACCTCCCGCTAAATGGATCACTCCCACCCTAGTGAATGTAGTGAAGCCTTACACCACTACGCCAACCCTTTGGGTTATTTAGTCAAATACTTTGTGATCAAGATATCAAGTCTTTATGGGTCAACTTTGGATCTTGGATCGTCGGGCCCAATGGCCTAACCAAGCAACAAAGTCTTTCCTCACTACGACAACAATCCTTCAATGCTAATTTTTTCCTGTGTCGATCAGAGAGTCTTAAACAAATCTTGTAATCTTAACCATTTATTAGTTGTTGAATGATTCGATTGTGAAAAAAAATTAATGCACATATCCTGTAGAGAGACATAGGTTTACTTCTGTGCAATTACACTAAACCCAAAAAATGGTACATTATACCAGCACTCACTATTTTACTCAAGGTCATTGTTGGGTCACATCTATAAAGATCAATATAGACATATGAAATTGATGGAAATTTATAAAAAAGTAACAAGTCATTAATATAAAAAAAACTAAAACATCAAATATTCATAAAATATAATCAACTAAACAAAGAAAAAAAGGTATAAAGCTAAATATAGTTTTATTAGACATCAAGAAATATTCGATAAGATTAAGAGAATATTATGGTGTTTAATAAATGATTTTACAAGAAGGAATCGACAAAATGAAGAAAGATAACAGAGCCGATTTGGGCAAGCTCTCAATTTAGGCCCATTGAGCCTAGAAGGTTAAAGACTTAAAGTTGATGTTAAGGAAACTTTATAGAGAAGCTAGGGGAGATCGAGGGTCCAAGATCTTAGGCCGATTTTATAGGAACATAACCTCCATGAACAGGTATTTAGTTTTCAAGGCTATTTAAATTCAAGATTGTAACTAAAAGAGCATCATCAAATACAAACCAACCGAATTATCTTATCTTATTGTTATTTTTTGCTTATTGCTTACTACTTTTTACCGCTTCATCTTTATTGTTTTTTTCTTTTCTTTGAGTTTTTGTTATTACAACCCATTTTTTCTTGTTTCATTACTTTAAAACAACAAATTTTACTAGCAATTTGGTTCTTTAATCACCCATTTCATCTACTCACCAAGAACTTTCTTTAATGATTTGGGAATCCATTTAATACAAAAATCCATCAAACAACAAGTTTGTAAAGTAAAATCAAGCAAAATAAAATAAAGTCACAAATTATAGCTTGTTGTCTCTCTTTGTTGCAATAGTAGATTGCAAAGAGAGTGAAGAAGATGATTGGAAGAAAAAGATAGATAAAGAAGATGAATGAAAATAAAGAATAATGGCATCAAAACATGAGTTTTACGTGTATTTGTTTGGTAGGTATGTGGTTATTACTTCACTTTAATAAAGTTAGACGTCATCACTTGGTTCTCAAAATTAAAATGTAAACTTAAACTATGGCTCGTTTTGGCCAATTTATTTTTAATTTATAAATTATTTTTAAGTTAAAATTAAAAATAAGAGCTTAAAAAATAAGTAAAAAATTGTTAATATTTTTTTTAACTTAAAACTCCTTAAAATTAAAATATAATCAGATGGAGAGGTCTTGAGAGAGGTCTTGAGTTCAAACTTCCCTCACTAACAAAAACTAACAAACTAATCACTAATATTTTTTGATAAAAAAATACTAATTATTCCAAATTTTGGCCTTATTAGGATTAAAAGAGAAAACATAGAAATAAGCTTCGCATAAGTAACTTTGGTAACTTATTATAAAGCTCCTTATTTTTAATTTTTCTTCATTAAAAATAAGTAACTTTTATTTTAAGAAGTTTTTATTAATTGGTATTTAGCCCAACTTTTACTTAAAAATATCTTATAAATTGAAAATAAATTGGGTTAAACGGTGACAATTATGGATAGTAAAAATTAACCATGCTAATAAATCCAAATACTTTGAAATGCTAGCCTTGACATATTGATAATGTTAAATTTTCATGCAAAAATGAAATTAACTCATAAACTTCTTGTCTTACATGTAAAACATACGAGATCAAAATCTCAAAATTAAAATTCTTGACATCACCAACGACATTATTAAATTGAACATAAATATAATTTCATGCTATATGATCAATCTCAAAGCAATCCATAAAGTCCATTCTAATAATTATTGATTGGAATTTATTTTTATTTTTTTTAGAAAATGAAATTTAATTAAACTATGCCCAACCATGGGCTCCAAGTGGAAGGTCCCAATCTCCAATATAATCTGGACTGCTACCCACAATCCTTCTTGATTGGGATTGGATGCCATTAATTTTTGAGCCTGGGCTCCTTGGAAATTGGTAAGTGGAAACTCCTCCACCTGAACTAGACGAGTCACATGTGGAGCCTTCCTTTGTTGAGAAGTTCCATTGAGACCCAACTGAAACCCGAGGTTTGGATGGGCCTTGGGCTCGAAGTTTGGCCTTTGCAGACTGGGTTGGGGCCATATAACTTGGTTTGTTTGGGCTTGGAGGTATGTGATGGTGCCTATTTGAAACTGGACTCGAATTAGCAAAGTCTTGGTTCCTGGGGCTGATGTTTCTAATATTGGTTGGAACTGGAGTTGCAACCATGTCCATTTCTACAGTCTTCTCAGACATGTTATCGGTGGTAGTTGATGTTGTAGAAGCAAGAGTCATGTAAGAGTTCTCATGCATGTTCCTGACATTGTATGGTTGGGATGACATCCAACGCTCCAACCAGTTCCAACCCCATTGAGCTTTTTTACACTCATAGGTTGTTCCTATATCATCGTTACCATTTGAGTCTGAGTGCAAAAATTGCTTCTGTTGTTTCTGCAAACAAAAATGGATCACAATAAAATGAATATGTTCACAGTATTTTGTAATGATTATTGTTATCCCGTTTTTGTTGTGTGTGTTTTGTTTGCGTAGGAATTAAAGAAATCTCTATTTATTTTAGAGTAAAAAAATAGACTTAAATATATTTTTAATCTCTTAAATTTAAAGTACATTTATTGTCAAATTTAAGATTGATGTTTAGTTTATGTAATTCAAAAAATATTTTATTTAGTCTATCAACCCTAAATACCCATAGCTTATGTGCCTAATGAATTACAAGTAGTTTACATGTTAACCTTTGATTTTACATTCTTATCATGAAACAACCTACTATATCCATATTTCAAACTTTGAAGTATTCATTCTTATAATGTTTAGATAGAAAGTGTTTTGATAGAGGGATTAAAATAAGTGTTTGTTTTGTTCAAACTACCGGGACTAAAAATATCAAATTTAAATATATCAAATTTAAATTTGAATGACCAAAACAAATTTATCCTAAATTCAAGGAAACAAAAAATATATTTAAGCCAAAAATCTATCATACATTTCTAAAAAGTTATTTTTTTCTTAATTATTTATTAAAATTGTTTTAAGCAAGCACGACATGCTTTAGTGTACAAGAAGATAACTATTTAAGTATCCATATAATTTATTTTTAATAGTGCATAAATTGCATATTTTACAAATCGCACACATTGAAAGATTCTTAAAAATAACGTAGGAACACATAAATTAAAAAAATATAAAAAGAAATACATAAATTAAAGAATTTATCTATAATTCATTGACAATGTAAAATAATTCTACAGCTGTCAATCATTCATAATCTTTCATGCAACTAAGTTAATCTGTGATTTAGCTGACAACCATTCAACTTTAAATTAAATTGCATTTGTTTTCAAACAATACGATACCAAACTATTTTATCCCACTGCATTTCCATTTATTGTATATTAAGGTATTTTAATGTACTAACCAACAATTACGTAAAATTCACAACAAAATAACTAATGATACATGTAGGGTCTTGTTGTTCGGTGGAATAAAATTGAAATAAAATAAAAAAATTTAATTAAATTAGAATGTAAAGATGGGTTGCATCTCATTTTTTCACTCATTAAATAAGTGGCGAACCACATGCACTTAAAGGATAGATAGTTGTACCCATCACTTCCATAAGTTACAATTAAATATATTAGATTTTTATTTTTTTTCACCCCAAAATTTATATAATGAACCCATTATCAAATAAAAAAATAATTATTTATATCTTTATTTTCATATATATATATATAGTGAGAGAGAGATATGTATAGAAAGAAAGGAGATCAAATGACACCTATGTAACTTACATTAAGTGTTATACCATTTAATAACTTTCAAATAAATAATTTTATCTCAAAACTCTCATTTGGATTGAAAGTTCATCATATATAGATCATATTTATCAAATTTTATAAAAATTGAACATCAATAATAAATTCATCAAATGATTCATATTTTAGCATATTTTGGGAAGTATATATTACGTCGATTTTGATGTGTTAAAATATATATTATCTTTATATTATCTTGATAATTATTATCTTTATATTATCCTGTTAGTTATTATTTCTCTTTATCTTTATGATGTAATCAATTATTGAGGATTTTCTTAATATAAATAGAAATGAGGTGTGATTTTTTCTAACACATATTCAGAAAATATATCATTCTAATAATATGTATGAATAAAGTATTAAATCATATTTGATTGATATAAAATTTGGTAAATATGATCTACATAAAATAAACATTCAATTAAAAAGAAAATTTTTAAATAAAATTATTTATTTGAAAGTTATTAAATTATGTAACACTTGTCCTATAATGTTTATTATTTATTATTTTTAAATAAATTTTCCCTACTTATATATGAGTGTTGGTAATGTAATGTAATGGCAACTCAAGGGTTCCAAATGACTAACCTGGTGATAGTTGAAAGCGTAAGCAAGAGCTCTCTCCCTCTTCATTACAGCTTCATGTTTCTTCAAATCGTTTTCCTTAACTTTGTGGCTACTTTGACGCCTGTTGTCCCAACCATTAGGCTCTTCCTTCTTTTTTTTCTCATATTGTTGTTCTCTTTCTTCCTCCTCCGCGTGCTGGCTCAATTGGAGTCGGCGAGCCCTTACTCGTGCCTGCACCCTCACCAGTGCTTGCATGCACCGCATCGTCATCTGCGCCTGCTTCCGCACATTGTGTCCCCTCACCAGTGCTTGCAGCCTTACTAGCCCCTTCAATGCTCGCAGTGCACGTCGAGCCTACACAATTCATTCATTCAACACCCAATATTACTGCCAATAAATACTCACTAGTCTCTCTCTATTATCCTACAAGGCATAATTGACTAATTGAGGTGAATTCAATTAGAGTGATCAATCCTAATTAAGTTGATTTTTATAAAATTATTTTTAAAAACATTTAAATATTAAAATATGATATAAGAATGATGAAAAATTATTTTACATCACCATTAAATTTATTAAAAAATGTTTAAATCTAGGTATTAATATTAAATTTGAATGTAATTATAATATTTTTTCAAATTTATCTTTAATTTTACTAAAATCTATTCATGTTTTTTTTTTTATCTTCGTGAGAAAGAGAATGGGATATTTTAGGACATCTTAATAAAAAAAAATAATTAATACCCCAATAATTGAAATAAAATCTAAAAATGGACAAAAATATTGATGAGTGTCTTATAAATAAGGACGGAAGGAATATTACCATTCACAAAAAAAAATCACATAATAAAGATAACCTTTTACAAATGGTAAATTTTATCCATCAGATATGAATAGTTAAGAATAAAAACCACTTAAAGAAGTAGTATTAGTATAACTTTTGTATTTTCCCTCAAAAAAAAAAAGTATAACTTTTGTATTTTAATTGCAGCCATTTACGCAACATAATTAATTACAACAGTGAAAATGTACGTAGGTGCCTTTTGATTGAACCTAAAATATCATTACTAGAGTCCTAAATAGTAAATAGAAGAGGGAAGAGTCGGTTCTAATTTAGCTAACAAAATGTAAATTTTAATGCATGAAGCAGATAAAAGCATGCAGGTAGGCGACCGCATGAAAAAATTGAGATGCAAATATAGTATTCTATTGTGCTAATACTTAATTTAGTTATTAAATTATTTTAAAAATTTTAATTTGTTCCTTAAATTTTTAAAACTTCAAATTAATCCTTATATTGTTTAAAATGTATATTTTTTCCATTTCTATTTATGTCTATGTCTGTTTAGTGTTATGACCATAAATGAAACAAATCCTTTTTCTATTTACACTTCCTTACACTAAATACATCTTTATTTTAAGAGTAAAATATTTATATATTATCAATATAAAATTATTGTAATAATTTTTAAAATAATTTTATAAAAATCTTATCTTTAACGATATTTTACACCAACTATACGTGTACTTTTTTTTTCTTTTTTTAATTACATAATTAACCTCTGGTTTCCATCTCTCTCAAGAAGAGAAAACCCCTTCTCTTGTCATCGATGTCGGTGACGGCCTTGCAGTCCTCGATCACGCTGTAAGGAAGAAATTGACCGCGAGGGTGTTGACGGTGGCATCCCAACCGAGGCAGTGCACGGAGATCTTGCAATTCTCCGTGAAAATTGGAGTTCTAGAAGGTACCGATTGTGTGAGAGTGAATGAAATTAGAAATAGAGGAGTATGGTGCCGATAAAAGAAGAGTGTTGTTTTAAAGAAAATAAATAAAAACTAATTGAGTATTTTTTATTAAAAGATAAAAAGGAATAAAGTAATTAATAAAGGGGTGTAAATAATAAAGATTGTCTCATTTAATGCCGCCAATCCAAACGGAAAGGATCATGCATTTTAAAAAGAATATGAGAATCAAATTAAAGTTTTTAAAATAATTCCGAGATTAAATTGAGTATTAATTCTGTTATATATAGATACATGGAATGCAATCTCAGTATCTTTAACTAAGAAAACAAAAACAAAAAAATTTTATCATACATACCGAACGAGAACTTCTCATATTGACTTGTGATGTATAGTCATTCGAGCAATATATAATTTTATAGGAGTCACAATTATACACTCTAACATGTTTTATTCATAGTAATTTTTCAGTATTATTTTATTAAAATAGGTTGAAAATTATAAAATTACTAATAAGATTCGTCAAATAAAAAAATAAAAACTGAAAATTATAAAATTTTATAATTTTTAATAAATTTTAATTAATAATAAAAAAATATTTAAAATAACGCGTTTGAAAGTTTATTAGAAACATTTCTCATATTCAAAATTAAAAAAAAAAAAGGAAAATAGTTAAAGTTTGTAGGAGTGAC
The DNA here is from genome assembly GCA_014843725.1 of Amphicarpaea edgeworthii. Classification (NCBI taxonomy): domain Eukaryota; kingdom Viridiplantae; phylum Streptophyta; class Magnoliopsida; order Fabales; family Fabaceae; genus Amphicarpaea; species Amphicarpaea edgeworthii. The sequence goes on from CM026324.1 coordinate 11,231,321, forward strand.
AAAGGTTAAGATTCTGTGTCATTTTTGTAGTATAATCTTAGTCACCCTTAAACCTTCTTTCTCTTCCACTAAGTTAACCGTATCATTAGTGTTAAACATTACTACAAAAATATTTACATAAAAATAAATTAAATTAAATTAAAAATAAATTATCAATATTAACATAAAAAGAAATTCAAAATTATGTAAATATTGTAGTGTGTAAATTTTGTTTAAATAAATATATTGCAAAAATAAAAAATATTTTTTCTCGTGCATGACACGGCTACCAAATTCAGTGTCAATTTTTTTTTCCAACAAATGTTTTTTTTTCCAACAACAAATGTCAGTAAGAAAAATTTGAACCCTCCACTTATATATTTCTTCCCTTCTTCCTTCATACTTAAGCCGTCTTTCTCGTAATAAACCAAACCAATTAATTTTATATTTACATAAATAATTGTATTTTAATATTTCATATTTTTTAATCATCTCTCAACACCTCTTATTATCTTTTATTCTTCTCATCCTATCAATTATATTACTTATCATATTTATAATTTTTTTTTATTATTACTCTCTCACCGATGTAACATATGTATACAAGAAACATTTTCCTATTTACATTTGTGTTAAATTAATTTCACTGCTGGTAAATAGGGTCTTACCAGGTAGCCTCTATAGTATGATTGAATGATTGTAGCTGCTCTTTCTTCCTTGGAGTGGCGTCCATAGCCTGCCAATCTTACAACTCTTGCAGCTGCTTGAGCAGCCGCCACAGCAGCTTCAGCAGCTGCGGCAGTTGCTGCTGCAACGGCAATCGCATGGTTTCTATCTTCAGTCGTCACAGGCGGCGTTGATGACGTCGTCGTACTCTCTTCATTATTAGTCACATTATTATCTGGAGAACTCTCTGCTGGAAAATGCTGAAAAGACAACACCTCTGCTGCCACTTCATGCTGTGATTTCTGTGCGTTGTCCTTCTGAAAATGAATGAATATCCACACAACTTGTCATTACAACAACAAAAAAAGCCTCATGATACTCCTAAAAAAACAATGGTTTTAAATGCACTTTTCACCATGATTCCATTATAACTACTGTGGATAGTGGAACTTGATTTCACTTTTTTTTTTACCATATTATTTATCATGATATTTCGAAATATAAAATGGGGTGAATGGTTGAAAAAATAAATTTTAAAAAAATGTAAGTTGTAAATTCAAATTTTTTCATTAATATTTTTAATAAAATTAACAAATTAATACTTATATGTCAAATAAAGAAAAATATGATATTTTTCTTAACGACATCTTCCTATAAGTGTTTTTTTTTCTCCTCTCTCCCTCCCTTTTTATAGTGTTAAAAACCATGCATTCTCCTCTCTTCACCAATGACATTCGTTTTAAAAATCATGCACCCTTATATAATTGTCCAAGTGTGTTTCTTCTCATTCTTTTTTAAAATTTAAATTGTAATAAAATGTTCATCCATATTATCTATCAAAATCTTAAGCAAAATAATTAAGAAGTACTCACCTATTATAATTTATAAGCAATAAAAAAAACCTTTGCACACACAAAAAAAATAGTCAAATGCAATAAATTTTACACTTTCTATACTATTCTTTCTAGATTATCATTGAGGACTTTTTGTTACTGAAAAATTTATTGAAAAGTTAAAGTGAGTATACTTTAGAGAAAACATCATTAAATAAATTTTAAAAATTAAATTTTACTTATTAAAAAAGTAAACTAATTTCTTTTTTTATTACGTCTAATAAGTAACATAAGTAACGGGTGGAGTACATGTTAGAAAAAGGACCCATTGCTTTTATGTTGGTTTGAGATGATGAAGAGATATAGTAACTTAGAAAGCACACGATGTTGAAGACGAAATATGTGATGGGTTAGGTGGTATGATAACTACGAGACACGTATACTGGCAAATACATTTGATATATATATGTTGACTTCGTAGGGGACCATGCATACACATACATAACTACATGCGGTATCAGGTTGATGGTCCTGAAATCCGAGCATCTCATCACCATTATTGTGGAGGAGCGCATAAAAGACAAAAACTACATTACACCAAGCAACTAACTTGCTGTTCACTTACCTTATGGACAAGGCTTCGGCCTTTAATGCGAAAGGCAGAAATTGATTGTGATCATGGCATTCCTTTTATATATATATATTAATTTTTTTTATTCTTATTTATAAGCAATAAAAACCATTCTGTCAAAAAGGGAAAAAAAAAACCTTTTTTTTTCTTTTTCTAAGTAAAATTTGGCTTTTTCTGAAAAAGATGATAATAATAATTTAGGAAAAAAAAATTTAAAAAAAAATTTAATATATTTAACTGTTTTCTTATGCGCATAATATTTTTAATTTTTATTATAAATAACAAGAGAGTATTGTTTTATTTTCCTTTTGGGTTTGGGATTGAGGAAAGTGAATGACTTGTTCAAGAACTTTGATGAATGACATAACAAGTGATTGGAGTTGATTATGATTTAAAAGTATATCGAGATACAAGATTATTGAATGGTTGAGAAAAAAAGATATGAAAAAAAGAAAAAAAACAGGTTGCGAATTTGATTTTTTTTTCACTATATTTTTAACCAAACTAATAAATTAATATTTATTGATAAAAAAATATTTAAAAGTATATACTAAAATAACAAATTGCTGATTACCCAAAGTAATACTAGTTTTCTAATCTAATGTCTTTCACTCTCTAATGTTGGTTGAAATGAATAAAAAAAATAAACCAGGAAAAAGTAATTTTGGAATACAAAATTACAAATGCTACCTGCGGCCTGCGGAGTTAAACTTTCCAAAATAGTAAAACAAAAACAAGATTAATGGTGATTTTAATCCAGAAAAAAAAATCCAAATACAAATGCTAGCTCCTATTTTTATGAAATAAATGAACAATTATTATAACAGAGCACCCTGCAAATAATCTACTAAACGTTTTAAAACAACATAAGAATAAGAAGAAGAGAGGAATTAATGGATGACCTTCTTCTCAGGCTGCAGGGGCGAGTCTTTAGAAGATGATGACTTGAAAACTTTCTTCACAGATGAGAACCAGCTGCCTCCTTTTTTCCCCATCAATGACGAAAGGATCTGTTTCTCACGACCACCATCATCATCAGCATCATAAATATAACCATTTTATCCATTAGCATTACCACAGCCAAAAACCTTTCTATCTATAGCACACGAGCTAGTGACAGACACAAAATAAATCTAATTTTCCTGTTCGGTTAGTTGAATGAAATGAAATTAAAATGAGATGAAAATTTTAAATTAAAATAGAAGATAAAAATGTAAATTTCATCTCATTTAACTAATCTTTTATCACTCTACAAACGAACAGATCCTTTGATTTCGGTTGTGGGAAAGAAAAATAAACAAAAAGAAAATGAGATAAAAATTGAATTAAAATAAATCGTAAAAGTGAGTTTCACAATATTTACTGTTCATTTAAGTTATTTTCCACTTTTCCATGAAAAGTGAACAGAACATGATGAGTGTATAAGTTTTCGGAGCAATACATGGAATGAAACCAACCTGTTGAAACAAGTAGTGTTGCCGTTTTGCATCACTTCAAATGTTGTGCCTGCAGGCACTTTCTTTCGAGATTCGCAGCAAACAAGTGTTTGGTCATATATTTAATTAGGGGAGGAGTTGGGGATTGTGGCCAGAATTTAATTAGAGAGAGAGATGATGAGGACGCTGGACGCTAGCTGAGAGAGAGAGAGAGAGAGATTAGTAACTGTGAGGCCGCGCAACCGTCGTCGGTATTTATCAAAATCACGGATGGGTTAACATTAGCAAGCAAGCATAGCATATTATTACGCAGTTGGTGGCCACCTAATACACTCGTGGCTCCTCCTCCTCTTATTATTTCAGCCCAATAAAAACATAACTGCTTTACTTTACGGATAATCAAACCACTCTGTATTGGTACAAAGGACATGTTAGAAGCAATATTAAAAAAATATAAGAAGAAAAAATAAATTAATTTTTCTGTAAGATAATATTAGTTTAGACATCAACTAATTTATATAAATTCTTCTATATAATTTCTCTAAAAAATAAAAGACATCTATAAATTAGTTAATTCAAAAGTTAATTTTTACTTATGAAAAAATTTATTATTTATTATTTTTTATTTTTTAGAAATATTTTTAGATAAATTTATTCAAATCAATCCAAAGTAGTCATTCATGAAGCTGTAAGGTAGGTTTTCTCATCTCAATTATTTATTTCATATACAAGATAATGAGTAAGGCTGAGTAAGGCTCCGTTTAAATAATCAATTTAATTAAAATCTTATTTAACAAGTTATTTATGTTTGGATATACATTTTAATAAGTAGTTACACAATTTTAAAACTTTTGGATATTTTACTACCGAAACACTTATAAAATATCATTTTTATTTTACAAATTAAAATTATAAATTAAAACATGATTGAAAATATAATAAAATTTAAAAAGTAACTAAACAATATTATATATATCACAAAAATATTAGAAAAAAGCTAGCCATCATTTACCTAGCTAATTTTAATTCATACAAACAAAAAATAAATTAGAATCATTGATTGAAAAAATGTATATATAAATTAATCATAAAATCAGTTTCATATTTTATTAAATTATGATTAAAATTTTAAAAAATCACCACATAGGTATCAATTAAAAAAAAAAAAAGAAGATAACTTGTAAAGCTCACTCATGCGGAATGGAAGAACAATACAAAAAAAAAATAAAAAAAAATGGAAGAACGAACACAGAATAATGAAAAAAAAAAAACACAAGTCTTGTGTCATTACAATCAAACCTAGTCATTTTTTGAAGTGTCGCACAAGCACCATACCAGTTATTCCCATAAGCTATCTAGTATAGCTTCTTGAGTAAGTTCAAAAGATCTTAATTATAAACTATGGATAAGATATTTTTATAAAATCATTTAAACACCCTCACAAGAGCTTGCTTATAGTAGAAGATAATTAAGTAGAAATAAATTGTTTATAAGCTCTTCTAAACGAACGAGACCTTAACGGTAAGAAAATGTACACAATTAATTTAAAGGAATGTAAATATAAAATGAATTTTTTATTTAAAAAATAAATAAATTATCAAGTATCATTTCTCTATATGCGTATAAAAAAGTATCAAATTAAAAGAAAATATAATTTTATTAATTAAAATATAAAAATTAAAAGAAATAGACATGAAAAATTAAACATTAGACTAGAATTTCATTTTTTAAAAATAGAGAAACCAAATAACAAAAAATAAAATAAAGACAAAAATCACAAATTAAGAGTTAAAGGAGGAAAACATTGAAATTTAACCCAAAATCTATTAAAACATTTAAATGGTTTAAATAATATTACATAAATGTTACCCTAATAATTAATTGGAACTTGATATTTCAACACATTAATTAGTGCTTAGTGCAAGAATTTTAAAATCAAAACTCCCAGACGTGAAATTTTAAATGTTTTTTTTTATGCTTAACATAAAATAATAACGAGTAAACGTGTAATCATTTATATACCTTGTTTAAATATCTTTTTAATATTTCAAATTCAGAATTTATTTTTTTAATATTTGAAATTAAAATTTATTTTTTTAATCATTTAAATAAAGTTTATTCCTATCCTCCTATCAAAATTGTAAAAATAATTTATGAAAGATTTTTACTATCATAATTTGATTTTAAAAATAAAAAATTATTACAAATTATAAAATCAATATTCATTATTTAACAAAACTAATAAGATGAGTGAATATATATATATATATATATATATATATATATATATATATATATATATATATGTTAACCCATCAAATGATATTTAAACCATTCTTCCCTTATTTAAATCACTTTAGTCGAAAAAAACATTTTCCCCTTATTTAAACGATAATAAATTAAAAGATAAAATATCTTATTCTCTTTTCCATTTATTATCATGAGTAAATTACTATAACACCTCCTAAGGTTTGCTTTAATTACACGTATATTTTATCTATTTTTTATCATTACTTTGACACTCCCTACTTTAAAAGGGAAAGAAGGGTTTCTCTTCTTTTTCCTTTTCTCTGTTTCAACGTTCTTTTTTTAAAGGGGAAAAAAGAATTTTTCTTTCTCGGTTTCATGTGTTACCTTTTAAGGGAAGAGAATTAGTTCTTGTTTGATTTCAGTTTTTAAAAATTATAAAATTATAAAACTTGTTTGATTAATCAATTTTAAAAACTATTTTCTATTTTATTTTTTAAAACAAAAAAACCAAAACAATTTTTTTATGTTTTGCTTTTCTCCTTTCTCTTTTCATAAAGTCCCACATCTTTTATTTTTTCTTTTCATAAAATTCCACATTTTTTGCTAATAATTTTACACACAAGCCTTACATATTTCATTTTATCTTTCTTACATAATTCTTATATCTTTTTCACACATAAGTCCCACATCTTCTAAATTTATTTTCTCTTAGTAGTAATTTTTAAATACCAAACGAATTTTTTCTTTTTAAAAAAACTGTTCTAAAAAAAAGTTTTAGAAATAATTTAAAAAAAAAAAAACCAAAAAGCCTTTCAAACAAGCCCTTATTCTTCTTCTCCAAAGGAGAAGAGATATTGATGTTTTTAACATTCTAATACATGTATTTTTTACTTTTTAAATTTATGACTCATATCCTCTGACCTTTTAAACTCATTATATATATACTCCTTAAATTTTAAACACATCACACATGTATTCCCTTAACTTTTAAAATCATCACATGTACTTCCTAAATTTTTTAATATATTACAAACGCACCCTCTATGTTTTAAAAAAGAAGGTAAAAGCATTTTTGAGAAAAAAAATGTTATGAAAATCATGTGTCAATCACACGACGTAAAAAGTTAATAGAGTTAACTCCGTTAACAGTTGAGGGGATGCAAGTGTAATGAGATACCAAAAGTTATGAGATATTGTGTAGATATAAAAACAGAAGAGAGTGAACATGTAATTGAAACAAACTTCAGGGATGTTAATGTAATTTACTCTATTATTATTCTCGCTCTTCCCTTTAAAGTGTCGTGCACTCGTGCCGCTGCTTGTTTGGAAACTCTCACGCTGACTCAAGGTTTACATATTAGAATTCTATATCGTTGATTTATGGTTTAAAACCCATTTAATTATTATTATTATTTTTATATAATTGTATCTTGATATTATTTAGTTAGTCAATTAATTCTTGTTATTTATTTTTATGTTTAATTGAGTCATGATATTATTTGTGTAATAAATTAGGTTATATTATTTATTTTATGTGATTAATTATTGAGTTATAATTTAATATTTTTAATAAATATTAAGACTTAATTGAATAAAAAACTAAATAACATGATCTAAATGAATATTAAACCTTACCACTAATTGTGTTTAACATAAGTATTAAGTGTTACAACTAATTGTGTTTAACATGATATATTTTTCTCTCTTTCTTTCACCTTTTCATTTTCATTTATCAGTATGTTTTTATTGATTTACAACTAAATACGATTTTTTTTTTCTTTTATGCTTCACAATGGCTCAATTGCTATAATATATATATATATTTACTATAGATAATCCGAAATGATGAGTTGGTTTTTAGTTTCTTTTTTAATTCATTTATATTATGAACGGTTTTTATTTATTTATATAAATTTAAACCATTCTAAAAAACTAACTCGCACACTAAGCAGTTAATACTATATTAACTATCAATATGAAATTATTCATATCATATTTTTTTAATCAATTCAATCTTATAAAATTGAGAATTTAGGTGAAATAAAAATCTAGTAATTTTTCATTTTTATTTTCTATAAAAAATTATAGGACATTTAAGGTAAAGAGTAACATATTTTTCTTTATTTAGAAAATATCTGATAAAACTTTTTCTGTCCAAATTATTAGACGGATATGTATGACATTAATTTTGAAATTGAAGTATTATTTTCGGTTTAATTTTTTTTTTTTTTAAATATAGGCTCTTTTTGTTTATTTCTTCAAATTGAAAATTGATTTTTTAGTCATTCATTTATATAATAGTTGTGTCTAAGTCTACCATTCACCACATGTAATGCAATGTGATAAATTTATTTTTGTTTATTTATGGGATGGGATGGATTAGTCCCCATATACCGTTTTTCAATTCGTTACTCTCTAATTTTATTATGTCATAGGATTGTATAAATATGTATAGTAATAATTAATAAATGAGAATCCACATGAATGTTATTATTATTATTATTATTCTTATTCTTATTATTATTATTTAGTAGGGATCGAATTTGATATCATGGTCAGAACAAACAACATGTACAGCATGCTTTTTTTTTTAAGGAGTCCTGCCTCCTGGATTTTTGAGTTTTATTATTTTTAGGACAAAATATGTTTATTCCTTAAAATATTGAATATTTTTATTTTCAATTCCTAATATTTTTTTTGACCAGTTTTAGTTTTTAAAGTATTTTTACGTTTCATTTTTGTCCCTTTGTCAATTAGTTTCGTTAGTGAATGATTTAATTCTGATATATGTCATGTGTTTCATTAATTAAGTGATATATGGCATTAAAATAAATTTAAATTTTTTTTCAAAAATAAAAAATAAAAATAATGTCACATGTTAATTAATTAATGAGACACATGACATCAATCAATGTCATTAACGGACCTCACTAACAGAGAGACCAAAAACAAAACAAAGAATTACTTTAGGAATTAAGACCGGTCAAATGAAGCATTGGGGACTAAAAACAAAAATGATCAATACTTTAACGACTAACATTATAGTTTATCTTTTTTTTAATATATAGAGTATTTTCAATTATAAATTTATTTTTATTTGAAATTTTAATTATAAAATAATAATATTTAAGTATTGTTTATTTTTTATTTCTAATGAAATAATTAATTATCTTTTTATAACATTATTGTAAACTAAAAATTTATTCTTTTATTGTTGTTATTATAGAGATATTATATATATATATATATATATATATATATATATATATTTTAGACAAAATATTTGGGTATTATATTTAGTATTTTTTTCTTTTTATAATTTATTATTTTTATTTTAAAGAATATAAATGATTGAATTTCCAATCAAATAGCATTATTAGCCTTTCTTTATATTAATTTGATTGTTTTCTACTAATTTAATTATAATTTATTTGATCACGATTAAAATTTATTTATTAACAATTGTCAATTAATCACACTAACCAATATTTTTTTTTATAATTTTATTATTTGTGAGATTTTAATATATTTATAACCTTTTGAGTGTTCATTCCACATTAACGTGTAAACATTAGAAAAATAAAATACATATTGAAAAGTAAATTTGATTAACATGTGAATATTTTAAAAACAACTTAAAGATGTTTAATTTTTTTATATATAAATATATTTTATATTATATGTTCTTAAATTATTCTAAAAATTAAATCACATAATTATAAATATTGTATCTAAATTAATACTTATATTTATTATATTTTGTAAAAATAAATTTTAATTTTTCATTCAAAAAGAAAAAAGAACTTGACCCCTAATATGAAACTCTGTTTTCTCCCTGCTTGATACCAAAGATATTTACAATATTTATGAAACTCATTTAACCCAACTCTCACTATTTATGTATGGCGTGTGTAATAAACATTTGATTTTTAAGCTAAAAGTCATTGATGTTAGGGAAAAAGAGAGGTGCTATCATTGTTTAATGTTAGGTTAAGTTTAGGCTTGAAGATTGCTGAAAATAAAGTAGTAGTTAAACAATTCTTATCATTGTGTAGCAAAGCAAGGACGGGGATATTGGAAAGGTTCTTTCAACATGTGTCAGAGAGTTTGCATGGTACATTCTTTTAAACCCATCGTTTATTTATTCCATTCGCAACCAATTAAAAGGAAAAGAAAATAAAATACTCTTTAGATTTCGCAATCAATAGCAACAAAAACTCCTACACACACCAAACTTTTACACGTGTTTAGAAACAAAAAGTACAAAACCAAACATTTCACTTTTTAACTTAAAAAAATAAAAATCAGAATAGTGTTTATAACAAAGTTATATCAATGGAAAGTTACGATTGATCATCAATAATGCATTACCCTTATTTAAAAAAAACAAAAACAAAGACAATTACCAATACAAGCAAGACGGTGCGTTTTGTTAAGCCAAGACTGATTATGCTTTTGAGACGTATGCAAATTAGTGCAACAGCGTATATTGGATCAAATTTGAAATGGATGGTCTAATGCTTACGTGTTTGTAGTGCAACTTGGTTCGATTTGAGTAAAAAATTATTCAAAAATTTAAAATAAAGTTGTTATTTAGTTAGGTTCGATTTTAATATAATATCAAATCCAAATCAAATTATATTAATTTTTTTTTTATAGTTTAGTTCGATTTGGTTTGACAGTTTCTTTTTAATTTATTATTATAATTATAATTTTTTAATTAATTTACATAATTATTTTATGTTATATTATTTTTTTATTAAATTTTGTTATACATATTTTAGTTAAAAAATATTATTTTTACTTGTATTTAGTATTATTATAAAATAATATTACTAACTTTTTTTTAACATAATAAATCATGTTTCACTTGATATTTAATACTATTTAGTAATATTAATATATATTTTTATAAGATATGAAAGTAAAATATATATCGAATTTATCATAAAAAAAAGTATACTTAAATCACATATTATGATAATAAAAAATTAAAAGTAGAATAATGCTTGTTTTATAGTGGTTCACTCAAGTTGAGTTACGTCGAGTTCTCCTTTAACAATTGTTAAAGGGTTCCACTATAATCAACTGATTACAAAACAAGTATTCTTCATTGCCATTTCTAACTATAAGTATTCTCTATGCCACTACTGACAACTAGTATTTTAAACCACTATTGGTTACAAGTATAAATCTCCCCCTGAGATTATACTTCCCAAGTATTCTTTGATCACTAAGCCACTCCTGGCTTTCTATTCAAATATGAATAAGATTTGGATAACTCTCAAAGAGAGGATATGAAAAAGATTTGAATCTTTATGAGCTTTGTAGAAGATGAATTGCTCTCTTCTTTAAGCTCACTTTTCTCACAGGTTTTGGCTTTCTTTTTCTTTTTGCTTGTGCTTGCTTGTTCAAATTAGATTGGCTTGGAATCGTTAGTTTTTTTGTTGCATGGAGGCATCTATATATATATAGTAAAGCTTCATGGATTTGAACGTTGGAGAAGAAAGGTTTTTGTTGTCTCACAGTTGAGTCTTGAAGTTGCTTTAACTTGAGTTTGATTTAATAGGAGTAGGTTCCTATCTTGTCACAACTTTGCTTTAGTTGTAAGTGTGCTTCTCAAGGATGATTAGCCTTTTTGCTATACCTATAAGACTTCACACTTTTCGAGACATACAAGTATTCATACAAGGAATAGAAGAAAGTTATTCAGAGAGTATCTTCCTTTCTTTTTGTATCAGATAGTGCGTTCTTAAAGTCAAAAGATGATAATTAAATGCATATTCCTCAGCACGCAAAACAGTGCATGGTCTGGTCAAACACAGACACAGTCTGGTTTAACATAGACATGGTCTGGTTTGACTGTGCATGGTCTGGTCCAACTATCACATAGTTTGGTATGAGATTCATGCATGGTCTGGTCCAACACTTATGCATAGTTAGGTCCAAGACTTATATCGTCTGGTTCGAGACTTCACATAGTCTATTCCGAGACTATTGCATGGTCTATTCCGAGACTTTGCATAGTTTGTTCCAAGACTACTACATGGTTTGTTCCAAGACATGTATTGTCTGTTTTAAGAACCTTTACATGGTCTGTTCTAATGCTTGACTTAGTCCGATTAAAAATACTTTGGATGCTTGATATATTCATAAAATGTTATCAAAACAGTTAAAGTGATAGAGTGAGATGGAGAGATTATACCATTGTCTGTGATCATTTTGATTCCCTAAAATTACTCAATTTCAAATCATTAGTTGATCAAATATTATCACATTTGTTATCATTAAAACCAATCAAAAGATTAGGGGTTAGACATCATTCAATGTCTTGATTCAATGTCTTGATTAACAAACAATAAATCATAGAGAATAATATATCAGGTACAGATTATTTCATGTCAGATATTTATGTGCAATTATAAACATGATGAATTCCCCCTAAGTCTATCATGCATATGCAAATGATAGTTCATACAAGAAATAATTAACGCGAATAATAACAGACAATATATGAAAGTAAAGAAATTCAGTGAACCAATCATTGTTTTATTAATTAAGCAATGTTTGGGTCAAAATTTTCTATACATCTCTTTCTCCCCCTTTGTCATTAACAAAAAGAATAGAGAGAAGAGTCAAGGTTGAGAAGGTGGGGTTGACTATTTAGAGGAGAATTCTCCAACTTCTGATGAGCAGTTGATGTAGGAGGATCTTTTGTTGGTAGTGGTGGTGCAGGTGGTGGTGGTACGGTTATGGTGGGGTAGTAGATGGTGGAGCTAGGAGAGTAATAAGTGATGCATTGACTGCAAGAGTCACTTCCTTGATAATGCTAGCTCGATGTTCTTCCATCTTGGCATCAATCCAGGCAGTAATTTTGGCTTCAAGCTTAGCTTCAATGCAGTTTCAAGGGCAACCAAGTTAATTTGAGGGTCTGACTAGGCTGCAACATTCAATGGCACGGTTGCAATTAGGGCACTTGATCCGAATTGAGTGGACACTAGGTCTGTGTACTCCGGGGCTGGTTGAGATTCTATAGACTTTTTAGCCAAGTGTACAACTTGCGCTGTAGCAAGTGCAGCAGCTTGAGTTGCCTTAGCCTCTTATTTTAGGGTTAACTCCTTGAGCCTATGTTCTTCTACCTCCTTAGCTTTGGCTAGAGCTTTGAGTCTCTTTTTCTCTTCTTGAGTTGCTAGCATAGCTCTAAGTCTAACAGCTTCCTTTAATTGTCTTGCTTCTTCAATTGCTTCTATCAATGCTTGAGTAGCCTTGTATGCAGCAAAGTGATCAACAAGCATCTAATCAGCTTGTGCCTTATCTCCAGGTGTATGAGGAGTCAGCAATGTCGGTATTGCCATAGTGTATAACACTTGAATGAAGCTACTGGAGGAAGAAGTGCCTTCACCAACAATTTCAATCTTCTCTTTTTCTTCTTAAGACAAATTTGATGATCCTGTGGTGTGGAGCATGCTATGCATCATGTTCTGCTAGTAGATGCCAACATCAGACTCAGTGTTCTCTTCAACTAGTACATGTTCTGGTTGAGGAAGAGGCTCTATGTCAGGAATGTTCTTGGGAAGGCTGCTCTCATGATTTGCTTCCCCTTCAGCTTGTTGGGGTTGATAGTTAGTAGCCTTGGTACTGTACGGTCTGGAGCGACACGTATATTAGTTTCTTCTCTGATGTCCAGACTCGGAGAATACAACTGTCTAGGTAGTGAATTTTGAAACTTCAGCAGACACAAGGCTCTGTATTCTGCATTGTTGGCCTTGAATGAAGGATTGCTTGGAGGGACCCCTTGTGTAATCAACCGAGAGGGTCTGAGGGAGACTCTAGGTCTTGAAAGTCTTCACAGTGTATCTGAAATACACAAGAACACACTAGAAGTGGGGGTTGAATAGTGGGTTAAAAAACTTTCTTTTAAACACTATTAGTTCACAAATTGTTTTCTTGGATATATGTAAGTTCAAAGCAGCAAATATATCCTTGTAAAACAAAGTTTGAGAAATCTTTTCAAAAGAGCATAGAAGGTAAGATGAATATAGTAATCACAAGACAGCAAATGAGAGCTTGTTTTTATACTGGTTCACTCAACTCTGAGCTACGTCTAGTTCTCCTTTAACAACTATTAAAGGGTTCTACTATAATAATTGATTACAAAACAAGTATTTTTCACTGCTACTTCTAGCTACAAGTATTCTCTATGCCACTATTGGCTACAAGTATTCTAAACCACTCTTGGTTACAAGTATGAATCTCCCCCTGAGATTATACTTCCCAAGTATTCTTTTATTACTAAGCCACTCTTGGCTTTCTATACAATTATGTATAAGATTCAGATAACTCTTAAAGAGAGGATATAAACAAATGTTGAATCTTTATGAGCTTGTAGAAGATGGTGTTCTCTTTTTCTCTCAGCTCGTGTTCAAGGCTTTTTCTTAGAGTTCTTTTGCTGCTATCTAGATTGATTTGAATTATTCCGTTCTTGTTCCATCTGCTTCTCGTTGCATGGAAGCATCCTTATATAGTGAGCTTCATGAATTTGAACGTTGGAGAAGACTTCTTTCCGTTGTCTCATAGTAGTGTTGAAGTAGCTTTGACTGTGCTTAATGTGACAGGAGCAGGTTTCTGTCTCTGTCACACTTAGCTTTTAGCATAAGACATGCATCTCAATGCTAATTTGTCTTTTAGTTGTACCTACACACTTCATGTAATTTGAGATATATAAGCAATACGAGGAATTGAAGAAAGCAATGTCAAAGAGTATCTCCCTTTCTTTCTGTTACAGTAGTGCCTTTATTTGTGTAGAGAATTAATTATAAGGCACGTATTCCTCATCACATATGCAGACTTCATTCTGTTCCTGCACAGACAACGTTTGGCTTAAGAGACATAGTTTGGTCTGACTTACTATGGTCTGTTCATGCACAGACAGAGTCTGGCTTAACAGACATAGTCTGGTCTGACTTACTATGATCTGGAATGAAGAACATGGTCTGTTCTAGCCTTAGACATCGTCTGGCTTAGCGTCAGACATCGTCTGACTTGCGAATTATGTGTTGTCTAATGAGTTTCATACATGGTCTGGTCCAGTCCAAAACTTGTGTTGTCTGTCCCAAGATTCCACATAGTTTGTCTGAGACCGTTTGTATGGTCTGGTCTATAGACTTTGCATGATCCGTTAAGAGCTTATTTTAGCCTATTTACAAGCAATTATAAAGCGTGATTTAATCATTATCAGTTACTAGATAGTTAAGACAAAAGTGAGAGTTAGAGTGATTATATCATTGTCTGTCCTCACTTTATTTCCTGAAATTACTTAGTCTGAAATCATTAGTTGATCAAATATTATCACATTTGTTATCATAAAAAATTATCAAGGTATTAGGGGTCAGACATCATCAAACGTCTTGGTTCTAACAATATCACAATGCAAGGTGCGGATTGTGGTAGCCAGCTTCTACCTTTCTTCCATTGTCATTGGCTTTGGAATTGTTGGTTCAACAGAGAAGTAGTCCAAACCCTCTCTTACACATGTGTACCAATGTGCAATCTCATGTACTAGTTGACGCATGAGAGGGATTGTAGAGGCATATTCTTCTTCTTACAATCTCCTTGCAAGGTCAACATCATCTTCTACATCTTGTAGAAGGGTTGTATTGTGCATTGGTCTCTGAAAGGGAATAATCCCTTGATCAATCTATAGAGAAGGGAGCTTTACCACCTTAGCTACCCTTGGTTCCTTAGTTGTTTGCTATGTAGAGGGCTCAATCTGAGTCTCTTCTCTATATGCTACAAACTCAGCATTTTCTCCCACGTAGAATAGGGAGAATCTTTGCATCATCTTCTGATGCCATGAGTCAGTCGGAGGAGGAGGTGTAGGAGTGTCTTCTCGAAAGTAGGAGAGCTTGTAGGTACCATCTATGTCAAATGGTCTATTGTCCTAAGAGGGAGCAACAAACACTTTAGGAGATGGGATGGTGATCTGCTCCTCCTGTTCAGATCCAGAGGATATCTGAACAGACTCAATGTGGTGGTAGGAGACCACTGAATTTGTCATCTCAAGTATGGTGACAGGAGAGGGGGATTGATATGGTGGAATAGTGGTATTAGGAGGTGTTTGTGGTGAAGTGGTTGCTGTGGGAACAATTTGTGTGGATGGAGTAGATTGTTTTTTAGATTGAATAGTGGGTTTAACCTAAGGGTTGATGGTTTGTCTAGTGGGGGCAGACTCAAGGTTTTCTTCTATCTAAATAGTGGGTTCAGACAGTGGCCTTTGCTGAGTCTGTTCATGGGCATCAGACTGTGTAGCTATTGTTTGATCTACTATTGTTTGTGTACGTGACACATATGATAGGGGTACAACAGATAGTGCATCTGTTGTGGCTTTTGTTTATGTTGGAGAGGGGGTTGTCTGTGGAATATTCTTCCTAAGATGTTTATGGGTAGTGGAACGTAGGTGAGTAGGTAGAGTGTAGGTTGATGGTGGAATACCTGAATCTATGAAGGATGGGTTGAATGCCAATCTAGGCATGTCATCTTCTAGCACGACATTCCTCTTGACAGTCAGCTTCTTGGCCGTGGTGTTGGGTTGTCTGATTAATTGAAGATCTGTAACAATAGACTTTTTAGGCTTTTGTTGCTTGGACGACCTTTTGAAGACTAATCCATCATCTTCTTCCTCCTTGACATCATCAACAACTGTGACAGCTGCTTTTCTAATGTCAACAATGTCCTCTAAGGACACTAAGGGTTCAACAAATGGTTTGGAAACACCTTTGCCTTTCTACTGAGCCCTAGTCTTGGGCTTTGTTGTGGGTGGTCTAGGAGGAGCTTGTTGTTTGGTTTGCCTTTGTTTCTTGGCAGGGGGCTCCTCAGCAGACAGTGCTATTGCCTTGCATGTTGTCCGGACAATCTGTTGGTTCGTGACAACAAGTCTCCTCATTTTGTTCGTAAGAGGCTGAACAACAGTTGCTTCATAAAAAATGACCAAGGATTTTCCTTTCTTCTTCCTTGGCTGCTTAGTCTGGTCTTCACCACCTTCCTTAGAAGGTTGAGGGAACTTGGCAGGTTGTCCCCTTATGATGCCAAACCCCAAGTTCAGCTTTAGCAAACTAGAAGAGGTCAACTGTCTTTGGTAGACAAACGGACCTTCTACAACAACATAGTCTAGTTTGTTTGGGGTGCCTGATTGAAGATCTCTGTATAGCCTGTTGTAGCAGTGAGAGTCCCATAGGATCTTATTGATTAGTGTCGTGTAATATGTAGCCAAAGAGGTTGACAAAAACTGGATGTGGCTGATCATGTTGTAGAAGAGGGTGTGAGGGAGGTTGAATGGGATGCCCCTGATGATGTGGTAGAGGATGAATTGGTGGAGGGTAGAAACATGATCTTTAGACTTTATCTTGTGCAAGATGGTCTTGTTGATGATGTTAAGTAGTAGTTTGGCAAAAGTAGTGAACTTGGTCGGATGAAGCTTCTTCTTGGTGCGCTCCACGTCGTAGGTAGGTCTAAGAATGAACCTTTCCACACTTCCTTCTACCAAACCAGAGTCCCATTGCTTTGTGAAGTAGTTATGGTGCAACTTGCACCCAATGGCCTGAGCAATGGTGGTGGGGGATATGGTTACATCACACCCGCACACTTTGCTTACTATTTCACTCCCCTTCACAGTGACATTCCTCCAAAACTCCCTAATCAAACTGGGAGCAATCTTCAGGCGGTCATTGAAGTAACCTCTGATTCCGGCGAACTCAAGGTACTTCGAGATGTTGATGTTAATGTAGTACTCCACGTGGATGTTCCTAGTGTAGGATCCCCGTGGCTTGATGAGAATGTTCTCAACATCGTTGAGGTTTCTTTCCCTTATGATCTCTGGGTCAATGTCAGTAGTAGCGGAGTTGTTTGTTCCGTTGTGGTTTCTGGTTGTGGCTCCTCATGGTGCTCATCAGAAGCTTGAGAGGATGAAGGTGGTAGCTGAGAGGATGAGCCCTTGGAAGGGTTACCTTTGGCCATGGTGAAAGGATGGTGTTTAGGGTTTCTAAGAGGTTTTTGGTTGTAGAGAGGGCAAAAAGAGAGATGAGAGATTTTGAAAGCTTGGAGAGTAAGTTTGAGTAACGGTAGGCATTCAAAGGCTATGAGTAGGCATTAAATATGATTGTATGGTTAGGGAGTGATTGAAACGACACATTAATAAAATAATAAATGTGCATTTTGGGCTATTATGACTTAGAACCCAATTAATGCTTAAGTTACAAACACGTTTCAAATTCCACATGGTTTGCTCATATTTTAAGTGTGAAACACGTGGCATGCACATGCCCCACTTAAGTAATACACCAGACGATGTGTCCTTAGTTTACTAGTGGACAACAGACAGTCATATACCATTAGTTCACACAGACCATCCTAATCTTTTCTCTCAAAAAGATCAGTCTGTCTTTAGTAAGGGGTTTTGTAAAAATATAAACAAGCTGATCATTTGTTTTGACATATTCCAAATTAATGGTCCCCTTCTGAACATGGTCTCTTATGAAATGATGTTTTATTTCTATATGCTTGGCTCTAGAGTGCATGATTGGATTTTTTGAAAGAGATATTGTAGCAGTATTATCATAAAAGATAGGAATGTTACTCTTAAATATGTTGTAGTCTTCAAGTTGATTCTTGATCCACAGAATTTAAGAGCAGTAGCTTGCAGCTGAAATATATTCTGCTTCTGCTGTTGATAATGCTATTGTCCCTTGCTTCTTACTGAGCCATGACACCATGTTACCTTCAATAAAGTGGCAACCTCTCTAATGGTGCTTTTTGTTTCAATTCGATCTCCAACATAGTTAGCATCACAATAGCCTACCAATTTATACTATTTTTGCCTTTTAAAGCATAGACCAAGGTTAGGTGTACTAGGCAAGTATTTAAAAATTCTTTTAACAACAAATAGGTGTACATCCCTTGGATCAAACTGAAATTTGGAGCAGAGGCAGATGCTAAACATTATGTCTGGTCTGGATGTAGTCAAGTAGAGTAGAGACCCAATCATCCCTTTGAATTGAGTGACATTTACTTTCTTTGAATCTTCATCAAGTCCAAGTGATGTGGTTGGATGCATTGGAGTTTTCATAACTTTGCCATCATCCATCTTGAATTTCTTCAAGAGTTCTTTCACATACTTGGTTTGATGTATGTAAATTCCTTTGTTTGTCTGTTTGATTTGCAGTCCTAAGAAGAATTTCAATTCTCCCATCATGCTTATTTCGAACTCAGTCTACATCAAGGTTGAGAACTCCTCACAGAGTTTTTCATTAGTAGCACCAAATATAATATCATCAACATAAATTTGAACTATAATGAAATCAGAGGAATAGTTTTTGCAGAACAGAGTAGTATCTATCTTTCCTCTTATAAAGTCATGTTCAATTAAAAATGAACTTAGTTTTTCATACCATGCTCTTGGAGCTTGTTTAAGACCATACAAAGCTTTGTTTAATTTAATTACATGGTAAGGAAAGACAGTACTCTCAAACCAACAAGTAAGAAATATATTTCACACTCAAACAAGGCTTGGTTGGTTGATGTATTCCCCATGGCTATGTGAGTGAAGACTCACCACTTATGATGCCAAGCTCATTCCTTAGGAAATACAATCTCTCTCTAGGTAGAGGTTTGGTAAATATGTTAGCCAATTGAAGGTTGGTTTCAACAAACTCTACACTATAATCACCCTTTTGTATATGGTCCCTAGTAAAGTTTGCTTGATGACATCAAGGAGAGGAATGTTGATCTCAACATTTCTGAAGGTCTCCATCAATTCACTCTCTAGCTCCAATCTCTTGGGTTGAGCTACTCTGGATGGAAAGGGTAGAGGAGGAGTCTTTTGTGGAACGATTGCATCCACATCACTTGGCTTCTAAGAGCTTGTTGCAGCAGCATCATCACTAGTCTTCTGAGGTCTTGAATCCATTACACGAGAGTTCAGCTCCTTGTCTCCCCTCAAAGTCATGGCACTAACATTCCCCTTGGGAGGGGGGACTGCTTGGGAAGGAATATTGCTTGAGCCTGGTGACTGCAAGTGGTTCACCGTGGTGGCCAGTTGGCCAATCTGAGTCTACAAATCCTGAATGCTTGCACTCACATTCTGTTGGAACTAAACGTTGCTTGCGGCCATCTGATTTACCAAATCTTCTAATGAAGGCCCTATAGAAGGAGGGGATTGTTGAATAGGAGGGGCTTGCTGTTGTCTCAATGGAGGTGGCTGGTATCTACCACCTGAACTAGGTTGTTGATATCTTTGTTGGTGTTGCCCTGCATATGGTGGTTGCTGCCACACAGGACCAGGACTAGGACCATATTTCAAGTTAGGGTGATCATTCCATCCCTCATTGTATGTAGAAGAATAAGGATCATATTTCTGCTGAGGTGGTCTGTATTGTTGGTTAGTGTTGATTCCAGCAACATCTTCAGTCTCTTGAAGAGCAGGATATGCATTTGTAGGATGTTCTATTGAAGTGAAAATGTCACATACATGATGGTTAACTGCCCAAATCTATTGGTGTTGGCCAATGCCTAACTATCTAACAAGGGAAGGAAGCTCTAAGACCTTGTTTTCTAGCTTGTGAGAAGCATCAGTGGTCACTTTATGAACTTTAACAATAGATGAGGCTCTAGTGGTAAACTGCTAAGAATTCTCTACCATGTTGGAGAATAACTATCTAGCAACAGCTGAGGTCTTGTTTATCAAAGCTCCTCCACTAGCAGCATCAACCATGCCTCTCTCCATGGGAAGCAATCCTTCATACAAATACTAGATGAGGAGTTTTTCACTAATGCAATGATTAGGACAACTTGCACACAACTTGTTGAACCTCTCCCAGTACTCATACAATGTCTATCCAGAGAGTTGTCTAATGCCATTGATGTCTTTTCTGATTGTCCTAGTCCTAGAAGCAGGGAAGAATTTCTCTAGGAATTGCCTCTTCAAATCATTCCAGCTTCTATTAGGCACTGAATTGAAGTACAACCAGTCCTTGGCAGAGTCCACCATAGAGAAAGGAAAAGTCTTCAGCTTAATATAGTCTTTAGGCACACCATTTGGTCTCATAGTGGAATAGACCACATGCTTCAGATGCCTATGAGGATCTTCAGTTGCAAGACCATGAAACTTGGGCAACAAATGGATTAATCCAGACTTAAGCTCATAGTCAACATCAATTTAAGGATATTGGATGCACAAAGGTTGGAAACCAATGTCAGGTGTAGCTAACTCCCTCAAAGTTTTTTCTTGATGTTGATGGTCAACCATGAAGTCAGAATAAGGATCACTAAAAACAGTACCAAGTTCAGAATCAACAAAATCATAAACAGAACTAACACTATCAACTTCTACACTACTCAAGTCAACTACCCTATGGTGATCAGCTACACTATTTCTACCATGCCTATTCAACCTATGAAATGTTCTATCTATTTTAGGATCAAATGAATAAAAACTACCTAGCGTAGACCTAGTCATGCATGATGGAAGAAATAAGTGAATAGTAAAAACAGGACAAGATGAGCTAAATTGACCAAGAAATTGCAAAATCTATGAAAATGATTTTTAAAAATTTACCAAAACACCATAGAAAAAGTATAAAAATGGTTTTAGAATTTTAGTATTTTTTTTGGTGATTTTTAAAAATTGAAAAAAAATTCAAAAATAAATTGGGAAAATAAAATAAAAATTCAGAAACAATACTTAAAGAAGGAATTTGGTGATTTTAACTCGTACCCAATCCCCTTGGAATGGGGGATAAACTTTGGATACCAAAATTCAATCTAATCTAAGTCAGTGAAAATTTTGCCAAATCCTCAAGTACCTACAACAATGAAACAACAAAATCGACAAAGGAAATTGGAAACATAATGAGTGATATGAATTAATTACTAAAACATAACACCTAGAATAGAACACTATCTAAATAGAAAACTTAAGACCTAACAACCTAAAACAAAATTGCACACATTGAGCAAAATAAAAAACACACAAAATTGCACAAGTCGAAACAAAGTTGTGCAAGCTGAACTGAGTTGCAACAACTAAAACAAAAACTGAACACTACTTGACTAGGAAACCAAAACAAAGCACTACTTTAAAAAATCAAAATTGCAAGAGTGAATGAAACTAAATTGCAAATTGAAACAGAAAATGCACAAGTTCACACAAACTGAAACATAATTGCAATTTGCACAACTAACAACAAAAAACCAAAAACAGAAATGTGCAAACTGAAATAAGGATGCACAAAACTGAAACAGAGGAAAAATAAAAAACTGAAACATAACAAAAACTAAAAATCGAAAATATAACTAATTACAAGAATTTAAATAAGGAACTGATAAATTGTATCCCCGGCAACGACGCTAGTTTTGATGGGCGTGCGTCGAACACACTATCAAAAGCAACTAAGTTCCCTAGTAAATTTTGCAATATAGGGCTAACTCAGGTCATTTTCTCAAAGATACAATTCATCAAACACCTTGCATTCAATTCAAAATAGGGGGGATTTTGTGTGATTTTCAGAAAATTAAGCAACAGAGCAACTTAAATCAATAAATGGAAACAGAATCAAAGAGATACAACTCAAGAATCTATGCTTATGGAGAAATAATCATAGTTTCAGCAAGGATAAGTCAAATTCATCTCATGGAAATATGAAATTTAAGGCAATCACCTCACATTTATTCGAAAAAATTTGGATTACGATCGCATTCCTAATTTTCCCAAATTCATGCACATTTTGTATTGGATCACAATCAATTGATTGCAATTGACCCAAATTCAGATTTCAATTCCCTAATCTAATCATTAACATACATTAAACAAGGAAATTGAAAATCAAAAAAAGGGGAAAAGAGGGTTCATGAGTATAATTCTAAATTGAGAATAAAGGAACTCATATTTACCCACAAGCACATGATCCTTGGGTTGCAAACAGATTTAGCCCTCCAGGAAGATCTGCATGGGAGCTCCGATGGGGTTGCATGTAAATGAAGAAGAAAGAGGAGAAAAGAGTATAAAAGAGAGGAGAGAGAAGAGAGCACTTGAATTCTAAAGCTAAAAATTTTATAAAATGAAGTAGTCTCTCCTTTTACAAAGGGGAAAAATTATATATATGATGGACTAAAAACGTGGGCCTCCAAAGGAGGACTGAAACCCACTCAATAAAATGCTACCTTAACTAATTAAAATTTCCAAAGGGTACCTAATTACAAACCAAAACGTGGAATTATACAAGTGCAGGACAGTAACATTGAATCCCTGATTTGACCCCTAAAACATCCGAATTGACCAATCCTTGTAACAAGAAATTGCATATCTCCTCCTTAGATTTCAAACAAGATAAAAATCATCAAAAATGGAGACCTGTGTCAAAAGTTATGGGCTTCACAAGGAACAGTGTTAAAAGCATCAATAAAACGTGACAAATAGCAATTTTAGACACTTGGACCCAAAACGACCCAATCTCACAAAACTCAACTAAAATGACCAAAATTAGGTATAAAAGCATGTCTAGATATGAGAAATGCAACTTTAGACTATGTTAAAATACACTCCATCAATGCCCCATGAGGAGGAGCATCACCGACCCAACAAGATCTACATTGTCGCTTTGTGCACTCACGAGGTTCAAGCTTCGCTAGGTGGTTAAATCAAAACAACAACAAAAACAACAACTCTTTGTACAATTTGGATTTGGACCAATTAAACAACTCTTTGGCTGGTTTGAATTTGAACTGTGCCCTATATCAGTAGCAACAACAAATGGATGATTTGCAAGCCTTGGTGAGAAAAAATGTTAGGAAGAACCAAATTATGAGGCAAATGCCACAGAACATTGATATTCCCCGTATTACTTTGTTTGATCTACAAAGGGAAATGGGTATTATGAATCCAATGGGATCGTTTCCAACCCATGCTGATCAATCAAATTTATTTTGGCTGGTCCGTTTATAGGCCTATCAACAGCCAAATTTACTTTTGCCCACAATGTTTATGCATGCCCATCAACCAAATTTACTATGTCCTAGTCAATTTATGCAAGCACATTAACCAAATTTTCTTTAGGCCAGTCAGTTTATGCAGGCCCATCAACAAAATTTACTCTTGGCTAGTCAATTTATGCATGCCTACAGCAAAAAAATTTACTCTTGCTTGCTCAAAATATGCAGGCCCATCTGAAACAAAATTTTCTCTTGCTGTTCAGGTTATACCTTCAATTGGAAATATAGTTCTATCGGATCTTAATGAAGCACCGCCACCAGAGGAAGTAGAAAAAGAATGATCAAGAGATAGACTTGATGTTACTTTTAGTCCATTAAGTTTCTCATTTTTTTTTGCAATTTGGTCTATAATGGTTTAAAACTTTCATTTTGGTACTTTGGCATATTTTAGTCCATTTTGGTGGAAATGTTAAAAAACTTATATGTTTTTATACATTTTGGTTCATTAAGTTTTTAAGTGGGTTGTTTTTGCCCATTAAGTGGGTCTGTTTTGCTCCATTACGTTTTAAAGAATTTTAATCAATCGACAACAGGGAGATCGAAGAAGTGCTATGGGATGAAGCATCTGAAAAAGCATTTCAATAGTTGAAGATATCACTAACAACACCTCCCATACTGATCAAGATGATACCCCATTAGGATCTAGTCTCGTACCTTGTGAAGATATCACTAACAACACCTCCCATACTGTCAACACCCAATTTTGTCCATCTAATTATCTTTCATAATTGTTGTTATTATTATTGGTATTATTATTAGTATTATTATTATTATCCCATAATTATTATTATTATTGTTGTTATTGTTATTATTATTAGTATTATTATTATTATCCCACAAGTTTATCTTGTTACATAAAAAAAAAAATAAAAAAATGAAAGAATGAAAGGGGAAAGAAAAAATGAAGGAGAACACACAATAATATAATAAGCAAGAAACCCATTTTTTTCTCATTTTCCTCCAAGTTACATTGCTACAATGCTACAAGTTTCTTTAAAAAATTGAAGTACAGTTTACAGTAAGTGCCCAAATCAAGCACAAGAAGAAGAAAAAGGAAAAGAAGCAACGAAAAAAAAGGAAGAAGAAACAGGAAAAAGAAGAGAAGAAGATTGGAGATTTTCATCAGCAACTTCATCAATCCACTAGCAAATCCCTAAGCAGCTCCATCATCAGATAGCACCCAACAGCTTCATCAATCCACTAGCAAATCCCTAAGCAGCTCCATCATCAGGTACCACTCAGCCGCTTCATCATCATCAAGCACAACATTCAACCGCTTCATAAGGATGGAAGCAGAGCACTAAGGGATTTGGTCAAAGATTGCAGCTGCAAGAAAGAAAAAGAGGATAAAGAAAAAGGGTTCAGAAAATTTTACTATATATAGCAATAGAGAATGCTGGAAAGGGGGAAGAGGAGGAGACCACAAACACAAAAGAAGGAAAGAAGATTAGAGAAAACATATACATAAAAAGAAAGACAGAACAGCAAGAGCAAGAACAGAGAAAAGAAAATATCAAAAAAGCAAAGCAATACAACAAATAGGTTTCTTTCCTTTCAATCTTCATGTAATCTTCATCATGTATTAGCTTTTTCTATGTTTGATTGTAAGCAATGAAATATCTTGCAATCTATTTGCTCAAAATGATAAAGAGATATGAATTTGAGGAGAAAATACCATGTTTAAATTTAAATTAATCAAACTTATCAAAGATATGAGCCTGGCCTTAGAATAAAATTCAGAATCAGAATCAAGGACAAGACATTCATGGTAAAATCCAAAGCATAAACAAATCCAGGAGCATAAGTAGAGACAAAATTAGGCATAATCAGAGACATAACGAATACCCAGAACACCAAAACCTTCAATCCCAAACAGAATCCCAACACAAACAGACCCACAAAGCAAAGCATGAGCAAATCATAGAACCCAACCAATAAGATAAACCAACCCAACAAACAAACAGAGCAATTGGTCCAAGGCCAAAGATAAACATAGAGAGGGAAAAAGAAATCAGAAATAGGAATAGAGAGAAAAAGGAAAGATACACTTGGACTCCGGCCATCGCCACGACCTCCCTTTCCCCTTCTCCCACTTCGGCGCCAAACACCCTCGCCACCACCGTGCTACTCGCCAAACACCCTTGTCGCCACCGCGCTCGCGCGCCATCCCTCCCTGTGACCTCGCATCACCATCGCCACCTTCGCGCACCGTGATGTCCCATCGCCCAGCCTTCGCCGCTTCGACCTCCTTCCCTTGCGCCGACGGTCTCCGTCCCCTCCTCTCCATCTACGGCGACCTTGAAGAGGTCGTCGCCAACCCTCGCCGCCACCACACCCTTCCGTGCCAGCCACGACCACGACCTCGTCCTCACCAAGCCCTCCGCCAAACACCCAACCACCATCCTCGCGTCGCCACCGCGACCTCCCTCGTCCGCGAACACTCCCAATCTCGCCCCTTCCTCTCTCTCGAACCCTAGAACCCTAGGTCGTGCAAGCAATTGAATGAATGAGAAAAGAGAAACCCCTAAATTTAATTTCGCGTTTTAGGCCATTTTACTATTTACACCCTCTGGAATTACTAAATTACAGCTTCTCATTTTTGGGCTATATTTCTATTTACACCTCCATTTTACTAAATTACAGCTTCTCGTTTTGGGGCCATATTTCTGTCTACACCTCCGTTTTACTAAGTTGCACTTTCTTTAATTATCAATAGTTGTTTAAATTAAAATCATTTAAAAAAAAAATAATAAAGATGAATTGACTTGGGTGTACACCTCTGTCAATTTTTCAAGTGTCTTTTTAGGATAAATGAGTTGCGACAGTGCTCAAGAGTCCTAAATTAAAAATAAAAAGAATAAAAATATTATATCTCCTTCTTTCCTTTAATAAAACTAATCTTCATAGAAAAAATAAATTATTCTTTTCTAGTAATGTTTTGGTGAGATAAATGTCTAAAAATTATAAAAGATTTTTGCTTAATTAGTTAAAGGTAACCGTCTTTGTGACGGACGTTGTAGGGTGCTAATACCTTCCCTACACGTAATTGACTCCCGAACTCAAAATCTGGTTTCAAAGACCATTTTTTTTTCTAAAAAGGTTTTTCTGATGTTTTCCTTAATAAACATTGGTGGCGACTCCTCTGATCCACACTTTTCGATTTTAGGCACCGTCCGCCGTAATTCTAGTTGCGACAATTACAATGTTAGTTTCAAAGTTCAGATATTGTCCTGTATCTATTACAATCGATTACCATCGAGCTGCATCGATTACAAGACAATCTCTGAGATTCAAAAATTGCTCTATTTCATTTGCAATCAATTACCATCCTATGACAATCGATTACCATATGATCTTTGATATTCAGAATTGGCCTTGTCTTGTGTGCAATCGATTACAAGTCTTCTGTAATCGATTATAACAGCTGAAAGTAAGTGTAAATAATATTCTGATACACGGGATAATCGATTACACCTTGTTGCAATCGATTATATCTGGTATAACGGTCATTTTTAAAGATCTCCAAGACTCATTCTTTGTCTAACTAACTCTGAATCTTTTTGACCCATGCCATATATTTGAACCCATATCATTTTGTGCAGAATGACAAGAACAAATAGTTACAATATCTTTTCATTCCTTCATTTGTCAAAATCCAAATCTTTGATTTGCTTTTCAAATTTGATATTGTTTTGATCACTCTCTTCTTTCTTCTGCACAATTCTCAAATCTCTTGAGTTTCATAAAACTCAATATTGCTTTTACTGCTATACCCATTTGAGATTGAACCCTTGAGCATATACAACTATATCTCTCTCTTGTTCCTTCATGAACTGAGATGATTCAACATTAGTTCTTGACTGCTAAATCTGCTCATATTGGAGTTTCTTGATTTGATCTTATATCTGCTATATCAGCACATCAAGGTGTTTTTGTTCTTTAATCTTTTTCATTAATCTTGTTTGATTAGCATTGTGGGAATTTCATTCCTAAATGTTGTGTTGAAATTAGATGGTATTTCTAATTTTGTGTGTAGTTTTGTGTTTAGAAATTGGATGGTGAATGGTGTTTTCACATTCAATCTTCTAGGTTCCTGTTTTAGGTTGTGAAATTAGGATTTGCTGTGAATTGTGTGTGCATGGTGTATGTAATCAAATTCATAGTGGAACCCTTGGTGAAAGGGAGAATTGGATGTAGATCGGTGGTTGATCGAACCAGTATAAAACAACAGGCTCTATCTCTCTATCCCTTGATCTATTTCATTTTAGCATTTGATTTTCATCAAGATAATTTGTTCTAAATCATTTCTATCTTAAGCTGAGGTTGTTTTTCTGGTTTATTCAATCAATATAACATTCTTTGAAAATGTTTTTATTAAAACCTCAAGAGTGGTGGTGAAAAATCTTTTTGAGGAGAAGAATCTGTCACTTTACGTTAAATCAATTCACCCCCCCTCTTGATTGATTATCCGGCTGATTCTAACACCTTGCACTTGAAGATTGACGCTTCTTCATTTAGATTTTTGGTATCTTCATACCTTAAGTCTTCTCCATTCTCTTAGTCTAGAGTTTTATATTTTCATGCCATAACATGTATGGATGATGGCATTGTATTGTTTGTTATAGACTAAGCTATATTGTTCTTACTTGATGCTTGATTTGCCCTGTTTTCTATTATCTCTAGCATCATTAGATGATTTTCTTTCTTAGGAACTAATTTTGAGAAATTGCAATCAATTATAGTCTGTGGGAATCGATTACCAAATGGCCAAATCAATTTTTGAACCATCTCTGGTATTGGGTTAATCGATTACCAACTATTGCAATCGATTACAATGCTATTTTCAGATTTCAGAAATTGTCCTGTTCCTATTACAATCGATTACCATCGAGTGACAATCGATTACAAGACAATCTTTGGATTTCAGAAATTGCCCTTTTTCATTTGCAATCGATTACCAAATGATCCTTGAAACTCAGAATTGGCTTTGTCTTGTTTGCAATCGATTAAAAGTTTGATGCAATCGATTACAATAGATGACAGCAAGTTTAAATCATATTCTGATACACGGGATAATCGATTACACCTTATTGCAATCGATTATATCTCGTATAACGGTCATTTTGAAAGATCTCCAAGATTCATTCTTTGTCTAACTAACTCCGAATATTTTTGACTCATGCTATATATTTGAATCCATAGCATCCTGTGCAGAATGACAAACATTCACAACATCTTTTCATTCCTTATTTTTTCAAAGATCCTTTGATTTGATTTTCAGATTAGATATTACTCTGAAATTTGTTCTTTGCTTTTCTGCACAACACATAATCTCTTGAGTTTAAAAAAAAACTCATTCCTTTTCATACTGCTAAATCTTTTTGAGATTAAACCTTTGAGCCTATACAACTATATTCCTATTTTGTTCTTTCATGAACTAAGGTGATTCAAACGATTGTTCTTGACTACTAAATTTACTCACATTGAGTTTCTCAAACTGATCTTACATCAGCTATATCAGCACATCAAGGTGTTTTCGTTCTTGAATCTTTTTCATTGATCTTGTTTGATTAGCATTGTAGGATTTTCGTTCCTAAATGTTGTGTTGAAATTAGATGGTGTTTCTAATTTTGTTTCTAGAATTGTGTTGTTCTAGTGTTTAGAAATTGGATGGTGAATGGTGTTTTCACATTCAATTTTCTAGGTTCCTGTTTCAGGTTGTGAAATTAGGATTTGCTGTGAATTGTGTGTGCATGGTGTATGTAATCAAATTCATAGTGGAACCCCTTGGTGAAAGGGAGAACTGGATGTAGATTGGTGGTTGATCGAACCAGTATAAATCAACAAGCTAAAATATCTCTATCCCTCAATCTTTTTCAATTTAGATATTGATCTTTATCAAGATTATTTGTTCTAATCAATTCTATCATAAGCCGAGGTTGTTTTTCTTGTTTATTCAATCAATATAACATTATCTGAAAATGCTTTTATTAAAATCTCAAGAGCAGTGGTGAAAAGCTTTTATTTGAAAAAAAAAAACTGTCATTATACGTTGAATCAATTCACCCCCCCTTCTTGATTGTCACCTGGTTGATTCTAACAGCACTTTCGGATGAAGCCACCAATGGTGTGATAGTGCAAGAGGAGGAGGAGGGGCAAAAATCGATATACTTCATCAGCCGAGTATTAAAAGACATTGAAACATGATACCAGGCAATTCAGAAGGTGATCCTAGCCATTGTGACAATGGCGAGGAGATTGAGACATTACTTTTAGAGTTTTAGGGTAATTGTCTGAGCTGATTGCCTTGTGTCAAAGATTTTGAAGAAGCCGGAACTCACTGGAAGAATAATGGCTTGGGCTGTTGAGTTATCCGAGTATGATATCTAGTTCGAACCTAGGGGTCCTGTCAAAGCCCAATTTTTGGCAGACTTTGTGAATGAATTCCATCCAGTACAACAACCACCAATAGACACCTAGGTCTTACGCATTGATGGATCATCTAACAAGTTCGGAAGTGGAGCAGGGATCTTGTTAGAAGGCCCCAAAAAGCTAATCATGGAACACTCATTGCTTTTTGACTTCAAAGCCATGAACAACCAGGCCAAGTATGAGGTTCTCATTGCAAGCC